>OY764962.1:121898378-122498378 GCA_963668005.1 Melieria crassipennis
GTTTGAGCAAAAGCAAACAATGGAAGTAGACGAGAAATGAGAAAAGAATAACCTCTTTTCGAAAGAGTAGAAGAGTAACTAAATATAAGCTAAATTAAACTCAAATATGGAGAGAGAAAATTAAATCCGAGACAAAACTTTGTGTGGAAAAGAAAGTGGAAGTTTGAGTAAAAAAATAATAGAAATAGAAGGAAAGTAGAAGATGAGGCCAAAGCGAATGTAGGAGAGGTATTGAAACTGTATTTAAAGTAGATATTTAGTTTACTGAGCAGCTGAGTTTATGAACAAGAATAATTACAGAAGAAGGAATCAGTGTAGGAAAGATAGTGGAAAGGGTAGAGGATGGCTATAGCTAAGACAAATAAATTGCAACTTTATGAAGTGGAAAAAATTCAGGAGGAAGTACTGGAGGCGTTCAGAGATGCTTTTTTCCCCTTCAGATTCAAATTATTTCAATTCAATTACGACAAAGATATCAAACAGATCAGAATAGATTGCTAGGTGTACAAATATTTAGCAATATTTTCAGGTTATCTAAAGTTCCTTTCATTATTTATCCAAGTTTTTATAATTTCCACAAACAAATTTCTAATCTTGTAATTTCAGAGCGAAACCTTGGAGTACAACTTTTGTGCTCTGCATGACTTGGCAACCCTGTTCGGCTGAAACGCAAGAAAAATTCAAAACCAGTAGCAGTTTTGCTCGTTTGACACCAAAACGCGACGGCCGCCTCAACAGCGCTGCCAGCTAACGTAGCCAAGCCAGCTTACATTACACCAGCAGCAACAATGGCAACAACAAAGCCATCTAATAGGCCAAACAAGCAAACGAAGCACAAGTAAGCAAACAAACAAAACATCTCTTGAAAACTGAAAGAAGCAGAAAAATGATTATTATAAAAGTAGAAAAGCAAAAGCAGCGAAGGCAGCAAAGGCGGCGCGCGCACCGCACTGCCGGAGCGTCACGAGAGACGCTCAACGCTCAACGAACTTAGGCCAAATGGCAGCCGCTACAGGCGGCAACAACGACCGCAGCCCACATGGACATGGAAGAAATTTTATTTTTCGATTTTCTTTTGACTTTTTCATTTTACAAATGTTTGGTTTTGGTGTTTTCGTTAATTTCCTTTTTGAAACGAAGAAGAAAAATAAAATAATTATTATTAAATCGTGGAGAGGAAGTTGTGGTGCGTGTGTGTGTGTGTGTGTGTGTGCGGGGAAGTGTATGGAAGTGTTTGTTTTTTGTTTGCTCGCTCGAAAGTGCGGCGCACAGGCCGGGCGGTGCTATTAGCAAGTCGGCAAGACGGACTGGCGTGAAATGGCGCACGGACGCGGGGCGCGGCGGCACGGAGCAGCGGCAGCACGAGCGATGAATTCATAACCAGCGCGTTCAATGAGTTTTGCTTACTTTTGCGTTTAGATTCATTTTTTTATACATTTTATTTATTATTTTTTTTAATATAGAATACAAAAATGTAATTGTTTAAGTAATTTTTATTTTTGTAAAAGTCTGGAAAAGCTTCCGCAGATGAGCAAATCCGACCGGAAGCGTATTTCTGGAACTGCAACCACTGTTAGGGGGGCAAGGGGCCGCTAAGCATTTCGACCCTACACGCCTGTCGCCGCGGCATGCCGGGTTGGTTTCGGTAAAGAGTTGAGAAATTGTATTATTTTTTTTTGTTAATTCCAAGCATGGCACCGGAAGGGCGGAGGAATCCGCCGTAGATCGTACAGCTTTGCGCTCGTTGCACCAACATTTCGCTGTGCCGCTCTTCGCCGCCTCTCAGTGAGTGACTTTGTGGCGCTGCGCCTCCGCCAAGCTTCAGCTGTGGCGAATTGGGCCTGTTGAGTGTTGGGGGAGAGCTGTGATTTCGGGCCGGCGCACTCACACCAAAGCGCACGCGGCCACGGAATTTGCACAATGAGTGACATTTCATTGAATGGAATGTTTCGTGCGTATGCGTTCAATTCGCCGCAGCTGAACGTTTCACACATTAATGGCGGCCGCTTCCTCAATGCGGCGTTGTCGGTTTGTGTGTGTGTGTGTGTGGGTCATTTTCATTCGGGCAAAACACAAAATGCGTTGGGGCTGTGAACTGTAGTCAAGGCAAAGTGTGCGCGCAGGCAAGTGACACAAATGCGGCGAATTCGTTGTGCATGTGTTTTGCTCAAAGCTGATGGACATGACGGGCGAAGGGTGGGGTGCCAGTGAAGCGGGGGCCTTCATTGAAGCAGCGGCACGAGAGAGCGCCGAGCAAAAACGAAGCGCCCGAACGAGTGTGCGGCCAGGCGAATGCACGACCGACCCAAACGGCACAGCACGTTGGGTTTCGTTTTTATGAATGAAGCGACAGTGCTACAACAACAACAGCAACATCAACAGCACCAATGCGCCCAACAACAAGTCGAATGGCAGCGACGGCAACGGCGACGTGCGAGCGTGCTGGCTCTTTCGCCAGACACAAACACACACACACACACACGCACATGCAAACTTGCGAGTTTTGGCATGGGCGGAAATGTGTTGAGCGTTTGTTGGTCGGGCGGCGGTGCGACGCGGCGCTCGCAGCGGCAATCGCTGCCATTATAATGAATGGAGGTCTGTGCGACGTGAGTGCAAAACCAGCAACAACAACAACAACAACAAAATCAGCAAATCGCGCTGGTGTTGTTTCTGTTGTTGGTGTTTTATTTTTATTTGCTTTTTATTGTGAATATTCGCCTCACCTTAACGCTTTGTTGTGTGTGTGTGTGTGTTGCACACATACCCACCCATACTTACATCCGCACACAGACGCAGTTTAGCTAATTTTTACATTTGTTCGTTTGCTGCGCGACTGCTTATTATTCGTTCTTTTCGGCTTCGATTCAGTTACTGCCAATATTTTTGTGTATGTGTGTGTGTGTGTGTTGGGGAAGTGGGTATACTAGATCTGCTTATAGTCTACTTCCTCTACTTATTCGCCGTTCATCATTCCGGCCCCCTCGCACACGGCGCTGGGCTCGAATTGCGGTCACTTACAATGCGCGGCGGTGTGCCGTCGTTTGCTTTTCAGCTCACTTAAGCCTTTTGGCCTCCACTGCATACACTGTTGTTGTTGTTGTTGTTAACCCAACAATTTGTAATTTTCCAGTTAGCAGAGCAATGAAAATAGTTGATATTTTATTTTTTGCCATCGATTTAACTTCAATAAAAAGAGCACAACTTCCTCTGTGTTGGAAGTTTTGAGGTTAGAAATTTTAGAATTTATTTTAATACAATTGCAATGTTATTGAAAATGTTGTATTAGTGCAATTCGAGGAACTGAAGTTATTTCTGCTGGTCTGCTACGGTCTGCCTGTCTATTTGTCTCAATCAGTTTGTCTGCTGGTCGGTTTATCTATTTGAAAGCCGCTCTATCCGTTCGTCTGTTTGGCGTTGTGAATGTATTTCGATCTGTCTTCCGATCGGTCTGTCTATTTGACTGTCTGTTCTTCTGTTCGTCGGTGTTTCTGTCGTCGATTTATTTATCGATGTCTGTATATGTGCTCATCTTTTGGTCGAACTGTCCATCTGACAGTACGTCTGTTCGTCTTTCTATTAATTTCTCGGTGTTTTTATAGTCGATCTGTCTATAGGTTGGTCTACTAATCTCACTCTCCGCCTGTTTCTTTGTTTATCTATTGGTGTGTCTGTCTTTCGGTCTGCATGTTAGTCGATCTGTCTATTAGACTGTCCGTCTGTTCGTTTTTCTGTAAATTGTTCTGTCTGTTAGTGTGTTTGTTAGTCGATCTGTATATAGGTCGTTCGTTTGTCTGTCAGTCTGTATCTTCCTGTCTGTCTGTGTCTTTTTGTCTGTCTGTATGTCGGTCTGTGTCTTTCTGCCTGTATGACTATCCATTTATCCCTAAAGCTGTCCGTTCCCCTGTCTGTCGTTCGGTCTGTAGTTTAATCTACTAATCGCACTCGCCGCCTGTTTGTTCGTTCGGTCTGCATGTTAGTCAGTCTCTCTATTTGACTGTCCATCTGTCCGTTTATCTGTTAATTTTTCTGTCTCTTAGTGTATTTGTTATTCGATCTGTCTATAGGTTGTTCGTTTGGTCAGTCTGTGTCTTCCTGCCTGTCTGCAGGTCAGCCTGTATCTTTTGTCTGTCTGTAGGTGGGTCTGTGTCTTTCTGTAGGTCGATTAGTCTATATGACTCCATTTATTTATATCCATTTATCCCTTAATCTGTCCGTTCCCCTATCTGTCGTTCGGTCTGTAGGTTGGTCTGTCTATCTTTCTCTCTCACTCTCTATTTCTCCATTTTTCTATATGTTTATATTCGGCCTGTCTGTAGGTCGTCAGTTTGTTGGTGTCTGTCGATCTTTCGGTCTGTATTTTGCTCAGTCTGTCTATTTGACTGTTCGTCTGTTTTTCTGTCCATTTTTCTGTCTGTCAGTGTGTCTCTTAGTCGATTAGTCTATCTAATTTTCCCACTGTATGTTCGTCTGTCCGTCTTTCAGTCTGTCTGTAGGTAGATCTATCTGAGTGTACGTTGGTCCGTTTGCCTGTCTACTGTATTTCTATAGGTTGGTCTAACTGACCATCGATATGTCTATCTGTCCATATGTTTGTCTTTCGCTCTGGCTGTTGTTCGATCTATCTATTTAACAGTTCGTTTGTCCGTAAGTCTATCCGTTGGGATGTCTGTATTTCGGTTTGTCTGTAGGTATGTTTGTAGGTCCATTTATCTATCTATTCATTCACCCAACTGTTCATCCATTGGTCTGCCTATTCGTTCGTTTACTAGCCTGCACATCTTTTATTTTGTTCAGCCGTCCGTTTCTCCATCTGTTTACCTTCTCTTTCATCTATCTACACTTTCATTTAAATGTCTGTATATCACTTGGTTCGTCTATCTATCACTTTATAAGGGATAAAGTGATAGATAGACGAACGAGAGAAAGTGATTTTGACTGGCCGTTCATTAGTATTTCGCTTTTTCCAGTTGTCCACATCTCTATCCATCCATCTCCCCATCTGTTCATCCATCTGCCGATCAACTGTAATGTTTCAACTGAAGGACTTATTCCAATCGCTATTACAACTATAGAAAAATTAGAAATGTCGGAATAAGCTCCGATAAGCTATGCTGATAAGATATGCAGATTCTGCACGGAAGATGAAGAAACGTTCGAGCACATTATTACTGAGTGTCCTCGAACTGATTCAAACGGAAGAGCTATCTGGAATCGATCTTGGAAAAATCAAGAAGTTCCTGAACAGTATTGGGGGAAATTAACTCCTCGAATAAGGTATGAGGGACTCGACCCAATAGTTCTTCTTGGACGCAGTGTCTCGGGCAGCTGTTGCTCGACTCCCATACCGAATCTAATCTAAGCCACAAAAACTAAGTTCAATGGATTCAACTACTAAAAAATTATAAAAAAAAACTTTCCATCATTAGTCTGTCTATTCATTTGTGCATCTTTCAACCGACTGATATATACGACGACTTTCAAATTAATTTCGATATCGGAAGCGCTAAAAACAAAAAAAAAGTAATGCAAAACTAAAACCAGTTAACTGCGCTGTGAAAAGAAAATCCTGGTCCAATGAGGCTGGAACACAGATGCTCCTCCTCCTTGCTTGGTTCTATGTTACCAAGCAATTATTTTATGAAATTAAATAAACATTTTTTCAAAACTAATTTGTTGCTTATGTTGGGATTTTCTTCAAAGCGTAAAAAATATGAACTAATATGAACTGCGGCCATCGTTTCTCAAGTTGAGCGCGTACGCAATTTTTGCGGCATGTAGGCTAACGTGTCGCAGCGCCGTATCCGGCCGTGTGTTATTTTTACTGCGGCCCAAACACAGCCAGCGCCGTCTGCCTACGTGTGCAGCAATTTTTGCTGCAGAAATCTAATGCGAACTGCATTTAGTGGCATTTTATCAGTGCTTTGACTGAATCAAATTCAAATTGCAAACCTTTCGAAGGCAGTTAAATTATGCAAAAATACATATAAACAATATACGTATGTATGTGTGTGTATATATATGATATGCAGATATTGTGGTTTTGTGCTTTGAGCTGAATTCAATGCGGTCACATTTCACGCCCTAATGTTGTGCCGTCGCAGGCATCTTGGCGTACGCTGTGTGTGTGTGTGTGTGTGTGTCTACGCTGCACCAACACACTGACAGGGGAAAATGCTTGCAATTACATACAAATGTGGTGGCGGTAAAAATTTACATACAGTCATAAATACAAATATACACACTTAATGCTTTACGCTCAAATTTGCGGCCTTTGGTTCATTTCATTTCATTTCATCTCATTTCGTTTCCATTTCAGTTTTCATTTTAATTTTTTTGTTTGCGCGCAACGAATTTTTGCTGATAAAAACACACGCCAAATAACAACAGCAAGTTGAGGGGAAAATACTTATTTATTTATTGTTATATTTAATTCTCGGCGTTGCGTACTGGGTTTTGTTGGATGATATTTGGGCCGCTTGAAAGCAAAACGGTGCGCAATCCCCGCTATGGGGTTGACTACAGCATGCACACATACATACGCACAAACACAACATTTACACAAATATCTAGACACATAAGTATATGTATGTATGTATATATGTTTGTGTGTTCGTATGCCAACATGCGAAAACGCTGCTGTACGTGGCGATCACAATCCCCGCCACAATTACGCCAATGCTCTGGCACTTACATATGTATATGTATGTATGTAGGTATTTAGTAGTATGTTTGTATGTATATACAGCGCAACAAGAGCGCGCCAGCGAGCAAGCAAGCAACAACAACAACAACAACCGCACTGACAAACTCTGATTTATGGCGGCGATCAGTCTGCCGCGTCGTTAAGTATTTCTGTGTTAAATTTTTGCGGGTACTCCGCCGCGCACCTCCACGCCGTGCCTCCCCAACGCTTCGAATCGGCATTGGACGCACACTTGGGTATCTACAAGTACGCGCGCCGCTGACTGTTTGCACTCTCGCACTTATTCGGGGTCCCAGTGTGTATCTCTGCGCATTCAATTCAATTCGCTTCGTTCTTTTTTTCCACACACGCACCCATTTCGCTCTCCTCTTTCCGCTGCGTTAATTGTATTCGGTGATTTTTTTCCAACGTCTTTTCTAATATTTTTAATAATTTCGTTAAATTGTGCCAATAAATCATACAAATTCATATAACTAACGCTGATAACATTTATTCAGCGTATTCCAGAGAAAGAGAAGCAAGAAAGTGGGTAGAGAAAGAAACGAGCAGAGTGGGTCTTGCGGTGAAAGAAGGCCAGACAAAATACCATCTGTCAGAAGACAAACGGTCTTTGCGTTTTGGAAAACGCGTCACTGTTGGCAACCGTAATTTCAAAGTAGTAAAGGACTTTATTTACCTTGGTACCAGCATCAACACCAAAAAAGACGACAGCCTAAAGATCAAACGGAGAATAACTCATGCCAACAGGTGCTACTTCGGGCTCAGTAGGCAATTGAGAAGTAGATCCCTCTCTCGACAAACAAAGGTTACCCTCTACAAGGCACTCATCGTTCCCGTCCTCTTATATGGAGCAGAGTCTTTCAACGTTGTTAGCAACGCAAGGTCTTCGATCCGCTCAGCGTGTGAGATGAGTATCGTATTCGATGGAACAGCGAGCGGTATGAGCTAAATATGTACGAGTAGGGATCCCATATGGCTGAAGATGCTCCGACAAGGCGGGTATACGAAATGGTACCACTGCGACCACTGTTTTCGAAGGACCAAGTGACGCAGAGCACAGAACCAGCTGACGCACATTTTGGATTCGACCAAGACCGACAAACGGTTGTAGCGTCAGCTAAGCAAGTAAGTAACGTTGATATTGCAGCCACAAGAATCGTTTTACAAAGCAACAATTAACCCTTTCGACCCCGAATTTTACCCTGTGTCTCGATATTACTTTTTGGTATTTACGTATTTGGTATTTATTATTTATTTCACGTAAGTCATGAAACACTTCCCTAAGAAGTGTGCACATGACATTTGAAGTCGCCACGCCTCTTTGTTAGAGTTCTAGAGCTAGTTAACTTTTGAACAATTTTAGCTTAAAACGGGTGAAATAAATTTTGTATCAATATTTTTGAGTTACAGAAAAATTATTTAATTTTTATGGAAAAATACAAAATTACCACTTTTTGATTTTATTTAACCATTATTAAAGAAACAGGGTTTTCATCAAACGCGCCCAATTCGTAGACTTCAATTAGAACACAAACTTTCCTCTGATATCGCTGCAAATTATTGGGAATTATTTTGGGGATAGCAGTAAAATTTTTGTAATTTCCTTTGAATTCACTTCTAAAAATATTCATTTGTTGGTGCCGACTTAAATTAAACCCATAAAAAAATCGTAGCTTTTGCTATAAAAAATACTAAATAATAATAATAAATAATAAGATGACAAATAGGTGAAGTTGCTCTCAGGCAACTTTGGGGTCCAAAGGGTTAAGCCAAACACGCACAGAACCTATAAATGATGATAGGTAGTGTCCGACTGAAGGTGGAGTTTTCGCCAAAACCGAAGCCGAATATTCAAACGGACACTAATGACAGGAAATTGTCAGCTGTCTCGAAACGCCAACAATGCTGTCTGATGTACTCCAAAACTGCGCTCACAGCACTAAGGTCCAGTGGCGCACGCAAGAGGGTTCCTGGGAGTTCAACAAATCCCAAATATCTGTTTATTACAAATATGGTTTCAAATGGCATTGAACTCAACTGTTGTGTACGGAATGTCACACAATGAAATCCTTCGTGTGCCACTGCAAGGATCAGACAATCCAACCTTTCTTTAATGTCCATATGGAATGATGTCTAACTGCGATAATGGCATCCAGAGCCTACAATCTTTGTGAATTCAAGTCAAGTGTACACAAAATCTTCCTTCGAAATGCTGTGCTCCAACCTTTATATCCTTCGATGATTACACCAACACATACAACATACAACAACAAGATATTTCAACATAAGAAAGATGCTGTTAGAGCTCTATACACGACACTAATTTAAAATGGGCTGAAGGGAACACAAATTTCCTTACACACCAAATTTGACCAACCTTAAACCTTCGACGTTCTAAAGCATTCCGCTCACTAAACATAGTCCAAATCAGAATCATGTTTGGGTCACTGCTTAATTGGGTTGTTTTCAAGCGACTTTTGTCGTAACTGCATGGACGAGGAAGAAAATATACCCCACCTACTATGCACATGTCCTGCTTTATCCATAAGAAGGATGACCTTTTCAGGCAACTTCTGCTTTGCTTATTTAAGGATTCTAGTTGATAAGACCATACGGTGTCTTCTAAGCTTCCTAAGAAACTCCAATTGGATCAATGAGTGAGCGGTGGTATCACAATGGGCCGCCATGGCCTAAGTGGGCTCCATCTGGGAACAGCCACACCTATCTACCTAACTACTTACCTAGTAAACCGATGGCGACTTAGACGCTTTTAATTTCTATTAACAAAAAAAAAACACCAAAACCGAACACGATCTGCCCCAACTGACAAATGTTCTATCGGCTGCATTGAGCGCCACAAAATTCACAAATTCTGACCAGCTGCTGGCCAGCTTCGCTGATAACCATTTAATAAGCTTTTTCAATAAACTAACAACAACACAAAAAACAAAAAAAAACGCCGCATTTCCGTTTGACAATTTGCACTTTACATGAAATGTCAAAAGTGGCAACAACCAACAACAACAACGAATGCATGTTATGCATTATTTGCCATTACAAATTTCAAATTTAGCCGCAAACGTCAAACGCTGTGCGGCTGCGCAGACGCTGAGGGCGTCGCTAAGCGGTGCTGTGCTGTGCGTTGGAGAAAAGCGCGGGTGTTGCCGCACATAACCGACAGTCGACTGTGGTCGGCAGACAACGGTCTGTTGCTCTAAAAGCATTTAAGCCATAAATTGTCGCAGCGCGATTTGGTATTTTGCATAGTTAGTTGCCAGTTGCCAGATTTGTAGCAGTTGTGCCGCACCGTCTGCCTACACAATGCGCGACGGATCGTGCTCAACCGACGCCACGCCAGTCTCGTTTCAGCCGAAAACCGCACCGGCACCGGCAACGGCACCGCCAACCAGCGGACACGCACTGCGTGTGCGGCTTTTGAAATCCCACATTTCGAATTGTTGCCGTTGTTGCTGTTTTGGTTCGTAGCTCTTTGTATGTTGGACAGTTTTCAGCGCGCATGTTTCCGAGCTTATTTTTCCCAGCTGCCCACAACCAAATCGCTGACAAGTCGTAAAGAAAACCATTTAAGTGCAAAGTGTTTGGCACTAAACGCAACTGACGGATGTACAAATATTGTCGACACATATTTCAGCGCAATCCAACAATTATGGCCGACGCAGTACAGCCGAACGCATTATGCCAGATGTCAGTTGGGAGAGTTGACTTTAATATATTCACTATACAAAATTTTAGTATTATTATGAAGAACTTAGAAAAACATACCCAAGTTTGTTGCAGAAAAGAGATCGAAGTAGTAGCAGAAATTTGGTTAATTTCCCTTTTAGCCTCGAGCATATTTTTTCCTTTAATGACAATGAAGAGGTTATATCTTCTTTGAGATCCAAGCCATGCAAAAATAGCTCACAATCAGCTTTAGTGGAGCTCTAAGCCCAATTAGAACTGAAACCAGTGGTGCACAGAGGATTTCATTTTGAGAGGGGCGCGGGGCAGAGGTGTTTTCGTACAACTTTTGAGCCCAATACCATTTTCACCTAAAATTTGTTTATGTCGGTAGGTTTTATATGCCCACACCCCTGTGCCCTGACCCCCATATTTGATCTGTTTTTATACCAATATTTGATCTAATGGAAACCAAATCAGATAAATCAAATACTAAGTAAAGATGTGTGGATACGCTATGCTTTCAGGCCAAGTTTTAAATAACAAACTAAGTTTTGACTATATCTATTTCAATGTCTACATTGATCTCTACAAAGCAAAGCTAAGTAAAGTCCATAAAAAATAACACAATTTTATGTCGCAAACGGGTTAATGACACATTAATTCAAATTATAGAATCATAACATGCTTATGGCGACAATTATTTTTACAACTACATGGCTACGACAACCACCGACCATAGTTGTGACTGTGGCTAACCTTAAAATTATTTCTTAATAGCAGAACTGCGCAAGCACTTTCCACTTTGTGGTTAGGGGCACAGAAAAATATGATTGCGGTGCTGTTGCTGCCGCTTGCATTGTAATCAAGTAGTTAACTACCCGACAAGGCCATTTTGTAGTCGTGTGGCCCTGTTGCTGGCATCTTCAATGTATTGGGGCCATCAGATTTTATCTGTTTCGGAATCTATTGATGACCAGGACTACACTGACCTCTACTAAGTACAGCTCAGCAGAGTCCTTATGGATCAGAAGTAGTTTTATATGAAAATGTAGTTTGAATCCACATGGACATTTGTGGCCAATGGCAGAATTGTCTCAATGACGAATGATGAACAAAAATTGAGCTTTGGAACACATAGTAAATTTCCTAATTAAAAAAAAAACGACTTTGCAAATTGTTGGTTAGAGATTTGATGTGGTTCTGCTCAAAACTTACAAGTTTTATAAATATTTAATAAGGCGAACCTTTGATGAGGTACTGTGACAAATGAGATGTGGAAAATTTGCAATTTTTGTATGGTATTTTACTAGAAAACTCTCTTCACTATGAAACGCAATTCAGCAACGTGAACTCTCTGCCTCTAAAGAGAGATTAAGGATTCTTGAGGTGTTTGGCAAAGGAAACTTTACAAATCATTGAATTTGTATAGCCAGCACACTACTCGGTCCAAAGGAAGAATACTTCTTAGTCACCCGAAAGAAAGTGCCCCTTTGATGCACCGAAAGTGCAGTGCATTAATCTCAGTTTAACTTATATATATAATATTTATACATCGATTACTTAACCACATTCGCCGTGCACATTCATTCGCAATTATACAAAATCGCTTTTGTCATTCAGGTAGTAACCAGATAATTTAACACTTTTTCTCTACTTACACAACTTGCAGTCACACAATTCACTCATTTCAGTTTGTATTTGGTTTTTGTTGTTTATTTATTTTTGCTCCAACACTCATTAAACACCTCCGCAATTCATTCAACAACTTTGTTTCGCAGCGCCTCAATTCATTCATTCATTCATTCAATTTTGCAAACACTTTTCGAGCGGCTTTTTGCAGCGCATTTCGCTCGTAAACTGCGAGTCGACTACGGCTGCAAACAGGCCAATTGCCATCTAAATACAAACAAACAAGCACGTGCGATTGTTTGCCTGTCGATCGGTCAATCTGTCTCTGTTAATTCATCAGTCTAGCAGCCAACACGGCTGGCTGGCCGTCTGTCTGTCTGTATGTCTGTTTGTCAATTTATCAGTTCGCCAGTCTTTGAAGCGTTCAGTCATTCAGCTCGTTCGACTGTTTCGTTTTGCTAATTTGTAGCGTTTTTTTTTATTGTTGTTAGTTGTATTGTTTTTTGCATTTGTTGTTGTTGTAACCAGTTGTCATTAGTTGTGTTACTTTTTTGGGCTTAATTGTTGGTTGCGGTTTGTGTTCATATTGTGTCGGCTGGTCTAGTTTTCGCTGAATGTTCAACTCATTCATAAACGTATCCACTTTCTTATTATGGGCACAAATACACATACTAACTTACTTACTTACTTACTTACTTACATACATATCTACACTAAATACAGGCTAGACACAAATATATTGAATTTATTTGTGTGTGTGTGTGTGTGTGTCCAAGTAATAGTTGCATCCAATTATTATTTTCAGTTTTATTTTCAACGCCGCCAACACTGCCGGTTACATCATCGATCATCAACGCCTATAGCTTTGAAACCCAACTATACACATGTACATATGTACTTGTATGTATGTATGTACATATATTATATTTGTAGGTGGATATTGTAATTTGAATAATTTGTGCTTTTCCCCTTAAATTATAAAATGCTAGAATTACAAAAGTTCATCTTACAAACTCGACAAGTGAAAACAGCAAAAATATAACAACAAAGTTGAATTAAAACGCTTGAATTTATATGTCATTAAAAACTGTAATTCGCTACCACAAAGCATGTATTCAGCCGTAATCTTCGGTTCTTGTCTGTTATCTGTTCAGCGAGAGAAGTGCTTTGGGAAGCAGAGAATCGAAGATCAGTTTCAGTTTCAGTTGCCTGAAGTAAGGAAGTGCAAGTCCAGCGGGTAGCGCGCTGGCTTCTCATACCGAGGCTCTAGGTTCGATTCCCAGCTCGGCATGAGAATTACAAGAATCGCACAGCTTTAGCAGACATCACTGGACGAGAGGCACCATTTGATAAGCACGGATCCAAAGGCATAGTGTCCAGTGATGACTCCAACGAGCTCTCCAATAGAGGTTCGACTCAGGCACAGTACATATCGTGTTCTCCTAAAGGAAAGAGAGGACTTTAGTGTCCGGCAGGTACTAAATCAGTTCTACAATCAATCTCTGGAAAAACACCGGTGAAATTGTCGCCAATTCGATGTCAAAGTCTCTAATCAATTTGCGGTCAATTTGCGCCTCAATTGAAAAGCAAAGTTCAACGACCCGACTCACCGCTCATCACAGCTCGCTTGGCAGCGATAGTAGAAAAGCAACGAAAATATATGAAATACTATCACTAAATGAGGGAAACGCAAAGCAACGGAAGAGAGCGGCAGAGAGTGCGGGAAAGTAATGGAAAAATTTGAAAGGTGCACTTTTACGAATCTTATCAGCGACAACTTGTAAAATGCGCGACAGATAATGTTTGAGGTGTCACAAAATTATTGAACAGGTTTTGCTGCACTTCGATTCGATTCCACAAATGCACAGCGCGCGATAAGATTAGACGAATTCTGAAAAGTGGTGCACGAAAAATTGAAAACCACATGCGTTGTTGGTGGAAAAAACTAAGTGCGGAAAGAGCCAATGTAGAGCAGCGAGCAAGAGGTCGTTCAACGATAAAACCGCACGCCGGAGTGGAAAAATGGATGCGACGAATTGTGGATTTTGACTGCGCCTACTGGAGGTCAATAGTACCAGTTGTCCGCAAAAGACTGTCGGCGACGTGAGCCACCGAGCAAATGTTCTGACAGAGCGCCCAGTCGGTTGGCTTTATTTTCAGTTTTATTATTCAATAATTGATACGTGGGTGCCTCGAAGTTGGTGGATTTGAAACGTTGGGTCTAGTTTAAGAAAAGAGTGCAGAGAGATGACCAAAGATGGTTGGTTGGTTCAAGTGGCGATGTTCCAACATCGAAATGCGGGTTAGCGCCGTTTTGATGCCACTATTCTCGGTAGGTGCTATAAGGTACTGGTCTGCTGTCTTCTGGACTCTTTATATATATCTTTTATATCCAGCCCGACAGGTTAATGAAAGAGAGTAGCAAGTTTACGCTGCACATTGCTATCTTCTCGAAGTTCTGAAATGTTTAGGTTTTCCAAGCGTTTTCCATCTCCTTCTTATATTTAATGGCTTACAACTAATTGACAGAGGTTTGTATTAAGGGATTCAACCTTCTATTCAGTGATCTCTTCTGGTAAAGAGCAGTCTAGGAATTCACCCCAAAACCAATTTATACAACCAGTATTGCATCTCGTGGACCTTTAATTTGAGCTTCACACAATGTTTTGTAGAAGTCCTACAAAATCCAAGGAAGGTGGATAACACTAACCGCGATGAACTCATTGATTTTTATGGTCTTAGTACATTTAACGATACCAAGTATCGAACAAACTGTTTTAAAGTTTGACTTGATCTTTACAGGTTTAGATTGATATTACTTGAATGTAGTAAATCAGGAAATCTGAGTTAGTTGATAGTAAGTTTTCTCTTTCTTCTCGAACTCTTGAACTGTGCATGAATAATAATGAGCAAAATTTCATGTTGGCCGAAAAGTGACCTGAAAGGTTCAATCTTCTCAGCCTTTTCGAATCTGATTGAAGAAATAGTGAATATTTGTTTCCCCTCTGCTCTATTTCTTACTTCTGTCGTCTTAGTTACTGTGACAAACTCGGAATAGAGGCCAACGAGCTTCTTTTAAGCAGAAATCTGCTCCACATTTGTATTCGTTTTAGCAAATCATTCACATTTTTAAAATATCCGCTCAAATTTTTCACACCCGTCGCCACATTGGCAAAGCATTGTTCTAATCGTCCCAACAATTACTCTTTTAACTTATCGATCTCTTTTTAAATGTATCGATTTAACAGCCAATTCAATTCATTTCTTTAATTTTTGTTACCAAACCCTGTTTTTTAGAGTGTTGTCATATGACATAACAATACAACATACATTTTTTTAATTTTTTATTTCTTCATTTATTTCAGCTACAAAATTAATCCAAATTGAAATAAAAAGTCAAATTAAAAATGTCTCTTATTTTTCCCCTTCTTCTTTATTTACTATTCAGAAATATAACATTAAAAAAACGTGTATGCTTTTCTTCTTTAAACTTAAAAATTCAGTTCATTAATTTCGTATTATTACTAAGACTTCAAACTATTCTAAGGACCAACAAAAAATTGTTTTTCTTAACCCTTTCGACCTCAAAGTCGCCTGAGAGCAACTTCACCTTTTTGTCATCTTATAGCAAAAGCTACGATTGATTTATGGGTTTCATTTAAGTAGGCACCAACAAATTAATATTTTTAGAAGTGAATTCAAAGGAAATTACAAAAATTTTACTCTTATCCTCAAAATAATTTCCAATAATTTGCAGCAATATCAGCGGAAGTTTGTGTTCTAATTGAAGTCTACGAATTGGGCGCGTTTGATCAAAACCCTGTTTCTTGAATAATGGTTAAATAAAATCAAAAAGTTATAATTTTGTATTTGTCCATAAATATTATATAATTTTTCTGTAAGCTCAAATTGTTCAAAAGCAAACTTGCTCAGGAAAGGGTTAACTAAGGTGTATTATTATTTTATTGCATTGTTTGTTGAAACAAAATCATTTTGAGTTTTACAAATTTGTTATGCCAAATTAAATACAACATCTCCATATATTCTTAAAAACTGTTGAACCCTATTTTGAACATGATTTCATCGGAGCTTTCAGGAGAATTGGACTGGTTGTTCATTTTGCTATGAAGTGAGCATTGAGATAGCAAAAGCAATCAATTATCAATTTTTTGAAGTCAGAAATTCAGTAATCAGCAATCGGCACGAGTTGCTGTCTTCAATTCACCCAATTTTAAACACTCAACATAGTGTTTTTTTTTTCTTGCAAGTCAAAACCCTTTCGATGCCGTGTTAAAAACGCTGTTTGTGCAACCGTTGCCGACTGATGATGTAACCATAATAAACACGCACAACAACAGCAACATCAGTGCCAACAAATGATAACACAATCGGCAAACAAATGCGCATGCGTGCGTGCACAAGTTGCGCGCACGAAGATGTGCTCAAAAATTATCTGCGACTCGACGTGCGCTGCGAGCGCATTGTCAGCATTTTCTAAAGGCTTTTAGTTTTCTTCGCTGCATGCTTCATGCGGCGGTTATTTGTTTGCCAAATGCATTTGCGTGTAACACGGGAGTTCTGAAGTGACAACAGTGCTGACACCAACAGCAACGGCGACAGCAACTCTGGTAGCTGCTTAGGAAAGTGCAGGCGCGCAGACGTAACGGGTGTGAAAATATTGGAATTATTATTTTAGAGGAAGATGACGAAAAGAGCAGAGACTTGGAGAAGGGCAGTATTGAAGGGAACAAATTAAGTTAAGTCAACCATAAAGGAAGATAAGTTATGACGGAGCGTACAGTCAGCAGAAGGGAGGTCAATGATTATGACAAATCTCTGGATGACTAATCCTTTTCATCTATAGGCCAGATTTAGTGGTCCTTTTCGCTGAATTCTCGGGCGCAAATATTTTTGACCAGCAGAAATCTGACAAAAAAGTGGTTATTAAAGTTTTTAAGGTGCTGACACAGCATTTTCAGTGGACTTTTTTAAGTTTTGATTCAGTCCAGGTTTACGCACCAAAGTATACTCGAACGACAAAGACATCTGAACTCACTATCGGTTACTGAAAGCAGTCCAGAGTTGCACTTTGTTCTAGATTAGATCAATAATTTTCATTCATTTCATAATTCTTTTTTTTAATTTTTCTATAATTTTGACATGGTCCAGGGTTGAATGTGGGCCTTAGAAAAGTACACTGAAAACTTACTGAAAAAAGTACAGTCTTGCATTTATACCTTGTAAAATTACACAAAATATCTACTCAAACATTAAGAAAGGATTTATTTATTGAAACAAATTCTATTCAAACAAAAAGCCGACTGAACTTAGTTTTATTTACCGAAAACGTTCAAGACTTACATTTAAGCCAATTGTGAGTTTGCAGTCAAAATCGATTCAAAAATTACAAAAGGCTCACTTTTGCTATTT
Source organism: Melieria crassipennis (assembly GCA_963668005.1). Classification (NCBI taxonomy): domain Eukaryota; kingdom Metazoa; phylum Arthropoda; class Insecta; order Diptera; family Ulidiidae; genus Melieria; species Melieria crassipennis. The sequence goes on from OY764962.1 coordinate 121,915,828, forward strand.
GAAAACACGGCTGCACCTCAACTTAAATTTTTTGTACCAAAATTATCACAACAAGGCCCAAAATGAGAACGAAAGGACAATTCTTATATTTTCGAAAATGTCTTTTTTTTGCTTATGTACAAATTTTTGTATGAAAACGGCCCAAATAGCAGAAAAGCGGCCAGATTAGCGGTGAATCAGATTTAAATAGGTGTTGCTGAACTACACTCAAACTCTACTCAAACGAAATCTGAGTTTTGTAAGATTACTCTAAAATTGTATTCAAACGATATAGAAGACTCAATTTACTTTTGTTTCTAGATTTGATTTTAGTCCTAGCAAAATTAACCTCAGCGCCTACTCCAATGTAAAAGAAGACTCAAATGTTAAAGAAGTTTCCACTACTTTTGCTGAGTAGAAATAGTGCAGAGTTGGACACCCAAAATCTACTCGAAAGCAAAAAACACAACTCATTTCTTCTTTGCTTACTGAAAGTCTTGTAAAATTACTCTCAAAATTTACTCAAATGTTAAAGACGGTTCCACTCTTCATTGCACTTAAAATTTACTCAAATGTTAAAGAAGATTTCATTACTTTTGCTGAGTAGAAACAGCGCAGAGTTGGACGTCTTGAAGATTCATAAATTACACCCAAAATCTACTCTAAAACAAAAAACACAACTCAGTTCTTCTTTGCTTACTGCAAGTCTTGTAAAATTACACTCAAAATTTACTCAAATGTTAAAGAAGGTTTCATTCTTCATTGCACTTAAAATTTACTCAAACGTTAAAGGAGAATTCCCTAGATTTGCTGAGTAGAAACAGGGCAGCGTTGTACGTCTTGAAGATTCATAAATTACACCCAAAGTCTAATCTAAAGCAAAAAAATCTCTTTTTTTTGCTTACTGCAAGCAGACTAAAATTCCATTTAGATCTTGTAAAATTACACTAAAAATTTACTCAAAATTTCAAACTCAAATCTTAAAGAGGACTTCACTACTTTTGGTGGGTAAAACAGTGCAGAGTTGGCAGACTAATAAATTACAATTAAAATTGACTCTAAAGAAAAAAACCCATGTTTTATTTGTTTACTGAAACCAGATTAAAATTCCATTTAGGTCTGGTAAAATTACACTCAATATTTACTTAAATGTTAAAGAGGACTCCACTCTATATTGCACTCAAAATTTACTCAAATGTTAAAGAGGACTCAAAGAGTAATTTTTTACTAGAAAGTTTCTAGACGTAATAGTGCAGAGTTGGCTTAAAGGCTCACAAAACTACACCGAAAATGTATTCTTATGAAAAAAGACTCAGCTGGTTTTTTGATTTTCTTACTAAGAACTGACCAGAATTGCATTAAATTCTTATAGACATATTCAAAATATACTCAAACCATCGAAATGACCAAATGAACTCAATGAGCCAACTTATCATTAATGCTACAGTTGCCATAGTTTGTAAGTGTTGCCAATGACTTGAAATGATTTTTCCAATAGTTCTTCTTCTTCGGCAATTTCTACATCTATGTATACATTATAACTTTTAATGGGTAATTTTTTGACGGCGCCTCTGTGTCGCTTAAATGCAACCTAAGCCCATAAGCAGCGCACTATTTGCATTCAAATAAGAAAAATATACAAAAATTGTTTGCGCATGTGCGCGCTCGCTGCCGGCTACTTTGGCCGCCTGGCACGCAGCACAGAGGGTTAAGCAAGCAAACGTGCAGCATTAGAACTCGATTCGCGCCACCCGCGCCCCGTTCACCGTCGCTCGTCAGACGGCTGCACCACAAAAGCGATAAAAATCGGCGCGTCTGGCGGAGCGGCGCGCACAGTAGCAGTCAGTGTTGTCATCTTAGCCGTGATTTACTAAATGCGCTTTTTTCAGTTTCGTGTTTGTCGTCTTCTCTTTTGATTTCGGTTTGTTTGTCTGGTTGAGCGTTTCACGTCTTGAGGGTCTGGAGGGTCTTAAGCGCGCATTTTGCGCATTAAGCAAAGACGCGCCGCCGTCAGTGCAACGCACAGTAGCCACACAACTCAACAGATTGCCGACACATTCGTAATAAGTCGAAATTCCCCGAGGAATGCACGTTCTGCCGCCGCCAGTCGCCGCCATTCGCTGCGCTTTAAATACGAAATGCCACATTCGGCCACTGCCGCTGCACGGCCACATTTGCCGCCAGCGCTAATTGACCGTGCGGCGAGCGAACTGGCAACCGCCAAGAGTCGCCGCCTCATCAGCACCGGCTGCGGCACTTAAAATGTTGCGCTACTGAAATCGGTTTCTTTGGGCTTGTTCGTTTTTTTTCACGCACCGCATAAACGTTGCGATTTATTGTGAAAAATTAACAAACCGAAAAAAACAACAAACAAACGGAGAGCAAAAGTCCCACTTGACTGGCAACGTCTGTTCGTCCATATGTGTCAGAACTTAGCTGAAAACGCAGAGTTTTGTGTTTTAATTTTTTTTCAAACTGACTGACTCTGAATTGGAATGAGGGATTTAAATATTTTGTGGAGGAAAAAGAAGAAAAAAGAGGGACAAAAAAACGTAACCTTGAAACATTTCAGAAGATAAAATCCGAGCGCAGACTCTGGACTGAAGTATGATGCGTAGAATTGGCTCCAAATTGATAAAACTTGTGTATTATAAAATCTGATAGAACGTTTTAAGAACTATAAGAATTATAAGAATGTTGTAATCCCAGATGAGAAGAGAGTGGACTTCATCCTACCTTCACGAACCAGTTCAAGTGTTTACGATTGCTCCAGCCAGATCTCTCAAAGTGTCGAACAAATAGGTCCCACAGATAGGGCTGCTCTCGTTTCTCAGCTTCTCAATTTATTAGAAAATCATTAGAGAACAGACCCAGTCGTTTTGTATCAATGTCAATGAGACAAAAATTTGATAGAAATCAGCTGTTTGAAACTTACTTGAAGTTAGAACCTAATGGGACCTTATAATCACATCCAATATGCATTCAAACAAGGAACACTTAAGCCCGATTTCACAGTGATTGGTTAACCATTGACCGATGGTTAACTAATCCCTTTCGATTTCACAGTCTCTCGTTAATCAATTGTTAACCAGTCAATGTTGAATGGTTAACAAACGGTTAACCATAAAATAAATCAGCTTAGTTCACAGCGCACACAATTTTAAAATGAGGAATTACAAAAAAGATTGCTTTTTCTTTTTCCACAAGTTAAAGAAATGTGGCAATTTTTAGTGTTGGAAAATGCGAGACTCCTTTTTTTCACAAAAATTCAAAAGAAAGAAGTTTTTTTACTGTTTTCTTTTGATCTAGCAGCGTTGCCAGGTTTAAGCAGTGTTGCCATACATAATTTCTCAATCAGCTGTTCAGATAAGCAGCCACAAAACTATTTAATTTTTAACCATCGATCCTTGATTAAAGTTAACCAACCACTGTGAAATCGAGCCTTAGACTACTGAGAGCCATATTTGACTACTGTCAAAATTTATTCCCATAAATTGAAAACAAAAACCAGTTCGAACTAAGCCAGGCACTTGTGTCTAGTCATAAAGAATCAAACAAGGTTCACTTGGATTATTGAGGATAAATTTTGATCACAAAATTGTTCTCATAAATTGAGCTAAAACAAATTGAGTTAACTTTGGCAGATGGCTTACTCTCAGTTATTGTGTATCCGAGCTGTTACTTGAAATCCCATAAAGTTGTAGAATTTTTCACATTAAATGTGTTATCCTGTCGAACTTTGTACTGAATGGATGTTAAGTACTCTCTAAAGTTTTTAACGAACAACTTAAAACCAAATGAGAAACTTAAATGTGGCGTGATCTCTGATAAACCAGTGATTAATAAGTCAACCTGACGTCTTATCATTGCAATTTGTGTAAAAGCTCAGCAATACTGGAACAACCATGAACCACCATTGTAGATGTCCCTAAAATCTGTGTCCTTTTGGAGAAACAGCCAAAGAGAATCAAAGGTTCCCGCTGTGGTCTTAAACCTGTTACACTTTCTCTCTCTCTCTCTCTCTTTCGCTCTCCATAAACTATCAAAGCTATTAGAAGTTAACCATCGCCTGGCCACAGTGATAGAATTACAACTGTAAAGCTAGAAAGTTTATAAGCAATATCTCCTAAAAATTCCAAGACTTCTTCTTTATCTAATTAACAAAGTATACAGTTGAACCAATTCTTCAAGATCACCAAAGATACAAACCATAGAACTAAACATATTTTGCAACTGGAATTTAAAACCTCATCGCTTTTGATTTCAGAAACCATTACATCGTTAATAGACATAGCCGGAGATTCACAATATCTTCACAAATTCAACCCAACCTACTCAATGCCTGCTGTGAGATCAGTTGACTTGCTAACCGCTGAGAAAATAGTCCTTCTACAGTCTATATGTCAATGCCTTGTCAAAGCTTCTTTAACCCTTTCGTGACTACTGGGAAAATGCGTCCCACCAAGTTGCTAATGCACCTCAAAAGAATTATTCAATTCTTATGACCCACGCAAAATATTTATTCAAATTATAAGTCCTTAGTTAAAAGGATGATTTCAGAATTTGTGAGTATGCAACATAATTTTCTAGCCCCAACTTTCATAGCATGGAAACATTTCGACCAAAAGTATTTTGGTTTTCGAAATTAAACTCTGTTCCGAAGAGGTTTAGTCCTTATTAATTGGTATAGCCCTCTTCATTCAACAATCCAGCTCGTAAATCCTGCTCGGAGACATTAATCTTCATTCAATTAATCACACTAAACTAATCAGAACCACACACAATCGAATCAGTGGAGATACGACCAGAAGATAAGTTGACTTTAAACTATGATTAGGGTAAACAATAATTTCAAAAGTCTTACTACAAAAACTTATGGTATAATAACTCCAAGAAATATATTTGGGCTACGATAAGTTTTAGTACCTCAAGTACCCAGGAAAGTTGTAGTTTACTGTTTCTTGATCAAACAATCTTAAAGCTGGAGATAGTTAGGTTAGGTTAGGTTAGGTTAGGTTAGGTTAGGTTAGGTTAGGTTAGGTTAGGTTAGGTTAGGTTAGGTTAAGTTAGGTTAGGTTAGGTTAGGTTAGGTTAGGTTAGGTTAGGTTAGGTTGAAGAAGGGTTGTCGTAGACCCTGTTGGGTTCATTGTCGTTCCCTTCATTTCCTTATCTGTTGGTCCTCATAGTAAGTTATTGAAGAATTTGACAAGCTTCAGTTATATTTAACTGAATTTAATAATGTTCAAGTTATTTTAAAATGTGAAAAGTTATATTAATTTGTTAAAAGTAAACTAAACGAAGAAGTAAATTTAAGAAAGTAACTGCAGAGAAAAAATAAAATAGGAGTAAAGTTGACAAAGAAACAGTGACATAGAAGCAGCGAAAACCGTAGGAAATCTGATAGAAATGGTTACCTTTTTTCAGGTTACTTCCAATGCTTGAGAAGAAGTGTATCCATGTTACTTAAAATGTATTTCTGAAAGCTGTGAGAACTGGAAACTTGAAATTTTTGAAGACAGACAGACCAAAGAAACATTTATCAATTAAAGGCATTCAACAGGACTAAAAAAACCGAAAGGAAAATCGATTAGGTCAGCTTGAAGTTAGTCAATGATCAAAGTCTTTATGGTTCGCTATGGATTTAATGTTCTTTGCAGTTAGGACAAAGAAACACTTATCAATCAAATATATTCAACAGGACTGCATTGGCAGAACTTGTAATGAAGTTAACGGAACAACAGAACACTGAAATCTGGTGAGTCATTACTCACCTCAATCAGAATCCAATTTTCAGGAAACGCCTTTTGTACGAACTTGATGTGACCTCATAACTTTTGAGGTGTTTGTCTATTAAGGAATGTTGAAATAATTGAATGGGTCGTCTTAGGCCGCACTGACTAATCTATTAAATAATCCAATCATTATTGAGTTCCAATTGTGTTGTTGACTCACATTTATTGCACAGTATGAGTATTCATTTTTGATTTTTTTAATGAAAAATTCATAATCTCACAACAAACAACTAAAAACCAAATCAACTCACACAAGAAAATTGCTTGGACGCAGTGATTGGTTCACCGAATTCTTTTAGTGACACTCGAAGCTAATTGAATTCTGTTTGCTGTCACTGCAGCGAAAGCTTTGTCGGTTGTTTCAATATCCAATTTTTGCTGTTACTAATTGTTACTTTTTGTCGACACTGAAAGCTGTTTGGTATTTCTTTTTTCTTTGGCGCCATACATTTTTTCATGCAAGGAACACTAAAAATTTAGAATTTCTCATTTTTATTTATTATTTCTTATTTATTATTTCGTATTTATTATTTATCATTTCTTTTTGTGCACAAATCGTGAATTGTCAATTTCAATTCGAGTTCGCACTTTTTTTACAACTTTTTTTTTGTTTATTGCATATTTTGTTATTTTTTTGTTACTTGTTTTTTCAATACTTATTTTGTTTTTATGAATATTTTTCCTCTTTTTTTTGTTACGTGTTTTTTCTATACTTATTTGGTTTTTATGAATATTTTTATTTTATTTCAAGTTGTTGTCTTGTTGACTTTTATTAGTAACAATTAACACAACACATTCATAAATTGATATCTTTCCACTTTTAAGGTTATGTTTATATTATTCACCAAAAAAAACAACACCTATCAAGTTGCTGTTGCAGTTGATTGCAGATTTTCAACACTTTTCTGACAAATTCAATGTTGAGCAAACAATGTTGCACTCAGCAGAACCAAAGCAAACAAATGTTGTTGTATTGGCCAGAACAGAGTATAAACCGAAAAAGTCACTGGCTGATGTTGCTGGCCGCTGCTTTCACGCCAACTGTTATTTCTGATTTGAATTCACGTCGACTTTCGTGCTGCAACTGAAATCTGCATCAGCGCCGACTGTCATTTTAAATAAAGCGCTGCATAGTTGACGGCGCGCTCACCAGCGCCAGGAGGAGGTCGCTGTGGAGCTTACTGCTGCCGTTGCAAGCGCCAAAAGGACATTGCAGCGTCGACAACGACGACAAAACCGAGCGCCGAATGCAGCAGTGCTGCAATCGTCGGCCCAAAGCTGTCGACACGAAGTGAGTCGAACTGGCAAATTACTGCACTGACGAAAGGATGCGCAGCTCGTCGGCATTCGTGTGCAATCGGCGCTCGACGCTCGGCGGAAACGCTTGCAGCCAACGGAAGTGAAGCGGAGCCGAAAATGTAGCACTGTGTGCGCTTCGGCTCTTGTGTGCACTGCTGCAAGTGCAACAAAGTCAATGTCGTTGTTTGGGCGGCCGGGGCGGGGGTGCAGCGTTTTTGAGCACACACGTTAATGACCTTCCAGCCGATTTGCGCCTGCCGAAACTTTGTATAAATTGTTGCATGCAACCTTTGCGGCCGACATTCGCTGAGCAGATCAACAACGATAAAGCGGAACACTGCAAATTCACTCAGCAACTTCAGCACTTCACTGAAATTAATTAACTGCAAAAATATATAAGCAAAAAATAGTAATAATTAACTCTTCAATAGCCGCAATTGCTGGTCGCTGTCGGGGTCGGGGTCGCCACGGCCGTAGCCGCAGCGTGCAACAGTTGCAGCGCGCTGCACCGCAACAGTGAAAGTGCATCGCTGCAGCATTGTGTGCGCTCTCTGGCTCTGTTGGCGTTGTGCGGCGTGGGCATGGTCGTGCGCCAATCAGCCGCTCGTGCTCAAGGTCAATGCCAGTCGGCGCCGTGGCAGCCATTTTGAGTTTCGAAGCGTCCGTTCAAGCTGTCAGTGGGTGTGGTGGGATGCGGCAAGAATGCAGTTTGCATTTCTGCCTCTTCTTTGTATGCACCTATTGCTGTTGTTGTTTTTGGTTTTGTTGCATTGCACTCATGTTGTTGCAGGCTGAAGGCGGGACCTCGACATTGTCGAACACACACACACAAACATTTTGACATTGACATTGACAGTGGAAAATTGTTGCTGGAAAGTGGTTGCAAGCGGGCGTGTCCTGCACGCTGGACGCTAACGTTCCGTTAGCACAGCGCGTTGTTGTTGTTGCAATCAATAGCAGGGAAGTGGGTGTTGGCGGGCCCATTTCAAGTGCAAGTGCAAGGTCACTGCTACAAACTCCGCCCACCGCCTGCTGCGATGTGACTGCCGCAGCCAATCGACGAGCGCACAGCAATTTATTTATATTTTCAGCAAGCAATTACCGAAATTATTTAAACATACCGAAATTATTTAAACATATGTATTAAACAACAAAACGTTTAAAATTGCTTTAAAAAAAATAATCACAATGAACCGAAAGTTCGGGAAACTAATGTTACCAACTTTTATATGTGCAAAAAAGAAGTGGTGATTTTTTAAAATTATTTTTCGTTTTCAAATTAAATAAATAATTAATAATAATAAAACGCGGCGCATTTGATTGGAAAGATTGTGCTTATTACAGATTTAGCTTAGCTTTTAACACTAGTTAAAAGTTAGTTAGTAGTTAGTTAGTTGTTGTAGTTGTAGTTAGTTAGTTAGTTGTAGTGTTAATACACTACAATGACTCCAACCTTCCTTAAATATGAAATCATTTTGAAAAATTTTGTAAACAATATTTTTAATTTATTAATTAATTAGCTCAGAAAACAGTAAAAGTTACGCAAATTTTCCTTTCAGAAACCGATGGAAGAAGATAATAAAAGCCTCAGTGCAGACATTTTGACTCAATTAGGGATTCTAGTGTTAAAAGCTCTGGTCTAAAAACAGTCCTCAATATTTTATATTATATTGTGAATGATTTTTGAGACAATAGTCAACATAGTCGTCAATTGTTTCATAATTTCATGTCTTTTCACAGTTTCTCCATACAAACTCTTAACCTATCGTTAACCCTGTTATAATTTGATTTTCAAAAAAATTAAATTCAAAATTCGAATTATTTCTGATTTGAAGTGCTACTAAATAAGTATGAAGTCAAAAACCTTTTAAATCGTGTTTCTCCATACAAACTTTTAACCCTCTGTTTACCTCTTTAGATTTTGATTTTAAAAAAATGAAAAACTCTTGTATAATTACTTTCTATTTTGAGTATTCTCACCAATTCTTTCGGTTTACGAACCTTAACACAGTTTGTGCTTTGATTTTCAAAAAATTTCAAAATACGTTTCGAATTATTTTTGTTTCATGTTTGCTTCGTAGTCTTTCAGTTTAAGAACCTTAACCCATTGTTGACCTTGTTAAGTTTCGATTAAAAAATATTGAAGAATAAGTATCGATTTATTTTTGTTTCAAATCAATAAACCATGAAATCACGTTTTTCCATACAAAATCTTAACCTTGGCCCATGTTTTAACCCTTTAGACACCGAATTTAAAAAAGGCCCCAGCCTTTGGTTTGGGCTGGGCAATTGTGAATCAGTCAGTCAGTCACTCTTTCGGAATGGTGTTGAATTTTGAAAACCAAAATACAAAATGTTCGCTTGCTATGAAAGTTGAGGCTAGAAAATTATTTTGCATACTCACAACCAGTCAGTTTGAAATCATCCTTTCATTCGGGGACATATAATTCGATTACATATTTTGTGTGGGACATAAGACCTGAATAATAGTTTAGAGGGGTATTAAAAAGTAGTCCCGAAGTAGTCCCGAAAGGGTTAAATCACCGTTTATCAAAGCGAACGCGCCAATTGTTCCCGAGCTAACCTAATCTTGGTCTCAATAGGGTTAAAGAGGAAGAGTGGACAGTAGACTTAATCGCATTTCACAATGATCGCAGAAATTTGTATCAATTAAACAACTCAAATTATAAAATTGTTTGTTTGCTCAAACAGCAAAACGTCAAATCAGATATTTTCGTGTTCAATCAAATGGCACTTTTCGCTCTATCAAATGGCAAGGCAACAGTCAGCCTTGAAGTCTTGAAGACTTTTAAAAATGTTCTTGATTTTCCCTTCATTATTATTGTAATTTTGTTATATTTACTCATATGTATGTATATTTTTGCGATAAAAGACGGCAACAGCTGTGGCCGGGAAAGAAATGCCGCTCAAACATGCGACCGACTTATTTGTATACAATTAAAGAAGCGATTCAGTGGCTGCTGATATACCATATATATGTATGTACATGAGTTTATGTATGATATACTCATATACATACATACGCAAATATATTTATGTCATACATGTGTGCGAGCGCTGCCGATTGATCTTTGCCGGCGAATTCATATTTATCGCCGGCTTTCGGCTGAATTGTCAGCACAAACGGTCAATCCACTTTTTTTTAACCGGCTATTCCTATCTGCAGGGCGGCTTCTACACTGTGCCCAGCCACTTTTTGCAGCCGTCTTTGCCTACGGCGACTACTGGTGCGACTGTCGAGCAGGCGCCACGCATTGAAACCGGTGCTGGTTTCATTTTTCCTTTAAATTTTTTTTGTTTTTGTTTTGAAATTCTTGTATGTTAACAAAAACAAAACAATAATCGTTTTAATAGCGATACCGTTGAACTGTAAGCGAGGCAACGAAAAGCATAAAAACGAAAACAAACAATGGTGATGGCAACACTTACACTGCAATATGCATTGGGGGCTGGGTACCAGTTTCGCCCATACGATTTTGATAAAATTTCATACACGACCTAGAAGTGATGTTGATGTTTAACGCATTTCAGACTAAACAACATGGATGCGCATAGAACTGTCTAACTCGTCAAGATGGGCGCATAGAGTACTGGAATTGTGCGATTTTCAAATTCTGCTTTCGTAATAAAAGTAACACAAGCCGGGCACTATGGCCCTCCGCTTTCTTGGGTGCGAAACGCGATTCGTACTGTCCCTGAGCGAAATCTCCTTTCGGCAACTCGTTAGAGTCATCACTGGACACTGCGCCATTGGATCTAAACTTATCAAATGGCACCTCGCGTCCAGTGATGTCTGAAGAAGCTGCGGAGATGAAGAAGAGGTAGAAACAATGCAATACTTTCAGTGCCACTGCCCGGATCTGCAGGAATGCCGATTACGTACCCTCGATTCAAGAATCCTGACGGATCTGCCTGGCGTGGCAAATGTTGAATTCTCGGATCTGTTGTTCTTCATTTAGCGGAGGTCGAACTGGTTTGCCCCGAATTGAGACTGTTGGTTATTTCCAGAGAAGAAGACATTCGCCATAAGCCATTTCGACCTCCTCCTCGACCTCCCTTTCCTACCTAACCTAACTTAACCGACCTGTCATCTCGTGATGATGTACAACGATGCTCCAGCGAAAAAGTTGTTCGAAGGGAAAGTTGTTACAAGGAGAGTTATAGGGAAGCCGTGTCTCCGATGCAGCGATCACTTGATATACCAATCTATGGAAGGCGCGCACGAAGCAGAGGAGGTCCGAAACCCGGCAATCGGTTCTTATGGCCAATTAAAGAAGTAATGTGATGAACTCGTATCTCAAAATTTCTGGCGATCTTCAGTCACTTTTGCAACGTCAGTTGCATAGAAACAAGAAGCATGCGACATGTGGCATATGCACATTTATGTACATAACTTGCAACTTTGTAATGTGTAAATTTTAAATGCATATTTATTAAAGCAATGGTATACGCCCTTTCCTAATTGTGGCTTAGCGACCTTGTCGATGATATTGAAAGCACCACAGTCAAATATTTATTTAAAGAAAAAAGTGCTGCGTACAACAAAGGCAATGACGACAACAATAACAACAACAACAACGAAAATAAGCACAATTTATAATGTTGTTATTGTTGTTATAGCAACAACATCATCATCTATAACAAAGGCCAGCAATAACCACGAAACGACCCAGAAAACCAAATTAAAATTCAACGCACAGTGACAGCCTACGAAAAACACTAACAAACACAGCAGCAACAACAACAACCATGATGACAGCAAAAAACCAAAATTACAATAACAACACAATGTCAAACCACAAACCCACTAGATATGACGTCCTTTTCGTTGCGCATATGAAGGATATGTTAATCCTTTGTTTATTATTCGCCCGGATGCGGCAATGGTGCGGCTGACAGCTGGCAAAGCGCTTTCAGTCTTCGCCTTGGCGCTTAACTTAAGTGACGCAATAGCCAAAAATTTTGCAATACTTAAATAGACGCACACTTACACATAAATATGCATGAACACTGAGACGCCAAATACGAACCACAGACACAGGACACACAAGAAGCGACTACACGGTGCCCAAAGTACTGGGAATCTTTTGTCAGATTTCATTTGTTCGCAAGGAGTCTAAGTGGAGTTCATATTAAAGTAGCCAATGTCGCATTGTATTGACTGAAACGTAAACTAGAGGCAACAATAAAACACATTTCTATGAAAAATAGTTCCATTGTATTTTAAGTGTAACATCGATTTCGTAATTAATTTCTTAAATGTATCTTAAATCCATATCAAAATGCCCAACAGTTGAGTTATATTTATTCTTTGCAATAATTTTATTTCGACTTCTTGTCAGACAGTAATCAAATTCTTCCGATAGAAAGACTAGACTGAGTAGACCAAGCTGACCAACTAATCTCAAGTACTTAGTCTATATTTTCTTTTTTTACAGCATAATATAATATCCATTTAGCTCTATGGGGGCGAATGGTACGTGGTACGACTAACCTTACATAACCTGTGCTTTCGAAGTAACTAAAATTCACCATTGTCAAATTTGATTGGTAACGTTTATTACAGATGGGCGTGACCAATTTAAGAAAGCCGTTATTTGCCACAATTATGCGCTGAATTGTTTGATACCCATAATGCCTCACAAACACATGCCATGGCTGATTTCTGTCACTATAGTGGGCGTATCGGCTGGGCGTGGTCAATACTATATATCTTATGTTTACCCCAATGAAACACAAAATCGTTTGATATCAATATTGATTTGCAGACATATACTGTAGCTTCGCTTCGTTTGTTTAGTAGGCGCAGAAGGTAGGCGTGGCCGATTTAGTATAGCCTATATTTGCCGCAATGATACGCTGAATAATTTGATACCCATATTGCCTTACAAGCAAATGTCGTAGCTGATTACTGTCACTATAGTGGGCGTATCAGCTGGGCGTGGTCAATTTTATGTGTCCTATGTTCACCCCATTGAAACACAAAATCGTTTGATATCAATAGTGATTTGCACACATATACTGTAGCTTCGCTTCGTTTGGGTAGTGGGCGCAGAAAGTGGGCGTGGCCTATCTCAGAAAGTAAATGTTTCCCACAATGATACGCTGAATTGTTTGATACCCATTTCGCTTTGCAACAGCGGATCATAGTTAGGTTTTGTTACCATAGTGAGCGTAAGAGGGAGGCGTGGCCAATCTCATATAGCCTATGCACTGTTCCCACACATAAGAAATCTGTTGGTACTAATTTAACTTAAATCAATTAAGTGGGTTTGCCTGATTGTGAAGCATAAATTAAAACAATTCACATTATTTTCCACAGTGTATCGACGCGCCAAGCCGTGCGTCCAACCGTTCGAGTTGTATGTGAACAGTCCGCCGCCGAAATTTTGTGGAAATAGATTTTTAGCACTTTTGCCTATACGATATCAACTAATTAAGTTATTTTGTAGCGTTTGTGATGCCATTGTTGCGCACAAACGACGCCAGGATGCGTGCGGAATTTAGATGAACCGTTTTTTGTTCACTAAATTTTTCCGCTGAAATTTCGTTAAAAATAAGTAAAATAAAAAAAAAAAAGAGATTTAGAAAGTATAGACAAATTGAATTTCATATTCATATCAGTGCGCTGAACATTTATTGAAAGGGTACTGACTCTGAATATCGACTCAAGCAGGAACTAATAAAAGTTAATTATACTCTTTAAATAATAAGCATTAGAATAGAATAGAACTTGATAGGGTTTGTTGCACTAAGACCAAATGTGATCTATAGTGCCCCCTACAAGTTGTTAGAGAAATATTAAGCATTACTCGACTTTAGAATCTTTCTCTCATGTAAACTAATAAAAAAAATTAGAATAATTATGGAAGTGTCCTTTGACCACTGGAGAGAGGCCGATTAAACGGAGTAAGCCATTGCTTGATATAAATCAAATATTTATAAATATATTAATTGCCTACTGAATCTTCTAATCTTCTAATTCACATTCAAAAGTTCATGTGGGTTTATGAGAAATAGGAAGAATAGTGAAGAAGAACTAATCCGACTTGGAGGAAAAAAGAGAAAACAACCATGGAAATCAACATGTAATGTAATCATTAGTTTTAAATTATTTTTTTTATAGTAACTAACTAATAGTCCATTAGAAGACAAATCCATAAGAAGGCAAATAATGTAATCAGTCCAGTTGATTTGAAATGATTTTCCATAAATGTCGATTTGAAGATGAACAAAAAAAACTATACATATAGGGTGTTTTTTTAGAGGTTTGTTTTTCGAATAGAGATAAAACTGGCATTTTGTGGTCAAATCTGGCAACTCTAATGTCATTTATGTTCAGTTTGGTTTGCCATTTCATCATGAACAGGTTGACAAAAGAACAACGCTTGCAAATCGTGCAAATTTATTTCGAAAATAATGGTTCAGTTCGCGAAGTTTACCGCAAGCTCCGTCCATTTTATGGTCGACATAATCGTCCATCAGAGCAATTAATTCGGTTAACCATGGGTCGTTTTCGCACTACGTTTACTCTATATGATAATACGCATCCGCAGAGACGTCGAAGAGTGCGCACCGAAGAAACAATTGCCGCTGTAGAGCAAAATGTTGAAGAGGACCCGAATGAATCGATTCGCCACCGTGCACAGCAATTGGAGCTTTGTCCATCAACTTTATGGAAGATTTTGCGCAAAGATCTTGGCTTGCGACCTTACAAGATCCAGCTTGTGCAAGAATTAAAGCCGCGAGACCATGCAATGCGTCGTGATTTTGGTGCATGGGCCGAAAATGAGATTGATCTCGATGCTGATTTTCATCGCAAAATTTTGTTCAGTGATGAGGCTCATTTGTGGTTGAATGGCTACGTCAACAAGCAAAATTGCCGCATTTGGAGTGAAGAGAATCCACATGAGACCCTTGAGACGCCATTACATCCGCAAAAACTGACTGTTTGGTGTGCTCTATGGGCTGGTGGAGTCATTGGGCCATACTTCTTCCGAAATAATGCTGGAGTTCAGTTCAGTTACCGTTAATGGAGACCGGTATAGAGCCATGATAACCGACTATTTTGTTCCCGAATTGGATGGCATGAATGTGGATGAGTTGTGGTTCCAACAAGACGGCGCTACATGCCACACAGCGCACGTCACAATCGATTTATTGAAGGAAACATTCGATGAGCGCATAATTTCGCGGAATGGACCTGTCAATTGGCCACCAAGATCGTGTCATTTGACACCATTGGATTATTTTCTTTGGGGATATGTGAAGTCGCTCGTCTACGCCAACAAACCAGAAACGTTAGGGGACTTGGAAGCCAACATTCGTGGCGTTATTGCCGACATACAGCCCCAAATGCTCGAAAAAGTGGTTGAAAATTGGGCCTGTAGAATTGGCTTTATTCGAGCCAGCCGCGGCGGCCACATGCCCGAAATCATATTTAAACATTAATGGCATAAAATTATCCTTCCAATAAAGCCAAATTGATGGACATTAAAACGATTTTCTTGTGTTTTATTTCAATTCGAAGTTCTATACCTCTAAAAAAAACACCCTATATAACCAGTCGCAGCTTGGATGAGTGGTTGATTTTAAATGATTTTTTAATAATAAGTTTTGGTCGATTAGATGTTAAATTGAATCATCCAATTAGTTGAAGCTGCGTCGATGGAATGATTGTAAATGAATTTTTATAGTAACTATTGGTCGATTAGATGGTAAACAGAATCATCCAATTAGTCGAAGCTGGGTCCATTGAATGATTGTAAATAAATTTTTATAGTAACTACAGGTCAATTAGATGTTAAATTGAATCATTTAACTTATCGAAGCTAAGTCGATTGAATGATTTTAAATGAATTTTTATAGTAACTAATGGTGAACTAGATGTTAAATTGAAGCATCCAATTAGTCGAAGCAGGGTCGATTGAATGATTTAAAATTAATTTTTATAGTAACTATTGGTCGATTAGATGTTAAATTGAATCATTCAACTTATTGAAGCTAAGTCAATTGAATGATTGTAAATTATTTTTTATAGTAACTATTGGTCGATTAGATGTTAAATTGAATCATTTAACTTATCGAAGCTGAGTCGATTGAATGATTGGAAATGATTTTTGACAAAAAGAAACAAATCATCCATTGAGTCGTAAATCGGTTCATTGTTAGATTTTAAATATTGCCAAAAATTTCTACATTTCGATCAGTTGATTAATTGATTAACAGATAAATCGTCCTGTTCGTGCAGTACTAGAATGGTTGATTATAAATACACAGAAATCATTGAATCAACTTAGATCAGTTGAGTGATTTTAAATTCTTTTTTAACTAGTAACTGGTCGATTAGGCAAAAGAGAGTTCGACCAAAACGCGTCAATTGCAGTGAAATCGGCTTTTGGTCCGTGTGCATGGATACAGAGAGACGTACAGACATTTATGGACATACATAGTATGTGTATGTAAGTGTGGATAGTGTGTTTGTGTGTGTGCGTATTAAAGAATGTGGGCAACATTAATTAATTAAACCAGCGTTGAACGAAATTTTAAATTCGGTAACAAATTTGCAATACAACAACAAAAACAAAGCAACCACTAATACGAAATCTATTAAATCTGTATGTACTACATGTGTAGAGTATTTAATGAGATTAAAGCTGTTTTATTTCTATGCATTTGTTTGTGTGCATTTCACCATACTAACGCAATCGCCTTAATTCGTTTGAAAGCAAACACGAAGATTGCAGCTGATTCTGGGGAATTTTGTATTTTTTCGAATTGAGAAAGCAGTGAGATACTGAAAGTGTTGTCTACGTAAAGTAGAAGTGTAGTGTCGGTGAAGTAAAGTGTCGGTTTTTATGCAGAAAATTGACAAAAACTTAGAGCGTTGCATGTTATAGAAATAAATGTATACAGAATACAATGCGTTCCCTCAACATTATCACAACTGCATCTATAAGTAAGAAGAGCTGATTATAAAAGCCCCAAATGATTCTTCTTATATTTCCTCAACAATTTCTGGTAAAAAACGTGCATACGCCCCGTTGTCTTTCAGCCTAAGGAATTGACAAACGCTGCATTGAAGCTTAGCATTTGTGTCTCAGTGTTCATCCATTGAACACAACATTTGTCATTGAAGTACACATTAGACATAGTGACACATTAGTTTTTGATTTTTGCTGGCCTTCAGCTCTTAAATCAGATATCAACATTCTTTATGTTAAGGCATTAACTTTCAGTTAATTTTCCACTTTGTGTATCATATTTGTAAACAGTAAAAACTTGCACATTATTTCACTTCACTTTCCACTCAAATTTGATGCAACATTTATTGAATAAGCGTCGCTGCTAATTAATGTCACTCATACGCCCCGTGTGTACTGACATAACAATTTCATTCTTTGCATTAAAATTACACAAATTTATTACATAGTCAGTGCACACACTTAATTTGCAATAATTTCATACAAATTGTTTGCAATTTTTCAGTGCTCAGCAAAAAGAAAAAAACATTCATTCAAGCGAAATTTTCCGAATATTTGAGTATTCAAAATGAGTGGCGGCCTGATCGCATTGCATGCAACAACAAGTTCACAACTACCTGATGGCACATGATTGGTGTCAGTATATGCATGTGTGTGTGTGTGTGTATG
This sequence comes from Melieria crassipennis, assembly GCA_963668005.1. Lineage (NCBI taxonomy): Eukaryota > Metazoa > Arthropoda > Insecta > Diptera > Ulidiidae > Melieria > Melieria crassipennis. The sequence continues at coordinate 121,933,571 of OY764962.1, forward strand.
TATGAGTGCACAGCGTACTTCACGCCGCAAATGTTGCGTTGAATTTGCAAATTGAAATTAAATGAAACTTTTGCCAACACACGAACCATAAACAAGCCGAAACAAAACAAAAGCACACACAACCAACAACCGAATTACAACACTCGCTTCACCACGTCGCCAGTAACTATTTAGGACACTTGTGACGTCAGTGACGAGGGGCAAAAGCGCGCACTTCTTATTGCTGTGGTTGTCTTGCGAGCGCTGGCAGGCGCCACGCCTTGTAGCCCGAGTGTTGTGTGTTGTATATTTGGCGCTGGCAGCAAGCGTGAAGGCAACATCGAGTGGAGACGCTCGAGCGTGCAGGTGGACAGGCGAACAGCCGAGCGATTTGCGGCGCGAGCGCGGGCGCGCTTAACGGCAAATCTATGCCACAAATGACGCAATGCAAGCGGCAGCAGTGCGGCCGGAGCTCATTGAGAATATTGAATGAATTTCTCGCTCATGTCTGCTTCTGTGTGTGTGTGTGTGTGTGTGTGAATCGCAAAGGCCTTCAACTGCACAGAAATTTCGTTTAATTTGTGCATAAATCTTAAATCATACACATAAAAACTTAATAAGCACGCACACAAACTTGACTGTAATTAAAATGCATTGTTGTCCTTCGGCGTTTTGTTCTTTAATATATTTTTGACGTTTCATTTGTGCGCGCACTTGTGGCTGTTTCTTATGAAAAATTTTTTGTTTTTTATTGATTGTGTGATTTGTGCTAATATTCATTGAAAATTTTATAGATCGGCCGAAAAGAAGACATAACTTTGAAAAAATATGAGTATAAGCGTATTTTTATTGCATTTCGTGTTTTTTGAATACAATTTTTTTTAAGGTCAGAGCAAAAATCATATCATATCTGAGATATGATATTGAAATTGTTGAAAAAAATATATAAAATTAATTTTTAAAAATATATTTTACAAATCTGAAATACAGGGTGGTCCATATAGCGTTTGGAATTTGAACTACGCTTTATTTCGAGAATGACATAAGTCCGTTGGACAAGTTGTCCGCTTAAATAACAAAGTCCAAGCTTTGAAATAAAACAGGAATTTTCAAAAAATATTCGTTCATTTTTTTTATACCGGATTCAAATTCCAAATCTTATGTGGTCCACCCGATACAATTTGAAAAATTTGAAATTCAATTTGAAAAATTTGAAATTCAATTTGAAAATCTGAAATACAATTTTAAACGCTGGAATTCAATTTTAAACGCTCAAAAACAATTTGATTTTTCTGATATAGAACTTGAAAAGGTGTAGATCTTCTTTTTTGTCAACATAGCACAGTTCTGTGTACACCGCAGACAGACAAAAATTTCCCCCACCCCAACACAACCAAACCTCATGTCCTGCTTTCGAATATTCACGGACAGCATCAGTACAGAATATTTTTCGGACTCTGGTGTCTACTGGGCTTGAATGCATTTGTGTTTCAGGCAAAGGTGTATGCGATACTTGATGCAATGAACTTTGCTATGGAAAGCAAGTGAAGATTTCTCTACAGATCGGGTAGATCGGATGGATCTATACTCGATCTGAAAGCTGCGTTTGAAACAAACCCTAACCTTATTCTATTTAAACTTAACTTAACTTCATTTCACGGTTGCCATCGCCCTGAATTTATTTTTTTTTTTGTTATTGAGTTTATTGCCTGTCGTACTTTTTAAACAAATATTTACGAAATATTATAGTCACAACGATCTCAAATATGAAAATAGAAACTAACTTTAACCAAACTCAACCTAATCTAAACTAATCCATTTCAACCCAACCTTACGAACCGTACCCAAAGTTATTGTATAAGCCAGTTACATATGTAACATGTAATAATTACAACATAATACACTACTCAAAGCGTGTTTAGCACGTAGTCAAAGAATAAACCTATCCTTACCTAACCTAACCTTAACTTAAACAAACCAACATAATGCAACATAACCCAACCACACCCAAACACATCTCAAATAAATTTCAGCTTAACTTGAATTTATTTCATCGTTATTGTCGCATAAAATCGTTAGCTCTCTTTACCGCTACGCCAGCAATGTTTCCACTGATTAAAAAAAAATTTTATCAAAATAATTTGACCTTTTCGTACAGCATTTCTTTCCTTCACTAAATCAAATTCAATGCAAGTAAAATGTACTGCATAGCACTCGACCCATCAACCAACCAACGCCTTCACATATTCCATGTGAATTCATCGCAACACTCACCACAACAGCAACACTTGGCACCACTCAACATTAACCAAAACCAATCAATCGGCTGCAGCCAGTCCCAAGCGGACTTTTCCTCGAATTTCATACATAAAACAAAAAGCCGCAACAACGCCAGACACAACAGGATCACGAGGAGTAAATAAATTTTATAATATTTCATAATATTTAATATTAGGATCAAGGATCAACTGGAGTGAATCAGTTTTATAATATTTAATAATATTTAATATTAAGCCGAAATTATTTGGGCGAAGCAAACACCAAATGCAAAGCGAAAAGCAAAAACGGTGAAGGAAAATTTTTTTGAAAATTACAAAATTATAGATTTTTATATTTTATACATCATTGGAATTCTACAGGCTATAATATGGTAACAAATTTATTCTTACTTAATAGTAGGGTTTTTCGAGAAAAAAATCCGTTTTTAAAAATTTTATAAAAAAAAAATATTGTTTACTTTTAACTTCTTATTTGTAAATACCACATACCTAATGTTGCATACCAAAAGAAAGGTATGGAAAAGGCCTTTCATTGGATATCCATATCGTGTAAATCGATTGAGAATTGATTGAGTTATTTTGATACCAACTGTGAACTTAGACCCCAAGGCACGCCTTTTGTGGGCGTTTTCCAGGCCACATTTGTAGTGCGTTAGATTCAGGAGCCAAGCCTCTATGTAAGAGCATACTTATTTATTTTTTTTGTATACATACTTTCTTTATACATACTTTTTTTATTTATTTTTTTCAACAACACACACACACACACATTTCAGTGAGCATACACCAACACCGCACGCACAGCCGTCCAGTCAAACCCAAAGCTAAACCCACTCAGCAGTGGCCACCACACGCCAGCACCGAATTTGTCGCATTACAATTTCATTGAAATACACAGAAGCAAAGTAAAAGTACAAACAATGAAAACTTCCAACGCTCAGCTCCTCACCCTTCTTCTCATTGGCCCCCGCCACCCTGCTGTTGTTGTTGTTGCTGCCACTTCTTGACATAAGCGCAACGCTGCGCCAACTTTTCTTTGCCTTCCAGCGGCCACATGTACTCGTACACCGCAACAACAACAACAACAACAGCAACAACAGCGTAACCTAGTTCCACAATTTTTGAATGAAATTTTCAGTGCGCCATTTTTGTATGTGTGCGTGTGTGTGTGAAGTGCCAACTGTGCGCGAGGCGGCACTTTGTATGTCACACTCGATGACGTCATTCAACAGCCGTTTTCCATTCGCCTTCAGTTCGGTTGCTGCTGGTATTGTTGTTGTTGTTGCTACAGCATCGCTAATGACGCCGTTGTCCACCCAGCGCCCAGTGCCATTCAACAGCTTCCAAGGCAAAGCACTGGGACCACTCTCAGTGGCGGCGTGTGGACACAAACGGCGTCGTATGGCTTCGTGGAAAATCGATAAATGAAAATTTACGGTGGCGCCGCGAGCGCTGTGCACTCATTCATTGCCGTTGGTCGTGTTGATAATCATGTTGTTGCTATTATTGCTGTTGTTGTTGCTACTGCCACTTTAGCCCATTTTCATTGAGTGCGAGCTGGATTGAATGGCTTTGTGGATGATGTGGATGCTATTCGCCTGAAAAGCACTTTGACTGCGAAAGAAAGTTGACACAGTGTTGCCAACTAACTGGTAAATTATTATGTAGACATTGTTTTAGTCAGATGACAAAATTTTATTCAAATTTGTCAGAACCAAATGTGAAGAATTAAATCGGATCGGAGTTTTACTGAACACTGTGCATTATCCAATGTTATGCCCCGAACACATTGAAGACGGCAACCACACAGACACACGACCACAAGATGACATCGGCTTCAACTGTCGCCATGTAGTCAACTAATTGATTGCAATGAAAGCGGCAACACTGATCAACGCTGAGCTTATTCCTTAACTGATTCCGTACAGGAGGAAAGTGTCAAAGGATACTTTGCAGGCTTTGGGGCCTGTTTGAAGTTATTTTGAAACGATAACGAATTTTGAAAGAAAAATTTGCATAAATATTTGCAGAACGACACTCAGGCAAATGTGACTTAAATAATCATACTGGCATATAGAGGGACATTACACTGGGCCTTCGAGGCCTCCCAGAGTACTAGTCGAGCCATCGAAAAACCATTTGTCTTACCCAACCTAACCCAACCTATTTATTTACTTATTTATAAAAACAATTTGTTATCTTACGTAAGAGTTAGAATCGTTAGCTGTCTTGACTTTCGGCCCTAATCTAACTTACTTGTTGTACTAAACAGTTATAAAATATCTAATGATAAAATTTGGCCTCTAAAAGAATCTCAATAATAAATAAATAATAAATAAATAAATAAATTATCTAAAATCTTCCAATATGTTATGGAAGTTCTTGCGTTGCACTGAACAAGCAAATCTTGTTGAATAAATTTTCATCTATAAATCGAAGCTGAAGAGCTGAATCTCTTTTTCAAGTTTATAATTATTAATAAAGAAAGATGTGTAACTTACGACGAATGTCGTGGAGAAACAGTTCTGCTCGTAGTCCTCGCCAATAATGTTGCAAAGTCTCAATTGACACCAAGAAAAGTGTAATGAGAGTCGCATTGTAAGCTTCTATGACTGGAGAAACGATCAATTCTATGCTCTCAGCAATTAACTAGAAAAGTGATCAATGTTGTTTAACAGCTGCGGCGTAATCTTCCATCAGGACGTTTTGAGGTTAGACACATTTTCATTGGCCCATTCATAAATTGTCAAAGTTTGACGTGAAAGTTGTGATGCATCCCTCATATATACTGGATTTTCTACTATCTGCCTAAAATTTGTTTAGTTCAGTGCAAAAACCTCTCAGCGCCACAGTTGCCTTCTAGAAAAACCCTTGAAACGTTCTATCGGAGTTTTTGTCACTAAAGTTCTAGAGAAATGAAATTATTTCCTCTAAAAAAATAAAATGTGACCGCACAAAATGACGCAAACTGGTTTAGAGAAACTTTTTTTTTAACAAAAACTTAAAAAAATTAAAAGTATTATTATTAGATTTAGATTTTTTTTAGAATTAATAATAACACCGTGCGACAAAAATTAAAAAATGTTTCACACCGGAAAAAATCTATATGGGCGTGAAACTAGAGACCAAACATAGTAATACTGCTTACTCAGTTTTTTATTTCTACATCCTTTGTCATTTTAAAAGGACTTCAAAATTTTGAAAAGGGATAAAAAATAACAAAAATATAAAAAATACTTAACCTCGTTAGAATATGGCGATATGCATATCAAATGAAAGAGGAAAGGCTCAACAATTTAAATACAATTAATTTTTTATCTATTTGTAGAAAAAAGGATATGAAAAAGGTCCTTTGAAAATTTTAATCCTTTATATCCTTGAAAATTTACATAGAATTTTATTGAAAAGTAAGTATGTTAAATCCCCAAATCTCCCTGATCACGTGTCAAAATTTCATTATTCTCGCTTCATAGATTTTGTATCTTTTTATTATTTAAAATACTAATACTCAAATAAATTATAATTTTTGTACTTCATTAGACTTGCAGCTTCCGCCTTTTTTTTAATAACTTTCGAACTAATAAAGTTAGAGTAATGAAATTTTAACACGTGATCAGAAATATTTGGGGACTTAACATACTTAATTTTCAAGAAAATTCTATGTAAATTTTCAAGGATATAAAGAATTAAAATTTTCAAAGAACCTTTTTCATATCCTTTTTTTACAAATAGATAAAAAATTAATTTTGTTTAAATTCTTGAGCCTTTCCTCTTTCATTTGTTCTACATATCGCCATATTCTAACGAGGTTAAGTATTTTTTATATTTTTTAATTTTTATTCCCTTCAAAATTTTAAAGTCCTTTTAAAAGGACAACGGATGTAGAAATGAAAAACTGAGTACGCAGTATTATTATATTTGGTCTCTAGTTTCACGCACATTTAGATTTTTCCCGGTGTGAAAAATGCTGTCGCACGGTGTATTAATTAATGAATTAATTTTATAATAATAATTAATTCATTTTTAATTTTATAATAATACAAAAATGTGTGAAAAATGCTGTCGCACGGTGTAATAATTAATTAATTAATTTTATAATAATAATTAATTAATTTTTAATTTTATAATAATACAAAAATGTGTGAAAAATGCTGTCGCACGGTGTAATAATTAATGAATTAATTTTATAATAATAATTAATTAATTTTTAATTTTATAATAATACAAAAATGTGTGAAAAATGCTGTCGCACGGTGTAATAATTAATTAATTAATTTTATAATAATAATTAATTTATTTATTTATTATTTTTATTAACAGAAAAGAAATGGCTCTGTCAACTCAATCCAAATTTAATTTTTTTATTTTTCTTTATGTACATATGTATATGTATGCACACATTTTTTATAAATACTTTTCTGTAATTTTCAAATTTTAAAACTAAATTTTTAAGAAAAAAATTTGTTTACACTAAATTCTACTCTGGAGTACACATAAATCTAACCAATAATACACAAAGGATTCACAAGGGTTCTTCTCCCCATTCGCCCACCGCTATTTCCATATCGACCCACTGTCCTGTACTCGACATATTAACTTTTCATTGCTTCATCTAAGCGCACCATTGGCTGCAACTAAGCAACTTTCGTCCTTCGCCTGTGCGGTCAACGACCTGAAACTATTTATGGCCACGCAAAGCTCAACAACTGCAGCAACTTTTATTGTTGCCATGTTACAAATCTACTTAATTGAAATAGTGTAGTGCATGATGCTGGCTATGATGGCGACTATCACCATAAAGATGAGAATGTATTACGCCAACAACAAACAAACAAACAGACAACCGTTCACATCCCACAATCGCACACAAAAGCCAAACTGCAATGCGTTCTTATTTCTGTTGTTGTTGTTGTTGTTGCGTATTGTGTGCATTGACAGTAGCAAATGCACACACACACACACACACATAAATCCCTGGCCCAATTAGCATTCCTTTGAACCGGCTGATGCGGCGGCATTAGCGTAGCACAGCGCGCCGTTGCGTAAACGGATGAAGCCGAAGTGGCGCTAACGCTCGGCCAAATGTGCCACAGCAACACTGGCTGCGCAGCGTCTTGCGCTGCTCCTGCACAGCCAATACGTTATCTGCTTTGCTATTTCCATTTAATGATTACGTTTTATTTGCAATCCTTCTATTTTTAGCACAAGTGCTGACTCAAGGAAAAAGGCGCAGCGCAGCAGCAGCAGCAGCAGCAGCACTCAAGCTTTCAGCCAACTAATTGGAAACTTTCCTTCGTCTCACTGAAACTGTTTTCTTTCACTTTGCGATTCAAAGCGACACCCGCTGACTCGTTAGCGCTGCTGCTCAAGTCATGCGCCACTGCAATTTGTTATTGTCTCTGACAACTACAATGACACACCCTCAGCAATGCTTAGGGAGACAACTGACTGCGCTGTCCAGAAGGAGTTGAATTCGTTGCGAAAATTGTTCGTGTTTTCAGCAACGAAACTATAATCGATTCAGCTACGTTCAGGGAATTCTAGCTAAATAATAAAAAAATAAAATAATAAAAGTTCAAAGGTGTTCATTACTGTTGACATTTTGTCCAATGTCATCATTGTCATCTAAATTTTCTTACGGGAAATATGCTCACCGCTTATGAAACTCGACGAAAGTATAAATTGACAGCGCTAGGTGACTTTTTCCCATAGTTTTTTCTGCCTGCTGTCGTATTTACCGTTTAACCGTTTGCTTACTGCTTATTTGTTTTGCATGCTACAAATGGCAAAGACCATTTACCACGGAAATCGAATGAAAATTTTCATTAATGTTTTGCAATTTTAAGCCTTCTGTGCCGCTTTCGATTGCAATATCGACTGCACTGCAACTTCCGCTTTAGCTGTTCATCATTGCTGGTCGCAAGTTGTTAGTGTAGTTATTGTGTTTGTTTAACTCTTTTACTACTCCACTGTGGTTTAATGCCATTTCGGGTCACTTTGTTAACCCTTTACTGCAGATTTTTTCCAGGAGATTCTTAAAATTCCATATTAACCGATTTACTTAGTTAGATTTCATTTTAGAACTTTATAAAATTGTTGAATTTTTTACAGATTTTTTTTTAATTCCATATTAACCGATTTAGTTAGATTTCATTTTAGAGTTTTATAAAATGTTTGAATTTTTTTGCAGATTTTTCCAGGAGATTCTTAAAATTCCATATTAACCGATTTAGTTAGATTTCAGTTTAGAATTTTACTAAATTGTTGAATTTTTTACAGATGTTTCCAGGAGATTCTTAAAATTCGATATTAACCGATTTAGTTAGACTTTAGTAAGAATTTTATACAATTTTTGAATTTTTGACAGATTCTTAAAATTTCATATTTACCGATTTAGTTAGATTTCAGTTTAGAATTTCATAAATTTGTTGAATTTTTTACAGATTTTTTCTAGGAGATTCTCATAATTCCATATTTACCGATTTAGTTAGATTTTAGTCTAGAATTTTATAAAATTGTTGATTTTCTTACAGCTTAGCATTTTATAAAAATGTAGAAATTTTTACAGGACGCAGATAACGCAAATAACTCTTCAGGTACGAGTACTTTATTTTCATTTAAAAAATAAAAATACTACACCTTGCGATAAAAATAAAAAAATTTCAAAACACACAAAAAAATCGATGCACTCCTGTAGAGAGAAGTATTAAATTTTTTATATCCGAAACTAATAAATTTAGAAGGACGAAATAGAAGGATGTGGTAGTGTACATATTAGTCCTTAAGATATATTAAAAAAAAGAACTATTGGAAATTTCCAAGGATATTCAAGGATAAAGTTTTAAAAGGAAATTTTAAATGCTCTTCGGCCTTTTGCACCAAAGCATTAAATTTTCTAAAATTCTAAGGATTTTTTTCTTTCATTCGATACCCATAATGTTATTCCACAATACGCTCAATTTTTAAAATAATCAATTTTTAATAATAAAACAAATCCTGACGTCAGAGAGAAAAACTAAAAACGCAGTTTTGCGCGAGTATATCGATTTTTCGTGTGTAAAATTTATTGTCTTCGATCTTCAAAGTATAGTAATGTTTCAGTTGTAGTTTAATTAAAAATGTAATAGGGGTACCGGTTAATTTGTGCGGTTTTTTTTGGGGGGAAAATTGAAGCTTTATTGTGAAAAAATTGTTACAAATTTAATATTCAAAGTATTGTCCATCACTAGCTATAACTTTTTCCCATTTTTCTGGCAATTCACGAATACCCTTTCTGAAAAATTCGGCCGGCTTTTCCGCTATCCACGAATCGATCCAATTTTTGACTTCTTCATAATTGGAGAAGTGCTGCTCAGCCAGGCCATGTTGCATTGATCGGAAGAGATAGTAATCGGATGGCGCAAGGTCTGGACTATACGCGGGTGGGGTAGGACATCCCATTTGAGCGTTTCAAGGTAGGTTTTGACGACCTGTGCAACATGTGGCAGAGCATTGTCATGTTGCAAAATTACCTTGCCGTGCCTTTGTTCATATTCCGGCCGTTTTTCGCGCAGTGCTCGGCTCAAACGCATCGATTGTCGTCGGTAGACTTCCCTTGTGATCGTTTCATTCGAGCTATGTCTCCAATTCGTGATCAAACTTTTTTGGCTGTCCGGGCCGTTCATCGTCCTCCAAGTCAAAATTGCCACTTTAGAACCGTGCAGCTAGAGCATGCACACCATACACTTCCACCAAAATACGATGACTTTCGGCAGCCTTTTTCTTCATATTGAAGTAATGAAGAAAAAACACTTTACTCGGCACAAAGTTCGACATTTTCAGAGTAAAAAAAAGTATTGTTGTTTACGCTTCAGCTAAATGACACGTACTGATTCTGAAACTATATGACAATAGCTTTCCAACACATATTTGGAAAGGTGAAAAATCAAAATCAAGTTAGAAAACCGCACGAATTAACCGGTACCCCTATTAAATTTTCTCTTCTATAAAAAAATACCACATAAAGAGATAGCATTCTCTGTTTTAAACTTAAACATCTCTTTTTTTTTATTGTAAAACACTCTTAAAATTAAAAACTATTCCAAAGGCCAAAACGAATTTGATTTCTGAATTCATTCAGCTGTGCTCTGAAATGGCTACAAAATAGCAAACGTGTTAATCTTATTTGTGTGTAGGTCGGTAGGCGCTCCGAAGGTTTCGCATTTCAATTGCTCGCCAGAGAACAGTTAATAATGCAGCAATGACACCAAAACAAATGCTTTGCTGTTGTTGTCTTGAATGGTTTGTAAAAGGATATTGATTTGTGTATTGCAACAAGCGTTGGCACTGAATACGAAATGAAGATGCAATCTTTTGCCGAGATGTTAAAGTCCTATGGGAAAGAATATTTTGAGCTTAAAGGACTATCAAATGTCGAGTGCCAAAGGAGACTTAGTCATATAATATAACAGCAAACGAGTTATGCTCGTGGAGGTCATCAGGCGCTATTCGTGAGGTGCGCCGAAGTCTTCGAATTACTCGCCAGAGAACCCTTAATATTGTTGAACAGTTGGTAAAAGGACATTGATTTGTATTGTCCGAGATGTGAAAGTCTCATGGAAATAATTATCAAGTGTCGTGTGTCAAAGGGAACAAAGTATTTTTGCGCTATGCCAAAAATCTTGCACTATTAAACTGGTTTGAAGGTCAGTTCCATATTTTTAAAGGATATAAAAGGGGAATTCTAGAGTTGTATGAATAATATTTGTAGCTTCAACTCATGGAGCAGAAGTTTCATCTCATGGAAACAAACTATCTTCTTTGGAAGACAAGTAGATCCCTATGACTTGGAGATGTCTTATTATGGTATAACCAATCTACTCGTATAGAGCTTGTGGTCTCTGGACTGGAGACTCTTCGAAGTCCATTGAAACTAGGGGCACAAAAAAAGTAAAAAAAGTCCTGAGATGGCAATGAAGGTGTCCATTGAGGTATGAAGCTTCAATGAAAAGCAGAAAAAAACCGTAAAGCAATTTGTTTTATGGAGATAAAATTTGCATGAAAGAGAAAACATGGCTATACGGAAATTTATTAGGAATTTTTTTTGAAGATTAAAACGAAATGTTCTTGAAATCAATTCCAGCAATCTATCACTTCTATAGAAAAGGCTACGTTTTGCAGAAGTTTTTTATGGAGAATTTTTACTGAATATATAAATATTGGTTTCCAACTTTTGCTCTAAATAGCTTATTAACTGCCTGAGTATTCCTACTTAAACTAAAACTGAATAAATTTGCACTTACCGGTTTTTGAAAGTTTCTACAATTTTTTACATAATTAATGTAATTTAATTGAAATTTTTATATTTTTTGTGAAACGTTTTTGAACCACTTAGCAACTGTCTGTGCTTTGCTTTGGAGATGCACCAAACGAATACTTGCAACGCCAAGTCCTTCGAGCCATCTCAAGGCAACTGCCATGTTGCACTTTGCCAACTCGTTTCGAGCCGACTCTATTCATCCTTCAAACATTGCCGGGCGCGGCTAAAAATAGCAGCGAAATCAACACTGTGAACTGCGAACTGTTCTATTTTTAGACGCAAACATTGCAACAAAAAAAACTGAGCAATTGCCACACAAGGCAACTGATTTCGCAGGCAGTTGCTGCAGCTATAACAACAACAACAAGAACAACAACCACTACTACTACTAATATTGTGCCGCACATAATGTACGAAACATTTACAGTAGATGGAAAGTGGAGCAAAAGTTCAAGAGTGCAAAACTCAAACACGTTGCTGTTGTTGTTGTTGTTGTTGTTGTTGTTGTAGTCAAGCATCCTTGCGCTGCTTTTGCTTCAACGTGCGCTGCTGTTGCGTTTATGACTTTTTGTGGCTTATATACATAAATTAGCAATGCGACAAAAGTGCACACCAACAACAACAACAGTGGCAGTACAACTCAATGACGCTGCGGCTGCTCATTCATTCACTCGTGTCCGTCCGCGCTGCATTGCACTCCTACGTCATTCATATGTTGGTGGCCGGCATTGTGGTTGCCGTTGTTGCTGTTGCTGTTTATGTTATTGTTGCTGCTGTCCCACTTTTTCAACATCATTTGCGTCATTCATGCCGCATTTCGGGCAATGCAGCCGTCCAAATATGCGCTCGTATGTAGAACGCCGGGGCGTGGCACGTCAGGCCCATTCACAAAATCCAGCCACGTCGCGCTGGCCTTCTTGTTGCACTAGTTTCTGTAGTTGTTGTTGGTGTTTTAGTACTCTTCTCTGCCTTTCATGTATGTATGTATGTCCTTCAGTGTGCCAAGCGAACGCAACCACTGGCGTCGCTGAGTTCACTGCACTCGCCATATGCGGCGTCTGCGTCTCGCTGACCCAATTTCAGCTGCTGCTGCTGCATTCGCATTCGTTCATTCATGGCAGCCGCCCGTCGACCCCATTGCCAGCCCAGCGCCAGTCTTCAGTCTTGCAAGTTGCTGCATACAGCCACACACACACCCGCACATACATGTTGCCTCGGCCCCGGTGCCGCATTGATTTTTGTCGCTTGGCGCTCCGTTTCGTGGCTGCTGTACAGCGTTCAATGACACTTGAGCGTTGTGTTTCATGAATGAAATCGTTGCACACGGCAACAGCAACAACAACAGCAACGTTATTGAGCTGCATTGCCGCCAGCGTCCGCTGCTGGCGCTTCACGCTTCTGCGCACTCCGCACTGGGTCAATATCCTGGCGCTGGCGAGGTCACGACGCTGCTGCCGCCGCCGCCGCATGAATGACGGGCTGCAGCAACACTATCGACACGAATGACGTCAGGCGCTGCAGTTTTCATTCATGAGAAAGCAATTTCAAACACTTTCCGCACTTGGGCGCTGAAATGAAAAAGCACCGCAAATTCGGCTGGCAGACGCACGGACGAACAGTCGGTCGACGGCAAATGTGGGTCACACGCAACTGCGTCAATATTTACCTCAACAGTTGCGCTACACTAACAAAGCGAACCGAACGGGTCCACCAAAGCGCACAGCTTCAGCTGCAGCGAGGCGCTTTAATGAGATTAAAAAAAAAGCCAAAGCCAAACGGTAAATGGAAAATTTTCGCCTCAGCAAACCAATGGCGTGGATTTCATTGGGCTTTGTAGAAAATGCAACATTTGTTTGAAAAAAACGTAAAGTCAAAAAAACATATTCACTCTTCTTGCTTCACAAAAGTTGACTGAATTCCGAGAATTTGCTTGTGGCAAATTGCGCTCTATGCATTCGCCCAAATGTCAAAGTGGCTGACATTTCGCAGAGCTGTCAACACAAATTAATTGCCGCCAATGTGATAAGCCCTGATGAACACATCCTTGATTCTTGAACGTGTTCGCAACAAGAGTTGCCTTGAGCCAAACTGTGGAAATAACAAGGAAAAATTAAGATAGAAAGAAAACAACGTCAGTGGCTGAATCGTTTGCGAATTGGCTCTACACTTCCTTGTTGCTCTTTTAACTACAACAACAATTGGTTGTTTGGCAAAACAAACTTTGGGGAGAGCAGTGCTAAAGGCTATTTGGCGACGTTACCTGGAAACTGACACAGCTGTAACTTTGTTGTTGTATCGCAAAGAAGGTAGATTTCAAGCAAAGCTTCAAACGTTATTTAAAATGAAATGTAATGGTATTTCATTATTCGTTTGCTACGACAATCACCATGTGGACTCTACTTGTTAGCGTAGAGAGCAAAAAAGAGGGCACAGTTGCATAATTGATATCGATTTTAATTGCGCGCAGGGTTGCAATTAGTCCTGATTGCAATACCTACTTGTAAACTCTTAAACGTGAAACCTTCTTTAGCCAAGTGTCTTCCAATGGTTCTTTACTTGAATATGACTGCAGATTTTGATTACATTTAAACGAATTCTGAAAAATTAATTTAAAAAATTCATTCATTCATTCATTTATTGTACACACTGTAAACCTTCGATGTGGTGTTAAAGTCGAACTATAAACCTTTTATATCTCTTGGTAATGTGTTGTATTTGAACTTGAAATCACAAAGGCCAGATTGGTATTGATTTCTCAGCAGTCTTTTTTTACTAACATTTTTTTTACTCCTCTAATTTCGCACCGTGCGACTTTTAACTTTTCGGAAAAATGCATTTCCCTATGAAAGTAAAGTGTCTTCAAAGCCATTCAAAGGAGTTGACCGACATCCTGAAAGACATGCCGGCCCATGATCTAAAATCCTCATTCGAAATGCTTTTGAGAATCTTTTGAATAAAAACAATCGCTTTTGCCAAAATCATGTTGTTGCTATTTTTGAAGAGTTCTGTTTACTTTGGAACGAACGTTGTATAAAATAATTTCATTCTCAGACAATTTTTTTTTGTCATCCAATGCCCAAAATAAAATACAATTTCAATATTTTTATATTCGTAAGCAGATTATTTTATTTTTTATTATAGTCGTAAGTAAAAACTAACTGAAACAGTTTCATTATGTAAAAAAAGTCTACAAGTTTTTAGTGTTATGTAAAAAAAATTTTAAGTTTAAATTTTCTGTGAAAAAGAAACCAAGAAAACAGTCAAAGTAAGTCGTGCAAATAAATTAGGGTGCATTGAGCTTAGAGTAGCGTACCCAAGTCTACTCTGGGTTGGTTGCCAAACCAAGGAACAGAGAACCAGAAGGCGGTAGTGAATAAGAAGTTTCAAAGCAAAAAACAAAAGGCGAAAGAATAACCAAATAATTAATACAACTCTTTAAAATTATTATTCGTATTTATACTGTTTTTTAAATAAATTTAAATCAAATTTTTAAAAATTGAAATAGCTTGTTTACATTTTTCAATATGTTTTTTTGTTTTAATATATAAAACTATTTCAGAACGAAAGAAAATTTGTCAACATATAGAACGAAACAATGTTAAATGCATTTCTAGAAAAAATTTCAAAGAAAACACTTTTTTCGTTTTTTTTCTTCAATTTTGAGGTAATTAAAATTCTCTTCAAACTCCAAACTCTTTGAAATGGAAACAAAGTCATTAACAGGGACTTAACTATTATAAGTTTTTTAAGAAATTAATTGCAATGTAACTATTACAATGCAACATCAATTTTATTTGTTGATTATAATTATTATTTGTGACAATTAATTTTTACATTGCATAATAACTGTTATGAAAAATAAATAATCTGTTCATTCTCGATAATTATTTTTTTGGGATTTTTTTTATTTACGTTGCTTCATAACTTTTATTTATGACTTTTTTTATTTACGTTACCGATAACTATTATTCTGAGAAAATTTTTTTTAAGTTGCTTCATAACTTTTATTTTTGATTTTTTTGTTATTTACGTTGCCGATAACTATTATTTGAATGACAATTTTTTTTACGTTGCCTCATAACTTTTATGAAAAAAATTTTTTTTATTTACGTTGCCTTGCCACATTTTGAGTATGAATTGATTTTTAATTGTTTAGTTGTGGGTGGAAATTAGGTTTCTACAGTTAATTTGCGTTTGCCAATTTAGAACAATTAAAAATTAATTCATATCCAAAAATGTAGTAATTCAACGTAAAAAATTTGTTTTTCAAAATAATAGTTATCGGCAACGTAAATTAAATAAAAATCATAAATAAAAGTTATGAAGCAACGTAAAAAAAAATATGTCTCAAAATAATAGTTATCGGTAACGTAAATAAGAAAAGTCATAAATAAAAGTTATGAAGCAATGTAAAAAACAAAAATCCCAAAATAATAATTATCGACAACGAAAAATATATTTGTTACTTATAATAGTTATTATGCAACTCAAAAATAATAATTACATGATAATAGTTATAGGCGACGTAAAAAATTTCTTATTGGGAATAATTATTATAAAGCAATAATTTTAGAAATTTCTTAAATTAGGGCAATTTTTTTATTCCCAAAAATATGGATAATTATTATTTTAGGTCTCTGGTCATTAATAAATAATTTCAAAAATCTTGTTCAAGAACCTTTGCGTTTTTTCTACAAATTTGTTTCTCATTTGATTTTATTGAAATTTGAATTTATTAAATTTTTTTTAAAACTTCAGTTAAAACATTAAACTCGAAACAAATTCAACTAAGCCGAAAAAAGTATGAAAATTTTAAATGTGAAGTATGTAAAGTAAGTAAGTAAGTAAAGTAAAGTAATGTAAGTAAGTAAAGTATAGTATTCAAAAATAAAGTATGATATTTTTGAATAAAATTGTGAAAAGGAAAAAAAACGTCAGTAAAAAGAAAAACAATCTTCAATATGGAAATATGTAAAAATTTATTTTAAAAAAATATTATATTTCGACACTAGAAAAGTAAACAGCCACTCGAAAATAATAGTTTAACGACTGATGAAAAAAAAAAACAAAATTATAAATAAGTTGAAATTTCGGTGTTGCAAAATGATTAGACGCGGCAGTTGACGTAGGTGGAAGCGGGAATCGCAGCTGAGCGCAGAATATTGGAGTAGCGGAAACAATCCAAGAAGCAGCAAAATAAAATTTCACAATTGAATTTTTGTATCTGTCTGAGTTTTTGCGCATTTTCTGTTTAATTGTTGTTATTAATTATGTTAATGTTTTTGCAGTTGTTGTAATTTTCATGCATTGCTGCCATTTTGGTTGGCATTTATGTTGCTGTTGTTTTTGTTGATTATTTGTATAATATGTATTTTTTTGTAGCTGTTTATGTTTATAAAATTTCAAAAAGCTTCTTCAATTCAACCATGAGCGACCAGTCAGCCTTAATTAAATCATCACGGAAATAGTCCTTGCAGGCATCGATGCTCTGACGTGAAATCTGCAATGGAACGAAGCGAAAATGAATGAAAGATACAGATATATGGCTAGATTTACTGATATATAGGTAGGTAGATAGGTAGGTTCATGTATATTTTATGTGTATAGATTTGATGTGCGTATGTGTGTGTGTGTCATATAATTCGCAGAACCTAAAGATTATGCAAATTTTACTTTGAATTGAAGAAAAGAAAAAAATATGAAACATAAATATGCATAAAGCACAAATTGGTACGTGCCACACACACACACACATACATACATACATGCAGGCAGCTGCGAGATAGGCGCAGTCAGATACGCCAATCTACCCAAAGGAAGTGCCAGCCAGACAATAGCAACCGAAAAAATACCTACAACCGGCGGCCAGCGACGCCAATTGACACCGCACCCGACGCCCGAAAATGCCACCGACGTGCAGCGACACACGCGGCGCATATCAATTAAAATTTTCAATCATAAAAGCGGCTGAAAAAATTAAAGTTGAGCAGAAAAAAAGTGAAGTGGCGCAAACAATATAAATGGCAAAAAACGAACGCTTCAGCGTGTGTGGTTTGCTGGGTTGGTTTGCAATAAAGAACTTTTAATTGAGAGTTTTTTTATGATAATGGCGAAGCATATTTGAGTCGAACCACAGGAAACGCTTGAATAAAGCAGCTACCTACCAATATTCTAAAATGACTTTATTGAATATCATTTTAAATTCATTTGAATGAAAAAGCATGTAAAATTAAAAAAACATATGTTTTGTTTGAATTGAATTTGATTTTAGTTTAATTTCAAGAAGAAAACTATAACATATGTAGAATAAAAAAATTAAATTAAATTAAATTAACAAATTAAATAAACTAAAATAATATAAAATAAAATAAAACACAATAAACTAAAATAAAATTAAAAAAAATCAAAAAAATTAAATCAAATCAAATAAATTTAAATAAAAAACAAAACAAAATAAAATAATATAAAATAAAACAAACTAAAATAAAATAAAATAAATTAAAATAAAATTAAATTAAATAAACTTAAATTAAAAACATAAAACAAAATAAAATAAAATTAAATAAAAAAATTAAATCAAATCAAATAAAATAAATTAAAACAAAAGCAAAAGAAAATAACATAATATAAAACAAAATAAAATACAATAAAATAAAACAAAATAAAATAAAATAAAAAAAATAAAACAAAATAAAAAAACTAAAAATTAAATTAAAAAAAATAAAATAAAACAAATTCAAATCAAATAAAGTAAAATAAAATAAAATAAAATATAATAAAATAAAACAAAATTAAATTAAATTAAAAAAATAAAATGAAATAAAATAAAATAAAACAAATTCAAATCAAATAAAGTAAAATAAAATAAAATAAAATAAAATAAAATAAAACAAAATAAAATAAAATAAAATAAAGGAAAAGAAAATACAATAAAATAAAGTAATATAAAACATAATAAATAAAATACAATAAAATAAAATAAAATAAAAAATAATAATAAATTAAAAAAATAAAACAAAATAAAAAAATTAAATCAAATCAAATAAAATTAAATCAAATAAATTAAAAAAAAAGCAAAACAAAATAAAATAATTTAAAACAAAATAAAACAAAATAAAATAAAATACAATAAAATAAAATAATATAAAATAAAATAATATAAAATAAAATAAAATAAAATACAATAAAATAAAGTAATATAAAACAAAATAAAATAAAATACAATAAAATAAAATAAAATAAAAAATAATAATAAATTAAAAAAAATAAAACAAAATAAAAAAATCAAATCAAATAAAATCCAATCAAATAAATTAAAAAAAAGCAAAACAAAATAAAATATTATAAAACAAAATAAAATAAAATAAAATACAATAAAATAAAACAAAATAAAATAAAATACAATAAAATAAAATAAAATAAATAAAATAAAATAAAATAAAATAAAATAAAATAAAATAAAATAAAACAAAATTAAATAAAATAAAATAAAATAAAATAAAATAAAATAAAACAAATTCAAATAAAATAAAATAAAATAAAATAAAACAAAATAAAATAAAATAAAATAACATAAAATAATATAAAATTAAATAAAATAAAATAATATAAAATAAATTATATAATAATAAGTACCTACATATATCTGAGCAATAGTCTTATATATCTTGTTATCGACCGATATGTTATAACTTATAAGTAACCCTAAAGGAGTTAAATAAAGGAAATAAAATAAAATAAAATTAAATTAAATAAAACTAAATAAACTAAAATACAATGAAAAAAGTGCAATCTTAATCTGCCAATGACATTTTGGCAGCCGGCTTGCGGCCGCACTGCGACTGCCAGGTAGACAGCAGTCGTTCAGAGGCTTGGACGCAGCTTGTTGCGTTTATCGCAACCAACAATCGCGACTTTTGATTTTGTGGCTGTCTCAAGGCGCAAGCGGCCAATGACAAAAGGCACGTAATGCTGCGTTGTCTAGACAGTCAGTTATATATATATATAATGTATGTATATGTGTTGGCGCAATTGTTCAAACAATATGTGGCAATTGTTGAGCGTACTTGAGCGAATAATTGAATGAGTGGCTCACAGCCAGCTTACAAAAGCCGACCAGCAGCACCTGTCAATGGCAATAAAGCATTTCTGTTGCTGTCGAGTTATGGTGTTCATTGTAATTAATTTAAAAAGTATTTTAAATTCAATGTCTCCATACAAAATGTAAACAATGGTGGACTTAAATGAAGCGCGGCTTGAAGTTCACTCAACCTAAACTTTGGAATCGCAGTTAATTTTCAACTCAATACAAATGAGATCTGCTTGAGCTGCTCTAACTCAAATAATACTGAAACAAGCACAACAACGCACAGCACTTAAGCCACAGAGGATTCATACTGCGACTTTAAGAGTGCTCTTGAAATAATCTGATAACCTACCAGACTTACGAATTAACATGAGCAGCTTATCTCAGCAAGCCGCAGCAGCAGCCAGTTGAGACAATCATCCTTAACAGATTGCAACAACTTTGTTTTGTTTTACCTCGAAATTTCATTCTTAAACAAACAGCAATTCATGGCTGCCAAACATGAAGGAGCTCAATTTGCGCTCCGGACCCGAGAGGACTGCAAATAGCTGCCGCAAAAATGCATTACTCATCAGAGCAGCTCGGATGTGCGGCACACAGCGCAGCGCACTGGCGACCGGGTCAAAGTGGGTCAAGTGTAGTGTAGCAGAGGAGACCGGCGGACAGCCAGGGGAGAGCTTCTTAAACTAGGTTACTGCTGTAAGCGCAGCGAGCAGATGTCATTGCACTATCGACGACTGCAAGAGCGCAGCAGAAGGTGAGCACTGACGTCAGCAGATGAGGACAACGCCACAGCACAGCAGCAGGGGCGTCTAGGAAGGACAGTGCACAGTGTGTGCGACAGACGAAACGACTGGCGATGCAGTCAAGCGGTTGCTTTGCGATTAAGCATAGATCGCAGCACGATGACGTGCGTAGAAGTTGCGAGTTGGCTGACCAGCGAGTGTTAAAAAGCAATAACAACAACGACCAAGGACCACAAACCGAATGAGAGCAGCACATGAAATCCTTGAATGCTTTAAGCGCATCGACGCAACTGAATGCTTTCGAAAACGCGCGGGGTGAGGGGGGAGAGAGGGTTGCATTTAAATTGCATAAAGTGTTAAAAATATTAAAAACGTGCATGAAGCAGAAGAAATCGGTTTTTTCTTTAAAACCAAAACCCAAGAAAAACAAGAAAAACAGTAGCAATTTTCTTAATTTCCATCAAATTTGCTAAATTTAGCAGCAAATAAAATTTCCACTTCATTTGAGCGCCACTTCAAAGGCGACCAACGTTGAGCGCTGCACGAACCAACAAATCGAATAACGAGCAACAACAACACGAGTTCACAACAGCAACGTCAGTGACAATAACAACAATAATAGCAAAAACAACAACAAGGACAATCTGAAACCGTCATTATGTGCGTTGAGAATGTTAAATTTAATCATCGATGAGGCTGCGGCAAATGTGCGCAGCTGACAGCGATGGGCGGGAGTAAAGACGGCCTAATGGATTCACCTATTGACGTCATCAACAACAACAACTAGAATAACCGAAATGTTGCCAATATAAAATCACACAACAACAACAACACTGACAAGGCAAACGATAACGACAGCAATGGCAACGACAACGACAACGTCGACATCAGTAACGACGAAGCAATTTAAGCGCAACAACAACAACATCCTTTAGCTGTTTTTATGGCTGTGATTGTGTCGGGGGGAAAATCAAAAGTATGAGATGCCGGTGAAACGTCGAGCGCAGGCAGTCAAGCGTTTAGGGCCCAATTCAGAGCGCGTTGAACTAAAAAAAAAATAAAAATAATAACAGATAAACGAATAATGACAGCCGAGGAAGAAGAAGCAGGCAGCAGAAATGCCAAATTTCAAGTGCTTTTGCAGTGCAATGTGTGCGTTCGTGTGACTGAAACAGGCGCAGGATGTCATTTTTTTGTTGTTGTGTGTTCACACACACACTTTCCCAGACCCACTTTTGCACCACCGAAAGCAACAACGCTGAATGAACAAATGAATTGAACGAACGAACGTTGACTTGACATGACTTGAGCTCCAGACCTGATGCTGCATTCAGCTGATGGCAAAAGTTCGACGGGCACTGGGATAGGCGGGCGCTCCGAAATTGTCTATTTTTTTGGTTACATTTTGTGCACAACAGAAATTCAATTTCGGCTATATTTGTATTCACTACGCAATGACTTTGTACTTTTTTGTCATCCTACTTTCCCTTGCTCCCCAATCTCCACGCCCAACGTTTTTGCCGTCCAATTTATCGAGACTGAAACGTCATCGAAATGACGCAGTGCTGGCGGTGCGGTAGCGGGCCATGCATTGCTGATATGTTGCCGAGATTGTCCTACGAGTTGTTGGTAGCTGTTCAAAGTTCAGAGTTAAATGCTCCAAAAGCATTTAATTTGCTTTGAAGTACTGTCAATCAAATTTGCAACGTGCAGCACCAGAGTGACAGTGACAGCAAAAAATTGCGATTTGGGTAGACACCAAGTGACACACTTTGCAGTTTACTAGAAAATTGTTGCCAATTTTGGAACATTTGTCTGTCGTTGACACACGCACACACCAGCCAATTTCACTTTGACATTTCAATAATGGGACAACAACAATACGTAATATGCATAATACGGTACACTACAGCAAATAACAGAATATTTTTTGACTGCAGTGCATGGATGTGAATTGCTTTAAAATATGAACTTTGCCATTTTGAATGAATTTCGGGCATTGTAGGATCAAGTTTTAAGCTATTTCTGCTACATAAAAAAATGTTTACAGATTTTAGATAATATGTCAAACAAACGTTGGGCACATGCAATGCTTGTTGGAACATTAGTTAAAAGTTGGGTGGCATTTGGAATGCATTTTGTGACTTATATGATGAAATTTATGACACTTGTACAAATTATGTAACATTGGTAACCAATTTTGTAACATTCGTATATATATTCCGGCATTTTGTGACACTTTAGACAAGCTGTGTGACATCTGGAATACATTGTGTGACATTTGGATAAATGTTGAGGCATTTTGTAACATTTGTGACAATGTATATGACATCTGGAATACATTGTGTGACATTTTGGGACATATTGTGTCATTTGTGCGTCACTTAGGACAAATTGTATGGCATTTGGGACATATTTTATAGCAATTGCGACAATTTTTATAATATTAGTACATATTATGTGACACTGGTAACAAATTTTGTAACATTCGGATATATTTTGCGGCATTTTGTGACACTTCAGACAAGCTGTGTGACATCTGTGATACATTGTGTGACATTTTGATGAATGTTGAGGCATTTTGGGACATTTGTGACAACGAATGTGACCTCTGGAATACATTGTGTGACATTTTGGGACATATGGCGTCATTCGTGTGTCACTTAGGAAAAAGTGTATGCCATTTGGGACATATTTTATAGCAATTGCGACAAATTTGATGATATTAGTACATATTATGTGACACTGGTAACAAATTGTGTAACACTTGGACAAAGTTTGTAATATTTCTGACAAATTGTGTCATATTTGTGATTACATGTGACATTTAAGACAAATTGTGTCATATTTGTAGCAAATTATGTGGCACCGGTTTTATATTGAGCGTTATTTTGAACAAAATTTGTGACATTTGCTACAAATGGTGTGATATTCGTACAAATTATGTGACACTGATAACAAACTTTGTGACATTTAAAAAAACAAAATGGAATTTGTGACATTTTTAATTAGTTTTGTGGAATGTGCTCCATGTTATGGAAGATTTCTTACAATTTTGAGGACATTGAAAAATTTGTATTGAAAAGTTTATCGCTCTTTTTTCTGACAATAAAAAAATTACAAAATTACTATAAAATCATACATGTGTTGAAATAAAAGTGACAACGTTCCACCTAGAATAATTTTAGTCAATTAAATTATGAAAGAGACTTTATTAACTAACGGCAGTAATCTTCAGTTGTATGGCAAATTGAGCAGCAGAATCAATGCTTTTTATAGAAAAACTTTAAAAAAATTTATTTAAAAAAACCTTTAAAAATGTATGATTGATTAATTATTTTCTTCGGCTAAGTCGATTGTCTCATACAGAGGCAGCCACCATAACCTAAGCTAACCTAACTCAGGAGACATTACAACGGGCCAGGGCTGATCCAGATGAAATGTGGCCCTAATTTAGCACTGATGAAACCCTCTTTTCGCATAGAATTAGTGGGAGAAAGGTAGCTTAAGAACGGGGAAAAACAAGTCAACATTCAAACCAAAGACCCACTTTGCACGTGATCCAATCCACAAACCGCTGAGCCACGGCACTCGCTAAAAACTACTTAATTTACTTCTATGGCTTCTCGTCTCTCTCCCAACTCCCTAGCCACCCATTTCCCTCTCTTAAAATGCAAAGTAAGTCAACTGCGGACTGCACGCTTTGGAGAAAAGTGTCTAATTGGGTAAATTTAGCTACAGTGAGAAAAATTTCAAACTACCGACAAATCACACCCAAGCGGCCGTCGCTGGCACAGTAGAATGCCACACTTTTTCGAGCAATTCATTTAATTAAGGACAATGCAATTACACACAAATGGTGACACCGTCAACAAACATCTGCGACGGTGTCATGCGGCAAAGGCGTCAGCTGGCCACGGGGGAATTGCAATCAAGCAACAAATATGGGTGTGTGCCTTCGGTGCCGCTGCGGTACTCGATCCCTAATGGCAACTGTGATGACGTCATCAGCTGATTAAATGTAAAGACGTAATTTCGAAATTGAACAATAAACTCGACCAACAATTCGACTAACAATCGTCCTGAAATGAAGCATTCGCATGACCAGCAACAGGTCAGGACGGCCGGCCGACGCCCACTTACCGTTGTTCCAGCAACAACGTGTCCGACGCGCCGCTCGTAAAAGCCGTGACTAAGCGACATTAAAATGCGCGCACGCAAAACGCCCAACGCGGGCGACCCATGTGCCGGGGAAATGACGCGCGGCCTGTCATAAAAGTGCCATAAAAATATGCGCGACCAAACGCAATTTTTAATTTAATAATTTCGGCAGCGCAACAGCAAAGCGAAACTGTGAAAAGTGCACAAAATCGCTGAACGTTTTTTCAGCGCTGTTGCCACCAACGCGCTGATCATCAAAGTGAGTGAGTGGCGTACGGCAGGTGTGGAAATTGGAACAACAAATAAAATACCCCACACACAGACACCGAGACATAAAGACTGGAAAAGTGACAGTAGACAAATTGTGAAGGAGCAGCAACAACAACAGTGACTGCTGAATGAGACTGAGTGCATCATCATCATCATCTTCATCATCTTCATCATCATCATCAACTGGCCGAAGGAAGGAAATCGCTCACACATGGAGACTGTGATGCACATGGCACAGAAATGCGGCGACACGTGACACACGTTGCACCAAGCATTATTGAGATCTTTTTGTATTTTCCATCACTTGTCTGCTAAGCGAAAGGTGAGAATGAAACACGTGAAGCATAACGGTTATTTACCTTGCTCACTAGCATGTCATCCGCCTCGAAGTGACGTCCGAACATTTTGGGTGATTCACCGGGAATCGGCTCAATCTTGATGCAAATCTCTTGACCCTTGCGCGCTGTGTCGATTTGTTTGTGATTCGATTCGATGGACGTCACAATGCCAATATCCACGAACTGCAAAAGAGATGGAGAATCACATTAAAGAAATTAATTTAACTTTAACAGAAATATTGAATAAAGGAGTGGATATATAATCCAATATATAAAATTCGCGTATATATAAAAAATTAATATATAAAATTATTTTAGTAATATTACATGTATTATAGTAAAAC
Source organism: Melieria crassipennis (assembly GCA_963668005.1). Taxonomy (NCBI): domain Eukaryota; kingdom Metazoa; phylum Arthropoda; class Insecta; order Diptera; family Ulidiidae; genus Melieria; species Melieria crassipennis. The sequence goes on from OY764962.1 coordinate 121,959,072, forward strand.
ATATTCGGGGAAAACCATATTTTCGTTGGAAAGATTAATTGAAAAAATCCTTGACCTTGGTATGACCAGATTGTGAAAATTGGGGGATTCATACAAAAAAAATCTTCAACTTAACAGTAGAACATACAGAGAAGCTCGTTTGTAGGCCGATGAAATTAGCAGTGATGATAGACAAAAGCTTTAAGTAATCTGCATGGAAACCAGGCACCCTGAACGACTAAACATTGCAAACTCAGCAGTAAGATTATCCAGAAGTTTGTTTTCTGTCCAACACTTTCCTTATCTTTATCAACGACCTGTTGTCGTCGACGAAGAATCCTTTCTATACCTACTAGTACTAGTACTACTAGTAGGTATACTAGTTTGCGTCTGACAGCACCATTTGTCATGCATACTGCTTCACAAAGCGCCCCAGCTCTGTGCAGATTCAGAGAGAATGACACACCCAATAGCGACCTACAAGCAATCTCCAAGTGGGGTCAAGCGAACAGGGTCGATTTCAAACCTCAGAAGACACAATGTTGCCTGATATCCCCACAAACGAGACTCCTCATAACAAGATAAATAAATGTAAAGAGCTCAAGAAATTAGCGAAAATAAAAGAGAGATCGAATGATTAAAAATTGTAAACTCAGCAATAAGTTTAAGGAAAGGAAGGAAAGGTAAGGATATTAGTGATGAAGAGAAACGATATAATTAAGGAATCTGCATTGAAACTTGAAATCATGAACGATTACGAATCGCAGCATATGAATCACAACGGGCCTACTTCTTGGCCTATGTGAAGGATAGGATCAATCCAGCCATTTCAACATAACCTAAGAATCACAAACTCAGGAGTAAGATTATCTAGAAGAGCTGGAGAAAATAGTAGAAGACATAGGAGAGATCTAAGGAATACGCATGGAAACTCGATATTATGAATAATTAAGAATTGTAAGCCCAGCAGTGAAATTTCTAAGGAAATTAGTAGTGACGATCGATGAAAGATCTGAGCGATCTCTGAGACAATTTCGTGTCATGGTCCAATAAAAATTACAAAATTTATCTAGAATTGTTAGCTTATAGCGTAAGGAAATTAGTAATGAAAAAAAACGAGAGATTTAAGAAATCTGCATTGTAACTTGGAATCATGAAATTAAAAAATGCAAACTCAGCAGTTAGATTATTTAGACGAACTTGAGAAGTTAGTAGTAAAGACAAACGAGATATTATGACTCGACTCGGTATTATGAATGATTAAAAATTGTAAACTCAGCAGTGAGATTATCAAGAACTGCTGGGTTATAGTGTAAGGAAATTAGTCGTGATCACAGACAAAAAATCTGAGCGACCTATAAGAGAACTTTGTGTCATGATCGAATAGAAATCACAAACTTAGCGGTGAAATTATCCAGCAGAACTCGGTTGTGCAGATACATAGATATCCGATCCAATGATCTGAGTAAGATATATGGAAACATGAAGTCATGAATGATTAAGAATCACAAATTCAGCGGTAAGAATAGAGAGAAAAGTTCAGTTATAGCCTAAGGAATTTAGTAGAAAACTATCGGAACTCATCAGCTAAGCAATGAAAATATACAGAAAACTTAGTTATGGCCTAAGCCTATTAGTAGTGAAGATCCAAGATCTGTACCATATTCCACCTTGAATCATGAATCATTAAAAATCGTTAACTCAACAGTGAGTTTAGATATTTACAATTTGGCTTTTGTTTCAAATTTACTATATCCGACAGAAATGTTTTTGATCATCAGCATCACATTTGAAATCTTTACCCCAAACCAGGTGCACTGCTGTCGAGGAAATACTTTCCGGATCACATTAGACACTAAAGTGCCCAAGTGTTGAATACAAATACAAAATACTCTCGCGCCGTCAGCCGCCGTTTTACGAGTACTCGACCATTTAGATAAAATGGCACAAATGGCAGTTATCGGTGAGGCAGACAGACACTGTCGCTGTTGCTGTCGAGCTGGCGTAATATGGACATCGGCGCCCAGTGCAAATGGAGTTTTATGTACTTTATATTTTTTATGGCATTATTTCGGTGCTTATTGTGTATCGTAAAACTGATAAATGCAGCACCACTTAGCGCGCCAAAAACAACCAAACCACCAAACAAACGAACCGGTGTTCGTACGCGACAGAGGCGCAACATTCCACCTCAACATACATAAAAGCAGTAGGAGCTGGCCGGGAAGGGGGTTGAGGCGGCGACGGCGGTGGCTCGGCGATAATTGTTGCACACGTTCGACGTTTAAGGGGTTATATACCTTTTTGTGGCTCAAAAATCGAAACAAATTTTTATGACTTATTTTTGAAGTACATACTTTTAACAATTATTCTGCAAAATTTCATCGAGATCGGGGCACTAGAACCTAAGATACGGCCGTTCATAGCGCGCAGTTTCATGACTACTTAATGTCCACCTAAAACTTTAAACTTGATTATCTCGGAATCGTATTTTTGAAAAAATGCTATTGCGGTGAGCACGATATCCCGCTAACCACTACATCGATCAATTTGAAATTTTGAGGGGTTGTTTGTACATACAATAGCTAGTTCGTGAACGAAGGATTTTTTTTTTCGACAAATTCTTCTATTTTTTTTTGGCAAAAAACTCAATTTTTCGACCTTAAAAATTCGACATTTTTGGAAAAAATAGCACTGTAACTGTAAAAAATTTTTTTTTGGAAAATCCTTCGTTCACGAACAAGGTAACACTATGTACTAACGTAGTTTTTTTTTGTTTTTTTTTCAACTGAGCCGTTACCTCAATTTCATGCTCACCGTCAACCACTGCTAACAAAAGGAGTTCTGCGGCAAGGACTGTAACTTCCCCAATTTTTCGAATTTTCGCTTGAAATTTTATACAAATTCACATAAGGACATGTACTTTTATGAACTTTGTATTGCATTTGAATAAAACTATGGTAACATGCTTAAAAAAAAAAATTAAAACCCTGTATTTCCCTACAGAAAAAGGTATATAACCCCTTAATGAAGTGAACGCCGTAAAGCCGCGAGACAAATTCCGTGCAGTAAAAGCGGCGACCAATCGGCCGATCAGCAGGCGGCACTATCGGCCGAACGTGGCGTTCTAGCTGGTCGCAACGGTTCTGTTCTGTTCAGTTCGGTTTAGTTCGGCCGCAGCGGTACACAATGACAACACTTCCGGGATTTGTTTGCTGAATTTCTGATAAGTTCGGGCGGATTTCGTGTTAATGTTACTACGTCTGTAGGCTGTTGGGTTTTGTTCACTGTTGTTGTTGTTGTTAGTTTTGTTACTTATGAGGCATTGGCAATGGAATGGAGTGTTGTGGCGTGGTGTGGTCTGGGCAACCGGCATAGAACATTTACTGTTCTCAGCTAATTTCTTATGCAAGTGGCGTCCAAAAGCACACATACACACACACACAGACACACGTGCAACGCCCATAAGACGCATGTGAATTTATTTATTTGTAAATACATTTCGTTGTTGTGTGATTAAGTATGTGTGTGTGTATATATGCTGGCCAGATATCACGTGGAAAACGGCACAAACACAACTCCAACTCAAACACTTTGCACAATCAATATTTGCATTGAATTTTTTTTTTTTAATTGGGCGCACTGAAACACCGATAGACGGACACACTTGGCGAACTTGGCAACAGCAAATTTGAAGCGCCGCTATAAATTGGCAAACCCTAATGGACTCTCGAGTGTGAGGTCTTTCAAGTGTTCGACATTGACGATCGGCCGATTGCGCCAACTAAGACAGTCATCAGTTGAAGAAAAGCAGACCGACGATTCGTTAGTTACAAGAGTCTACTTGAGATAATGCGTGACATAAGTACTTTGCTAATGGAAGGAAGCAAGACGATTGCGGTCGACTTTCGAATAACTGAGGTGGGTGACTGCTATTGCCCAATACCCCCGCCGTACATCAGTCATATGATATATATCTATGATTTTCACCTCTTGCAAAAAACGGGGTATTTGAAATGTGTCTATCAAAGACCCAATAGTGAGCAACTGTTTTCTTTGATCTGAATCTATCCGATCTACTCAAAAGTCCGAGTTGATTTTGAAGCACTAAAGAGTCAATGTGATCCCTTCTGTGTACAATACATCAAACCCGAACTAATGCCAAGCAGATTCAAAAAAAGCAGCTCTGAAGAGAGGGAACAGTTTGAGAAGGTATTTAACCAGTTCCGGAGATATTGAAGACGACTCTGATTTATCATTTTATGTAATGTTTTCTTATACTTTTTAAGAAAAAAAATGAATGAAGAATAGAATGAAGCGTTCGAGTGTTCTTGACTCGGATTTTCTCTCCACGGCTCTAAGAAGTAGTTTGCCGATTCAATGTTTCCATAAATGATGCAACGAGTTGCAGATCAGGAATGGCTTAAAGGGACATAATATGAACATACAACTTTTTTCTAGTATCACAAGTTAAAATGTTCAAGTAGGTACTAATATGAATTTAACAAAAAACTAAGACAAGGACTAGAAAAAACACTAACAAAAGTGATATAAATAGATGAGAGATAAAGAATTGAAAATGTTCAATGCTATGGATTGTCAGTTTCTAAATCAAGTTGTGTTAAATTAAAATTCAAATCCATACAATATTTTAAAACTTACACGGAATATGTTGGTAAAAGTGTGCTTGATCACATTTATTTTATTAAACAATAAAAATTTGTAGCATCAGTACTCGAAATTTAATACCAAATGAACCTCATTAACCCTAGGAAAACTGATTTTCTTTTGCAATTTCACCACAACACATTCGTAATGGTGGTCGCTTAGATCAATTTTGTGGACATTTAAATGAACAAATAGTCCAATGCAGAAACAATTTACAAACAATAACAAATACGCAAGCTTAGCTCGATGTATTTTAGCAAACAAAAAAATTAACCCACAAGTCAACCAACTGCAAAGGATTGTGTCGTACAAAGTTTATTGACTTTAAGAGGAGACAAACAGGAAATTGAAATGGTAAGCATTTCCTGTAGGCGGGTGGTGAGCACGACAACAATAACGGCAATAGCATTTTAAGCCATTTGAAGCCGCATTGTTTGGCTTAGGAGCCGTTGAGACTTTTGGGCAAACGCAGAAATGTCAACAACAACAAAAACGAGCGGTTGTTTGCATCTATGCACAGTCAGGCATTTCCATATAAATGTTGTTGCCATGTGCGAGAGTCAGTGTGTACATTTGTGTCAGCGACACTTCCTGTTGTTGATTATTATTTGGTTTGTTTTTTGTGTTTTTCTATGATTTCGTTTGACATTTCACTTTGCACATGTGTAAATTTCATTTCTCTCCTACAATGTGCCCAAAATTTAAATTGCAATTCGTGCGCACTGTGGGTAGACAAGTGCGCCAAATTGTTGTTGTTGTTGAGGCTATAACAAAATTGTTTCATAATTTATATGTGTCATTTCGTCTGGCATTAATTGCAGGCAATTTTCATAATTTGTTGCTTTGCAACTGTCAATGAAAAACACAACAAAAAAAAATAAAGAGATGTGAATAAAGATAATATAGAAAAAAATGATATAAGAAAATTTAAAAAAAAAATTGAAGAATACAATAAAAACATACAAAATAATAGTAGAACAAAGAAGTAATTAAAACAATTAATTTAAGGTACAAATGAAAAACAAAACTACTAATAAAAACACAGAAAACGAAACAAAAGAAAAAATAATAAAATAAATAAAAAACAATTACAATGAAAAATCTATTATTTTATTAAAAATTAGACTTAAATAAAAAACATGGAATAACAAACTTGTAACAAAAAATTCAACGTTGAAAAATCAAATCAAATAAATAAAACAAAACTAAAATCAAATTACATCAATAAAAAAAAGAAATAAGGTTTAAGTAAAATAAAATAAAACATTTAAATAATATTCAATAAAATAATATAAAATAAAAACAAATAAAAACAAATAAAATAAAATATAATAAAATAATATAAAACCAAATAAAATAAAATAATTTAAAAATATTAAATGAAATAAAATCAAATAAAATAAAATAAAATGAAATAAAATGAGATCAAATCAAATACATTTAAATAAAAAACAAAACAAAATAAAATATATACAAGGTGCGTCCCAAAGTAAACAGGACTTTTGCAATAGGGACGTTTCTGGTGGCGCCATCTATGTGTGAGGACATGCGTTGGAAAGGTACATCTTTCATTCACATACTGTCTAAATTTCATGACATTTGGTCTAGTAGACGCCGAAATATCCCGCTCAATGTGACAGTATGTTTTTAACTTTGGTACGAGAATGTCGATCGAACAAAGAGCTAATATTAAGTTCTGTTTTAAACTTGGTAAAACTTTTACCGAAACGTTTAAATTGTTAAAGCAAGTTTATGGTGATGATTGTTTATCCCGTGGCCGTGTTAATGAGTGGTTGAATCGATTCAAGAATGGTCGTGAAGACTTGAATGACGACGAACACGTCGGCCAGTCGAAATTTGTGATTACTGACGATGCCATCAAAACTGTGCGTGATTTTATCAAAATGCAGCCAAAATCATCATTGGAATTGATGGAAATGGAATTGAACATCTCCAAAACATCAATTGATCGCATTTTAACCGAACATTTGGGTCTCCGTAAAGTGTGTTCTCGCTTCATTCCGCACACTTTAACCGACGACCAAAAAGCGCAGAGAATTGAGCACGCAAAAGACATCGTTCGGGAAGCCAGACGTGATCCAAATTTCTTGTTCAACATCGTAACCGGTGACGAAACGTGGTGCTTTCAATATGATCCCGAAACAAAGCGTCAAAGTGCCGAATGGAAGCACCCAGATGAGCCAAATCCGAAAAAAACCCGCCGTGAGAAGTCAAAAATCAAAACTCATCTCATTTGTTTCTACGATTCAAAGGGAATAATTCATCGAGAGTTTGTTCCACCGGGAAAAACAATTAACGCTTTGTTTTATGTTGAAGTTTTGAAGCGTTTGGTGCATCGCATTCGTCGTATTCGGCCAGAATATCGCGAGGAAGGAAGTTGGCGTTTATTGCATGATAATGCACCGGCTCACAGAGCCCTAGTTACGACCGATTATTTGACCAAAAATCGCATTTTTACCATCAATCATTCACCGTATTCGCCTGATATGGCTCCCTGTGACTTCTACTTATTCGGTCAGTTGCATTTGCCGATGAAAGGAAACCGTTATAAGGACGTTGAGGACATCCAAAAGGCTTGTACCAACATTCTGAAGGCGATGCCGGCCGATGACCTAAAACACTCATTCCAAATGCTTTTGGACCGTGCAAAACGTTGTATCGAAGCAGAAGGAGAGTATTTTGAATAGATAAAAAGAATTATACAAAAATAATCATCCGTTTTCTTTATTTTATAAAAGTCCTGTTTACTTTGGGTTGCACCTTGTATAATATATAAAATAAAATAAAACAAAATAAAATAAAATAAAATAAAATAAAACAAAACAAAATAAAATAAAATAAAATAATATAAAATAAAATGAAATAAAATAATAGAAAATTAAAAAATTGAATACATTAATAATTACAAACAAATTAAAATAAAATACAAAAAAATTATTATAATAATAGAAATAATAATAATTAGAAAAATTAAATTGAATGACAAAATAAATTAATAATTACAAACAAATAAAATTTAATATACCAAAAAATTCATTAAAAAAAAAACAAAAATTTTAGTTAATATATTAAAAAATAAGAAACACTTAAATATATTAAAAAAAACAAATAGAAAAATTCAAACAAAATAAAATAAAATTGAATGATGAAAGCATTAAAATAGAAATGGCAGTTTGTGTCGTATTTCTTATTGTCGCCTCAACAAATTAGCACTTGGCACAATTTTGTGGGCACCTCACCTTCGCCTCGCGGTTCTATCTGCGGGTTTTCCCCAAAAAACTTATAGCACTTTTTGTTCCAATTGTTGTTGTACATTTTTTTCGTTGTTTGTTTGTTTGTTTTAAAATGTCGCAAGTTTCAATCAAACAGCGCACCAGACAACCGAAATCCACGTTCAACGCCGACGCCGCCTCCGCTCTGATCCCTTCAGCTGCCCGATTGCCACCTGCCACATTGGCGCTCACTGCTTACACGCTCGACGTATCATCACTGCTCTCTCGGGCCGCTATAAATATCATCGAATCGATATAATTTGTGGCTTGTTTTCTCGCGCGAACGTGCGATCATCCGTCCGTGGGTCTGTCTGTACATCCACCCGCTCGTTCGTTCGTTGGCGATTACGTTGCTTTACGTTTGCGCGCTCAGACCGGATGTCGTCCATTCTCAAATTCATTCATTCACCAAAACAGTCAGCCATAAAGCAACAACAATAGCAACAATTGGCATTATTTCCGTATCTACAGCTAGATTTATGAGTTGAATTCAGTACACGACGAATGCTGAGCACACAATTTTGCGCTTTCAAAGGATTAGTTCGAAAGATTTATGAAAACTAAAGAATTTCAAACATTCACCAAAATATGTACACATACAATGTGTAAATATGTATGTATGTATATACCTATGTGACTATTTAAACAAAGCTAATAAATGCCGAGTATAGTTTGTTTTGTGATCAAAAGTGTAACGAAAATGTGAATTAAAGTTGCGGTTTGAATAGGGAAAACTTATTTAGTTAATGTGATAAAATATAAACAAAATATTTGATGATTTGAAATCGTAATTTTTATTTTGCTTATACGGGCTGGAAGGTCATAAGTGAAAACTCAAAAAGTTCGCAGTATTTGGAATCCGTAAAAAGATCAGCAAATTGCTGACGCAACATCGAAACAAAGTGGATTTGTTTTGCTTTTAACTTCTGCTCTTTTTTTCAATGGTTGGAATGATCTCATTTAGGTCAAATGCGCATATTTTTAAACAATAACTTTCTGCCATTTTGAAAATAATTCGATTATGCCTCTCTCATAGAAACTCTCGTCCCTATCGTCAAAAAACTGGGACAGAAAAATCATTCACCTTGGACAGGAACAGGTGGCAATCACTTAGTGCCAGGTCCGGACTATAAGGTGGACACATAAGAATCTCCCAACCAACTTCCAGAGGTTCTGACGACTCACTATCGAGGAACACTATTTCTCTCCTGTTCATTCCTTGAGTGAATTTTCTTAAGTGAATTTTCATGTTTAGTGTCTAAGGCTGCAAAAGTGGAAAAAGATCTCGAAAATTGTTCAAATCACTCTCTCCATCTCACTCTTGGCAATTGTGAGTAGATTCATTTAAAAACTTAAATTCTGCCCTCTGTCTCCCTCTCTCTCTTGTGGAAATTGTGTGTATATTTTCTAAATAATCCAACAGTTGCTGATAGCTATTATTGTCTTGTTTGTGGTTGTTGCTGTTGGTTTCATTTCCGAATATTGCCAACAGGAAACACTAAATTAGCCACAACGCACAGAAAACATTGAATTTTTGCCATAAAACAAAAACCCCCGAACCAAAAAATACACAAAACGTATGTAAAAATTGCCGAAAATTAAAGCAATGCCATTTGCAGCAGACAATGCCATTTACAATCTTCACATCGCAGTCAAATATTGCGGTCAGCATCCGCCACTTAAGCTCCAAAAACAAAACAGGAATTCAATTAAGAAAAAAGCCAACGAAAGGGCACACACACGGATTTCGTTCTATAAGGAGCAACAAACAAACAAACAAACACAACAACAGAATTGGGACATCTGCAGGTTGCAGACAAGCGTTCGTCAGCAATCTTCACAGCGGCAACAGGCCGACCAACCAACCACCAATTGCAATCAAAAGCAAAACCAAAAATAAAAAACATTAAAAAATTAAATAAAAAAATTAGCGGCAGCAACAGTCAGTCCCATGGACAGACAGACAGCCGAACGGACGATAGGGCGAGCGTGAGCAATAAACACACACAGCCAAATGCATTAATCTTGATTTTGTTTTAATGTTTTGCTTTTCTTCGCTTGCATTAGTGTTGTGTTGTTGCGTATTTGCCAAAAATCAAAAACAACAACAACAAAAACAACAGCATCAGTTGGCTCAAGCGGCAGCCGACAGCCAGCAGAACGAAAAAAAATGCTAAGAACATTGCAAGAAAACAGCAGAATTGCATGCCGCACTAAAGTAAAACAGGAAATAACACAAAAATGTTTTCAAGTGTGCTGCTGTGTCTGTGTGTCTGTGTGTGTGTGTGTGTGTGTGTGTGTGTGTGTGTGTGTGTGTGTGTGTGTGTGTGTGTGTGTGGCTGCGTGCTCGGTCCATTTGCAACATCTGTTGCGCCAGTGGCGGCATTTGTTGCGCGATTGTTGTGGTTCTTTGTTTGACTGACTGGCCTGACATCGTGACACACAATACACATTGCACACTTACCAGAGGCAACAACAAAAATGCTACATACGAGTATTGCGAAATACTTGGATTTAATTTTCTAACAAAAAACAAAAACATTTGTCAGGATTTGGATTTGGATTTGTCACTTTCAGCATGTTTGAGTTGAAAAGATTTTTGAAAATTTTAAGAAAAAAAAATGAGCGAGTCTATTTTTAGTGTACTGATTCCAGACAAACCCTAAGACGTGTCAAAAGTTGTTTACTTTGAATTTTTTAGTAAAATAGATTGGGTTAGGATGGCAGCTCACATTGACCAGACTTAGAGAGAAAGAATCCTAAACTGCACATTGCCTCGGAAGAGAGAAACTATTGAGAGTCCAGGACCAGGAGAGTGACCAGGTCCTTTAAACAAAGAACGCCAAGCTGACAAATTCTCATCCAGGCCAGTACAGGACAATAGCAGATCCGTGGAAGATATGCCCATATTTTTGAGATGCTACCTAATTCAGCAATGCGACGTTGGGTACCCAGTGAGGATGCGGAGGTCCTCTCGGTTTAGCACAAGGGATTTGTTGGGTACCCCTCTGTCAGGGGCCAGGATTGTTGTGCCTGACGTAGCCCCTCTGTGTTGGTCCATTGATTAGCAAGTTCCTGATCAAGCCATTTCCGTAACCACTCCTGAATGTGTTCTCTTGATACTCCACAGAATGGTTCCGGGCCTATCAGTGGTACCATTTTTTACTAGGACAACAGCATATTCGATGCGAAACGTCCGCTTCCTTCTCTGAGGCAGTGCTCGTTCAAAGGAAACTCTGTCGCTGGACATACTAGCCCACGTCCTAATGACGTGTTGAGACATTTCCATTACACCCCAGACCCAGGACCTGTTTTGATTTGGTTCGGGCCATATCTTTCTGAACATCCAGTAGTATCGTCTAGTTCCGTCTAACGCATCAACGTTCCACCGATTTGTTAACTTGCGACTGATAGCGCAAAGCTATTACTGGTCAATTAGTCTGTTTCTCAACTGTCGATGATGCCTCAATGGCCAGAAACCCTTCATACGTGAAATTCTTCTTTGCCCTGTAACAGAGTCTATCTACTAAAAAAGCTATTCCTAGGCAGAACCAATGCATATCATTTAATGAACTTACTCACTGACGAGTGACTCACTGACTGACACAACGACTCCTGTCGTGGTTGTTGTTCCGAAGATGAATACAGTTCCCTTGCCCAGGAAAAGACAAACAATTCTACTCATTCTATGTACACCAGTGTAATTTATCTTTCAACTATAGATATCAGTGAGATAGCGAGCTTCTTATCGAAATTCTTCAGGTGCCCAGCGGATAGGGCGCTTTTTCTAATAAGACCTACTTAAATTTGTATGTACCTGTTCCGCATTATCTAGAAAAAGAAAGACTGACCTTGGCAACTTCTTCTAAGACAATCTAGGGAATCTAGCCGATAGGAGCAGCCTAGCCAATAGGAGCAACCTACCCGATAGGACTATTCAGTCTAGTAGACTAGGTTTGTTAGGTTAGTGAGGTTAGGTTTGTGAGAGAGGTTAGGTTTGTGAAAAGCTCAAACTGATTCAATGAGTGAGTACTCCAATAGGCCTTCATGACTTAAATGGACTCCGCCTTAGGGCAGCCACTTCTACCTATCTACCTGCAATCAAGGTTAGGTGAGGTTATGTTATGTTAAGGTCGCTGAATGGGCATGGGACTTGCCGGAAGACACACTTAGGCCGCGTAATTGGCCAGTTGTGATACCATAAGTTGGAGGTCTGTCTCACAACAAATCGAGAAGCCTATTCAAGCCATTTTTAATTGTGGATGAAGGTCATTCAAGTTGTCGAAGAAGGGAGAGCCATCTTCCCCCTTCCATCATTCCATCTTCGTTTAGATAGAGTCGTACAGTGGCAGAGAAGGTCTAATAGTCTCTTATCTACAACCAAGAGATGCCCTTGCATTGATTCCTGAAGGAGACATAGGTTATGAAAGATAGAAAATATAAAAAAAAACTTGTTAATAACCATCCTTTTGGTTTTGACTTGTTCTAGGAGAAGGCTACCAGTCTACATTTTCATGTTGGAAACGCATTGTATGTGCCCGATTCCTTTCAGATACCATAATTTTAAACGATCCATAATTTGACTTTTCTACTTTACCAATTTTCAAAAATTGTCCTCCAAATTTCCAACTTAATTGGCTCAGCTAACATAATTTCTGAATTGGTCAACACTGCACCATAATTTCATTAAAAAACACACCAATCGGAAAAGTGTAATCAATTGCGATCGGTGATCGCCTTAAGCCGCCTACGACGCCCAAGGACCATGTGTCATCGACATTTGTCAGCAACGGTAACGGTTATGGGCAATAAAGTGTGTTGGGCTCTCAATGCACAGCTGCAACGCCACTAAACAGCTAAAATGTTGCTCGATGCCGGCAGTTGAGCTTAATTTGTAGCTGAATTGGCGGCTGGCGGACACGAATCAGTGTGGGCGCACAGCTAAAATATCTGTCTATGTAAAACGTCGACTTTATGTGGTTTAAAAGCAACGGTAATAAAGCACCCACAAGTTGTAAAAGTAAAATTGTAAACGTAATGCAAAAGCAGTGCTGAAGGTGTACGTATGGTCAAAGTCTGAGCGAATGGATTAATGAGTTTGAGAACTGATTGAAAATTTAAGACTTGTATCGCTTGTGAGGAATGCATAAAAATTCCGAATCATGAAAACCAATTAAACTCGAAGACGGTTGTTAAATTGATTGATCTTCGTTGATTGCGGCGGCATTTCATTTAGACGCCTTTTTTGCAGATCACTTTATAGATCAACAACTCGCAACAATGTTGCTGATTCTGGCCAAAAATTTGCGCTGTTCAACACTCCTTTTGAAAGCTTCCTATGTATGGGACCACTTAAAGTATGGCAGCGCATAAATCACTATTTTCGGTATCATTTCCGTCTGACATCAACAGCGGCGATCAATCATTTGCTGGCATTCGTTTTAAATACTTCGGGCTTCGCACACAAAGACACAAACGCACAGACGAAGCGGCCGTGCGTCCAGGGATCTGTGCGCGGTCAATCGTTGACTGTTCGCTAAGCCGGCAGCGCTCATTGATAATGAAGCGCACTTGATCGCTTTTGTTTTTTGAATAATATTGTTTTATATTTTTTTTGGCTGCCTGCGCTGGGCACACGCGCAGATTTCAAGTCGCCGCTGTGCTGCTGCTGATCGCTGATCGGGCCAAGCGTGCACAAAGGGCCAGGGTCAGATTGTGTAGATTCTACACCGCGATGGCAGCCAAGTTCGCGACGCGCATGCGCGCCAACAATGCGGACAGTTTGGTGCATGTGCGGCACAACAACAGCAACGACGACGACGATGACGACAACATCACTTTGCTGCTGCTGTTTGATGTTTATGAATGAAGGCATTTTTATGATGGCATGGTGTAGTTGTTGTTGTTGTTATTGTTGATATGCTTGAAAATAATCATAATTTTAATGTGAGACGCGCGTGCGCAATCGCGTCCAGCAGGCATTATCAGCAATTGCGGCATTTCAGTGCAGAGCGCATCCGGTGCCGTTGATATGTCGAATCGCTACCAGTTCGGTTCGGTCCAGTCACTCTGGTTGCATGTTAAAGGATCATTTCTGCTTACTTGCTGGTGCATCTTGTCTTCGTTTGGTTTGGTTTTTTTTGTTTTCGTTTGCATTGCGGTGACTTTATTGCGTGGAGCAGCTGCAAATTCTTTGCTGCGACGGCAAAATTGTAGGCATTTATCAAAATATGCACACGGCCCAGTCTGCTGAGACATGTCCGGGCAGCAACTATTATGAAATGAATAATTGTAGGTATTTTCAAAAGGGCTGTCAGTGAACGTCGCCGGAATGTGATGCACAAAAGGGGGCTTTCCATGTCTGAAGTTTGACAGTTTATTACACTCACATTTCAGGTGGCAATGCTGTCATGCTTTGACGTTCGTCGACCGCCGTAATCACCATTTTGCGAATAATTACATGTGATTCGAACCAGACATGACACACATCGAGCATCACTTGGGAGATGTTACAAGAAAAAAACTCGTTCCCAGAGATAGAAGAAGAAGAAATTATGGCAAATGGCAGCCCGGATCGTATGACCAAAGAATATACATACTTTTTGGTATGACTTAACTTTTTCTAGTTTATGATAACACACCAACAACAATTAGCACACTGGAGTATAACATCACTCAAACCATTGCACAGTGATTCATTTCATAGTAAAAATTCAAAAAATTAATAGTCTCAGAATTTAACAATTTTGACGTCATTTGTAAGGCAAAACTTCAACTAAAAAACCCTCAAAATATCTGTGTAAAAAAAATAATTAGTGTGCCTGCAAGAGCTGCTCAAAGTCCGAACTTTTTTCATAAAAAAATTTGAAAACTTGTTTTCTGTTTTTTAGTCTATTGAGTAAAAAAAAATCTCAAAAAAACATGGTTAGCAAGAAGTTGCTAAAACTTTGAATGAAGTTTAAGAATTGATGTAGGCATTTTTGCATTTTAATGTTAATGTTACCAAAATTTACACAACTGAGGCTTCTGCTGCACTTTTAATTTAAAATATTTTTCAAAATTAAAAACCTGAAAATAAAGACCTGAAATTGGTAATTAGAAGGAAATATCTAAAAAGTAAGTGAAAGTATGTTCCTGAATTTTTTTTATTTTAAGAAGCATTCTTTCTTTGCCGAAAAATGTAATCACATCCCCCGATATCTTCTGATCTCAGAAAATAATTCAATTTGAAAAGTAGAATAAACAAAACTAAAGGATCCTCATACAATTTCTGTCGTTCTTTGCAATTATCAATGTTGACGTAACTCATAAAATGTAAAATATGAAAAATCTAACCAACACGCTTGTTGCTATAGCAAATAGTGCAAATTTAAGTCACGGGCATTGCCAAACTACAGAATTTTAAGAAAAATAAAATGGAGATTTCAATTCAGCAGACCATGATTAACTAGTATACCAAATTTTATGAAGAACGGACCACTCCTTTTAAATTTGTCCCGCGGTTGTATGAAGTCGAATTACTGAGATGCATTGGTGAGATCCCGACCAAGTTCTAGGACTCAAGTCCTTATTGATATACGCCAAAAGCACTCAGTTATACTCGTACTTACCTACCCAAACTAGAGAGTACTGTTAGATAAGTAAGTAGGTAGGAGTCGCTGCCCTGAGGCGGAGCCTACTTCGGCTACAAACCGTCGAGCATAAGATTGCGTACTCATTGAACCAGTTTGAGCTTCTCACGAATCCTAGTAGACTGTGAGTAGTACTATCGGATAAATTCCTAAAAGTCTTACTAGATAAAGCAGGACATCTGCATAGAAGGTGAAATGTTTGACAGCGGCGACAGAAGTCGTTCGAAAACAGCGTCAACCTTTTAGCATGAGTGTCAATTAAACAATGACCCCAATCATGGTTCTAATCTGGTCCCTATTTAGCGAGAGAAGCTCTCTAGACTGCCGAAAGTGGTACGAAATTGGTCCTCCCAGGTCAAGTCCTATAAACGAAGCTTCAGAGGCCGCTTCAATAAAGTCATGGCCACTTAATGGTATTGAATGTACTTTAATCGGCAATAAAGATATGCATCATTTATCACAAACAACTGTTTTTATGCAATCTTAAAGTTCAGACACCCTTTACAGCGCGTCACAAAAAGTACCTAAACGAAAAGACATGAACTGAAGCGTTCGTATGGTGCAGTTGGATCGAACGTTTACGTTCTTGAAACTATTCTGGTTGAATTTTTACCGAAAAAGTCACTAAAATCATGCAGAGAGATAAAGTGATTAAGTGATGGAAATCGCTTCCAAAAAGTACTCAAAGGAAAGGTTATGTACTCAAGTGTTCGTATGGCTCAATTGGTTTCATCGATTACGTTCTGGAAACTTTTCTGGTTGACTTGTACCGAAAGCTAGGTTAGGTAAGGTCAAGTTGGCCGACCCCTAAGGTTCTCAAGTAAACCAAATGATGGTTACCAAAGAGTTTACGGAAGATTTTCCGAAAGACTTGAACTGATTTTAAGAAAACTTTCAGTGCATCTCAGTGGTTTGTTTGCCTTTATACCTGCAATGTTTTCCAAAGAAGAAAACGAAGAGCTTCTGGGTCCTATGGCAAAGATCAGAGTGTTGCTTGTACCGAAAAGTCGCCGAACTCATTGAGCAGAAAAGCTTCAGAAAGATTACCACAAGCCAGCTTCGAATTGCTCGGAACTCAACTCAACTCAACTGTCAACTAACGAAATGCCGGAAGTTCCTACCGATACCTGCATTCAAGTGTCCCAATCGAGTTGAAATGCAATGAATTAACTCTCGACAATGGAAATATTTCGATATTGCGCCACAACGCCCCAAATCAATTAACGACCATTTAATTTCGCATGTAAACAAAAATGAATGAAATAAAATAAAAATAGCAAAATTTACTAACGAAGAGAAAGGAAAAAAACAGCCAAGCAAAATAACAAATACTGGCAACAACGATACAATTCAAGTGCAAATTAATCAATCACTAATCAATAACTAAATAAATGAATCGATGAATGAATGAATGAATGAATGAATGAAAAAAACAAATGTGCGCTGCTGAGCCGTGTGCGAGGAAAGCGAGGAACAAACCAACGATTGAATGAGTGAATGAAATGCAAAAATAAATACAGCACGACAGCAACAACAACAACAACAACAACAAAAACAGTTCGAATAATAAAGAATTGTATTATTTCGCTTATGGATTGGCGCTATTAAAGGGGGAAGGAGGCGACATGGGTTTGGTCTTGGGTTGCGCTACGCTAAATTTCAGAGTACTGGGTATAGGGTGTGCGGGGAGGCACTAAACTTGGAGTGGAGCAAACTGATAAGGGCGCAACGATTGCAGTGCGATAGCGCCTCGCTCTAAAATACTTTATAGCTATTAGGCAACAAAAACAATGACAACAACACAATGCGATTGAAAGGTGCTCGAATGAGACAGCCAATAACAACAACAATAACATTACAAGCGAACAAAAGCAATCATTTGACATGGGTAATGGTTGTTGTTGGTGTAGTGTATATGTTTTTGTTGTTGTTGTTTTATATTTTCAATGGATTTTTGTTTGTTGAATTTTTTATGAGCAAATTCAGCATTTCCTGTTCAGACAATATTTGCAACCATAAAGGCTTGTTGCTGTTAATTAAACGTTGTTGTTGTTGTTATAAATATAGCTACTGATAATTTTATAGTAAACGTGCACGTAAATATGCATGTATATATGTATGTACATATATACTATGTATACATATGTACAAGCACACTATGACAATCGGTTGGCCGTTTTGAACTGCTTTCCGCATGTGGCCGCGTGCTTTCTTTGCAACGCCAGCTGGCACCAGCTGAGGTTCACACATAAATATTGCATGTATGTGTATGCAAAAGTATGTAAGCGCTAGTATGAGTTTGTCGCACAATTGTGACCAAACAAACGGCAACACTAACAATCAAAAGGTATCTAAACGAAATTTCCTGCAAAACCTAAATCGGAAATTTGCCTAATTAGCGCTACGCAGTACCAGCAACTGTGGCCTACGGCGGCGCAAGAAGTAGCTGCCAGTCGACTGCAGCTATGCGCATTTTTTAAGGCCGCCTACTAGAAATTTTCACTGCTGCTCAAGTGCAAATGCTTACTTGGGCCAGCACCTACTCATAGATACAGCTACAGCTAAAAAAATATACACACAATCTACATACAAACACACACACACACAACATACACTAAAACTCAGCTATACACGTTTGCCGCTTGCACAGCACACAGGAAGTTCGCATTTTTATGAATGAAATTTTCTATCGCTGTTATTATTATTCTTGTTATTGTTGTTGTTGTTGTTGTGACTTTATTGGTTCACTCGCTAGTTGCGGCATTCGTTCAGTTTATTTCCATTTCTTTTTGTTTTTATTTTCTTGCCGCACGCTCTCGCTGCCTTGCCGGACCCGTCTTCTCCTCGGCCTTCACCCCTTTGCCAGCCGCCTCTCACTTACTTTATGGCGTTTTGTTTCAACGCATTTCAATTTTATTGTTTGTTGATATTCTGTCGCTAGTGCGGCTGCTCACTGTATTTGTTGTTATTGCTCTAGTTTAGATTAGATATACGAGTTCGGCCGCGAGTGTCTTCACGTGTGCGCGTGTGTGTATGTTAATGCCGCCCACACATTTGTTTCATTTCGAAATTGTGCATTTCATGTGTGTGGATTCTTGTCGCCCCCCCCCCCCACCCACCCACTCCCGTTCTCGCCCCTTTTCACAATCTACGCATTCTCACCCTTTGCCATGTTGCGTCCAGTTTACGCATTTCTTCACATATGACAACTGTTTCTCATATTTTAAATTTCCATAGACATCACATTTTTTTGTTTTTAAATTAAATACTATTGTGGCAACTTAGCTTAGCAACATTAGCTTTTTATTGATTATCTTTTTATTTTTATAAAACATTTTTTTGGGCTTTTGCAGACATTTTGAGATTGTCACACACAAGTGGGACAACTGTCACACTGCATGAAATCTATTTTTAAGGTATTTTTAAGCAAAGTTAAACACACGTTCAATATGCGAAAAGCTTAGATTGAAAATTTTGAATGTGACAACTGTCACACACTACGAAGGAGGTAATTTTAAACATTTCGAAGAAAAATTAACGATGCATTTAGTGATACAAATAGTATACTGAATATTAAAAATGTAAAAACTGTCACACTAGATGCAATTAAGTATTTTGGCACAAAATCTAAGACACGCTTTATATACGAAACGTACACTGTACAAAATAGGTACTTTTAAATATTTAGAAGCAAAATTTCGATACACTTAGTATGCAAAATACCTACACTGAATGTTAAGAACGTAAAAACCGCCACACTGAGCGAAATAGGTGTATTTATGGCACAAAATCTAATATAAATTTAACATGCGAAATGCTTAGATTGAAAATTATGAATGTGAAATGGTAACACTGCACAAAATAGGTGCAGCTAAGTATTTTGGTATAAAATCTTAGATAGATTTAATATGGGAAGTGGTTATATTGAAAATTATGAATGTGACAATTGTCACACTGTACGAAATAGGTGCAGTTATGTATTCTGGCAAAAAATCTAAGAAACATTTCATATGCGCAACGCTTTTATTGAAAATTATGAATGTGACAACTGTCACACAGTACGAAATAGGACTTTTAAATGTTAAGAAGCAAAATTAACGATACACTTAGTATAGAAAATGCTTACACTGAATATTAAGAACGTGAAAATTGTCACACTGAGCGATATAGGTGTATTTTTGGCACAAAATCTAATATAAACTTAACATGCTTAATGCTTAGATTGAAAATTCTGAATGTGACAACTGTCACACTGTACGAAATAGGTGCCGCTAACTATTTTGGTATAAAATCTTAGATAGATTTAATATGGGAAGCGGTTATATTGAAAATGATGAATGTGACAACTGTCATACTGTACGAAATAGGTGCAGTTATGTATTTTGGTATAAAGTGTAGCGCGATCTTATTTTACTTAATTAGTAGATTAGAAATTTGCATCCTTGTGAATTAAAAACTTATATAAAAACTATTAAAATCTGAACGCTTCAGCGCTACTTTAGATTTATGGTAAAATAAACCTTTTTATATTTTGTACACTATATGAAGTTACAATAACACAAAATTTTATTTTCATGTCATTGCGTGACTCCTAAGACTGTCACACAAGTATGTGCCAACTGGTCACATGGTCTAAAATACATAAAATTCGTTATTTCGAAAGAAAAAAACAAAGATTATTTTAGTAGCTCAGACAAGAAACCAACAATAAAACTAAAAAAAAAAAAATTTTTTTAAAATGTAAAGATTTTATGAGGCGTAAAAATTTAGATATTTGGACATTTCTATGCTGTCGGTTGTGCAAATGCGAGTTTACACATTTATTGTTTTAATATATTTTAAAAATATATTTTATTAAAATCTTCTAAACGAATCACAACGATTGCATATTTCAGAATCCAAAAAGACAGCATAGAAACGAGCGAAGTTAAACATCCAGAGGGCTGAAATTTGATATTAAGCAAGAGATAAGAAATGCTGCAAGTGATCGTGCAGAGCGATAACGGATACTTTAAACATACAGTAGCAACACTTGACCGCTCAACGGCGGCAAAAACCGGAAGAATGCAGCAGCAAACGCAAATCAAGAGCGAGCGATCAGAAAACGATACACAGCCAAATGGCGATGAAATCAATATCTGTGCAGAACGAGTATGTGGACCTGAAAATCGAGTGAGTGCACAAGAAGGTAATCATGAATGAATGGGAATTTAATTAAAGAAGCAGCAGAAGATGCTCAATGAAAAGATACCAGCGACAGACTATTGAAGATGGCAATAGTTGCAAGAAGAAGAATTTGGTTAACTCAGGCGCCCAGTTGGTGACCACAAATATGATTTTACGATCCTATATTCAGATGTTTAGCATTAAATCTAAATAAAAATGAAATTATGCCAGGCAAACTTTGGTACCTTGGCTAATCCAGCGGCACATCGATGCCGGCAGCGATTGATGATTCCATTAAAATTCCATTTATCAGTCGCCGTTGCTGGCGTTCGAAAACCGGCTGCTGCATCCGCAATGCGATTTTCGCAGCGCAACACTCAAACCTCGTCCGGTGTGTTCATTAACTTTTAAAGGTGTTTTAATTTCCTTTTAACAAAATAAAATACAAAAGCAGAAATAAGAACACAACAGAAACAACAACACGCGACAGGATAACGGCCTTTGCAAGAACGCAAAATGAAATGTATAAAACGCAGCAACAGCGACAACAACAACAGCAAAGGCGCATGAAACCATCGCATAAATACGTAAACTCCTTTTGTTGGCAGCAACAACGACCAGACGCACCGATGCGAGTCGGCATCCTGCCTGCACTCGGCGCGGAGCCCACTCACAGCTGTTGGCCGTTTGGTGTTATTTGCCATTAATAACAACGAAATTGCAGACAGACCAGCGCAACAACAACAACAACACCAATAACCACATCGACGACACGTCGAGGCAAAACATCCGAAAGACAAAAACCGAAAAGTAAAAAGTAAAAAGGCAGCAAATGAAACGTGAATGAGCAAAGAAATTGAATGAACGCAGGTACCGACGCGCCGTGAATGAATGAACAGCGCCGCACGAATGCAACGACGAGGCTCGCCAAACTGGATTTCGAGCTGCGTGCGCTGCAATCAATGAATGCGCGCCACGTGAACGGCAAAGGCGATGGCGACGGCGATGACGCGACGGCTTGCGCACGCCGGTGACATGGAGGTGACGGCGGCCTTAACGAAGACGTCCAACATTGGCGGTGATTACGTTGCGCACCGCACCGCTCAACCGGCCGCGCATAAATTGGCTTTTGGACGCGACAACACCAGCAACGCCTCCGACTTCCGTTTGCTGCACGCATTTAAGCCATGTCCAGCCAATGGAGATGCGATCACAACGACAACAACAAAAACTTGTTAATCCAGCAGACGGCCGACCGCTGCGGATCGATGATGATCCGGTGATCGGACACAATTTCGCTGGAAAAGCTAATCAATTAATGGCTGCGGATTCATGCGAGTGCTTTTTTTTGTTGTTTTTGTGTAGCTAGTGGCCGCCGGGGATGTGTGTTCGAGGAGCCGACTCGGACAACATTTAACCCTAAGTTGCTGGTTTTTACTGGGGAACATTAAAATGTTTGTAAAAGTTTTTGTATCAGACACTGTTTTAAAGACTCTAAGATTATTAATCTTTATTTAATAATAGTAATAGTTTTTTAAATCTTTTTAACCCTCAAACACCTGCCGGACGCTATGGCCCTCCCTTTCCCTAAGTTGAACCTTCATTGTTGGAGTCACCACTGGACAAGTAGCACTGGATCTGTGCTTATCAAATGGCGCCTCTCGTCCAGTGATGTCTGCAGAAGGTGCGGAGAGGAAGAAGATATAAAAACGATACGACTCCGTACCCTGGGGTCAAGATTCCTGACGGACCTGACTTAAGCGGCAAAAGTTGAATCTGCTTTCCTTCATATAGAGATCGAACTGGTTTGCCCGGATTGAGACTGTTGGTTTGTTTCAGAGAAACATAAAAAGTGTTTCACAATGGACCATTTTGAACTCCGAGGTGGAATTGCTGTCTGTGCCGCACACATTCTTCCCTACCTAACCTAACTTAACCTTACCCACAAACGCATAGATCCGCCTTAAGAAAGCCTAACATATATATATGTACATATCTTCAAAATAAACCCCGATAAAAATTTTTAAACGACAACTGAATTTCAAATCTTTTTCAGTTTCAGAACAGCTTAATTTTTCATATGTGCTACTCAAATATTCCTAATACTCTTTAGCTTGTTCCGAAAAAATAAAATCTATGTATTTTAGACCATGTGGCAAGTTGTCACATACATGTGTGACAGTCAATACAGTTCAATTATTCATATGAGCTACTCAAATATTATTTGTACGCCTTAGCTTGTTCCAAAAAAAATAATTTCGTGTATCTTAGTCCATGTGACCAGTTGTCACATACATGTGTGACAGACAGTACAGTTCAATTTTTCATGTGAGCTACTTAGATATTTTTTAATACTTTTTAACTTGTTCCCAAAAAATTTATTTTATGTATTTTAGACCAAATGACAAACTGTCACATACATGTGTGACAGTCAGTAAAGTTAAATTTGAAATGTGAGCTACTCAAATGTTTTTATACTTTTTAACTCGTTCTCAAAAAATTAATTTTATGTATTTTAGACCATGTGACAAATTTTTATTTGCATGTGTGACAGTCAGCAATTAAATTGTTCATGTAATTTACTTAAATACTCTTAATACTCGATAGCTTCTTCCCAAAAAATTAATTTAATTTATTTTTAACCATGTGACAAGTTGTCACATACATGTGTGACAGTCTTAAAAGGCATTCAATCATGCGGAAAATAAATTTATGTGGAAAAGCACTGCATATAGTGAAAGAATCATTAAGAGGAACTCAGAAAATTTTACCATACAACAAAATAGCGCCAGGGTTAATAAAACTAAATCTTTATGTTCAGCGCGTTTCCGCTCAGCGGGCTGTGGCAAATTTGTGAGGGCATAATAGTTGCCTACGAAAACCCATATCAATCTGGAGTTGAAATAAAACTGTAGGTGGACAGATGCACTATTCTATATATTTTGAGACATGACTCACGACAGATACCGACTTAATTTGACAAACTTCATTTTAAAATTAAAAAAACAGAGTAACTGCTTTACAATAATGCAGCTTTCTCAGCAAAAAAAATGTGCAACAAAATATAAAAAATATGAAAAAACTTTCATTCTATTGAAAGCCGATAATATTAAATCAAATCAGTTTCGAAGAAGGTTAAGTACGTTTTAAGCTGCATGGGAAATTCATTCAAAATGTGAACAGAATTTCCAAAAAATTACCAGAAATCATCTGACTTCCGTTCGCCGACACATTAATTCATATTAAGCGGCTCACACGAAACTCTGAAGCGACTAAATTGCGAACTCAAACAATGCACACAGAACAAAGCAACAACAACAACAACAGCTAAAACGCCGCTGCACAACGGATTTTACTTCCGAAACGGAATCAACAAATCCCCCCCTCACAATTAGGCATTGGCAGCAGTAAATAGCCAGAATAATCGACAACTGCGCTGCAACTGACAGCTGAAACCAGACCGAGTGACGTGAAGTGAATGGAGCAACAAACGACGAGTCTGAATTTTCCACATGCGGCAGTTGCAAAGTGCAGTGCATAGGCAGTTAAAAAGACAGACAGACGCAGCGACAACGGCTCATTCAAAGTGCACGTACCGGACACACACACACACACACACACACGCCCACGCCGCCATTCGTACACATGGCAGATGCTAAAAAGTGCAGCGCCTAAGAACAACACCACAAAAAATATATGAAATAATGAAAAGGAATTCATTCTGAGAGCTGACTGGGAATATCAACAACAGACATGCGGCACAGAACAACACAATCATGAATGAAGAAATTACAACAATAAAATGAGAAGATGAAAACGATGAAAAAACCGGAACAAGTAATTACAATAAACCGCTCCGGAAGTAGAAGAGTCACACATGCTGGCGGCCGCATTTGCATGGACAGACACCGCTGCGCATTAGGCAGCTGAAAGGGCAGCAGCTGACGCACAACGCGGCGGCATGTGTGACGCATGAACGCGGCAGCCGACTCGAATGCGTCGGAAGAGAAACTCGAAAACACTTCCGGCAACGCATTGTTTGCCTCTAATGCAAATACGGACACGGCAGCGGCCGTGCGTCGAGTGCGCACTTCAGAAAGGCACAGCGCCGATAAGCGCTGCCACGACAAGCCGAGGCACGTTGTAAAAGTACTCGCAGCGACGTTGTGCACATTGCAGCTGCAGTTAGGCGAACAAAAAATTGCAAGTACCGACGCATCGGATGCGTCGCGTAAGCGTTGAGTGCATATCCACTTCCGATTTTACCTGCAAGTCAGAAAGACAACATGACTTACACTTGGCAAAAGTGCGCTATGAAAGTAATGCGGATTTAGAAATTGACAAGTGGCATCTTTGGAATTCGTTCGGAGAGAGAAAAATGTTTATATGAATTTTAACTCGAGCATGAATAAAACGAGAGAGTGAACACAAAAGTAGAATTAGGATTTCAATTCGAATAGTTGTGAAATTCGAAATTCATTTTAAGAGAACAAAAAGATGTTGCCTTGATTTGTAAGTATAATTTCGATTGGGAGAACAAGTTTTTTTACCTCCAATCAAATGAGAGAGCAGTTGCCACAGTTGGTTACCTTTAACCAAAATAGAAAATTTTTTTTTTGGTTAGTACCCAGCAGTGGTAAATTTAAAGTCCTTTTGGAGAATTCGAATGAAATGAGAGCCAACAAAAATGTGGAATATAATTTGGAGAACAGTTGAGAATTTTCAACTTCGCTTTGAGAGAAAACATTTTGATTTGAACTTTAACTTGAACTCGATTCAAATGGAGAACTAATGATGTATGGAATATGGACTTGAATTCGAAAAAACAGTTGACTTGATTTTTCATATAAGCTGAAATATAGAATTGAATTCAAGCCTAGATGATCAAGAAATTCAAATGCTGAAATGAAACTTGAGCTGATTTTAAAATCAACTAAAATAAATAAAGGTTGAAATTCAAGTCTAGTCTAAAAATTGATTTAATATTTTAAGAAATCATTGGCTAGAAATCTTAGTTAGAGCTGAAAAGCACATCACTGTGCAGACACAAACTTGAGCTGATGTCTAAATCAACTAAAAGAAATATTCAAGTCTAAGAGTCAAGAAATCTAAATGCTGAAATCCTATACATTTTTCCCATTGCCTAGAAATCTAAGTTATAGCAAAAAAAGGACATCATTGTGCAGACCCAAACTCGAGCTGATATTAAAGTTAACTAGAAACAAATAACTAAAATAATCCACGTCTCTCATTAGGAGTACAATTTTCTCACCGTGTGCCCTATGCCGGAAGCGAACGGCGGAAGTAAAATCTTAAGCGACAGGATATGCCGAACGAGCACAAAAGCAAAACGAAACACACAAAGTACCAACTTGCTACTTATGCCACCTTCACACAGCATCGAATGTGGAACGGCGATAAGTAACCAGAGCTGTCGCCGAATGGCATAAGCCACGCCCACATGCACAGCGACACACACACACACACGCACGCACACAGCCCAGCGGCAAATCGTGTCGATCGGGGCTGCGCATGTGGCACCTCGCTTAATTACCGCCAGCTATGGAAAAGGCACGTTCGGGCCGAAAACAGTCGGCGGCAGCGGCAGCCGCAGGGCTGAGGATCAATTAGGCAATGCACAGCGAGCGTTAACAGTTAACACGTTTGACATTCGGTCAAGCGGCCAATATCGAATGGCAGTCGTTTGGTGTGTCCCAAGTTTGGGCAGTTGGGTTCAACTGCTCAGCTGACTGTGGGTTGTGCGCTATTGACCGAACGTCGGCTACACTGACACATGGTGTCACGTTACAGAGTTGCATTGCATTTTTTTGACGGGGCTAATTACAAGAACGAGTAGACAATTTCAAACAGACTGCTGTGCGTTTTTCGCCTTTGTTCCCTACTTAACTTTTGAACTTCGGAAGTGGAAGTGGTTTTAGTGAGCGCTGCACACTTTACTGGAGGTCAGAGGGTCCGTCGAGAGCTTCCCCTCACATGTCACATGACGCTAATTGTGGCCGACACAATATTCGGTGTGAGAAAGGAAGCAATGCAGGATACCGTTTGCGGTTTCTTTGTATTATCAAAGGATATGCAAATTTGTAAAGCCAACCGAAGCGGCAATGGTGAAACGAATTTTTGGGAACGATTCAACTGAACATCATTTAAGAGGCATATTTCATATTTGAAAACCACGCAATGCACAAAGCAAAAAACCAGTGCTGATTAAATATTTTCGATTTGAAAATGTAATGTAAAACGGAAATTGCATAAATTCTAAATAAATTAACACAAATATCCTGTTCTAAAGGAGCCAAGCAGCAAAAATGCAAAAATGCGAAAATGCACGCAAAACAGCACAAAAAGCCAACGACAAAGTTATACAACAACAAAACCATCAGGCAGCAGCAGCAGCAGCAGGAGCCGCAAGAATAGGAATGCTTTTGTCGGTTGAGTAGATAATTGAGGAAGTTATAATTACCAACCGGAGTGGCTGTGACCGGAGGAGCCAACGTCGTCCGACACAGAGAATTGTGGCGCTGTTCAATGTGGCAAAAGTTGTGTGCCCAGTTTACGAAAACAAAAACAAAACACTTCATATAGGATATGACAAAACAAAAATGCAGGCAATATAGAGAAAAAGGGAGCTGTAAGCCGAGCAGTTTGAAATTTCAATGGCAACAACAACGAGTCAAGTGAGTGCAATTTAGTGCTTTACAACAAACTTCTCAAAATGTTGCTATTATTATTTCATTAACTGTAGCGTTATTTGTGACGTTATGTTGAAAAAAATAGTTTGATGCATTCATTACACAATTTTGCGCGCGTAATTTTTCATCAATTTATGAATTACACCGTGCGAAAAAAATAAAAAAAATTTTTCACACGGGAAAAATTCCATATGGGGCGTGAAACTAGGGACCAAACATAGTAATACTGCGCACTCAGTTTTTCATTTCTACATCCTTTGTCCTTTTAAAAGGACTTCAAAATTTTGAAGGGGATAAAAAATAAAAAAATATATATAAAAAATACTTAACCTCGTTAGAAAATGGCGATATGTATATTAAATGAAAGAGGAAAGGCTCAAGAATTTAAATAAAATTAATTTTTTTATTTGTTTGTAAAAAAAGGGTATGAAAAAGGTCCTTTGAAAATTTTAATCTTTTATAAACTTGAAAATTTACATCGAATTTTCTTGAAAAGTAAGTAAGTTAAAACCCCAAATCTCCCTGAACACGTGTCAAAATTTCATTACTCTAACTTTATTGGCTCGAAAGTTATTAAAAAAAAGGCGGAAGCTGCAAGTCTAATGAAGTACAAAATTCTAATTTATTTGAGTATCAGTATTTTAAATAATAAAATAATAAAAAAAATAAATAGATTAAAAAAAACATTAAGCGAGAATAATGAAATTTTGACACGCGATCAAGGAGATTTTGGGTTTTAACATACTTACTTTTCAAGAAAAGTCTATATAAATTTTCAAGGATATAAAGGATTAAAATTTCTAAAAATAGTGAAAAAATATATATAAATTTTATTGATCGATGAAGTTTGCTGATGAAGATCAGCGTTCCAAAGACGGTTCTACTGTGAACTATCCAACCGTTCTGTCGTCCAACATTCAGCGCATTCGTCCATATGCAAGTTCGACCTCATAAACTAGTATCAATCTGTTTGTCTTTAGACCGTTCGTTCATCTGTCTATCCAAACGTATTTCCAGGTAATCTAAAGTCTTACTTTTGAGCATCTAACTATTTGACTGTACTTCCAATTTGAGTGTAAGACCATTTCATAAACTATACTTTAGTTGCATCATGTCTGTCTTTTTATGGGAAATATCCCAACGATATTTTTTTCTGGTTTAAGTACTCGTAACTATGTTTAGGAAACATAATCAGCTATACTGAGTCTTAAAAGGACTGAGATCTCCATTCTCAAGGACCCTCACTGGACTCTCACGGGCCTATAGGAACACACGCCATCAGGCTAGATGTCAACCAACAAAACTACTGCAAGAGCTGCGCGTGCGCGGAGAAGGAAGAAAAGGTACAGCCTCTCCTCTGTCACTACCCAGCTCTTAGTAGAAGAAGGCTACAAATTATAGGACAACAGTTTCTACGAAACCTCGCGGAGATATCCCATATAAATGTTAAAGACCTGCTTAGGTTCATAGTATCGTCCAAATGGTTTGATAAATTAACCTAATCTTAGGGAAAGCTGCATATAGTATTACAACCATAGATAATCTATCCAGCTATTTCAACCTAACCTAAAGTTGTTATACAATCTGTGAGGTCTTAGTCCAGTAGATGAAAAAATAAATAAAATATAGAAGTGATACAAAGGATGGCTCGAAAATAAATAAAAGTCTATTCCCAGGATATCAAAATTGTCCAAATTGAACGAAAAGGATCTCTTTCTCATAGCGGAATGTGGACAGCTTTTTTACTCAACTATCTATTTCGGATATCTGGGTTTTCACACTCAGACACACAAATTGCAAGAAAAAACTTTCAATCATGATATAGTAAATTTTAAATACTTTGAAATTACAGTCTAAAGAGTTCATTACCTCATTAGATTTTTTAAAATGACTTAGAAAAACCATATTCTACTTACAAACCACAAATACTCTTCATTTTCTTTTATCTTCATTGACTTTTGTTTTCATTTACGTTTGCGCAATGAAATAAAATTTTTCGCCCCTATTTTATACTTTTTCGCATACCATTTCTGTATATGATTTTATTATTTTTTTAACTAATCTACCAACGAGTGGTTAAATAAACAAACGCGAGCGCAATGGGAACGTAAAAATAAGTAGGTGCCTGAAAATAAAACGCAACAATAATGCACGCACCTGTGTCAATACGAAGAACTACAACAACCAGCGCCAACCAATGAAGAAGCGACAAAAAGGAAGCAAGTAAAGCGCGGATACGCCTTAAATGTGGGGGAATCAAATTTGCACCGAACGCAAAGTGATAGTTACAGGAGATATATTTGCGACATTTCAGCTTACAGCTGTTTATAGTAGATTGCTTGACTATTTGGAGTTGTTTGAAATTTCAATAAAATTAGACTTGAAAATTTAAAGTATTTTCACTGCTGAATCGCCAATAATTCCTGAAGATTTATAAACTCTACCAGCGTCACACTGAAACTTAGCTCATCGATAAACTTTACATGGAACGAAACGAAAAAGTGCTGCAGTACATGTAAACACATCGAAGTACATATTTCCGAGTCTAGGTGGCCAATTCAGCTACGTATGAAGGCCTCATGGGGTCCGCAACACCATCATTCGTAAGTAATGTTCAATAGAGCCGCCAATGGTTGTGAACTTCTTCGAGCAAGTCGCAACTCTCAGTCGAGTGAGTAACATCGCATTTAATGTTGAAGCCAACACTTTGCTGCCAAAGCATAAAGATTTCCATTGTTGTCCCATCGATGACTGTGTAGCAGAGTGACGGTGGCTAGGTGTCGGTTGCACTATCACATGTTGTCGTTGCCCAGGGCTGATAGCATTAAACGCCCTTAAGTGCAAAGTAAATTTTCTGCTGGCAAAACTGCGCATGTGGAAAAGTGGCGTCGCAGCGCGCCAAACGCGACAACAATGATGGCTTTTGAAGCGGCAGCTGCGTAATAGTTACGAACATGGAAGCATTTTTCACAACTATGTCAACACTGTAGTGGAGTTAGGGTTGGTATGTTAAAAAGAAAACAAACTATACAAATACACGCGACAAATTCGTTGCTAAAGTTGAGCATAGTAAGCAGAAAGCAGAAGTCAGTTGTCGGCACTGCAACGAATCGCTAAACGGTTTAATGTGGTTGGCGAATGGTACTAAATAGCATGACTAAACAGCATCCATTTTTCAAAATATCTTCTATCTTCTACTACCCAGCAACCATATCACGAAATATTATTCACACTACCTGACTACCTGTCATCTATTTCTCGAAATATTTTCTCTACTATCTGACCATCTACCATCCATC
Organism: Melieria crassipennis; assembly: GCA_963668005.1. Lineage (NCBI taxonomy): Eukaryota > Metazoa > Arthropoda > Insecta > Diptera > Ulidiidae > Melieria > Melieria crassipennis. Next base: position 121,989,818 of record OY764962.1, read on the forward strand.
TATCGAAATATTCATTCTTTACTATTCAAGTTTGATTTGTCCCTATCAACTTGTATTTCAAAAAAATTTAAACCAAATTACTCGAGACACTTTTTCTGATATACAATTGATATTGTAAAATGGGCAACTTTTTCCATGAGTATAGACTTGATATATCTACTAAAACTGAGATCTTTGCTTAACTTGTGAACTCATCTTAATCTGCTATCACGAAGAACCCTATAGTGGTCTATGTGAGGCCATCCTGGTTCCCTTGAAGACTTTTTATTGGTTGTATGTTGTATTGAAGAATGAAAACATATCTGATTTAAAGTTGAATATTTTAAGGTAAAGTCAACACTTGAGTCCCACTTCTTTTGTTTTTATAATGAAAAATTAAAACTTTTCTATACTAAACAAAAAGATTTCAAATCAAAGAGTCCTTGTAAAGCAATCATGTATTGAATAATGAAAATACTTCTGATTCAAAGTTTAATCTTTAAAAGTAAAGTCGACACTTGAGTCCCACTTCTTTTCTTCTTATAATCCCACTTCTTTTCTTCTTATAATCCCACTTCTTTCCTTCTTATAAAAATGAAAACTTTTCTATACAAAACAAAAAGATTTCAAATCAAAGAGTCCTTGTAAAACAAACAGTTTAGTTCATGTTTCGACAAGACTAAAAATTCGCAAACAACCCATAAGCTAAGCCGTCAACATTCGAAACCAACATCTCACCTTAGCCACTACGAGTACCAAGCGGCACCTTGATTTCTAACCGGTTTTTTGAGAACTATTTACTATAAACATGAATGGGTACTTACTTCTTTGCTGGGCACACAGATTGGTGTGCCGACTTTGACAATGCCATTCTCCACGATTACACCCATAACAATCGGGTCACGACTGTTGAATATAAATTGTGGCAGTATCTGTAAAATGGAAAAAAAATCAAAAGTTACTACATTTAAAGATGGCAAAAAAGTGAATAGAAATTTGACAAAGTGCTGCCACTTATTATGAAGTGATAGCCAACATTGCAGGCAATGGTCAACCAATGACAGCAGCGGTCACTACTTAACCCTTTCGCTACAGGTTTTTACTGGGGAAAGTTAAAATTTTAAATTTTATGTCTTAGGCTTCTATGTGGCAACATTCCATAAACATTTTTTAATTTTTATACTCGGACCCTGTATTTTAGAGTGTTTTTCTATGAGAGCAATCACATCGTTGTGGCTGTAATAATTACTTAAACATTAAACTTTTTACGCATAACGAAAATTTGAATATTTCTTCATTTACTTCAGCCAAAATTAAAAAAAAGAAGTATCTAAATTGAAAGAAAACGTCAAATTAAAAAGTGCTCTAATTTGTTCTGCTTCTTCTTCCTTTACTATGTCAAGACATACCATTAAAAAAACGTGTATACTTCTCTTCTTTAAAGTTAAACATTCAGTTTATTAATTTCGTATTTTTCCTAAAACTTCAAACTATTCTAAAGACCAACAAAAAAATGTATTCTTGCAACCATAGAGGATGCAGACGTCCACAAAGTAGCATGTTGCCATATGGCAACAAAATAGCGAAAGGGTTAAGCGTTCGAAAATCGAGTACTAATCTCATTAATTGTGGGGATTATTTTAATCTTAATCTTTTTTTTTACTTTTAATTCATAAAGCGTTCACTACAACACCAACTTTAGCTGCAGTGTGACGTTAAAGGCAGCAAAACAAAAAAAGTCAAATTAGAAAAAATATTTAACGAAAGCCAAACTGCAGCTAACAACCGGAAAAAGGATAACATCGAACGGCAGCACCATTGGTCACGTCCTTTTTAACATTAATAGCGCCAACTACAGCGAAATCAACACTGGACAGACAACAACATAACCAGCCAACCAGTCAGCCAGTCAGCTATCGGAGGCTGCTCGATTGAGCGCTCCAGTGTCGAGATGCTGCAACAATTACCAGATACAAGTGTAAAATGCAATCAGCCGCGCACGGCGTATAACTAAATGGCAGCAACAACAACAATAATTTCGCGGCCATCATCTTACAGCCAAACCGACGCGGCACGGTGCGGCTGGTCTTCGGTCTTGATGGCGGCCCCATTGCAGGTGGATACGCTTTGGCGAGCGCAAAACTTACTACTTGAGTTATTGTTGCTGCATGTATGGTTGCTGTTGTTGTTGTTGTATGTTTCTACAATACACTTTTCCACGCATTCTGCGTCTAATTTCGCCGAGACATGATATGTGTGGAGCTCGCGTGTTGGCTGGCTGGCTGGCTGGCCGCCGCTTCTTGTACATTGTACTCGTACTAGTGATTGTTGTTGTTGTTGCATAAAGTGCGCACTTCCTTTTCAAATAAACTAAACCACCAAAGGCACCAGCAACGAAAACACCGAGAACGCCATTTTATTTATAAACATTCATTAGATAACACAAATTAAATCGACCCAAGTGCCGACCGTTGCAAGTTGATTTAACTGAAAGAAGAAGAGGGGGAGGTGAAGGCGGAGGCAGCCAGCTTTGTGTAATTGCGGCAGATTCAGACAATTTGTGTGGACTAAAAAGTGTATTTACCACGCCCTCTATTGGAGGACCATAGCAGCTGCTTTAAGCGGCCGCTTTGGCGGAGAAGTGTAACATTGGCGGCCACAATTGCCGCACAAATCCAGCTGTTGAGTTGCGGCACCGACAAGGAACGGAATGCGAATGCAACATACGAATTGAGTTGTTACTGGGCGGAGAATCAAAGCTTTGAAACTTGCGTCAGCATTCAGCTTATGGAGGCTAATTGCCTGAGGGACGTCTTTGCCGTTGTCAGCTGAGCTCCATTAAAAGGCAACTATTTACTACTACTTTCTAGTTTCAACTCACTTATATTTAACACACTGGACAAATATCGACAACACTCACCTTAAGTTTGCATGGGAAGACAGCAATCGAGCGGAATTCTTCGCGTTTCTTCTGCTTCAAGTCCTCACGATAGGCCATGAATTTGTCAAACAAGTGATAAATAATGTCGGCCTGGAATATCTTCACACCCAACGTGTCGGCCATCTCTTGTGCGTCGCGCTCAATTTTGACATCGAATGCCAAAATTGTGGCAAATCTGTAGGTTAGAAAAAGAAGAAGAAGCAAATGAAAAAGCAAAATTAGAACAAGTGTTGAAAAGGAAGGGTGGCTGGTCGAAATTTCTCTTAAACTGTAAATGTGTATGTGTATATATGTATGGCTGTGTTTTTTTTTGTTTTTTTTTTTTTGTGTGTGTGTGCATGCCAGAGCCCTCAGAGCAACTCGATTGCTAGCGTGGAATTCGACAATTCAAGCTTCCAGCTTCAGCAGTCAATGTGGCCGTTGTCGACAACAACAACAACAACAACAAATAACTGAACAACAACAGTCCGAAATACTGTGAAGCTGGAAGCTGGGGGACGGAAGTGCCAATGGCATGTCATGATCATTAAGAAGTTGCCACAAAAACAACAACAAATAAAATAATGTAAATGTAGGAAAAAATGTATAACAGCAGCAACAGCAGCAGCACACAGCAAACGTGCCGAGTGTTGTTGTGGTTGTTGTTGTTGCTATTGGCTTGGCGTTTTGTTGGATGCGAAAGGAAATGGCGTTGAAAAGCAATTTAATATAATTAAAAAACAAAAACAGTCGTTGTTGCTGTTGTTGTTTTAGCTGCTATTGCTGTGATTATTATTATTGTTGCTGTTGTTGTTGTCGTCATCTTCAACTGTTGCTTGTTGGTCGTTGTTTTAATGATCTGCAGTGCTCGCTGGACGAGTTGACGGGCAGCCGAATCACAAAATAACAAGCGAGAAAATTAAAAGAAAATGCTGAACAAGATACTTCAATGTGAGAGTGTGCGTGCGTGTGTGTGTGCAACATCCAAAGCAATAATAACAATAATAATAAGCAGAATTTAAATGAAATCACTGCATTGGCGTTCAACAGGAAGAACGAAAATGTGAAATTGTGCGGCGACTGTTGGCGTGCAGCAGGCGAGCGAAAGACGACAAAGACAGCGACAGCAACGTCGATTTAAACGCAACTCTTCACAAAATGTTGAGTTCATTATTTGCTTTATTGCCGTTCTCTTTGTTGTTGTTTTTCTTGTTAATGTTTCAATGCTGACGCTAATGATGGCTATTAATTTATTCAACAGCGGATATACACATACAGCAATTTTTAAATTGGGCTATGCTGCAACGAGCCACATTGGCGGTATTCACGATGCGCGGCAACTTCTATGAAAGAAGATCGAAATATGCAGCATAGTGTAAAAGAGGCTACTGGATATTTTAAATGGTATGACATCTCAAATAACAAAGTTACGACGTTAGATTTCAGTTTTTTTGTATACTTTTGACACAGCCCATGCAACCCTGGGTCAAATAGAAGTACATTCAGCATCAAGACAAAGATTTGAGAAGAACAAAGAAGTAAAATTTGTGGTGGTTTGGGGTTAAGCTTGGCCTTTACCAAGGCCGTTGTTATAGATCCTGAACAAGTTCAAAGATCAAAGCCAATCTTTCAATTTCAATTGGTCAACTGTTCTACAAACTCAGCTGTTAATGAATATTAGTTATAGTAATTTTTCATTAAAAGAAGAAGGGAACTCATAAAAAATGTCTTTTCTATATGGTTTTTAGTTTAAAGTTCCATAAAGCTTAAAAGCTTTCAGATGCTAAACAGGACAACCCGAACAAACAATTACTATAGTTCTGTTTAAAGATATATCAAATCTAAAGTTGCCATTCTGTGCAGAATAGAGAATTATGTAAAAAAAATTAATCCGAATACAAAATTTTTGTAACTTGTTAGGTTGGAAACTTAAGTTGGAAATTTTTCAGACCATCCTCGTAGCTCACTAGAACTTCGAATCCATCAAATTTAAACTTAAAAGTATCGTTATGCATTCAAATCCATATCCTAAAACTTAACATAAAATTAAAACAAAAAACGGTGACTTTATTTTCAACAACAAAATCTCATAAAGGTCATCTTTTTCCATTTACTAGTCTTTACCTTTTTAAAACTAGTAATTTTAGAAAAAAATATATACTGGGATTTTCAACAACAAAATCTATCAGAAGCAACCACAAGTCTTCTTTTTCACAACTTTCGTATCTTTATCTTTTTAAAACTAATATAAGAAATATAGAAATATAGTAATTTTAGAAACAAATATAGAATGGGATTTTCAACAACAAAATCCATCAGAAGTCTTTTTACCAATCTCCTTTTTAAAACTAGTAGTTGTAGACAAAACATTTATTTTTTTATTTATTTTATTTTTTTATTTATTTGAGCCTGGGTTTTCAACAAAAAAATGCATCAGAAGCAACCACAAGTCTTCGTTTGCACAACTTTCGAATCTTTAGCTTTTTAAAACTAATATTAGAAGATTTTGAAAACAAATATAGACTGGGTTTTCAACAACAAAATCCACCAGAGGCAGCCACAAGTCTGCTTTATCCCAGTTCCCAATCTTCACCTTCTAGAAACCTTTGGAAACAAATATAGACTGGGATTTTCAACAACAAAATCCACCCAAAGCAGTCAGAAGTCGTATTCTTCACAAATTTCCAATATTTACTTTTTTAAAACTAATAATTGTAGACAAAACATTCAGCCTGGGTTATCAACGAAAAAATCCAAGTCTTTCTTTTCACAGCTTTCGAATCTTTACATTTTTAAAACTAAGAGATTTTGAAAACTAGAAGATTTTGGAAACAAATATAGACTTGGTTTTCAAGAACAAAATCCACCAGAGGCAGCCACAAGTCTGCTTTATCCCAGTTCCCAATCTTCACCTTCTTGAAACTAGGAATTTTGGAAGCAAAAATAGGCCGGATTTTCAAAAATCGAAAATCTTGTGGCTGGTTCATATTCAAGCTCTTTTTTTATACCTATTCGCAATTTTTACTCTCTTCAAATATGTAATTTGTTTTATATTTAAAGTCCATTTGATCTCACTTCTCAATCTTTATTCTCCGAAAACTTGTATTTTTGAAAAACAAAACTAGATCTGTGTTTTCAACGACAAAATCTCACCAAAAGTAGCCACAAGTCTTTCAATTATTAACCTCTTTACTCAACTAAAGTTATTTCAATACTTCGCATTGCAATCATGCTTTGCGTTCTTTCAAAAACAAAAATAAAAATGAATCGAAAAAAAGATGTCATTTTAAAACCAAATCAAGTGTGCAGTAGAGGCAAATTGAAATTATAAATTCAGTTGGTGTTCAGCAATGACAAAACTGCAATACAACGTAACGGCATTTCAATGATTGTATCATTTCCGGCGGAAGGTTGCCACATAAGGCAAAGCCGAAAACACCTCAACGAAAATAATCAACAACAACAAAAACTGAAATGAAAAAAAACAACACCAAAAACAATAAATAAAACAACAACAACAATTACAGCGCAATGTCATGGCACAACACTACTTTTTACCCACAAACGTTTCGAAAGTAATCACCAAGAAAAAAATCCAAATCCAATCCAAAACACCAAATCATGCCAGACATGAAGACACAACTTTTTCTACAACAAACACAAAAATGTGTGGTATTTGAAGAAAAGATTCGGTCGCGGTGTCAGCAATGTTTGGGGGCAATGACAGTGGCACAGTGGCCAACCAGCAGCAGCAATGAATGTTGTAGGGAAAAAACGACAGCCACAACAACAAAAAAAATAAAAACAACAGCAGCAACAAAAAATAACAATGACATTGAGTAATTAATTATGCATAATTGGTTGGTTGCTGCACGACGCTGTCGGTGTGCTGTACGACTACAATAACAATTGAAGCATGCAACAATAACAACAACAACAACAACAAGAAATAACAACCACAGCAGCACAATTGAAAGAGGTCAAAAAATGCTACAATATTGGAAACATGAGACCCTGCGGCAACGACAACAGCAACAACAACAACGTAGCATGACAACACCAACAGACGTAGACGCAAAGTGTTGGCGGTGTTCAAATGTCTAAATATTGAAAAAACAACAACAAAAACTATGAGGACCACGACTGAGTTTCATGTTATTACCAATAACAACAACAATAATTACACCAGCTGACGACAACTCGGCTTGGCAGGCATTATGGCTGCTTGATTAATTTGATGCAATTGTCAGCGCGCACGCAGACAGCGTCGACTATGGAAACTTGCAACCAATAATACCCAAACAATTTGAATATTTCCCAATGAGTAAAGTGTGGGAATATTTGTCGCATTGAATGTTTTCGTCCTGCTGCGACGACAGAAAAGGATCATCAAAGCCGATGCAAGCGATGCGACTCTGAAGTACAACAATTAACAAGTGGAAAAATGTGTTTTAATGATGATGGAACAGAAACCCCAAACAAAAAATTGTTGGTACAAAATATGGTTTCGAATGGTATTCGACTTAAAAGTTGTACGGAACCCCCAAATGAAATCATATGTGCGCAACTGCTAACGAATGAACCAGATGACAGCATGGCGGAGAGAATAGAATGCGATAGCACAGGACGCCATCGAGTTGATGAAAAATTAAAACAAAAATTTATAAAATTCAGTTATAATCTTTCCTCGAATCGTGAATGGAACACCCTGTATATACAAAGCTGCTATTGTGAAGACAACCGCCCGCGGCCACCCACACACTTTGCGACCACATTTCGCGTGCCATTGTGCGCGATAATCGCCAACAATAATCGCACAAATTAACAACAAAGTCTGCTCGAGTCAGGTAACATGTTGACCGATGTCTCGACAGCATTTCTGGAGTTATTTGAATGGCACCTTGCTGCTTGTCATGTAGTGTCTCGTTCTTTCATTATTAATACTCAACTGCATTCAGTGGCATTGTGTGCGGTTTGTCAAACGACAATAACAACAAAAATGCACAATTTTTATTAAATGGACATTGCAATATTTAAAAAAAAATTATAAAAATGAAAAACAATTTGCATGAGTCATGCAATGAACAATGAAATGTGAAATTACATGTGTGACATGTTGACTTGGCGCGCGCGCGCAGAAGCAGCCGACCAAAAAAAAATACCGAATTTTATTGAACTCACTCACTGCGATGCACCAAATGGCTCACGCGCACAAATGTGAATCTTAACGTTTGACGTTTTTATACTCTCGCATTGCGTTGTTGTTGTTGTTGTTGTTGTTGTTGCTGCTATTGTTGGCCATACAAAGTATGCATGATGGCAGATTTATAACGTGGCAATTAACTGCGACAACGAAAAAGTTACATACCGTTTTAATACCAATCAACAAAAACAACAATAACAATACCAACAACAGGAACAAAAACAGGCAACGAACAGGGAACAAAAAAAGCACGCTTCGAGGTATGCAAATAGTTCCTTTGTGTCCAGGTCACAAATGGACAATCAACAAAATGCAAACAACAACAACAAAAAAAAGCTTATAAATCACAGCAGCGCACCCACTGCTCCTAAATACTCGACGATGAAGCGGCCGCATGCGCCAATTCAGAGTGAATGAGTAATGATTTGTGGCCTTTTATAGTGAGACGAATTATAAAAGAAAAATAAAATTTATGTCCACTTGATTTTTCGCCTTACTTGTGATACTTTTTGTTGTTGTTGTTGTTTATTCAAAGTGAGATTTCAGATACAAAACTTCAGATACAAATAAATTTAAATAATCCAGGCATGTTTCACCAGTCAATAGAGAAACGTTTGTAATTCTCATTTCAAGTTGTTGGTAGGTAACTTGTGGTGCTTTTTCAATAATAAAAATTATTTATTCATATTTGGTTATTTCTTTGTTTGAACAATAATAGCTACTAACGGTTTTTAATTCTACATTCAAATGGTCGACAACTCGTGGGGCACAAATTAGTTTAATAAAAAAAACATTTCAAAATAATTAATAAAAATTTGTTTAATGAAAAATTAAATAACAAATTTTAAAATCTTTAAAAATATTTTTTTATCAAAAAAACAAATTTTTTTTATTAAAAAAAAATATTAATATATAATAATAAAATATATGTATACATATATGTACATAATAATAAATCTTTATATGTACATAAGACACAAATTTAAAAAAATAAAAATTTTTTATTAAATTGCTTTAAAAAGATGTGCCAAATGATACTGCAAAGTCACAAACATCTATTAGAGTTGGTTTTTTCAAAGAAAAACTTAATGAAGAAAATTTCAATCAAACATTTTTAGATTAGAAAACCAACATCTAAGAACAGAATGAAATCCACTTCTTCACTTTGACAAATCCCCGAACAGACGTGGGATTTTTATTTGAACAAAAAGAATCCGACATTTCGGTGAATACAGTTTCTTGAGGTTCTACCTCCTGCAATAAAACATTTTCTATTGTCATATTTTTAAAAACTATTTGACATGTGAAAAGCTATGCGATTAACATTATGTCCGATGAAAGCTTAAGCGCCAGCAGTAACAAATTGTTTACCATAAATCATCATCGTTTCACAGTGTTTTGTTTTGTTGTTGTTGTTAGGCGCACAATTAAAATGATCCTATAAGGACTTCTCAAGCACAATTTATGAGCAAAATGATTAACGATTCACAGTAACGAAAAACCGTAATAATAGTGGATTTCTGAGCTCATATCAAAAGCAATAAAAACGCAGTTCTCCCATGGCAAGTGTAGGAAAATAGAAAATCAAAGAAAATACAGGAAACCATAAACCAACTAGTCGACGAATAAATGCTTCACTGAAGCAAATCGCCGAAAAAACTTGAGTTTCTAGTGGCCGACAGCGACAGCAAATGAGCGCAGCGGGTGTAGGCCGCCGGCCAACACTTGCATAGGCCAATTTTTTAATGATACGATTTTTATGATGTCATAAAAGGAAAATTTGTTGATGCAACAGCAGCGCTAAGGCTGACTGCGCCAAATTGCCATAAATTTCAGCTCGTAAATGTGCAGTGTTTTAGATTTGTGTTGTTGTTATATTTAATTTTTTCATATTTATTGCATTTACGATGTAAATATAAGTTTTCATTTCAATTCATAAAAATTGCGCATAACGTAAATCGAGCAACACACTGTCGCTCGAACTGCAGACGACGACGGAGAATCTATGCGCCAATTGGCGCGTAAAACCATTAAGGTTGATCGAATGGGAAAAAGGCGCCAAGTTGTTGGGGAGTAGGAATGGCCATCACTGTTTTAAATAACTCTGTTGGCTTTTTCTCTTCCTTTTTGTTTTTTAATTTATTTATGGCATATTTTGCTTGTGTTAAGTTATCGTTTAAGTTAAGCTTCTGTTTGAAAAAAAGGCTACTTTAAATAAGAAATCATTAAATGCATTTTTAGATTTTTTTCATCAGAAATATCTGTACTTAGTTTTCAATGAAATTAAATTTTTTTTATAAAGGGTCAAAGAAAAATTAAATGTTGGGTATACATGAGAGATGATTTCGTGTTGTATGGAAGTTGTTAGTAATGGGTTCTCGAAGAATAAAATAACGGGTTTTTCGTACACACTCTCTGAACTTAATCTAACCTAACACTAAAATTGTAATTAGATTCGAAATGAGGAGGTTAATGCAGTTTCGGGAATACATTTTAATTTTTGCTTTAATTATTGGGGCTCACTCATAGATTTTAACCCTCTAAGAACCATTTCTGACCAGCTGTAGAGCAATTTGTGGAATTTTCAAGCACTTTTGTGAACTTTAACATCGATGCGACGTCATTTCACTCTCTTCTAGCCGCCTAATATTTTGGCTCATTGACATTTTCATCAAACCTCAAATGAAAAATCGAAATCGAAAAATCATGTACTAAATTCAGTCTAGTATATGTATATGAAAATATTTCTTTATGTACTCGTGTAACTACAAAGTAAGAGTACCATAACACAAAAAGGCATCTTGTAGTTTTGTTTTATTTAGTTTTCTTATTTTTTTCTCAAACTAAAAAAAGCAAATTTTGAATTCATATGAATTTTTTTAAATTTAACAATTTAAGCTTTAACATTTTTTTTAATATTGCCAAAATAAGAGTGCCAATTTTGAGAACTGTCACTATTTGGATCATTTGGTTTATTTCAATATGAGTTAGTCAGTCAGTTATTGTCAGTTATTGTCAATTATGTTTACATTTATGAAAAAGTAATTCAATCTGGCAACATTGATGTGATTTTGTTAGAAATGCGAATTATGTCAATTATTAGTAATGTCAATTATTTTTACATTTATGAAAAAGTAATTCAATCTGGCAACATTGATGTGATTTTGTCAGAAATGCCAATTATGTCAATTATCAGTAATGTCAATTATTTTTACATTTATGAAAAAGTAACTCAATCTGGCAACATTGATGTGATTTTGTTAGATATGCCAATTATGCCAATTATTAGTAATGTCAATTACTTTTACATTTATGAAAAAGTAATTCAATCTGGTAACATTGATGTGATTTTGTTAGAAATAACAATTATGTCAATTATCAGTAATGTCAATTATTTTTACATTTATGAAAAAGTAATTCAATCTGGCAACACCGACACGATTTTGTTAGAAATCCCAAATATGTGAATTATTAGTAATGTCAATTATTTTTACATTCACGAAAAAATAATTCAATCTGGCAACACCGACACGATTTTGTTAGAATTGCCAATTATGTCAATTATCAGTAATGTCAATTAATTTTACATTTATGAAAACATAATTCAATCAGGCAACACCGACGCGATTTTGTTAGAATTGCCAATTATGTCAATTATCAGTAATGTCAATTAATTTTACATTTATGAAGAAGTAATTCAATCTGGCAACACCGACGCTATTTTGTTAGAAATGCCAATTATGTCAATTATCAATAATGTCATTTATTTTTACATTTATGAAAAAGTAATTCAATCTGGCAACACCGACGCGATTTTGTTAGAATTGCCAATTATGTCAATTATCAGTAATGTTAATTAATTTTACATTTATGAAAAAGTAATTCAATCTGGCAACACCGACGCGATTTTGTTAGAATTGCCAATTATGTCAATTATCAGTAATGTCAATTAATTTTACATTTAAGAAAAACTAGCTCAACCTGGCAACACCGACGCGATTTTGTTAGAAATTAATATTAGTTTTTGGATCCCTTTTCAAGTCATAACACGAGCACGTCACTCGCGATAGAAAATACGGAAAGCATTTTTGCAACGCCGGAAATTCGAAATGCAATACAAAGAGCAAAGCCATGGTTTATTACATTTTTCTGCAACTACTTACTACAAAATGTAATTATTGTTTCTGTTGCAATATTGTTGCCACCGCTCCCTTCTTCCTCCCCCTCGTACATGCTCGATATGGCCCATGCATATTTGTTGAATGAGGTACAAAGCGTGTCGTGACAGCCGCGCTGACTACGCAAATGAGCTCAACGGACAAGCTGAGATTTCCACTAACTTTTTTGCACTTTTCAACATACATATCCATATGCATACAACAACAAAGCGTATGTAAATATGTACAGACCACTGAGTGCACATGGCTGTATGTAGAGATTTCACAAATATGGGCAGCCGGTGTATTTCCTCGTCTCCATAAAAATAGTCTCCATAAAAAAAGCAGTCCGTACAATGGAGAAAGAGAAAGAGACGGTAGATAATAAACATTTTCTATGCTATGCTGCGGGTAGCGGTAGCGAAATTCGAGCCCCACCACTGCGAGCTGCTGAGTGGGCAGCTCACTATCCGCGCAGCTTGCCGTGCAATCGCGGCGGATATGCGACAACTCATACGGCAAACAATTTCAAATCCCCCCCCCCCACAAAAACAAAAAGACACTATTTATGCTGGTAACAAGTCGTCGTCGGTATGTGACTGTGTCAACTGTGCGGCTGGCACAAAGCTGCATGGAATTCCGGTGTTTGGTGTTTGTTGCCAAGTGAACGGACGACGAACGAACGAAATGACGCACATAATTTCACCAAATTGTTGCCAAATGAGTGGAGTGTTGCGCTTTAAAATTACATAACTGAAAAGTGCCAATGGAAAGTAATGGCACAACAATGAGTACCAAATTAAATTAGACTTTAATCTGCGCACAATTTCGGCTCGAAGCAGATGAGCGGTGAAAATTCGAGGGAGAGGTTGGTGAATGAGTTGTTTGGCGGCACCCGAATCGGTACAAAATTAGAATTGTTTTATATTCTTTGTTGTTACTTATGTACAACGCTTATCTGGGTTGGTTGGTTGGTTAAGTGTTTGCTACCTCAGCTAAGTTTCACAATTAGGACATAAAGTGCAATTTTATTGGCACATCCTTATTTGTGTGGATATTGGCTGAGATTTTGAATACACTTTATGAAATCCAGAAAGTGTAAAGTCTCCTTTGGTTGAAATTATTTTTAAGTCTTAGGTCTAAGCCCGAGCATGTACACTAGACTGGATTTAGTGCACGATTTTTCGATTTCGATGCTCCGCAACCTCTCATTTTATGCGGTTTGGTAAAAAAGTGCATGAGCCAAACAATTTTGGGGCTAGGGTGGGGCTAAATGGCGTCTCATCGAGGTCAAAGTTTACACAAAAGCTGGGAAATTCGACAAATTGCTCCACAGCTGGTTAGAAGTTGCTCGTAGAGGGTTAAAATCTATGACCGACCCCTCTAGTTTTCCTTACTGAACATTTCTTTCAAACATACTCACCCCCTATCTCCAACCCTTGATGGGGATCCCATACAAAATGGTCATTTTTATAAAATAGGCTCCCACTGCTCCCAGGTTGCCCCCAGATGTATCAAATGTATGACCGACATCCATTTATTTTCCCTTCCGAATGCATTCATTTCTTCTCTCTCGTCTGCTCAAAAACCCAAAATGAACATAAAATGCACACAAAATATTAAATTTTAACTTTTTGAAATATGTATTTGCTTGCAATTTCATTGTGAAATTAACCCATTTGGCTTGTGAGTAGCTCAAAATGTAAAGAACAAATGAAAATATAAATAAATACAAAAAAAACTCAAATAACTGATTAGGAAATTTCAGTCAAAAAATTCCACTCTAACCACTTTGAATTGGTTACAAAGAAAATGAAAACCGCATTGCGCACACAAAACAACAAAACAAATGAAAATGGTTTTGGTTGCAACGTTTGTTGCAATTAATTCGAATCAATTACCAAATTGGAGTTCATTAACCAAAATTCGACAACCGCGCACCGCACAAACAATCGGCATTAAATTTGATACTGTGGCGACAAATTCGAGCAGTGGGCGACAGTGGGACCACACCTTCGAGAGGCTCGTTGTCACTCAGCGCATTCCACTGGCGACTATTTCAATTTCTGTCTACTACATAAAAGTATTTGTCTACCTTTCTGTAGGTATGCATGTGTGTAGTGGATTGCTTGTAGTAAAGAAATATTTATTTGGCAACACACAAAAAATTTCATTTCCATTCAGTAATTCAAGAAGGAAGTTGGTGGCAGTCTTAGGTGAAATAAAAATAAATACAACAAAAGGTTTAATGACTTGTTGCTGCTGTAAAATGGCAAACATGCACAACGTACATACATACAAGCATTTGTATTAACAATGGCGGCATTCATCAGCTGCAACATTTGCAAGGGCAATGAAGAAAAAGAGCTGCTTTTAATATAAACAAATAAAAGAGAAACTGGACAAATCATTAGGTCTGTGTTGCTGTTGTTTTGTTATTTAATCTACTAAAATCGCTAACAAGACTTTGAGTTGACTTTTGTCAGACTTAAATGCAACACTGGGAAGTGTTGAATATTAAAAAATGCAACAATTCAAAAATTCAATCTTTTAGTTTTTAAAACGAGAACATTTTTTATACTCATTTACACTGTGTTATTCTGCTTTTGTTGCAGTGTAGTTGCCCCATGTTGTGAATATCGACTCCTACAAATGGTACAAAGGCGGCATTTGAACTGTTGTTGTTGACATTTTTGTTGTTTTTATTAACACCTTAGCTATCAATAGCCGCTTCACGTTCGCTTTAAAGTTTATACAATTACGTTTTTTTTTACAGAAAAGCTTCAAACAAGTGTTTACTTTATGCAAAACGAAAGTTTATTGAGTGAAGCTGAAACAGACATCAACTCCAGTGTTGCCAGATCAGGAGATTTCCTTCTAGATTTAGGAGATTCTTGGCGTTTTAGGAAAATGTTTATGAGGAAGAATTGTTTAGGAGAAAGTTAAGGAGATTTTAATGGTAATACATTTGACATTATTAATGGCATTGAAACCTTGAATATTGAAAGCTTAAATGTTCAATTTAATTTAATTAAAATTTATGCTTCAGAGTGTATAATTTATGCAATGAATAAAGAAGTTTAGAAAAGCGAATTTCGTACTAATCTAAATTAATATAAAAAAAATTTATTTTTTCAAAATGTTATTTTTCAAAAATGTTTTTTTTAAATAATAGCACTGTACAACAGCATTTCTGCAACAGAGTAACGACCACATATTTCTGAAAGAGGACATCATACTGATCATTTTTGCCGAACAAAGTAATAGTCCAGCACGTCTGAGTTTTTTGTAATTTGCACATAAAGGTTAAAGGGGTCCCTATAGACTTTTACACGGAAAGTATAAAAACTTGAAGAGCTAGAGCTTTGATGTCCGGGACAAAGTTATTTGCATTAAAAGTGTGAATATTTTTTGGGTACACATGAACCCCCCTCCCCCTTTCCTTAACCCCCTTTTTCATGTTTTTCGGAAAAATTGTTCATAAAAAGCTTGTATTGAGTAAAATATTGAAAAAAAATACCATATTGTCTTTTGGGAAAATATTCTTCATTAAAAAATAGGGGTGGTCTTCAAACACCAAAACTTTCTCAAAACACGCCCCAACAAAATAAAAAGCCTTAAACACGAAACCTTCATTTAATATTTTTTTCATAAATTGCTAGCTCTGCTTGAGATGTTGAGAAAAATGTTGAATATTAAAAAAAAATATATTTTCCAAAGCCACTACCACATAAAATGCTTTAAGCAACGTCGTCAAGCAGTTATTAGGCAATCAAATGTAATTCGAGAGCCAATTGTTGCAAAAGAAAAAATTATTCTTCCGCCCCTTATATATAAAACTGGGCATAGTAAACAATTGTATCAAAAGTCTAGACACTTGAGTGTCTAGCAGCATTTAAACGACTCGGGGAAATTTTTCCTAAACTATCTGCAGCAAAAATTAAAGAAGGTAATGTCCGATGGAATTAAGTTATTATGTTTGTTTATTTTGTGACAGATGTATATTTCATTTACAGGGTTGCTTGTGGGCCCAGATATAAGAAAAATGTTAAATGACGAGCAATTCTATGAAAACTTAAGCGATATATAAAAGATGGCAAGCGATTTTATGAAATCAGTGATTAATGAATTTTTAGGAAATCAAAGAGCAACCAATTACATATAAAGAGAACATTGAGAGCATGCTTATTGCTTTTCATCATATCAATGAGAAAATGTCTCTTAAGCTACATATGCTTCACTCACACCTTGATTTTTTTAAAGAAAATCTTGGGGCTGTTTCTGATGAGCACGGTGAAAGATTTCATCAAGAAATTAAACTTCTTGAAGAAAGGTATAAAGGTAAATCCAACTGTACAATGCTCGCAGAGTACGTTTGGAATTTGAATCGCAATATTGATCCATCTAAGCATTCCCGTAAAGCGAAATATCCATGAACTTAATAAAGTCTTTTATGAAATCATAAAAATTGTTTATTTTATTAACCCTCAATCACCCACCCCTATTAAAATCACGTATCTACCCACCCTGAGTCCCCGGGACTCACAATTTTTGTTTTGGAAATAACGCAACACCTATTAAATTTTTATGTTTTTTTATTTTTTTGTAGGCCACATTAAGACCTCTTATAATAGATATCATTCTATATCTTTACATAACTCAAATAAAAATGCACCTTTTAATTGATAGAAAAAAATACTCTAAAAAAACATACACTAAACATTTTACAAAACTTA
The DNA here is from genome assembly GCA_963668005.1 of Melieria crassipennis. Classification (NCBI taxonomy): domain Eukaryota; kingdom Metazoa; phylum Arthropoda; class Insecta; order Diptera; family Ulidiidae; genus Melieria; species Melieria crassipennis. The sequence goes on from OY764962.1 coordinate 122,006,813, forward strand.
AAGATATAAATAAATTAACAAAAACAATTCTTTTTACATAAATTACTTAAAACTCAAATAACTATTCAGAAAAAAAACTTAAAGTAATACTTCATTATATAAAATAAGAAAACGTGCAGCAGGTTGAATTTCATATGTTGTGCACATACCTCACATACCTTTTTAGCACAACTAAGGCAAATTGTTAATAGCAAAACTTCTCAAAGGGTTAACAATCTCAATTCTTGAACTTTTCGCAGCCATTTTGGCATCCTAAATTTAAATTAATACGATTTAAAAAAAATTTACAAGTACAATTTTTGTAACACAAAACACCACCCTGAGTACCTGGGACTCACTCGATGCCAAAATTCACCCTTGTAATTGTAGTGCGCTAACTTCCGATCGTCTTCGCGTTCAGCGCGACCCTGTATGAAGGTATACGAAAGCTGGACGCCGAAACATAAAAACACTTCGTACAGGTTGTGTTATTAAAGTTCGTAGTGAGTCCCCTGGACTCAGGGTGGGCGATTGAGGGTTAAGAGCGGACTTTTTAAGGTTCCCCTAGGTTAGAAGAACTATTTTCCAATCGAAAATATATTTTTTTTTAATATTCAACATTTTTCTCAACATCTCAAGCAGAGCTAGCAATTTATGAAAAAAATATTAAATGAAGGTTTCGTGTTTAAGGCTTTTTATTTTGTTGGGGGGAGTTTTGAGAAAGTTTTGGTGTTTGAAGACCCCCCCTATTTTTTAATGAGGAATATTTTCCCAAAAGACAATATGGTATTTTTTTCAATATTTTACTCAATACAAGCTTTTTATGAAAAATTTTTCCGAAAAATATGAAAAAGGGGGGTAAGAAAAGGGGGAGGGGGGTTCATGTGTACCCAAAAAATATTCACACTTTTAATGCAAGCAACTTTGTCCCAGATATCAAAACTCTAGCTTTTCAAGTTTTTATACTTTCCGTGTAAAAGTCTATAGGGACCCCTTTAACCTTTATGTGCAAATTACAAAAAACTCAGACGTGCTGGACTATTACTTTGTTCGGCAAAAATGATCAGTATGATGTCCTCTTTCAGAAGTATATGGTCGTTACTCTGTTGCACAGAAAAAGTTCGAAATTGTTGTACTGTGTAGTTATCGGCAACGTATATTAAATTAAAAAAATTTGAAATAAAAGTTATGAAGCAACGTAAACAAAATGTATTTAAATAATGGTTATCGGTAACGTAAATTAAAAAAAGTCGTTTATAAAAGTTATGAAACAACGTAAGAAAATCCCAAAATAATAATTTTCGAAAACGGAAAATTACATGATAATAGTTCCAGGTCACATAAAAAATGTTTTACTGGGAATAAGTATTATAAAGCAATATTTTTAGAAATTTCTAAAATTTTAAAAAATATGGATAATAATTATTTTAGGTCTCTGATAAAACCAGTGCAATAAAAAACAAAATAATATATTTTAATTTTTTATAAGAACTTTAGTTCCGTAGTTTATAATGCCATAAATTAAAAAACAAAATTTAAGAGATTTTTTGGTAGAAAATTTCACATTTTTTTTTTTAATTCAGAAGAAAGTCTTTTCCGGTATCTGGCAACACTGAGCAACTCTAGTTTAGATGGCTAAAGCAATGAGTAAAGTTTGCAATTCAAAACGGCAGCAGAAAGAATTCAAATGACATTGTGCCACTTTGGTCAGTTGCAGACGAATGCGAACCCCCTCGCCCCGCCCTCTGCTTTCCCTTTAGTGGCTTCTGGTACTTACTGTGGCTCATGTTCCAGCATGGTGGACGCCTTCATCACATCGCGCTTCACCACTGGACCAATGCGTATGGACGAATACTGCAAAGAAGCAAAAATAAGAACGCGTTTTGTTATTATTAAACATTTCTTTGAAATAATTTTTTTTATGCGCAACATTAGAAATTGATTTTGTATGCACTTAAGCCAATTTGGCGTTATTAAAACAACAACAACAAGAGAGACGCAACAAATCAAAAATAAAATTTTAAAATTCAACATTGGCAACAGTGATTTTCCCACACATAAGTAACAGTTGGTCTAAAAATTATGAAAATTACTGAAATTATGTACACATTGCCAGCAACAACAATTGCAGCAGCGAAGAATGCAATCAAAGTGAGTCAGTGAATTATTTGTTATGGCTGTTTGTGTTAGTTTCCACGAAGTTACCTGGCAGCCAGTGTAGGTGGCGCGAAATTATTGTAATACAAAATTACAGCAACAGCATTCAGTTACTATACAACAATCGGCAACAATACACGAACAATAACAACAACAATATTCGTTTATTGTGCACAAAAGTTTGCACTGCCGCACGACAAAAGCCCAAAGTGCAGCGCCACAACTTCAATCTATGCAATCTGCACAATCAAAAAGCAGATGCAGATGTCTTTGCATCTGTCGGCCTAACCGATTATCTGGCTCACTCTCTGTCTCTACGCGCCATTCATTGCACAGCCAGCCGGTGCAGCTTTCGGTTCGCATGCAATGTGCATTGTCAATTTTGTAAGGCAACCAGTCATGCACAAATCATTCTGCAACAACTACAACAACAACAAAACCAACAATGACAACAATGCCCACAAATAACGACAGCATGATTACCAACCAGCGTATGCGGATAATTTTATGTTGCCAATATGTACTGCGGCCACGTTGCCATGGGAGCAACAACAGCGAAATAATTTAGTAATTTAATAACTGAGTAAAAAATAGCGGCATTCACAATGTCCAACTGGACAGTTTCCATACGACAATTATTCAACTTGGCACATGTAAAGAAAGTGCAAAGCATTTATTTCAATTACCACATGCAACGCTACACAAATTGTTCGAAAAATTGAAATCAATGAAGCCACCAAGTATGGCAGCAACAACAACAACATCAAACTGCAGCATCAACAACATTCGAGCAAAACACTTGAAATTCATCATCGAGATGGAGCAAAGCAATAAAAACGTGCCGTCGAATTGCGGCAGTGTGACACTGATAACAACAACAACAACAACAACAGCAATAACAACACGACCCATATACGAGTACGCGGGTATGTAACAGTCAGCGAAGTTGTTGCTTCAAGTGTGGCAACCAAAGTGACCTCCTCGAATTTGTGTCGAGCTGAAGGCGCTGCATATCGACTCAGTCAGGCAGTCGGTCGGTCGGTCGGTTGATGGGTTGGTTGGTTGTGCGCCGAGCGAGTTCATTCACACAGAACTGATGTGACAGCAAATATGAATGACAAAAGGCAGCAGCAAAGCCAATAAAGGCGAAGAAAAGTGCTCCCGCAAGCAGCGCCGAGAAAACAAAAATAGCCGCCAACATGTCGGGGAGTGGCTTCTGATGAAATTGAAGCGCTTCAAGTTATTTTTATGAATGAAATTTCGTGCAGTTGCCTGGTTTTCGTGCAATGACTGTACAGTCGGCGACGGCGGCAAAATACTCGAGTTTGTGCCGTTGCTGCCTGCCTGCCATACGATTGACAGCAATCGATGAATGAAATAAAATTTAATATTATTGCTGCAGCACGCGGTCGCATGTGGCATGTGGCATGCGGCGCGCGGCAACAACCGCGAGTTTAAAATTTTTTCGAGCGCCAATCGCATCCATATTGGTTCGATATTTAATTAAAGTGCTTTTGCCGCCAGCAGTCATAACGCCACATCGAATTTTTTGCCTATGAGTTGTTCATGCCAGCGACACCAACAACAACAACAACAACAACCACAGCAGCAGCAAAGCAATCGAGCCGTTTTGGCCTTTGAAAACTAACTGCTGTCCATATCGACAACGCACATTGGCCCTTCCTGTTGATCGGCAACAGTCAGCAGCAACAACAACAACAACAACAACAATAGCAAATACACCAGCAATAGCAACAATCGATTTCATTAATAAATTAATCACAAGCGACATTCACGAAGAATGAATGCCTCGACCGCGTTGACATTACATGCGACGATATTTGTAAAGAATATAATTGAAGGGTAGCTATATGGTTGTTGTTGTTGTTATAGTTATATTGCTGATGGGTTGATCTACGGTAATTGTACGAACACGGACACAGCAACAAAACACCACATAGCGCCAAATATGGTCAATCAATGAGAATTTCCAACCACACAAACAACAACGATAATGGCTGGTCGGGTCGTGGGGGAGGGGTGAAACTTTTAGAAATTGCGCAGCACAAAGTAGAAAAGTGACAGTAATGTTCAACATTCGATAAGCGCATACAACCGAAATCATTTAATGACCGCAACAAATCGTATTTGCTCGGAATTAGCTGTCTGTCCGTGATCGAGTGACCGTGAGATCGAGTGTGACCGTGGGACAGTTGTGTGTTGTGGTCTTTTTGGTTGGGAATGCTTTGCCGGCTGATATGTTGAGGGTCGATTGCTAGCATTTGAAGGCTACCAACTGGCTTGAAGTATAAACGATATGGGGTGAGGACGACAACACATTTCATTGTCATGTATGCATGTACCATATGTTTGTATAAAAATATCGCGACAGCTCTATGGGAAACTAAGCCAAACTTAACCTCATTCATACATTTTATACAAACTACAAACTACGATAAGTCGAACGCTTCATGGGGTGGACTCGAAACGAATCGAAATACCGAACTATTCACATCTCAAAATTGTCCAGTCCAATATTTACTGAAAAATTCGCAATAGTTTAGGTTGTACAGTCTTCATGTACAGTCTCTCATCTCTATTAGAACTTTTTGAGCAATAAATCAAAAACTATTCATTCAAACAATCTGAAATTTTTTCATTATTTTAAAAACTTGGATTTAAAATCTCAAAAGCTGTTATAAAAGTAAGTAACAGCTTCATTTCATTGATCCAGAGTGTGTAACTTCACAAATTTTTGAAGAGAATAAAATTGGTTGAGGTTGTTGCGCGTCCAAAACCAAATGGTTCCCAAAAATCCCGTCTGGAACTACATGGGACCCAACAGATGGGGAAGGGCACCGAATTCTACAATGAAAGGAATCACAATGGACCCAACAGGGTCTTCAAGTGAAAGTGTATGCCACACACAGCCCTTCTAACCTAACCTAAGTAGAACAGCTGAAGCTTTGAAGCACCAACTGACTTTGCTTAGCACGCAGAACCTTTCAAGTGAAAATGCCATGAGGAGTCATTCTCATCTACGCCTCATCTTGGAATTCTTCCAGAGTAGATACGCCAAATTCTTTGAACATTCGGTCAGGATCGTCAAACCAATGTAGATGCCGTAAAATGTTAAGCAAATTTGTATATCCATGTCTCCGTACAGCTCATACAACTTACTGACCTATGAATACAATGTTCATCATCCAATTAGATGTAAAATTGCTTCGGCAAATCTTGCACTCGAACACTTTCGAACACTCTCTCGAAAATAGCAGCAAATCAATGCAACTTCTCAGCGTGAATATTATTTTTTTCAAAAGTAGAAAAAGTTGCATGAAACAAATTACACGAACTGCATCTTTGTTTGGTATTAAATGACTTTAAGCATTCCATAAGCAAATACTTTACTCTTCGAATGTTATAATTAAGTGCAAGAAAGAGCAGTTTGCCAAAGAAAAGTTTGCTTATTAGCTGTTTTCCAAGTCGGAACTAAAAAATAATAATGATTTCCATTTTACATCAACACAGCGGCAGCAACAACAACAAAAACAATCAACCAATAAAGTAACCAAAGTCAAGCAAACTAACAACATCAACTCTGACTTCCTATTGAAATTAAAACAACAATAACAAATCGAAGTTTTCAACCGAAGAACGAGCACATGGCAACACTGACACACGCACAACGAAAAAAAAATATCATCAGCAACGCATTGTGAGATGGACGGACGTGCGGACCGACGGACCAACACAAAACAGTTCAATTGAATTGAATTCAATTTCAATTCGAGGGAGCCGGCTTCCAGCGCCATTCATGAAAATTTCATTTCATTCTATCATTTCTACAACAAACAACAACAACCACAACGGCAATAGGACAGGCGACTTGAAAAACGACAGTCGGTTAAAAAATACAACAACAACAACAAGCAAAGACAAAACAAAAAATCAACCGCAAACGGAAAAGAAATTCATGAATGAACGACTCGAAGAGCACAACGTAGGAAACGCTTACAAAAACAACAATTTGGCCAAAAACTAAAACGGTGGCAGTGAACGCGGCCGCGGAAGAAGCAGTTATTATTACATTAGCGAGCAAAAGTTGGGTCAGATCGGCGGCAGAGCGGCAGAGAAGCAGAGACTTTGTGCTTAGTGTGGCATATGGCAGCATGGCCGCATGAACGACAGCTGCACGAACCGTTGAGACGTGAGACGTGGGGCAGAGGTGCGGTAAGTGTATGGGAAGCGGGAAATCGTAAGCGGAAGTGAGCGCTCACGACACGCTACCAGATACCGTAAAGCGCTGCGCTGCGCGACTGCGAAGCGTTGCGCCTGCATGTGTGAGTACGTGTGCGTGTGCGTGTGTGTAATACGATGACTGAATGGCGGCGGCATGAATGAATTGTACGACCGAATGGAATCGAGGGAATGAATCAGCGGCGCTGCCGTACGATGCGAAAGCCAATTGCCGTTATTTAGCCCCCTTCAACCGCTACTCGGGCCTGGAGCTGAGCCGCTAAGGTGTCGACAAACAAGCAGAGACACACACACACTCGCATACTTGTATGCATACAAAACGGTGTCCAAGAGAGAAACAAATGCGGCAAAAAAACACAACGCACACACAAAAAGCAACAACACAACCGGCACAAGAACAAAGCCGGAAAAAGCGCAACGAAAACAGAGCCAATTAGCGGAAAAGAACGGAAACACCTGAAACGGTAAAGTGCAAACAAAGTCAGCGAGCATTGTTTTTAGCTCGTTTTCTATTTTCTTTTCTTGTTGTTTCATTGTTGTTGCTCGTTTTTTTTTAATTGTATTTGTTACTTAATTAACAGCGCAACACAGCAGCAGCAGCAGGAAAACGAACATAGACAAAGTGCAAATATGGGGAAAACAAGCTAGAAAATGCTGACGCAAAATTAACAATTGGCAACAACTATAACAACAAAAACAACAACGACAAACTGAGGCAAGAACAAAACAAAGTTCACAGCAAGAGGCGAGTGCGACGCGACAGGCAGACAGAAAACGAAACGAAACGCTTTGGTAGCTGAATCGACGGAAATGGGTTTCATATGCAGGTGAGTGAGTGGGGCTGTGGGGCCTAAAGAGGTGCCGGGCCGGCCAGGCGAACCAGTGCAAATTGACAACAACAGCGGAAATGATGATGCTATGCTTACGTGAACAGCAAAGCGAACAACAACAACAAAATAAAAATTCAAACAAAACATTGACTGAATAAGCAAAAAATTAAACGAAAATTTATGGACGACTGAGAAAAAACAGGAAAAGGGGAAGTTCGCCGAGGAAGCGACCGGAAGTGCTGTGTGTAATTAAGAAAGTTTGCGCAAGTGGGTGGCAAGTGATAGACACAAATATTTTCGACATTTGAGTGGGACGACGGAGCAGTGTTCACATACACATAAGAAATAATTTGTTGAAAAGGTATAAGAAAAAAAAACCCGCTAAACCTTTTTCGAGTAAAATCGATCTGCAAGTAGCTTTAAGACGCAAGATTTTGGTTTGTATTCGAAACGACAGCAACGACAGTTGATTATTCAAAGATTTGACATTAAACACTAATAATTTTAACCACAAAATACTTAAACTAATTCAAACTCAATTCAAATACTTTCTAACATAACCTCAATCTTAACTAAAAAATACTTAGCACAAATTCAATCTGCTAAAAACACATAACCGAATAAGCTCTAACTAAACTAAACCTAAACTCAGTTCAAGCTCAGCTTCAACATAACCTCATCTTTGCTCAACATAATCACAGCTGCAGCTGGTTTCAGTGGTCTAGCGGGGCGCGCTGGCTTTTCGTATACATTTCAAAGAATAGAAATAAAGTAGAATTTGTTTATCGCAAAAACCTTATAAGCAGTCACCTTAACCTAACCTAACCTAATCTGAGCTGTACTAAAATCAATCTTTAATATAAACTCGTAAGCAGGGACCGTACCGGTTATGGTTTTTATCAAAATAGTCCGAATTTAACTGTTATCTTTTAACTTTCATTCTTCCTGACAAAAATAAAAGTTATTTTGTGCCTTTTATCAGTTCAGGCAAAAATAACTGTTACTTTTGCAGGCAATTTGAATTTTTTCAAAGGCCGTTTGACCGACTAAAACACTATCGATACCATTTTTTTCGTCGCATAAATCTTAAAGCTCCGAATCTGCGGTCTGCTGAGACGACAAAAATTGTATCAATAGTTTTTTAGTCGGTCAAACGGCCTTTGAAAAAATTCAAATCGCCTGATATACAGGGTGGACCATTTAAGATTTGGAATTTGAACCACGCTTTATTTCGAGAATGGCAGTTCAAATGTCATTCAATTGGTTTTCGTAATTTAGTTAAAAGTTTGACATTTACGAAATGGGACGCTATACGCTTGAACAAAATTGGGAAATATTGAGAATTTACTTCCAAAGTGGAAAGCCTTCAACCCAAACTGTAAGAAATTTAAAAAAATTTGCATAAAGATCTCGGTATGAAAGCTTACAAAATTAAATTGCTCCAAGAACTGAAGGCTCATTGCCATCCGGCACTTAACAATCGAACTTTTGGGCACCGTTTTCGAAAATAGAATAATCAGCCGAAATTCTGAAGTCAATTGGCCACCGCGGAGCTGCGATTTAAGTCCGTTGGACTTTTTTTGTGGGGAGCCGTAAAGGACAAGTTAACCATCCAGAGACGATTGAAGCTTTGAAGCATGAAATCGAAGTTACCATTCAGGAAATTCTACCCGGAACAATCGAAAAAGTACTTGAAAATTAGGTTGGCCGAATGGCGTACTGTAAGGCCAGTCGTGGCAGTCATACTTATGAACGATATCTTTTTCATTCTTAAATAACAAAGTCCAAGCTTTGTATAAAATAGGAATCTTCAAAAAATATTCATTAGTTTTTTTTTATAACTGATTCAAATTCCAAATCTTAAATGGTTTACCCTGTATTTGACCGAAAAAATAAAAGTCAAAAGTAACAGTTATTTTTGCCTGAAACGATAAAAGACATAAAATAACAGTTAATTCATGAAGCTGAGGCCATTTCGATCATAATGGTATATTTGAAAAGTCTTTTTAATTTGAAAATTGTAAAATAACAGTTATTTTCGGTCCCTGCTCATAGCTTAACTTGGCTTTTACTACATTTGAGTTAAAACAATGACCACCTTATTACTAAATCCAATGCCCACGTTAACCCAACTGAAGGCCACCATAACCTAAACTATGCCAAAACCAAATAAAAAGTAACCTCAACCTAATTACAACATAACCAATTATTAGTGGGGATAGTGCACCGCGACATAACAAAACATAACCAAACTTTTAAATAAAATTAACAATGATCCGCCTATCCTCAAACCAACTAAATTTTGCCATAGTGAGCCTTATGCTACTTGAACTAAACTCAACCTTAACCAATTTTTTACTTTAACTCAACTTAACCTCATCATAAACTCATTTCTACTTAACTTCAAAGGAATTTTCACTTTAGCTTACATACATTTATCCCAAACTATGTATGTCCCAGTCAACCTTAACCTAATCGCCACTTTAACTCAACCTAAACTCATCATAAACTCATCTATACTTAATTTCAAAGTAAACTCAACTTTAGCTTAACTGTGATCCATTTATCCACGACTTGATACCAAACCATGTCCCGGGCAACCTCAATCTAATCGTCTTAAAAACCCCACTTAAGCTTAGCATAACATTAGCTGTATGATAATCAAACATAACCTCAACTTAGCACATTTTAGCTCCTGGTTATCTTTAACCTGAGTCGAAAGTATGATCCAGAGAAACACAAAACAATCACGTGAACACTAGTTAAGCTAAACATGAACCTAAACTGCACAATAACTTAAGCTTAACATAACCTAAGACTTGTATTGAAGCCTAACTACAAAATAGACTCAAAAACGACTAAACTGTTAATTGTATTGCAACCTACTCGTAACTACAACATAATCAACAACAAAGCTGAACTGACTTTCCTTGCCAAATTTTTATGAACACCAAGCTCTGAACTAATGCATTTTTAATCTTTTCATTCCTCCCATTCCAAGTAAGTCTTTAGACACAGAACATTCTACAGCCCTCAACAGTCTTTCTATAAATTTAAGGAATTAATTAATTTTTCTTGAACAAAAACTGCTTCCAAATTGCCTCCAGAAAAATTGGGTACTAGAAAAAATTGTTAAAAATTTCTAAAGAATGGATAACTTGCTGGTTGCCATGGCTCTATGATTTGTCTGGAACAATAAATTAAAAAGACGTGAAATTGAATAAAATCGACGTCAACTCAATTTAATGGAAATCAGTTCAACTCTGACTGAAAATAATATGACCTAACCTATAAGAATTCACCTTAACCTAACCTAACCTAAATGTGCTCAAACAATAACAAATAAAATGAGCTCAATATTGTACTCAAACAACTAAATACAAATTGCAAAAATATGCATGAAGGCGGCCGACTAAAGTCTACCCATATCACATGTTATTGTTCTTTGTTATTGTTGTTGTTTATATTTATCCTCATTAGCGGCACTACGACGATGATTACGCAACTACAATGGAATTTTGTTTATTTGCAAATTGGTTTGGAATTTAGGCAGTTTTTTTCCATTGGCTAACAAAAAAATCAATTCTTTTCTTATTATTGCTGCACAAACATATTGAAGAAGCTTGTGACAGTTGGGCAGGCAGACAAATAGTAAGACAGCAATGTTTACGCATATAGCGGCAGCAACAACAACAACAATAGAACGCACAATGCGAGTGACAGAAGAAATACAAAAGCCAAATGAGCCAAACAAACAAACAGTCAGACAAATAGACGAGAGGCAGACAGACGGACAGGCAGATAGACGAAGCGATAGACAGGGGGCAATTCTCAGTAAGGCACAGAAGACTGGAAAACGTTGTAATGTGTATAAATTGGAAATTGGTATAAACAATCAGATGGATTCATGGATTTTATTAGTGTTCGACCGATCGTGGACTTTTGCCGAAGCCGAAACAGAATATTCGGCATAACTACTTAAAATATTATAAATTTAAAAAAAAAATTACTTTAAGGAAACAAAACCGGATTTTTAGCCGTTCTTTATTTTTTCATTCCTTTGTTTCACTTTATAATTAACACTACTCGACAAAAAATGGGTCAATCGCGTACACCTAAAAACAAAAGTATTTTCTAGACTAGCTTTGGGCCACGAAATACGAAACTGAAAATAAAAAACATTTTTTAAGAAGCGTTTTCGAAAAATCTTCGTACAACCACTTTTTCCCCCCTGTTGTTTTATTGTTGTTCCCTGTCGTTTAAGAGCACATATCTCGTAAACGAATCATCCGACTAACACAAACTGTCGCTCAGAAGATAATACCTTAGCGTTTCCAACGATATACATATTGTCCAAATCAGATGAGATTTGCGGAAGTTACTGACGGTGAAAGTTGTAAAAAAGTGAATTCTTCGACCAATTTAAAAAATCATAAATTTTCGAATGTTTTTTTATAAATAACTAGAAATAAATTATCTCCTCTGGTTTTAAAATCGAAGATGAAAGATATATTATTTGAGCAAATATTAAGCCTAACATCAATAGAATTAAAAGAAAAATGACAAAGTTATGATGCACTGAGTGAAAACACCAACTTTTCATTTATTACACCGTGCGAAACAATTTTTTTTGCCGAGACCCATCCAAATTTGGATATAGACGTGAAACTAGAGGTAATTTATAGTATCCTGGCAAAGTCAGTTTTTCATTTTCTGACCCAAAAACCTTCTTAAAGGACTTAAACATTTTAAGGACATACACATTTCAAATATTTTTTTAAATATTTGCGGTTGTGCAATGATGAAGATATGGGTATCAAATGAAAGAGCAAAATTGTCTCATCTTAACTAAATTTTCTATTTTGAACTTTCAGGACCAAAATATGTTAGGTATGGAAAACATAAATGTTTTGGATCTCAGTCTGTAGATTCATACATCTAAATTTTATTCTATTTCAAAGTTCTGGAAATTCTTCGGAATTTTCACATTCATTGTGATTAGGCAAAAACTGTTTGCAGAACAATCTCGAAAATTCCCCAAAAGAGTATAAAACGTTTGTGCTTTGAAAGCGCCGAATGGTAAATAGGAACCATGAGCAGATACCAAAATTATACACAAATCCTTAATTAAAGCACATTAAAAACTTCTATGAATATATTCATTCTCTCTCTCATCATGACGTAGTCAATTTCTTAAAATGTTAGCGTTAAAAAGTGATTTTTGCGCAGCTATTTCGACCGGTGTGTGCTTTCTTGAAATAGAAATGGCAAGTGAGATCGTAAGCAAAAGCCAAAAATTACTGCAAAATGTAAACACTTCAGCAATGATGATAACAACAAATTTTAAATTAAGCAAAAAATGCAAATACAAAATACAAAATCGGCAGCCAAAAATTGTTATGAATGAATTTTGGCGCTTCGCAATGGGAATCGGAAACTTGAATGCTCGATCACGCGGAGTCGTGTGACGGCTGGCTGACGCTTTACGCATACGTTTGCGTACATTACGCTTGCTACCCTAAAACTTTTGTTGTTGTTATAGGTATTGTTTGTGTTGTCGATGTATGTATGTAGTTGTTTTGTTCATTGGTCTTATGAGCAAATAGTGGAACTTTTCGAATGCGCAATTTCATTGCTTAATTCAATTCAATTTCTCAAATTCATTCATGAAACAGCACACGCACGCACATACACATACAAGTATAGCAAACAAATTGAAGTGGCACGAAAAAACTTAAACTACGCATGCAACACTGAGCAGCAAAAGAACGCCCAGCCAGCAAAAAAAAGTTGAAACATCAGCAGAACAAAAAGCAAAGGCTTCCGGATGGCGGAGCGTCAGAGCGAGCGGCGAGCGGGTAGCTGGGCGGGAAGAAGTGGTGGTGGTGGTGACCGTGGTGGCAAGCAGTCACCGAGGCGCGCAACGACAGCACACGCAGCTGCCGCATTTGCCATGAAGACGCCGAGTGTCGAAGACGGAGGCGCACAAAGGCGAAAACCCTGCGCCGCGAGCCGTGACGTTCTCGGCCGCTGGACGCGCTTTGGCGGAATTCATGAATGAAAATTGTAATTTCTCGTTTTGGCGTTGTTGTTGCTGTTGTCAGCACACCCGACTGGTGGCTGAGTGTGCTGGGTGCTGGCAGCTGAAAAAAACTTGAAGGAAGTGGAAGCAGAAGAATGCAGCAAATAATAAATGCTTTTGCTGCGCGGCTGTAGCGTCTGCGCAGTAGCACGACCAGAACAAAACTTATAACTACAAAAACAACAACAACAATTGATGTTGATGTTGATACGAAACGGAAGCAGCTTTGCCGCTCCGCTGCCGCTGCCAACCCCCTTCGTCATAGCTCTTTAATGCGTTGTTAGCGTTTTTTTGTGTTTTTTTTTAGACGGCGGCCAACTCGCTTAATTTCATTCACAAACACGTAAAACGTTCTTGTTTCTTTTCACTGTTTTTATTCTCTTTCTCACACGATTGTTGGGTTCGGTGGTTTGCGTGTTGTTATGAATGAAGTAGCGCTCAACGCCAGTACCAACAAAAACACCAACAACACCAACCAGAATAATAAGTTTCGTAAGCGCCCCAAGTGCGGGAATGCGTGAAGAAATGCGTTCAGTGCTGACTGACTGAATGAACGAATGAATGAAGGAAACTAAGAAATCATACTACAGGACGGGAATTGTTGGTTGAAGGACCCGTTTGCAGCACTAAAACACAGCAACGCCTGTAGACGGCTGCTGATGTTTGGACCGGGTGCGTTGTTATCTTTTAGTTGCCTTCCGAATGTTGCTGCGCAATTTCAACACTCTTTTGTTTCTTCCGCTGCCTGAAGCTGCTTCCTGTGGCGCTATGAAGTCTTTACGCCAGCTGCTTTTCAATTTTTTATGGGTCTTTGTATGGAATTTCTAGATTGATTTCGCTAATTTGTGGTTGGGTCGCGTTGGAAGGAATCGAGACACTTTTGTTGACTTTGAATGAACTGTGGGAAAACTGAGGTTCACAATCAACAACTTGCATTGTACCAAACAAGATTGACTGGGAGCATATTTATGTGGGAAGCCATGGAACACATTCGTTTCTTCCAGCGTTCTATCTCTAGACTGCGCTTTATCTAGCCTCAGACTTTTCTAGATTGGTCCATCATCGGTCTAGATAACACCAGATAGCCAAAAGGTCCTATGCGTAGCCTACCCGGCCTGCCAACTTAGTCAACTTAATAAGCCTGAGATAACCTAAAGTACTCTTGCTTGTTTTTCACATCATTACCAAAGTAAAACTTGGCGGCAATTGCTGATTTTAAGTGGATCGGTGACAAATGTTTAACGTTGCATGAATACTTCAGATTTCTTCAAGCTCTACAGACTTGTAAATGTTCAACGTGCACAATAACAAAATCACATGAAAATCTAAATCGTGCAATTGTGGCACTAAGTATTTTCGAAATCCACCTCCACTGCGGCAAACTGAAATACTTGAATTCGCAGCGAGCAAAGCGACAATGACAGGTCGTTATTCAACAGTCGTCGCCGAATGCAAGTGAAAATTTGCGGCGGCCCAAATCTACATCAGACGCTAGAAATTTACGAGTACGTAAGCTCGCCAACGATAGTAGCGACCTGGCCAATATCGGCACCAGAGCTGCCAGACATCCTTTATTTGTATTTATTTTAATTTAATTTTTTTAATTTATTTTATTTTATTTTGTTTTATATTATTTTTTATTATTTATTTATTATTTTATTATTATAGTATTATATATTTATTATTTTGTTTTATTTTGATTTATTTTATTTTATTCTTTTTTCCCACAACCTCTCTCCCTTCTATTAATATAAGTACATGTATTTTATTTTATGTGACTTTATTTTATTTTATTTCCCACGGCCCTCTCCCCCCACATACCGAGCGAGGTGGGGTCCATAACATTATATTTTATTTTATTTTATTTTATTTTATTTTATTTTATTTTATTTTATTTTATGTTATTTAATTTTATTTTATTTTATTTCTATTTCTATTTTCATTTGAAATTTTTTTAATTATTGTTTTTAATTTTTAACTTATCTGTCTTTATTTTTGTTTTTAATTTAATTTCATATATTATTTTTGCAATTTTTAATTTATTGTTAATTTTTTTCTTTAGTTATTTTTGTTTAATTTTTACATTTTAGTTTATCTTTATAGTTTTTAGTTTTCAAGTATTTTTATTTCTTAGTTCGCGTTTTTTATTTCATTTATATTTTTATGTTTTTGTATTTAACAATTTTATTTTTAATTTTGTTTTTTATTTTTTAACTTAATCTGTCTTTATTTTTGTTTATAATTGAATTTCATATATTATTTTTGCAATTTTTAATTTATTTTATTTAGTTATTTTTGTTAAATTTTTACATTTTAGTTAATCTTTATAGTTTTTAGTTTTCAAGTATTTTCAATTCTTTGTTCGCATTTTTTATTTAATTTATATTTTTATGTTTTTGTATTTTTCTATAAGTGTGCATATATGTTTGTAGGGTTATAGGTTTGTATTTATATATTTTTTTTTTTTAGGTTTGTATTAAAGAAATGTTTTATTTGTGTTATTTTTAATAATCTTATTTGGATTATTTCTCTGCGCGCGAATTTAACTCAACGACACGGAAAATATTCATTATTTTTGTTTTTTTATTTAATTGTTTCTTGTATTACTATATTTCTATTATAACTATGAATTTTTAAATTTTATTTTTTTATTATTTCTAATTTAATTAAGTATTATTTTTTATTTAATGACTTTCAATGATTAAATAGATTTTTAAATTGATTTATTAAATTGATTTTTTAGAAATTAATTTTTAATTTTTAATTTAATCTTTTCTTTCTTTTTAATTACATTTTTCCAAATTTTTTTCTGTTATAAATATTTTGTTTAAATTGTACAAACTTTGTATTAGTTCCACTTTGTTGGAAAACCAATCCGGCAACAATAGTCAGCCACGTCAGTTGCAGGCAACAAAGTTGGCGCTGTTCGCTGTTATGGCAACTTGTTACGAATACCGCAAATAGTTGCGCACAATTTCAAACATTCAGCGATCGTGGTACATCTTCCACCGCCCGCTAACCCGCCGCCCACTTGCCAGCGCCACAACAGCAACAGAAAGTCGCGCGCCGAAGTGATAAAAGGAAGCGACTGGCTCAACGGTAATTACCATTCGTAAAGTCAATTATAGTACGCCGCGACGTTTGTCGTTCCACGCAAGCAACGAAGCAATGCGGCAAGAAATTTTCCAAAAACAAAAAAACCACAAACACACAAATAGCGCATAATTTGATTACAAAACAGCACAACGAAACGCCAAAAGTTGTTGCTGTATGCGGGTAAGCGTAATTTTTCATTCATTCATGACTATGAAGTGGAGCGACGTTGTGGTGCGGTTGTGGCGTGTAGGGTGTGCAACACTTGGGGAAAATGTTGCACAAGTCAGACTACCCGAATGGCAACTGCATTAGCAACAACAACAACAACGAACTAACCAGTGTGCAGTCATTAGAGCACAAGCGAAAATAATGAATGAACCAACCAACCAACGAACGGACGGACGGACCAGCGAATGCATGAATGATTGAAATGGCGCTTTGGGTGTTGAGTTGGCAAAAATGTTGCATGCCGTTACGCCACATACTGACGGTTTTTGTTTGTTGTTACTGTTGTTGTTACTGTTGCACTTATGTATTACATTTGCCAGTGTTGGCAGCGAGAGTAGCCGAAGAAGTGCAAAGCAACAAAGGATGGCAACAGTGTGATTGGACCATTGTTGCTGCAATGCCAGAGCGCATTTTATGAATGAAACAAAGTGTGGTTTTTTGGTGCTGTTGTTTTTGTGGGTGTTGGAAGCAACGATGTTGTTGTTTTTGTTGGTGGTGGAAGCAACGATGTTGTGGGATATAGTGGAGCAACGCGCCAAGCGTGTTGCAATTAAGAAGCTTACATATGCAACACCCAATGAGGTAAGGTATTGAACGATGAACAGTGATGCACACGAAACGATCGAGCAGAGCGATGAATATAAAATATAAACTATATAATATAAGGTAAGTAGTAAGGTAGGAGTGGCTGTTCCAGGACGAAGCGAACTTAGTTCATAAAGACTGATTGTGATACCACAATCATTTGAACTTAAGACCGTTCCGTCATTGAACCAATTTGAGCTCCCTTTACTGTCGAAGAAAAAGTTGCCAAAGTGAGTTGTCCCTCTTCTAGATAATGCGAAACAGTCCCATTAAGAGATTTGCTCAGAACAGACTTTGATATTATTAAAACTGTCCCTTCTGTGGGGGTTCTGTATATAACTTTTGAGTCCAATTCTATTTTAAACCATATTTGGGGGATACAATTTTTGGTACAAACAGATATTTTGATAGTTTGAGTCCCTAAACCTCGCCACTGATCCATAGCCCTAAGAGCGGATTGGTTGTCCGATATTTGGGAGATAAAATGTTTGGTACAAGCAGATATTTTAATGATTTGAGTCCCTAAACCTCGCCACTGATTCATAGCCCAAGAGCGGATTGGTTGTCCGATAGTATCAGCATATCCTGTACCAAATAACCCACCTACCCTAAGCCAATAAGATTCTGCGCAGATTGCTGTGTCTTCTAAGCCGAGGCAAGACGCTACAGTGATCTGGCAGCCTTAGCTTTAACTTTAAACTGAATTCATTTGAGAAGATATCAGAGCCCACCGAGTTAAGCAACTTGAATCTGTCCTGATTAAATGTCCTGATTAAATACAATTAAAACAGCTCAACGAAGAAGTTTAACGAATGCACTCAATAAATGCACAAATAAATAATCAATTGATAAGTTAGTTGTCAGATCCTGGAAAATGCATTATGCAGGCGAGAGTAAGAGTTAATGAACAGCATAATAAAGCAACTAACTTTAGCCGAAATAAATAGCAACGAATAGAGCGCAAGAAACGCACAGGTGCTGCTAACAAATAATATTCAATGAAAGACGTATGAAGAGACGCTATCAACCCACAGAGATCGCAAGACAGGCGCTTGTTGCGTTGATGTTAAGTGGCCCACAGAGTGCCCACCAGGCAAATATGTATTAATGGAAAAAATTAGAAAAAGAAACACGTTATATAAAGAGATAGATAAAAGTGGGAAGCCAACACAACTCATGCACAACAACACTTACCGCCTCCAGTTTGAGCCAGTTACGTTGTTGAGTGCGCGTTGGCTGTTGCCGTGGTTGTTGTTGTTGTTGTTGCGGCTGTTGCGATTGTTATTACGGTTATTGTTGTTGCTGCAGTTGTTCAGCCATTCATAAATTTTCGTGTTTTTATCAAATTTAGTCTTTCCGGCATTACTTAAAGCAGTCAGCCAGCAACTACAACAACAACAGCTACTTGTCGAACAGCCACTACGACCACAACCAGCCAGTCAAGCAGCCGAAACGACTGAAACTACAAGGCATGTCGTAAGTGAAGTGTTGCCGGTGTGCTCTCCAGTTCACGATGAAGTTGCTCAAATAATTTCCTTATGTGCTGAGCTTCTGCTGTTTTTTTTTCTTCATTTTTATTCAGCGCTGTCACCTATGTGGTTCTAGCTTTAGTGCCATTATTATTGTTATTATTGTTGTTGTTGTTGGTGCTGCGTCTGGCGACAGCACTGCCACAGTGCGTGGCGTGTCGTAGCAATAAGAGTTGAGTTGGAAAGGTTTTAATGAGCCATTTGTGTGCCTGCCAACAGCTTCAACATGCAATCATCGCCGGCATGCATGACTCCGACTCCAATTCTGACTGCTCGCTGCCACCGCCCCCAGCACCGCACTCCACCTACGATTAGATTTTTGTGCATCGCTGAGGCGGTTGACGAGTCTTTGGGTTGCTTTCTTTCTTTACTGCCACTTGACTGTTTTGTTGTTACAACAAAAACCACAGCACTACATCATTTGCGGCGTGGAAGTGCGCTTGAGCGCGCCTAAGCCCACTTGACTCCTCGCCGGGCGCCAGTCAACCGTGAAGCCAACAGCAAAATAGTTATGAATGACTAACACAGAGCACAACTGACTTCATTATTTTCCTTTTCAAAAGCCCATTAAAAGTACACGTTGGCAAATTTACAGTACCAAAAGGACGAATGCAACGCTGTTGAGTGTAATTTCAGGACATCATCTTTGGTGCATACATTAATTAGATAATCAAACAAAGCAGCGTAAAACAGACAACTAATTTCCTAAATACATCAAATAAATACACAAGCCGCATAGGTTACAAGAGCTAAAGAAAAAGCACAGCAGCGGAAGCGCACACATCACAAGACGCAAGAAAGAACCAAATCACACTTAAACCACTCAATGATTGACGGGCTTGCGGTCTGGAAAGAGGCGTGTGGTGTGATGCGGTGTGATGTGGTGCGCATTATGGCGCTTAATGATGGCCACACATCCGGTCTGGTGCCCGTCTGGCGCGTTGCCTGCCCATTACGAAACGTAGATGCGTAAATGTCAGTCGAATTCATTGACACATAAACAAGATTAAAAATGTAAATGAAAAAGTGCTACAGAAAAACCAATACCGCCCACAACACAAAGCGAAGGAAGTAAGGCAAGCTGCGAAAAAACACAAAAACAAAACAGTGCCACCCAACAAGAGGCTGACGTCAAAGACGACAAACTTAAGTGCCACAATAAAAACGGAACAAAAAGCAAAAGCGGAAGAAACAGTTGACACATTAATTAGACACAAGAATGGAACAAATTAGATTTTTGGCGCTTTTGGCACAGATCGCTGACAGGAGCTACAGAAATGCGTTAAAGCGTAGAGAAGTAAAGCTGAGGAAAGAACACAAATAAGGCAACCAATCCAACATGAAGTGAAGGCTAATGAAATTTGCAGTGGAATTGGTATGATTGACTTAGTCGAAGTCTAGTCTAGTCGAAGTCTAGTCTAGTCGAAGTCTAGCATAGTCGAAGTCTAGTCTAGTCGAAGTCTAGTCTAGTCTAGTCTAGTCTAGTCTAGTCTAGTCTAGTCTAGTCTAGTCTAGTCTAGTCTAGTCTAGTCTAGTCTAGTCTAGTCTAGTCTAGTCTAGTCTAGTCTAGTCTAGTCTAGTCTAGTCTAGTCTAGTCTAGTTCTAGTTCTATATAATTAAAGACGGAATTATACATTACACTCGAAACGCGGCTTAGCGTGATGAGCCTAAAGTAAAAAAACTCGAGTCTAGTCTAGTCAAAGTCTAGTCTGCTCTACTCGTAGTCTAGCAATACTGATTTGAATCACCAGTAAGTGGATCAAACTTCCATTATATTCACAGCAAAAACAGATTGATTTAATTCAGTAACATTTCTGTCGCCACGTAATGGTAATCTTTTTGTATGGCATGGAAAGAAATCTGAAATCTTTTCGATCCCCTTTTGGACTCAACATAAAACTGTTGATGCATTTAAGTGGCTAAAACCCGTACTTATAGCTCAGAGAGGTCTACCTACTTTAGTTTTACTAATTAAACTTGATTTCATGCACATAAATCCTATGTGAAGCAAAACGTCAAGTGCTCACAATAATTGCAATTTTAACGCTTACACAAAGTCGAACATAAGAAGCCTTCGAGCATTCCTTTGCTAACTGAATAACGTAAAAACATTTCATACTTAGTTAAAAAAATTATACATCTTTATTCTCTCTATTTTTAATTACAAATCGGCTAAACTCTGAACCGGCTAGTTGAAGGCTGTCAACTGCATAGCACCGTAGGCGCTGTGGTAGCCACATGTAAAGAAAGCGCTATTTAAATCTATGTAAAGTAAACACTGCGGCATGTAGACTACAGGACAGTGTAGGCTGTGGTGCTTAGCTTGGCTGCAAAACTGAATTACCATATGTCAGTTCAACCCTCCTACAATACGCAGAAAAGAACTGGCATGAAGGAGAGAGAAAGCAAGCTAAGTAAACACTTATTTTGTCGAAGAATTAGTCCAAGCAGACCACTTTTTATCCTGTTACTTTGTGATATCACTACACAGAGATCTGCTGTAGGTGTCAATCAGCTCTCGTGGTGAGCTGAGCAGAGTTCATTCACTTCTATGAATAGTTGTGCATATACGGCTAACCTTCTACTCTCCAAAGCTGGACACTGACCCACACACACACACACACAGCCAATAGATTTCATGCTCAGAAAGTGCTAATCGTGCAAGTAGGAATCTACAATTTTTATGGCCTGTTTTTATTGCTCTCAGCCAACGGCTGTTTTGATTCAAAACGAAAAAATTAGCCCATTAATGATTAGTAAAATTATTAGCTAAGCGGAAAAGACCCATCAGAATTATCGCCAATGCCGAAATAGCAAAATCGAAAGCGACCAGAACGTGCTTTGTACGCAATTCGACAAAAATACATACAAATCGAGACAAATACACACACACACACACACACTTAAATATTCTACATACGGGCAGAAAAGATGAATGAAAGTCAGGCAGAACGAAAATAAAGCACAACAACAAACGCGCACGAAAATAAATTAAAAGTGTTTTGTTTTTTCTGGCACTTTTTGTTGTATTCATGAATGAACGAGCCAAGAACAAACGAACTGACGCGGTCGTGTGTGCTGACTGCTTGCAGCTGGTTGTTGTTGTATTGTCATTGCCGTTGTAGTTTTAGTTGTTGGTGAAATTCGATGTTTATTTTATCAATGAATCAAATAAATTTTATGGCTGACTGTGCAGTAAGTAAAAGCCAACAACAACAACAACTTCAATAGCACCAAAGAAATTGAAACGAAAAAATAGAGGAAATCGAGAAAAGTTGTGACGGCAAACACAAAAAACAAAACGAAAACAACATTGAATTGTTTTGTTAACTTGATGTGAGCCACAAACAAGCAGCAAACGAGCCGACACCGGCGATCGATTAAGCGATCCATCAAGTGATCTACAGATTGCACGAGCATCGGTCGCTGTGCGGACGCCCGAGTGAGCGAATACGAATCAAAATAAATATTTATAGAGCAGACGCATCGACACATCAACACATCAATACATCGACGAATCGACAACGTCCAAATGACTTTCATTGCATTTGCGCTAAACTATTTCGCTTAACTATTTCAGTTGGCTTCACTTCACTTTGGCCTTTACGCCACACTTGGCCAACACGGCTGTGATGATGGTTTGTGCTGCGCGAAGCGATTTTACGCATTCTTGTGCTGTATTGCAGTTAATGTTTTTATTATTTTTTCGCTTAATATCGGCCATTAATTCTAGA
The DNA here is from genome assembly GCA_963668005.1 of Melieria crassipennis. Taxonomy (NCBI): domain Eukaryota; kingdom Metazoa; phylum Arthropoda; class Insecta; order Diptera; family Ulidiidae; genus Melieria; species Melieria crassipennis. The sequence continues at coordinate 122,029,293 of OY764962.1, forward strand.
CGCGCACGAAAGGCTGCCAAATCGATTTGCGATCGCAATTGCGCGCCAACGTTCGAATTTCAATTTTGCAACACAACAACACAAATTTACTGTAGCCACATACGGCGCATGCTGAAACTGCTGTTTATGTTTTTGTTGTTGTTGGAGGGGGGGCAATGTTTAGATTTCATATAGATAAGCATTTAATTGATTTCATTTGATTTCGATTTCGATTTTAGTTTTGGCCATAAAAGCTGGAAGTGCGCCCAGCCAACGCGCCATCGTCGGCGAATGATTGTCTGAGATTTGCGCCTATGACAGACAGCCAACAACAATCAGTCGACAGGCCGGTCAGTCTTTTGTCTATTGAGCAGTCTGTCTGAAGAGGAGAAGGAACTGAGAATTGGGCTCAATGAATGAGTGAATAAAACGGTGCATATTTTATCTAAATCGTATCATTCTAGCTATGCGAAATAAAGCCTTCAATTTCCATTCAAATTTCACATAATGGATTTCTTGTTACTGCACCTATTTTCATATTTTTTACTTTCAAATATATATTATCATAATTTTTTGTAAATGTTGCCTTTTTAAAGTTAACATCTATGAATGAATAAATGGAACGCAACTTGACTTCAAACTACTTTAGTCGAATAGAAGCTGAAATTGGCTTTCAAATTGCTTTCGTTAAATTATAATTTTTTTTGGCTTTTTGTTTTGGATATTTTCTAGCTACATACATACATATTTCTTTGCCGCTTCTATAGAGCAATTGCCCATTTTCTGCTGCAGAATTCGCCATGTAGGTGGTTTGAGTGTTTTGCTGTTTATTTGAAAGCGACTTTTTTCAATTCATAGATACACAAATATACAAACATACATAGAACATATATAATATACCAAATGTCCGTATATATTGTGCATACATAAGTTTGTGTATACAAGTATGAGCACCTACTATTTATATATATTATTAGAAGCGTACATTATATGTTTGTCTGAATGAGCGCGAACGTGAACAATTGAGTGCGCGTCTTAAAGTTGCTCAAGCAAATGAGTGAGTGTGCGTGCGTGTGTGTGTGTGTGTGTGTGTGTGTGATAAATGTGTTGGCTTACTAAATACAGCATGGCGAAGGCGAATACATACTTTACGTTTCGATGTTCATTCAGCAATAAACGCCAACCACAAGCAATAACAACACATTCTAAAACAAAATAGGGGCAAGAAAATTGGCCAAAAAAACAAACAACAACAAAACCACAATACAAAATGTTAATGAACACAAAATTTAAGTAGTATATCGTTACGAGGCTGCCCCGCGTATCGCGCTGCCCGCATTGCCAGCACCCACAAGCTGTGCGTTTGTCAGCGCAAAATGCGACCACACAGAGACCTGGTTTCATTCATTGAATTGTGCACAGTGCTGTGCCCCGTCGGCCGGCAAGCAGCCATTAAAAAGTTGAAATTTTCTTGTGTCTTTCGGCTCTTTCAATTTTACGCACTTAATGCGTAATTTTCGACCATGAAATTCGAAACTTGCTTGAGTGATTCTAATTGGAAATTGGCAAGAGACCAACAGTTAATAAGCAGCCAATAGAATACGTGCGAGTGTGTGGAAATTTTTTAATTAATTATTTTCAGGTAAATGAATTCCTTATGAATAGGTATCGGAAATATATGCAAAACAAAATATTACCAAAATATGCAAACATATGAAAACATGCAGCAATACATTTGGGTGCTCACTTTAAATAATTTGCAATAAAAATAGTTTAAATAAAAATAATTTTCAATAAAAATATACATGTGCATATAATTTTAAATCCTACTTAGGAATCAATTAAATGTATATGTATATTTTATTATATACTAATATAAATAATAATCAAATACAAATATGAAAATATAAAATATGAAAAAGTGGGGGAAATGAAATTGTCTGAGCCAGAACCTAGAACAGACATAAATGAATCAAAGGAAATGAAATAAATCAAGTAAAATGAAGAATGCATACAATTGTCAAATGAAAAGGATGAACAATAGGTTTGTGTCAGACTGCAAAGCTTGTTGTTCACTACTTTTCCTATTAAACTATAAATTAAAATTAAAATGATTCATTGATGAATCAAATAAAAATATTTAAAAAATTAAGTAGAATAGGGAATATACATATATAAGCTTAAATTACATCCGAATAAAAGAAGGTTCAAATGTAAAGATATCAAAAGTCCGATATGCTTTATTTATGTATTAAGTGTAAGAATGTAAATGTGTGTAAAAATGAAGCAAGATCCAAATTATATATTTAATTATAAATGATATGTTTTTGATGAACTGAACGTGAAAAAGTCGTAAGCAACAAATGAATCATTTATGAATCAAGACAAAATATATAAAATTAGATACTACTTTACTATACATTTAGAAAGACTACTTTGCATGCGAAAAAATTACTTTCTTATGATTAGTAATGAGTCAAAAAGCAGTTATTAAATATAGGCAAACAAATTTTTTAAAAATAAAAAAAATTTATATATATTTAAAAATTTCGAAACTCCAGTAAAATGATTCTAATTTAATGTTATACTTAATATAAATATATGCCTATGTATACTAAATATAAATATATAAATATGAAATACTAAACAAACCAGAAATAAATTATAAATATCGACTAAATATGGAGTAAAATAATAAATTACTGAGAAACTTGTTTATGTAATCGTAAGTTACTTTAATTTATTTAATTAGAACTGAAAAAATCAAGAATTCAGCTATGTATAAGTTATGAATCGAGCGAAAATGTAGGCAGAATAGTGTAAGAATAATAAGTGACAAGTGACAAAAGTAAAATATTAAAAATAAAACATTTAGGAATGAAGTGAAAAATTATGAAAATGGAAGAAATATTCAAAGGAGAGAAAACGTTTTTATATATTTTTTAAGTATCATTCTAATATATTTTACAGTTCAAAGAATAACAAAAAATAGTCCTGAATGACTTCCATTTATTTAAAACTGAAAACATTAAAGAATTAAGCTATGAATCAATTATGAATCGAGCGAAAATTTAGACAGAATGGTGTAAGAAAGTGATAAAAGTAATTCTCTATGAAATCAAATTTGAAAGTATCTTTTATCTGTTTTTAAGTATATTTTTAATATATTTTACAGTTCAAAGAATAACAAAAAGTATTCATGAATTACTTTCACTTATTTACCACTGAAAATATTAACGATTTCAGTTGAAAAAATAACAAAAAAACAAAAAAAATTAACATATACAGGTCTCCCTCGTATAACGCGGTGGTTACGTTCCAGGAAAATTCCGCGTTATGTGATTTGCGTTATAGAAGACTTAACTTTCTTATACATTTTAGGGTTATGTTCCAATAAGCTTTTTCCAAAATAAAATAGGTACTAAATTAAAGATGTATGTACATTCCAACTCAAAATCAAAATTCATACTTTGTTTAAAAAATTAAAAAACATAATAAAAAAAACAGTTTTTTTTAAATCGCGTTATATCGAAAGCGCGTTGTAGAAGTACCGCTCTATACGAGGGAGACCTGTATTTATGAATCAAATGGCAATAAGTGAAGAGTTATTGTTTTTCCCGGGAAAATGTGAGCATATTAAAATCGAATTTTGTTCTTTAACGCAAAAGTTGGAAAATCCTTAGGATCCATAGTGGATCATTTTTCGTACCCATGAAGCTCGTCTTTAGTCATACGAAGATCTGTCGGATCATTAACATCGCTCTAAATCACTAATCAGTATGTCACGTGTCACATATTTTTGTAGATTTCTGTGACTAACGGTCCATAACTGCTTGTCTTTTATGAACGGTTGAGCCAGAAATAATTTTACACATTTGTTGAATCAAGTATGAAATTATAAAAGAAAACACAACTAAATAACTTATAAATCAAGTATTTATCTATCAAAACACCTAAGCAGCCACAACTTAAAAACAAATCTCTTTAATTGCCCAACATTAACTATTAGCAACGAGCTTAAAATTAAATTATATTTTAAGAGTTTGAGAAAGGCCAATTTTCAGAAATCATGCAACATCAACCATGGATATTTATAAAATTAAATTAATCCAAAATGTGACAGCCGACTCCCACAAAGTAAAACCAACATTTGTAAGCGAATCATTTCGACAAGATACTTTTTCTATATGTCTTTCACAATATTATTCGTGGAAATCACTAAATGTCGAGCCACAGCAAAATCCGACACAACTAAGTCGAACAAATATGAGCAAAGCAAGCAATAAACTATCGAAACGTAAACATAGGCACGTATGATATACGAATACAACAACAAGACTTTAATGAAGATGAAATTTCACATTGAACTGAAATTTCTAATTTTGATTATTGACGTTGACAAGCTTAATTTGGCTTTATTGGTGTTTGCCTTCTTTGGAAATTCATTCATAAATTCGCCACATTGAATTAACACCAACAACCGGAGCAATTCCATATATAACACCGTGCGACAGTACTTTTGATCCATCAAAAAGATGATATGGGTGTGAAACAAGAAATCATTCAAAGTAACCTGGCATACTCAATTTTAGATGTTCTGATCCTATGTTCTTTTGAAAGGACTTTAAAATTGTAAGGACATGCACATTTTCAAGATTTTTTTAATATTTGCAGTTGTGCAATGATGAAGATTTGGGCATCAAAGAGAAAGGGGCATCAAATGGGCATCAAAAGAAAGAGGGAACTTGTTGCTTTTTCATTAAATTTTTTACTATGAAGTTTCAGGACCAAAATATTTTTTTTAATATATATTGTATATACATATATTTTTTATATTTTTATTTTATTTTTATTTATTTTACGTTTTTATTATATTTATATTATTATTATTATATATATTTTTTTTATAATATATATATATTTATATATTTTTATAATTTGTTTTCTATCTCATTTTTCAATCTAATTTTATAGGCAAACAATTAGTGCGATTCCGTTCTAAATTCTTGTTTATGGATGGAATTTTATTTTTAACTCTAAACCAATAAAGATAGAAGAATAAATTTGTCGGGTATTATATATACCACAGGCCGAGATTCAAAACAAATATTTTTTTTTCAAAAGGATTCGTTAAAAAACTTCAAGGATGTTAAAGAATACATATTTAAAAGGACCTTACTGACATATTTTGGCACTGAAAGCTCAAAATAGGAAAGATTATCTAAAGGCAACAATTTTGTTCTTTCATTTTATGCTCATAACTTCATCATTGCACAACCGCAAACATTAAAACAAAATATATATGTCCTTAAAATGTAAAGTCATTTAAAGTCATAAAGGACAACAAATTAGAAAATGAAAAACTGAGTTGCCTTGTTGTTTGTTTGTCGTTGAATAACCTCTCGTTTCACGCCTTTATAATCTTTTGGATAAATCTCGACGAAAGTGGTTTTTTGTTGCACAGTGTAATAAACACAAAATAGTCCTATCATAAACGCCGACAAATAAATGTCAGCAAAAATTTTGCTACACATAATTTTTCATGACTTAAATTTACTTTTAACATTTTATTGCAGTTTTGTGCTTTTTAATGTATTTTATTGCTCCAACTTGTATGGATTAGAAATTATAAATACGTATTGGATAGGCGAGTAAAATATATACACACATATGTACACACGTTGAACACACACACACACAAAACATACGAATATGTGCGTCGTGATATGTTAAACATGTTTTTGGAAAGTTTTAATAATCTGGTTTCTAACCACAAATATTACTGAATTACCTACTACAAAACATTTCTAAAGCCTTCTAAAGACTCTTACTGACTTTTTTCAAAGAACAAAAAATTTTATTTTTGCTGTTATATCAATCGACTTGAAGCATTCAATTTCCCTACCCACCAACTACCCATCTCCCTGACTGACGTCTGTCTGTTTGTGGTCTATTCATGGAAATACTTAACTGTGGGACGGTTGTGGCCGTCGTGTGACTGTGGGCTGCACGTGTAGATGCAGCAATTTAGAGCGACCAACACCTTCACACACACACACACACACCGAGATGTGCTCTTGCAGTAGTTGAGCGAGTTGTTGGTGTTGTTGCTGCGCACAAAAATGTGGGTGTGTGCCATTTTTGGTATTTAAAGTTTCTCCCATTAAGCATTTTTAAGTTTTTTTTAGCATCTGATCTCCGCAGGTGTCTTTAAATTGTGAAGCAGTTTGGTGAGAAAAAACCATAGCCGCAAGTCATTTGCATGTGTACGGTGGTATGCCGATGTGACATTTTTTACACGTCAAACGAATTTTCGATTCAATTATTGAAAAGCAAAAAATGTGAGCAGAAATTTCATTTGAAATTTCCATAGTCAGCGACTATGCGGCTACGTACTGAAAGACCTACTGGCGATATCCCGCTGCGCATCCGCTGCTAACAAAATTATGCCGGCCACCTACACGCGCTGTTTGGCCCAAAGCAAGTGAAAACCGGATTTTTCGAATGTCAGCGTCGAAAGTTTTTTCACTTTGGTGTAAAAACAGGGACGTTTCTGTTTTACAAGATACTTACTACAGCAAATATTGTAGTCTCTACAAATATTGAAATGACTTTCGGTTACAGTGAAACATTTAATGTTCAACGAAAAGATGTAAGGGGAAATTGTACAGGAAAATATACCTTCACAGACCTTCCTAAGCGCTAATCTGGAGTATGACTTAGGCTGATTTGTATAGATTTTTATATAAATAAAAGTTTTCCTTGAATGGTTGTTTTGATTCTAATTTTGTGTTTTCATTATATAAGCTGATTTCCCACTAACTTCAATTATGCAAACTCTCGAATCATCCAGACACTCCGGATGATCCAGCAGTGAAAGAAAATCCTTAACGTTCGAATAGGATAAGAATTTATCAGCATCATACAGTTAAGATTTATAAATCAAACTCTCCCAATGAACCAAATGTGATCTAAATAGTCTGGAGTGACTCTAAGTGATTTGAAAAGACTGAGTATGTGATACAGAAATTTGCAAAATTGTCTCGAGTATTGAATCAGACCTTACTGCGATATTTGAAAATGGGATATTTGCAAATTTATAATGTTTTACTAATTCATTAATTGGAAATTTTTTAAGTTATCAAATAAGCTTCTAAAACAACTCGGCTGCTCGTAGTGGCACTTTGTTGCTTTCTGGTGCGTGTTTAATATTTTTTGTAGTATATTTGACAATTTTTGATGTAAATTTGAATATGTTTCTGTGAAGTATTTATGTGTGATATACTCCAAAACTCAACTAGATGGTTTGCGATGCAAATTTGATGGTTTCCAAAGTAGATGTGACTATTCTAAAACTTAATTTGAGGCCTTTAAAAACACATTCGACATCATTGAGATGTTTTTTTAATCAAATTTAACGATTTTCTTAGAGTGACATAGTGTCCCAGTATACAAGTTTATGTTCTAGGCAAGGTATAAATGTTCGATTATACCGAAACTAAATTTAAAATTTGTGAAAAAAAATGTCTCTCAAAATGTCTCTTTTTAATGTCTTAAAGTTTTACCAATCACTTCTGTTGTAAGTCAACTTAATGCATGACATATTATTGAAATTATAATATAAAATATGTATATCTAACAAAACGAGTAAGAAATAAGTAAATGTTTTAGTCTATTTATTATTTAAATAATATAATTTAAAAAAATTTCAGTCTGATCAAAATGAGTAAGTAGTACTTAAGGTTGTCTTCGCTCACTTCTATATACGCGCACACTGGACTATAATTGTGCCCCTTTTATGCCAAGTTTTCATTTAATGTCATTTTCATTACATTTACATTTATTCCACTATTCCAGTATACCAACAACACTTGACTTATTCAAATATTTGTAATAAAAATGTAATATTCCTACTGAAAGGGCAAGTTTCGCTGCACTTCTCGGCTGCAACTGTCACCAAACAAGTCACACATTTTTAGAACAATTAACATTTGTCATATTTCCTTGGCAGCTATGCTCAAACGTGGCCAGACAACTTCAAAGAACCACATAAATCCCAAAGCAATCGGTTTGTGTTGTGTTAGCTAGTGTCACGCCCCTCGCCCTTTATGCTGTCTAGCTTAATGTATGCCACTTTCTCTACTCGCTTACAACATACGCGTCTACTTCGCATTCATCGACATGTCGCGTCCTCCTCCGCACATCCGTCACGCACACTTTTGCTGTCTGCACGCAGCAATGTTGCGCCGCAATGCAAATTTGTGGCATTGTCGCATTGCATGCAACGTGTACATTGATTTGATTTTATTCTGTGTTTTGTTTAATTCGTATTTTTATGCCAATGCGTCTGCATTCGTTGGCGATTTCCATGCCAGAACATGAATCATTCAATGCGTATTTTTATACGTTGTGGTTACATGGGCGGCAACTAGTGTTGCTGCTGCAATGCTAACAACACCGACCAGCCAACCAGCCAGTCAGCTAGCCAGCCAAACAGCATATTCAGGCACAGTGACAAAAATAAATTTCGTGTTTACGCAAAAATTTGCGTGCGTAGCATGACCTAAGAAATACTACAACAAAAACAACAACAACAACAGCAGCCACGCTAACAGAAGCAAGAAAAATGCACATCAAAACACAACAGCCACAGCGCCAACGCTGCAGCAGCCAACGAAAGTGAAGGAGAGAAATTTATTTTTGCAACATTTAAAAATACTCCTTGCAAATATTTCGCTTTAATTTCGATTGCAATTTGCAGCGTTGTCTACGCACGCACACACTGCACGACACATGGGGGCCGAACTGTGAGAGGCGCCTAAAGACAAAATCGCATGAAATCGAATATAGACGCACAACGAAACAGCGAACGGAGCAGAAAAGCATACTCTTACATTTTCTGGCCAAGTTAGTAGCGACAACCAGAAACGATGTTGTTGAGTTACGCGAACAAACGTGACGTTGCTGGGAGAAATTATGCTTGTTTGGATGTATTCGTTCAATGGACTTATTATCAAATCTATAGATTCCAATTAACATAGACCAGACAGATCTAGAAGGATTTCACAGGGGTTACTTTCACTGAGATCAAAGATGATCTATTGTACCCCCAACAAGTTTCAGAGACTTAAGACCATTAATCCCACCGATCTAATAAAATTTAGTAACTCACGGGGGTTTAGTTGTAACATTGACGTGGTAGACGGTAGAAGCTTTACTGGAGAATACCGAAAATCCAATTCTCCACATAAAATTATTTTAAGGAATCGCCATTTTTTAGAGAATTTTAGAATTTAAACTTGACATCTTAAATAAGCTTTAATAGTTGGTTGAAATTCACTTTTCATTTCACGTACAGTGAGCACAAGAAAAGTTAGAAAGAACGGAAAATAAGCAACAATTCGACTGCAAACACAAAAGAAGTACTGAAAGTACTTTGCAATGTTGCATTAGCTGTAACAAAGTTGTGAAACTTAAGATGGCATTCAAAGCGTAGTTCAGCACTCCAACAGACAAAACACGACACTTGACTACACAAGTTCAAGTTCGAAGACTTGGAGACTGCAGCTGATACCCAAAGCATTGTCCAGAACACCAACAACTGTCGGTTGCTTTGATCTTTACAACATTTTCTTTACCAAGCAGAGTAATCTACAATATGGGCTTTGAGAATCCAGCATAAAGTAAAATCAAGTTTTAACGCATTTAAACGATAATACCAAAAAAAAAATTTAATACCTAATACGAAAACAATCATTTATGGTTATTTTAAAGCGTTCGCGTGAAGAAATTTCAGCAATTGCCGCACACACACACACATGCATACACACAACAACTCGTATACTAAATGAGGTGCAAAAATTCATAATTGTCGGCAATTAAGAATTCGTATGTGGTGAGCGCGCAAACAAATGAAATCGAAAGAATTTTGCAATCTGTTTACCTGCAAATTATTTTCCATTTACGCGAATGCCAACAAAGTACTTCGACGCTTTGCAAAACGCCAGCAAAAGCGGAATTGAAAATTATCCAAAAAAAATAATGGGGTATCGCCGATCGAACTAACTTTCGCACTTGCGCTAATTGTATCGAATCCATTCAATTTATTGCGCGTATGGCCGAGTGGTGGTGAGATGGGAGCCGTTGTGCTTTGTTAGGATTGCAAATGTGAATGGGAATTTCACTCACACCGAGCGCGGCGCTGTTAATCGATGCACAGTGGCTTGTTGCAATGAAACTGTTGGCCAAGAAACAAATTTCGCAATGATTTTGTATGTCATTAGCTTCAAGAGATATAACTATCAAACTATCTGAAGTCACATTGCTTCTGATGGTTGGCAAACTGTCATCCAAAAAAGACTATGAGAAGGCTGACTGAAGCACCAGAAGGTAAGAGTTTTCGTGCCATAAATTGATGGACAACGATGACACTCAGAGCAGCCGTTGCAAAGGTTTCTTTATGCGGCGTTGTTTTGGAGCCTCTATTCAAATCTGCTACTTATTGGCTCTCAGCCGCATCTGTCGCCATATTGTCATACAATTTTTTAATAATTTATAGCTCAAAATTGTATAATTAATATTTCATTCAGTATAGATTTCAACAATAAATGCTTTGAACCTCTCAAAAGAGTCCACTGCCCCACAAAATTTGCTACTTGTTGCACTATGGAAAATCTCTGGAAATTTCAGCGCATTACTTCCTCGCTCGCAATTTTTGCCTTTTCCATTTGAGTAAAATCTAAACCACTCAGAACCACTGTGCGATGGCAGTTAGTGAAGGCAAACTGAAGATGGAGGCTGGCCAAATTCGCGTGTTTACAATTTGCGCTGCTCTTTCTAAACAAATTGTGCGATTTTTTATTTTTATGTGCAGCACGTTTAATTTATGATCGCGCTGAAAATTCAAATCTGCCAGTAATTAGAGATATTCATTATAAACTTTGAAATACACAAACAATCTCAAGTCAAAGTCCAGCGCAAAGCAACAACGTCAAACGATCATGTTTGTGAGCGCAAATATTGCAAGATTTTAGCAACAATCGCTGCATACTTTCAGGATGTCGTAGCATAAAATTCGCGCACATCAAACACCTACATATTCTAAATTAAATGTTAAAGTTTTTCACAAGGCTTAGCTCTTCAGTTGTACACACACTTAAAACATAACAAGTTTACTTCTCCCTTGATTCCCCTCGGGCACATAATATCTAATTTTTATATGCAGCAGTTTGGCTCACCGGAATTTTCGATGTACGCAGAAACTCTAACAGCGCTTCGAGCGAGCCCAGTGTGGACGCCTGCACGTAAACGCCCATCTGCGCCAACTTTATGTGGCTGAGTGCGCTTTTCAGGTCGCGCGCCACCTCCTCCCTGCAACAAAGAACATTTTGCATATTGTCACATTAGCGTCTCTGGTGCAACTGCGTAATTACTCACTTGCAGATCTCCACCTCGTCTGGCTTATGCGCCACCAACAGATTGATGCCGGCAATTGCCTTCTCCAAGTCTTTAGCTGCAATTTTCACACCTTGCGCCGCCTTCACTTCCTTGTACTCGACATAGGCATTCTTCACGCGCAGCTCCTTCATCGGTTGCGGCATCAGTAGCGAGCGTATCTGCGTCACAATCGGTCCGTCTGTGCCGGCCACGATCACGGTTTGGCCCTCGCGCAGTTTGCCGTTGATCAGAATGGCGTCGATGGTGGTGCCCAGGCCGGGTATCGCCTTTACTTCCAGCACGGTGGCCTGTAGCTCCTCCGAGTACATCAGTCGCTTGGCCAACATCTTTTGGCAGAACTCCACAATGAGGAAGAGCAGATTGCCCATGCCTTCGCCAGTTATGGCGCTGGTGGGCACCAGTGACACGTAGGTCTTGGGATCGGGGTTTTCGTGGAAGAGTGCTGCGTTCAAGCCTTGCTCGGCAAACTGCAGAATCACCTCCTTGGCACGCTGGTTAAACTCCAGCTGCGTGTTGGACTGTTGCTCCTTCAGCACGTCGCGCACATCGCGACGCGCCATCACCTTCCAGTCGTACAGCCGATCGATCTTGTTCAGCGCCACTATGAAGGGGCACTTCTTTTTCTTTAGCAGGTTAATCGACTCGATTGTTTGCGGCTCCAGGCCGTGCATGATGTCTACCACCAGGATGGCAATGTCGCACAGCGACGAGCCGCGATTGCGCAGATTACTGAACGACTCGTGGCCGGGCGTGTCGATGATCAGCAGCCCAGGCAAGCGATGCTCGAAATCGGCAGCGTTGCGCACTATTTTTGCCTGTTCCTTGATAGCATCAATGGGCACATTGGTGGCGCCGATTTGTTGAGTGATGCCGCCCGCCTCCGAGTCCTGCACGTGGGTGCGGCGCAGTTTGTCGAGAATCTTTGTCTTGCCCGTATCCACATGGCCTAATACGCAAACCACAGCTGCACGCAGGTCGTCCACAGTTCGCCGCTTCTCCGCATCCTCCTGTCGCTTGGCAATGCGCGATTCGGCACGCAGCCGTCGCGCTTCCGGATCGTTCGGATTGAACGCCTCGTCCTTTTCAGACTCCGAACCCGAGTCCGATTCATCTTCTCCCGACTCATCATCCTCATCGTCAGACCCGTCCTCCGAGTCCGCCGATTCATCAGCGTTCGCTGAGGTTGCAGCAGTCGCCCCATCACCGCCGCTAATGGACTTTTCGTCGTTATTCGTGGTGGTTGTTGTCGCCTGCGAGATGTCGTCGTCACCGTTGGCATCGGCCTCCGAATCACTGGCATCCCACGACTCTTTCACCACCTCCGCCTTTTCTTCGGCTTCCTGCGCAGCAGTGGCGGCCGCTTCAGCAGCTTGCACCTCTGCCTCCGTGGGCTCCTCTTTATTGGCGCCGCCTTTCTTCTTCGGTCGGATGCGGGTGCCTACAGAAACAAAATGCGTGAATTAAATACAATTGCAGCGAAAGCATCCAACCAATTCTTACCTGGTCGTGTGGATCGCTTTTCATTTGGATCAGGTATCTCCAGGCCCTGCGCCTTCAACGCTTCAAGCATAGCCTGAGCGCGCGCACGCTCCTCTTTCTGTTTTTTTGTGAGTAGCTTGCCTTCGGCTTTTAGACGCGCCTTCCGCTCGGCTTCCTTTTGCTTCCTCTTTTCTTTCTTCTCTGCCTCCAGACGGATCGCCTCTAGCCGCAGACGCTCACGTTCTTCCTCCTGGCGGATACGCTCTTCGTCTTCCAGTCGCTGTCGCTCTTCCTCCTCTTTGATCTTTTTCAAGCGCTCTTGCATCGCTGTTACCATAGCAGCGGACACGCCCTTTTTCTTTGTGTCCTTCTTGGACTCCTCTTCCTCCGCCTTCTTATCTTTCTTGCCCTTCTTTTTGTTCTTGCCCGTGGCTGCACGATTCGAGTCTTCCTCCTGCCCACCGACTACGGCCTCTTCTCCCACCACCGATTCTGCTTGTGTTTCAACAGCTGCTTCTGGCTTGCTTTCCGGCTGTTCTGAGATCACTTCAGTTTCCGCTTTGGCTGACTGCTCGACTGTTGCTGGCTTCTGTTCTTTTTGTTTTGGCTCCTGCGCTGCACGTTGTTTTGCCAGTGCAGCTTCACGCTTCTGCCGCTCCTTCTTTTCTTTCTTCTTCTGCGCCGCTGTCTTCATTGTGCTGCCATCATCTTCCGCACCGCCACCATCACCGTCCTCTCCCACTTCTACCTCATCAACAACTTCTTTAAGCTGTTCCTGCTGTTGCTGTTGCGGCTGATGCTTTTTACCTTTCTTCTTCTTGCTGAACTCCTCCTCAGCCAGATCCTCCGGCGAGACTACGGCTGGTTCATTGCCAGTGGCGGACGCTGTTCCACTTGCATCGCCGCCTGTGTACTCTGCCTGTAACTCGGCAAGGATCTTATCCAAGTCCTCTTCTTCGTCAGCCTTGCCCTTTCGCTTTGCCTTCTTTCCCTTTTTGCCCGCATTCTTATCTTCTTTCTTTGCTGGCTTCTGCGACTCTTCAGCCTCCTCGTCGGTGTCGCTAGCCTGCTGCGCCGCATCGTCCTCCTCATCGTCGGCCATTAGCAATTCAAACGCAGATTTCTTCTTGCCTTTCTTCCCTTTTGCCGGTTCGACCGCGTCGACGCCGTCGTCTGAAGCATCTTCGGACTTGCTGGCCTTGGACTGACCAGCCTTGCTTTGCCCAGATTTGCCACTCTTCACGTCCAGCTTCTTCACGCCCGACGTAATGCTCTCCACATTTTCGTCCACCTCCTCTGAATCGTTGCGCTTCTTCTTGTTGCTCTTTTTGGACTTCTGTTGGTTTTTCTTGTTTTTGGCGCTCACGTTGTCCTGCTCATCATCGGAGTCGATGGTGGTCGGCTGTGGCTCAGTGGCATCCCTACAAAAACATTACAATTTTATCAATAACTTAAAAACGACTAGACTCTCCTAATACGCGCAGCTAAAGAGGAAATCTACTCAATTCGCACTGATGAGGCTGGTTGTTACCAATAATACCAACAACACAACAACAACCAAATTGACAACGCAGCAAATCGGGCTGCGTCGTATTCCCCTCACTCTTAGCAGCGGCAATTTCTCACTCCACTCTAAGGGTGCCCGCCATCGCTCATGGCATCCAGTTCACTTACATTTCATCACCAGACGATACGCCTCCGGCCGCGCTGGTTGCTATCTCTTTCTTGCCCTTTTTAGCCTTAACCATTTTTCCTCGCGCAATTTCAACACCACGTTCAACCGCTGCTCCACGAAATCGCAAATGAGATGCCTTCTCCTCAGTTCACTCAACTTCACGACTGCTGCTGCACGCTACGCTGTGCTCCTTGAACTGTCAAATAAAAGCGTCTACCGCCGTCTTCCGGTTCTGATTACCGATGCGCCCTCGCGCTTAGATCAATTAATAAACAGCTAATTATTTGCAAATTGCAAACAAGAAATCCTCCAAGCACTCGTTGCAAATATGCAAAGCACGTAACTCCGGCTGGGGGAAAAGTGTGTTGCCTGAATGTCAGGTATTTTGACACTTTGAATGCGCAGCGTGCTGCCACTTTTTCGAATTTATAATTCACAGGTTATGGAGAATAATGGGCAACTTACTTACCATTTCAGCATTGCCAACTACCTCAAATACGTAATGTACGTAAACTGGCCAACGCTTAATAACAATCATTGCTTCCTTCACTCCATTTATTATGACGTTTGGTAACTCATTATTGAAAATAGTCCATATATTAATAAATACTAACTTATTTGCCGACTGGCACGGAAAATTAATAGACAACAAATTCGTTCAAGTGGCAATGTTGTTTGACAGGTTGTTATATTAGTGCAAACCATGATAGTAAAATAGACAGGTAAATTCAGTCGAGCAAAATTAAAAGTCATTTGCTTTTTTGACAAATAAAAATAAAATTTTAAGGGTGCAAAAAAAGTAAGAAATACAGAAACTGAATGATATACTACCTAAACTAATTGTGTGAAATTGCAGCTCTGTAGCAAAAATGAAAATAGTAGTATAAAATTAGTAAACAAATATTTTTTCCAATTGTCAATTTTATTTTTATCTGTCGCATTGAAACTACCTGTATATTTTTGTATCATGGTGCAAACGTAATCAAATCTCTAAGAATTATGACCGCAAATAAACAGAATTTTAACAAAGTTAATAATTTCAAAACAGAAATGCCTTGATTTCCTTTAGTTTAGTGTGTGAAAATTGTACCATGTTATGCATTGATAATACTTTTACAGATCGAGGAAAAAACGGTATGACCGCAGGGATCCATCAAGCAATGTTGCTGTTAGGCTACTTTGCCAGCATAAGAACCGTAATTCAACTTTTTAGAAATAAAATTTGCCTCACCAGCAAACGGGATTTGGCTATGGGCTATGTACGTACGTGTGTATGTATTCTTCTGAGATCTGCTCGAAAATTTCAATGAGGTATCCGCATTTGGCGAACTAAGCAACAGAGACGTTTGAAAGTGTTCATCATCTAAAACTAGTTTACATATATTTGCAAATTATTCACAACCACGATGACATTTAATAATTCGTATTGCAAGCGTGCTTGCCCGGGCCCACGCATGCGGCAAAACCCATTAGAGCCGGCAGGGTATTTTGTTCCAGCACACCGGTGAAGAGATGTGACCAAGGACCTGTAGGAACATAGAACATTTCAAACCGCGTAGAATTATTCTTATTAAAAGAAACAATACCATTCGCATATATTGCCACATCGCCACCGCCGTGTGTCTCCTGACTCAAGGGCACAGTTGCCGGATATTGAAAGTGAGTATCGCCTGCAAGCCAAAAGAAATCCGCATGTAAATCACCTTCAATTCCTGCTTAAAGTAGTACTCTTATTTACCGATGTTATTGAGGTTCCTCAAGTCCACGCGCCGCACTTCACCCGGTTTGTCATTGTACAAGAAACGGTGGAATGACGGCCCATTGGCATAGCTCAGCGTGCTATAAGGCAGCGAGTCCACATCACTCAAATCTGTATTCAGTCCGCTTATGTCGTTGTTCAGATTGGGATAGCCGTTTATGGTGATGGTGTGACCATGATCGGCGGTCACAACAATTAACGTGTCTTTAGGGTCGGTCAGATTGTAAGCCTTTTCCACAGCTCGCGAAAACTGCACAGTCTCGTCCAAGGCCAAACGCGCGCGCGTCTGATGGTGCCCATGGTCGATGCGACCGCCTTCGACGAACAAAAAGTAGCCGCGTTTGTTCTTCTGCAGCATCTTGATGGCAACCTCGGTCATCTCCTCCAGCAACGGC
The DNA here is from genome assembly GCA_963668005.1 of Melieria crassipennis. NCBI lineage: Eukaryota > Metazoa > Arthropoda > Insecta > Diptera > Ulidiidae > Melieria > Melieria crassipennis. The sequence goes on from OY764962.1 coordinate 122,046,037, forward strand.
TGATCATCGCTCCTATTCAAGTGAAATTGCAGGTGACTCTCATCGAAGAGCCCCAGCAAATAGTCCGTCTCCTGCACATTCAAGTCCAGCAGCTGCTGTCGTTTCAGTACCACTTTGGCACTGCCCTTTTTCGAAAGTGTCCATTCCTTTATGAGGTTGCGCCCGTCCAACCGTTCGCCCATGCTGTTGTTCGGCAGAAACTTTAGGGTGCCGCCGCCCAGTATGACTCTGAATTGCTGCGACACCTCATCCTCGATCAGCTGCCGGGCAATGTCCTTGCATTCCGCCGACTGGTTGCGATTATGCACATCGGCGTCACTCTCGAAATCGCGATTCGCTGTGTGGGCATATGTGCCCGCTGGACTGGCATGGGTGACGCGTGTCGTCGTCACAATGCCAGCCGACTTGCCCGCTGCCTGTGCCCAGGCGGCTATGGAGTGCAGTTGATTTTCGGGCTTGTTTGCCGCTGCACAATCGTTGTATTTCACTTGTGGCGACACACCGATTGTTTGGAAGCGGGCCTTGGTGCCGCACAAATACGCCGTGGCTGTGCAAGCCGAATCGGGCACCTGTTTGTCCACGCAGTATGTCTAGGGAGAGCATAAAAATGAAAAGCTATGAACGGAAAGCGGAGCCTTCTTTGCTGTATACCTTGGAAAGTCCAACGTGTGGAAAGCGCTCAAAGGTCAGAGAATTGTGCTCGCCAATCGTGCCTTTCTGCTGGCCGTCATAAATGCGGGCAGCTGTGACTGTGGGCACAGACATGCCATCGCCAAGGAAAAATATCACATTTTTTGCAATGTTTTCATTTTGTATTTGCTTCAGCTTGGCATGTAAAGTCTGTTGCCCTTCGTCCAGCCAGAACTGAGCCGTTTTCATTTGATGTATCAGTGATGAGTCATTAGGCACTAAACGAATCAAAAGAAATTGTTAGAAAGTAAACTTAAAAGGACATATTTTAAAAGTGAGCAGGTTTCGTTTTGAACTCGTCGTTCAGCTGAATTCTACTGTTCTGAATCCGTTAAATCAACAAATTTCCCTACTATTCTACATAAAAACCAACCGATCAATAACTAGAATAAACACTTTGCAAGACATGTTTCCATGCACAGAGATCGCTTTTGTGTTCCGTATTAAGAATTTAAAGCTACAATACACACAATAGCAATCAACTTAAATTAAATCAGCGCACACGTGCATATGTGCGCTGCAAGCTGTACGGTCGAATTTCCGTCCGAGGCACGTTTCGATTTTCGAGTTCTTCGATTGGTTCACTTTTTTAAACTTCAACACCAGGCACGCACCTTTTGACGCTGGCTCGCCGGGTTGCTGGGCCGCTGTCACATATACGATTAGCACCGTTACAAGAGCGATAATCAAATCCATTTTCAAAACGTAACCGATTAATAATTGCGGCACCGCACTCGTAATCCCCGGTTTGTGGGCGACTTTTGCAGTGTGCGGACAGTCTCGCGTCGCTAGTGACTGCACAGTTCACAATGTTTCGCTGAGCGTTAAGTAGACCGGTGAATAGACGTCCAGTACCGTTACTGCTGCTACCGCCTGCCAGCACAATCGTCGCAACACTAACCCCCCATTGCGCGATACATTTCGCTTAAGTAAGCAGGTGCTTGAGCTGGCTTATCACTGACGACGCTGTGCGAATGCATTCTGCGACTAACAGCCTATTAACATAAAACGCAAGTAATTAAATCCATACCAGATTACTTTTCACCAAAACAATTCCAAATGTTCTATTCGCTATCAAATAGAAGTTTCAGCTACACAGACCACTCATCCAGTGGCCTGCAGTACCGATCCTGTTTTAGAGTCGGTACATGAAATACAATATAACAAAAGGCGTTATTCCCAATTTAAATTTATATCTATTTTGAGTAGTCACACTTTATAAAAACGAACATTCTCTCTTTTGTTGATTAAATACTTAATCTACAATTATTCCAGCTTTTGACAATGCTTAGTTAGTTTAAGTGCAATTAAGTGTTTTTATATTTCTGAACTTAGCTAGCAAAATGAAAACAACATCAATTGGTTTTTCTATTTCACAATATTTTGCTGTAAACAATTTGCAAAATTGCAATTTAAATACTGAATGAATAAATATTTGTCGCAAATTATGAAAATAAAATGCAGTACTTATCAAAAAAGTTTTTTCATGGTGAATGTTGATGATCAGTATGTCTGAAACAATTATTAAATATTAAATTTGTCTAAACCCACAGCGTGCAACAAAAATGTATCATGCTTTTGCAGTGTAACTTGTCACTTCAGCTTTCAAAGGCAATAATATAGTCAATATTATTAACTGAAAACTCGCCCACAATTCATATTTTTTGTTTACTAATTTTAGCAAATGAAAACGAACGTTAATCACTTAAAACGTAAACTAACGTTAAACATAAAAGTCAATAGTCATAAATTTCAACTTGAGTTTTTTGCGATCTTTCACAGTTCCGGGTTTTTCTCGAGTAAATATAGCAATTATATGCAATGCATAGTTGTTGTGACTAAACTTTCTCATCAAATATTTAAAAGCAAACATGACCAGATCAAACTGAATAATGACATATCTTTTATTTGTATGCTTGGTTAATAAAAACAAAGTGCTGAGAATCGTAGTTCTCAAAAAATTCATCATTCGTCATTCCCTGCAATTATTCGTCATAGTTGTTACATTAGAAAAATACTAGAACGTTTTGAAACCATACAATTCTTAATTGATTGTAAAAACTATCAAATGATTGTATGGTTTTTTTAGTAGCAAATGCTCAGTTAATTCCCTGATTAGACAAAAAATAGCTCAACACATTTCTCCAGTGGATGCAGTAGTGAGATATAATTGTACAATTAACAGCTCGACGTATGTAATTATTGTTTTCAATATTTTGTCCCCTCAGGAAAAGCAAAACACCAGCCATGATCGTTTGAGCCAGGCAAAAAGTGCGCTGCACCCAGCACTATTGTGACCGGCATGCGGAAAGCCGAAGAAGCAGCTAACGGCTAACGGCGTCAATCTCGCCGAAACTTTTGCGGTGCCGCGTTTTTTGCCGCCCGTCCGAATGCGGCGAATTGAGCAATTGGCAAATTTTGCTCGTCGCCCTCGGTCGATGTCAATTGCTCTGTTGTCGGCTGGGGTGGTAGTAGTAGTAGCCAGTGGCACGTTCTTTCCCCGTCGTTGTCGTTGTGGTGGTCGTCATCGTCGTGGTCGAACTATTTCATCCTTATTTTGTGCGATTTTCTTGGCTGAGATTGTGTGTGAGGCGATTAGCGGTGCGGCGAGGTGCTGTTGCTGAACATGGACGCCCAAAAGTTAACCGAGCTGCTGCGCGCAACCATCGAGCCCAATCCGGTGCAGCGGAAAGCGGCCGAGGAGCAACTGGCGCAGGTGAGTGATGAGTACTCTGGCGGAATTTCCGGACGTTTCGATCTAGCTGACGCTGCCGTCGGCACCGACGCCGCCCATATTGCATTGGTCAGCGACTGCAAATGACGTCGACGAAGCGGCCCGCAGCAATGGACCAATTTGGCCCGCTGCGACCATGTGCTTTTTTTCGCTGTGCTCGCCTAATTGGCAAAGCGGCTTTAGGTGTGCTGCGGCGCTTTGGGCACGTGTCCGGTTGATTCCAATGGTGGAGTCGCGCTTTGTCCGTGCACCGGTGCAGCGGCGGGAGGGGAATCGCTTGATTTTTGTGAAAGGTGATTGTGATTTTTCGCGAACAAAAATCATCCATCATTATGCAGTATTCTCTTTAGTGCATGCTCCCTTCCATTTCCTGCTTCGTTCGCTCATGCCCCTGCTTCCATGAAGAAACACGAACAAAGAGAAGAGCACGAAAGTATGACATTTGCAGATGTCAGCGGCGTTGCCAGACGAACGATGCACGATGTGCGTTGGCTCGCGACGTGACGAAGAACAATTTGCTTGCTTCGGTGTTGCTGATGGCATGTGGGTGGGGATGGGGTAGTGCCAGTAGGCGTAACTGGCTGCTTTACACTGAGATGCGATTTGTGGGGGTTGTGTACAAAGGGAAAGCAGCTGACTTGCGTAAAGTCGTACGGCCGTTGTAACGTAAACTGATAATCAAAACTTTGTTTATTTGAAGTGTGATAACGTGTTGCCACAAATGCCTGCACACTTTTTACTGATCGCGATGAGTCAACCAATGCTGATTTTTTCATTTCCGTTTTCCAGATTCACAAAATTATCGGCTTTGTACCGACGATATTGCAAATTGTAATGCAAAACAATGTCGATCAGCCGGTGCGCCAGGCCGGAGCGATCTACCTCAAAAATCTCATCACCAGCAACTGGTCGGACCATGAGACCAAGCCCGGCGAGCCCATACCGTTCTCCATACACGAACAGGATCGCGCCATGATACGCGGTTCGATTGTCGATGCCATTGTGCACAGTCCGGACCTGATCAAGTAATGCCCGAATTGATTTATTTTAATGCATTTATTTACTTTGAGTAATTCGCCTTTACGTGTGATTTTTTTTTTATTTGATTAGTGTTGATTCGAACTGCACACTTATATTTTTGCATTTCGCAGAGTTCAATTGGCTGTTTGTGTCAATCACATAATACGAAGTGACTTTCCTGGACGCTGGCCTCAGGTCGTCGACAACATTAGCATTTATCTACAAAATCCTGGTAAGTACAATTGTCAACGATTTGCAGTTCACAGTGGCAGTGGTAATTTGTTTCTCTGTCATTCGCTGGCGAACAGACGTCAACGGGTGGAATGGTGCTCTGCTCACCATGTACCAATTGGTGAAGACGTACGAGTACAGGCGCTCCGAGGATCGCATTCCCCTCAACGAGGCCATGAACTTGCTGCTGCCGATGATCTACCAACTGATGGTGAATCTGATGAGCGATCAATCCGAGCAGTCGGTGCTGCTGCAGAAGCAAATCTTAAAGATCTACTACGCGCTGACGCAGTACACGCTGCCGCTGGACTTGATTACGAGAGAAATGTTCTCGCAGTGGATGGAGATATGCCGGCAGGTAGCGGAGCGTCCACTGCCCGATTGCTCGCACCTGGACGACGAGGAAAAACCGGAATTCCCATGGTGGAAGACCAAGAAATGGGCGTTGCACATCATAGTGCGTATGTTCGAACGGTAAGTCATCCAACAGCGTTTAGCTGTTCTAGCTCTATACGCGGCTGGATAGCTGGCTGCTTGCTATTGTCTGAACGATTTTGTATACGCACTTAGGGCTTTGCTTGGAAGAGCTACATTTCTTTTCCAACAATGAACGCAAATTTGCTCGAACCTGGTGATGTGTGAAAAATTTTAAATATTTTCTGCTGCAAATGTTTCGTTTGATGAACATTCGGTTTATGTTACGTTGTATTTTAATTGATTTTGTTCACCGGCTATATCGCTGTTGTTAAACTTTATATTTATTGCTTTTGTATTTCCTCTTCCGTCGGCAGATATGGCAGTCCGCGTAACGTGGTGAGCGACAAGTATCAGAAATTTGCCGAATGGTATCTGCCCACCTTCACGTCAGGCATACTGGATGTGCTGCTGAAGATCTTGGATCAGTATCGCAACGGCATTTACGTGTCGCCGCGTGTGCTCACCGACATTTTGGCTTATCTCAAAAATGCGTAAGTGTGTGTGTGTGTGCGCGCAGCTATTTGCAATTTTTCCTTACTTAAAGAGTATTTTTCGGCTCACTTTTAGAATAAGCCACGCCTACTCCTGGAAACTGATCAAGCCACATATGGTAGCAATCGTACAGGACGTCTTATTTCCAATTATGTCGTTCACGGACGCCGACCAAGAGCTGTGGGAGACCGACCCGCACGAGTATCTGCGCCTCAAGTTTGGTTAGTTCTGCGCTTCTGATTTGCGTATGCGAAATTAATTGCAAAATAAGATAAAATTGGTTTTTGTTTCACAGACATCTTCGAAGACTATGCTACACCAGTACCGGCCGCCCAGACGCTGCTGCACACGTGCTGTAAAAAGCGGAAAGGAATTTTGCCAAAGGCCATGAATATAATAATGCAAGTGAGTGTCATTGAAATATGGTTTCATGGTTGGCCTGTTGTCTGCTGCAAAAGACGTAAATGGAATTTTTTTCTGACATCATTTACTATCGCCCTCAGATCATAACATCACCGAATGCAGACAACAAGCAAAAGGATGGCGCCCTACACATGATTGGCACCCTGGCCGATGTTCTGCTGAAAAAGCGCGTCTATCGCGATCAAGTGGAGACCATGCTGACCACATATGTTTTCCCAGAATTCCAAAATCCTGCCGGGCATATGCGCGCGCGTGCCTGTTGGGTGCTGCACTACTTCTGCGACATTCAACTGAAGAACCCGCAAATTCTGGCCGAGATTATGCGCCTGAACACGCACGCCCTGCTCAACGACAAGGAGCTGCCCGTGAAAGTGGAAGCCGCCATTGGCCTGCAGATGTTCCTCTCCACCAACGATGACGCCGCCCCCTATGTGGAGGGACAAATTAAGGAGATCACCAAGGAGCTGCTGACAATTATACGCGAGACGGAGAACGAAGACTTGACCAATGTCATGCAGAAGATCATGTGCACGTTCACTAAGCAGCTGTTGCCGGTGGCCATGGAAATATGCCAGCATCTGGCCACCACGTTCAGTCAAGTTCTGGAGTCGGAGGAGAACTCAGACGAGAAGGCCATTACCGCCATGGGCCTGCTGAACACCATCGAAACGCTGCTCACCGTGATGGACGATCATCCGGACGTGTTGCTGAACTTGCATCCGATCGTCATCAATGTGGTGGGCCACATATTCCAGCATAATATCACAGGTGAGTTCGGATGGCGTCTGGGTGTGTGTCAAAATGTGCAATATACGTAATTTTGAATGTGCAGACTTCTACGAGGAGACCTTCTCGCTGGTCTACGACTTAACGTCAAAGTCCATATCGCCGGAAATGTGGCAAATGCTTGAGCTCATCTATCAAGTTTTCAAGAAGGACGGCATGGACTACTTCATCGATATCATGCCCGCCCTGCACAACTACGTGACGGTAGATACGCCAGCCTTTTTGTCCAATCCCAACCGGCTGCTGGCTATGTTCGACATGTGCAAGACGGCAAGTATTGTGTGTTCTGTGTGCCCTTTCCGAAAAATGCTTATAGTTGTCTCTCTTTGCTGGTACAGATGTTGACCAGCAATCCCGGTGAGGATCCCGAATGTAATGCGGCCAAACTGCTGGAAGTGATAATTTTGCAGTGCAAGGGACAAATCGACTCGGTCATACCCATGTTTGTCGAATTGGCTCTGACACGTCTCACACGTGAAGTGCAATCGTCGGAGCTGCGCACAATGTGCTTGCAGGTAAATGGGCTATATTGCGATATTGTGCAATGTCATGAGTTCATACGCACTTTTCCTTTTGCAGGTGGTGATAGCTGCACTCTATTACAATCCGCAGCTTCTGCTCTCCATCCTGGAGAAGATGTCGCAGCCGAGCAATGAGCCCATTGCGTCGCACTTCATCAAGCAATGGCTGCACGACACTGACTGCTTCCTTGGGTAAGTTGTGGTGGATTTGGTGACGTTGAACGTGTATTTCAATGTGTTTTCTTCCCCACTTTAGTATTCACGATCGCAAACTGTGCGTGCTCGGCTTGTGTACACTGATCTCGTTGGGCGACGCCAAGCCGCAGGTACTGAGCGAGGTCGCCGGTAAAATTATACCAAATTTGATTTTGCTCTTCGACGGCCTGAAGCGTGCTTATGAGTCGCGCGCGCAGGAAGAGGAGGAGGAAGAAGAGGAGGGTGACGAGGATGATTGTGAGGGTAAGTGAAAAATAGCTGCCACTTGTAAAATTTAAGAAATTTATCACTAACCGTGAACCGTGAATCTTCGTGAATTCACAGAGGCACTATCCAGCGACGAAGACGAAGTGGACGAGTTTTCGCCCAATTATTTGGATGCAGTGGGCGAAATGACAAAAAATAAGGCGGCCGCGGCTGGTTTCGAAATGAAGGCTGAGGTCAAGGACGATGAGGAGTCCGACGACGAGGAGGAAGATTCTATGGACGATCTTAACGAAACGGCGCTCGAGAGCTTCGCAACACCCCTTGACGACGAAGAGGACGAGACGGCTATTGACGAATATGTGACATTCAAAGAAGTCATTTCAGGTGCGTCCAATGATCGACAATTATTACATAGCAATTGCCATAATGCGTTCATTTTTATATTGTGTCAATGCAGCACTCTCAGCACAAGATCAGGCGTGGTATGCGCTCTTGACATCCGCCCTAACGCCAGAGCAGACCAAGGCGCTGCAGGAAATTGTCATCACAGCCGATCAACGGAAGGCAGCTAAGGAATCAAAGTTGATTGAGAAGCGAGGCGGCTTTGCATTTCCACAACAAACTGTGCCCACCACCTTCAAGTTCGGCTCTTAATGCCACTGACGGTGTGCCTCGCGTGACGTTCTCTTCAACGGCATCAGGAACAACAATTAAAAAAATTAACAATAGCAACAAATGGAAATCGGACATTGAACGGCTGGCCAGAAGCGCGAATAGAGACAATGGCGGAGAAGATGCGTGACAACGATGACGAGATGACTGAGCAACAACTGCAGCGCATTAAAAACTTTTCTTAATTTTCGAAAATGTACTTGGATCACAGCCACTCACGGTGCTCACTGTGTCGCTGTGTGGGGTACAGTTTAGTTTTATAGGTGACCATCTTCTAAGATTGATAATTACGTTGGAGGGACATGAGCGAAGAAAGTGAAAGCGGAAATTGCGAATAACGAAACAAATTGTAAAATGTAAACGTTTCTGTTTTATTTTATCTCTTTATTATTTATTGTAAATTTGTACTAGGAAGAGAATGAAGGCGGGCACTGGGCGCCTGGTGTTTAGAATATGCACACACACACACACACACTTACACGAACTTATACATATATTTTTCACGTGCATAGTTTATACGAGCATATTCTTGCTAACATATTTATACATATGTAAAGTGTACGGTTGGAAAGTATCTCGTGGTGTGAGAGACGGGAGTCCGGGTCATCTCGCCATTAGCAAACACTCCAGACATAGACATGTCGAAACACACACTCTGAAATGATTATAATGATTTCGTTCACACTTTCGCCACTTATGATTTCTGAATAAAATAATGCAAATGTTTATTTTACTATAAACGTATTTCATTTGTGGGACCCAATAGACCATAACAAAGTCTTTGCTCGTTGAAATCGAGAATTCGTGATTGGCGGCTTTTAAATGATTAAGGTATATATGTGACGGAAGAACAAACATTCCGAAATATCTGAGAAGGATCCATAACTGTTAAGTTGTCGCTTTTCGATTAGTAAAATGTGTAACATATTTCGTTGTTATTGGCAATTTCTTGTTTACTCTCGGTTTGCATCTCTATCGAAATCGTTTCAAGTGCCGCAAAACTCGATAACAGCAACAATGCTACATAGTTCGTTAATCGCAATCGTAGAGGAATCGCTCATCACTAGGGGCGACCAGCAGCTTGCGAAAAATCACGTAGAAGCTGCCGGAATTTGGAGAAACGCATTCGACGCAATTGATAGCTGCTTTGAAGGATGTCCTCGCTTTTTGTCAGCGTCCTGCGCCAGGCCTTCAAGACCTTCGATCGCGGCAATCAGGCAGCATTTAGCGCCAACTTCACGTTGTTGAAACAGCTCACCGAGCAGCTGACGTACCGCGACATACAGATTCATCCGCAGCAGTTCGACGGATTTTTCGCACGGCCCGGCCGCGCCCCCTGCACCTACGTGCACATCTTCGAGAACGATACAGTCTCGATGAGTGTGTTTGTGATGCGCGCCGGCTACACGATGCCGCTGCACGACCACCCGTGCATGCACGGCCTGCTGCGCGGCATTTTCGGCCAGCTGCGAGTGCAGAGCTACACACAGCAGCCGGCGGCGTCTCACGAGTCGCTGCTGTATGATCGTGCCGTGCGCGAGGTGTATGCCCGCGAGGAGGAGCCGCAGACCGTGAGTGCCGACACGGGTTGCGGCGTGCTAACGCCGTGCGAGCGCAACTTCCATGAGATTACCGCCGTGGACGGTGTGGCGGCGTTCTTCGACATCCTCAGCCCGCCCTATGACGCCGAGATACCGGTGTACGGCAGCCGGCGCTGTCGCTTCTACCGGGTGGTGAAGCCCGAGGATACCATCGAGAAGTCGGCGTCGCTGTTGCGATTGGAGCGCATACCAGCGCCAGCGAGTTACTACTGTGATACGGTGAAAGCGCCAGAGGCTGTAACCGAGTGTACGTTCATTTGTTCGGCGGAGGCCTACAGTGCGGATGCGTCTTAATGGCAGTCCGAGAAGTGTTTAGGTGCTAGTTTTAAGTGTAGATGTAAGATTATGTTCAGAACCTGTATAGACTTTGTCGAGCGCCCGAACATCACCCTTCAGTTTCGTTGTTCATAATTCTCTGTACGTATATCTTTGTTTTCCTAGTTTACGAAATTTTCGTAAACATCGACACGTCGATATTAGAAAAGAAATAATCGATTAAATTCGTATTTATTGCAACGTATACTATAAACCAAAACAATGTTGACTTTTAAATTGCAAACTGCGTTTATTAGGTGCACTTATTATGGAGATTTAATCAATATTGATTACATCGTTTGCTTCTGTGAGTGGGGTAGGGCGTGAGCGCTTGCTTCGCGTCGGCCCATTTTCTTCCTCGTCTTCCGAATCGAGGATTTCAGTGACATCATCGTCTGCATCGATCTTGATGGGCGAACTCGGCTTGCGCTTAGCGGCAGTGGTGACTACGGCAGCTGGTGTCTCCTTCGGTGGGGTGACTACTTGCAGTTTGTCCACCATAGCCGTGGCAGCATCTGCAGCGGTGTGCTGCTCCTCATCATCTTCGACGAAGCACAAGTCGTCGTCATCGTCGTCGTCCAGCACTTCGGTAACGCGACTCTTTTTCGACGTGGAAGGTCCAGCAGCAGCGTCTTCATCCGTGTCGCCAGCCTCGGCATTACTGCCGTTGCTGTTCGGCTTGCCCGGCGGTGCTTCGCTCTGCTTGGGTTGCAACTGGCTCTTGTCCGCAATTACCTCGAACAACTGATCTTCGCGCTCCGCATCAAAGTGCACCACAATGATGCTCAGTTCGTAGTTCTGAAAGAAGTCGTCACACTTGAGAAGCACGCCGTCCACAATGTCCATCTCGCTGAGGAGTTTCTCCTCGTTGCAGGTGGTCTCGCCCTCCTCGGACGAGATGACCACCACACCCTTCGCGTCCACCATTACGTCCGGATTAACCATGTTCAGCGCGCGGATCAGTACCTCATCACGTAGGTCCTTGATGCGCATTCGACGCGTGTCGATGCGCAGGTGGATGGCCGGATCAGCGGCGCATACGTAGCAATTGGGATTGGGGGGAGTGAGGAACTTTTCGGGCACTAGTAGCTGCTGGCGCGGATTCTGACGCAATCGCATGTAAACCGACTTGCACTGCTCCAACGCGCCCTGCAACACTTTGAATGTCTGTAGTACCACCACGCCCGCTGTGATTGCGTTAGTGGTGGCTATTGCCGGAATGATGTTGCCTGCCATCGACTTGACTTCAAAGCGCGACTTGCCTCCGATTTCGAAGATGTAAGCGCGTATGTTGGCGCAGGCCGCCACAAAATCCATAGCCGGTTGATCGTCTTTGTCCCAGACGAGCGCCTCACCTTCGCCCAGCTGCTCACAGTTGGCCCGCAGCTGTTTAAGGCAGTCGGCGAAGACGGCGGCGCATTCGGCCAGCGACCACAGCTTGTGGTATTGTCGCATAAAGTTTTTACCAGCATTACTGTCATTGTCGCCGCCTTCGCCCGCAGCAGTGTCCAGCTGCAACAGAACACTGTCCCACTTGATAGGTGTGGGTGGCTTACGTGTCTTCCACAAATTCGACATGGACAGCAAGTACTCAATGTCGTCGAAGAAGAACTTGTTGAAAAGCGTGGCCGGGTCGTAGTTGGCGTCTTTGGCCCACTGACGCGTGTTTACGCGCACCACATTGCCCGTCTCCGATATTGGCGGCCCATCTTCCTGTTCCTCGGCGGCGTCGGTCTGCGCCTCCGGATCGGCCATGTCCGGCGAAATGTCCTCATCGTCGGCAGTTTCGCCAAACAGCTGGCTACAATAACAAACATATTTAAAATATTTAACAAAAAAGCAACGGAACTATGCAAGCCTCGAACACTCACTTGAAGAGATGCTTCGCCCAGACAATGCAGTGGATTGGCTCCGAAGGCGTGTTGCGTATGGTGCAGCCAGGAAAGCTTTTCTGCTTCGCTTTCGGCGTGCACTCGTAGCACTGCGTGAGACCTTTCTTGATCAGTTCCACCTGACCGTTGTAGCCTGCAGTACCGCTTTCGATAAGCGGCACCTCCGCGTTCAGGCACATGCGGTTCACGTGATTGCGAGCGGCGCGATTATCCAACGCATTCAGCACTACATCAAACTTCTTGAAGTAGTTAACGCCGTAGTCGGTGCTGCGGGAATAAATCATAGCTTTGATTAAATCTATACAACTGTTCGCGTATATGTTTGGAGTACTTACGCCATAATACTGTCGTGATGCGCCTTAATCTTTACGTTCGGATTGAATTGCAGAGCACTGTCGCGTGCCACCTGCGCCTTCGACTTGCCCACATGCTCGCGATGGAACAGAAACTGCCGATTGAGGTTACTCAGATCGATGGTGTCCAAATCGATCTGTATTCGAGGCAGAAGTATTTTATGAAACTCAAAGTGCTACAATTTTGTTGAAAGGGACGCGGCTAACTTACAATTTCAATGTCGGGAAAGCCGGACATCACCAGATTCTTCAAAATCTCACAGCCGATGCCGCCCGCACCAACCACCAGCACCTTCGATTGCAGAATCTTCTCCTGTAGCGTGCCAGGAAATACACCGGTCAATGTCGCCGCCATAGCGAATGTTCAAAGCGTCGATGGAAGATATATGATTTAATAGTTTGTTTTGCAAACGAAAATCGCCGATTTTCAGATTCCACTGAACGCCGTCAAAAAGTGCGTGGCTGGATGAATCAATTTCGCAGAGACGACGCCGGCATGTGGCGTTGCCAGATAAAAGGAAAAATGAATGAAAATGAATTCTCAGGAATCTGTTTGAGATAATATGCAGCATGATATAATTACAACTGCGCAGCAACGACAATAACTGAGGCTATTAATATAAATCATAAAAAATTATTTGATAAGAACATAATTGTTTATTTTTATAACTGTGGCAGTTTCACTTCACTGAATTTCGCTCAAGATTCAAAATGGTTGGCAATGCCCAAATTGTAGGGGAACACCGGGTCATACGGCATAACTTGCAAAATCCAAGCTGCTATTCTTAAGTTACATGTTTCCAAGCGCTTGAAGGCGATTTCCTCCCTGCAGTAATAATTTCGTTATTTTTTTTTAAGTAGTTCACGCTTTTAAGCTGTACAAATTGTGAATAATGCGACTCTGTAAAATAACAATTAGAGAATTAGTAATGAGAAGAATACACATTTAGCAGTTTCACTCTCAGAATACAGAAATAAGATATCTTAATGTTCGTTCGATTAATTCAAATAGATTCGTGTTCCCATTTCCCCCATCAGCGTTTTTCCTTAACCCTTACTACAATGGGCTACAGAGCCTGAGTGCTTGAGGTAATGAATGACCTCCCTAAGGTTATTTCCTCGGTTCTCCCTCACATCCATCCATCCATCCAATTCAGATAGAGCGTATCGCAAGTAGACTTAAGAAAGCTCATAAAACTGTATTGCGAATGGTCAAGTTTTGAAAATTCGGAGCAAATATGTTACTCAAGTAGCACAGAAACATAACAGCATTATTGAGTTGAACCGTGGCGGACATGTGGCATCTCTGTTTTCCGACGTTTCTTTACTATCAGTCGAATTACAACGTTGCTAACGTGAAAAAGTACATTACGTGAAAGCGACGGCGTTTTCGTTCAATTGGCGTTGTTAAATATTAGCAAAATACTCTCAAATTGGACTTGAGTTGTTTTTGAATGTTTAGCAAGTGGCTGGATAACGCTGTGCGTTGCTATAAAGGGAGAAATTTAAGCGAAAAGTAGTGTATTTCTGCGCAGAGTGATAACGCCGCATCGGCAAAATTTCCATTTCCTACTCGGGGGGGAAAACAAATTGAAGAAAAAATGGCGCCCGCTAGCTGTATCGCGGTCGCGGCCAGAAAGTAAATATGAGCCGAAGTGGCGGACATGTGCTAATTGTGCTGGACATTGAGTTGAAATGAGTAGCGCCCTGAAATCACAGGACACATATTAATTGAGACAATTTTAAACACAAAATAGCCGACGATATCCGTACAGCACAACTAGTTGTTTTTGGCACGGAAGATGTCGGCAGATCAGAAACAGGAAGAATGCGCAGAATTCCTGCCATTAGACGCCATGGATGCTGTGGAATCGAAGGGGATTGCTAGCGAGTTGTTGCAGCCGGATGCAGTGGTGTCCGCTGAGAAGGCGGACGAGTTGTCGTCGTTGGAGCGCGAGATCGCTGAGATGCATCACGTGGAGCCCACTTCGCCCGCCTTGGCGCAGCGCGTTGTAGATGCGTCGGCACACAACGGTGGAAGCGTTTCGACAGTGGGTGCGGGAGAGGCTGAAGCAGTGCTGCTTGAGATTTCGCCGCCAAGTCGTGGAGTGACACCGGCTGTGCAAGGGGACAGCTCGTTGTCGGGCAACGGCGATCTGGGCGGCGACGGCAGTCATGCGGTTAGTGAAGCGGAGTCCGACGCACTGAAGCACGAAGATCTTATAGCCGTGCTGAAGGGTATCGATCACGGTGCGGATGTTGCAGCAGCGGAGAAAAAGGCAGGGAATCAGGAAAAACACGGACCGTCACTACGCGCTCCATCGGTCATGGACATCGAGCTGGCCGAGGGCGTTACCATCGAGGGCGAAGGACAATTTCAAATAATGGAAATTGTGGACGATGAGCTAGACGAAGGGGTCGGCGAGAGGGACGAGCCGACGGCCGCTGGGGATAACTCTTCTGCCAGTAATGCAGGCTCCATCGCGAAACTGAAGAGCTACGCTGAAGCTAAAGCGAAGTTGACGAAGGATGAGATACGCGCCATGGCTCTGGAGCAGATAGCCGGATTGAATGCGCGCTCTGCCAATCGTAACAGCCGACGCAAGCAAGACATTAGGTCGCTGCAAGCGGAGGAGAATGCGGATTTAGTGTCATCGCTGGGTGCCGACTGGAGTGATGATGACAAGTGTGGCGAAGAGCCGCCGCCGCCCATCGGTGAAGCTTCCGTAGCAATGCTAACGGCTGCATTGACTGCTGCAGATCAGGAGACGAGTGATTTAGTTGTGGCTGGTGCAGTTTCGAAGGAGGCCGAGGTCGACAGCAAAGAACCGGAGCGTAAAGAAACAGAACGTAATCCGCAGCCCCAAGCAACCAGCGTTGTGGCGGTGCAGAGCAGCGTAGAGACGAACAACGATTCACCCAGCAAAGACGCTGACGTTGCGCCACAGATACCGCCAGTCACAGGTGCGTATGCAGCTGTTTTTTGGTTGTTGTACACTTGCATTCAATTTTCGTATTTTTAGGTTTCCGGCGTACCAGAATAATCAAGCGAAAAATCATCTGGGACCCCGATGCGCCAGAGACGCAGTTCTCCTACGCACAGCTGGTGCGAAATCCCACCAAGAACGCGGACACTGCTGCTTCCAAAACGCCAGCAAATATTCAAGCCAGCACATCGATAGCTGCGAGCACAGCAAAAACCACTGTTGCTATTGGTGCCAAAAAGGAGCCACCGGCGAAGAAGTTGCGTCCTAGCACACCCAAATTGCCGGCGGCATCACTCAAAGAGAAGAAAATTACCGGACCGCCCACCGCTGCGGCAGGCCATGTTCAAGCGTCGGCTGCCGAGAAGAAGTTGCCTGTTCGCACAGCTACTCCCATGAAGGCTGTCGTTGGCGGCTTGACCAAGGCGGTGGCAGTGGCCAACAGCACAAGCCCGCCCACCCACACAGCTCAAAGTACAAAGTCAGCAGCGGGTGACACTACCGGCGCTGCTCGAGGACCATCGCCGGCAAAACGACGTGCGCAGACGCCGGTCACCAATGGCGCCGGTGGCAAGAAGAAAAAGTTTAGCGAATTGGATCGTCTGATGGGCGACGAAGGCGCGGTCAATATGCTGAATTCGCTGGAGAGTGAACGCAGCCGCCTCGGCGACGACGACAAGCCGCACCGACCGCTCATGCGCAGTCGTGCTTTTACTATAACTGAACGAGTACGTTACGTTCAAGTATTCGATTTCCAACATTGCAGCGCCCCCTTGTGGGCCCCCTTGAACCGATCGTCATAATGTATCTTTGTCTTTTGACTTTCAGATAACGAAACGTGACACGACACCCACCACAACAAAAGTGGCCGCGGCCGCTGCCTCTACCACCACCACCGTTCCCGTCGCTGCTGTCAGCACCGCGGCAACGAAAGGCAAACGTACTGCCAAGCCAAAGCCGTCGTCTACCTGGGACTACGTGTACAAGCAACAGGCCACCGAGGACGCGATGATCATTCGTCGACGCTCGAACAGCTCCTACTCCAGCAACGCATCGCAACACCGTCTCAGCTTGGATGCGCCAGTCACGCCAAAAGCGAGCGCCAGCAGCACTCCGGCCAACACACCCGCTAGCAACACAGCTAACAATTCCGCATCGAAGCCCAAGAGTTCGCCCAAGACACCGAGCGGAGCGCAAGGCACCAGCGCCGAAGTGGCCAGTCCGGGCGTGGGCAGTGGTGGCAAAGCGACCAAAGGCTCATTCGAGTTCGCCAAACCAAATCAGAAGACCAATCGGCGCACCAAGAGTCCCGCGCACTCTACTAACGCGCTGGCCAGTGACATGAAGAAGCAGGCGGCGGGTGCTGGTGGCAAGCGCAGTGCACGCAGTCCGGCCACTGTGGAGGACAAAGAAAAGGAGAAGGCGAGCGGTGCCGGTAAAGACTCAACTCCGACAGTAAAGGAGGAGGTGGTAACTTCGCCGCCGCAGCCGAGCGATGTGGTGGTGAAGAAGGCTGCCAAGGTGGCGCAGATTATCTTTAATACTAGACGCGCCAAGCTGGAATACACTTTTACAGTGCAAGTGCGTGAAATGAGTTTTAATTTGCGTTTGGCATTGTTTAAAATTGTTGTCTCTCTTTTGGCAGATGATGAACAAATTGGTGGACGTGCTGGACAAGCTGAGCAAGGATGCTGACTGCAATGCGGTCGTGATGTCTACGAATGCGCTGCACTTTTGTCAGGGCATCGATTTTACCGAACTTACGGTGGGCTCTGCAGAGAAGCGCAAGCAGGCCGCCGTTCAACTGGCCACCGCAGTCAAGTGAGTTGTTTGGCCGAGAACGTTGCGCGTACAAATTTTCTTGAATGCGTATTTGCAGGAGTTATCTGAAGACGCTCGCCACATTCCCGAAACCGCTGATTGCCGGCGTCAATGGTAGCAACAGCGGGCTGGGCGTAACTCAGCTGCCGCTCTTCGATGTTGTCATCGCCAGCGACAAGGGCTCCTACGAGGCGCCATACGCGAAGATCGGCCAGGTGCCGGAGGGCTATTGTATTTGGAACAACATAACCAAAATACGTGGCAACTTTGTAAGAGCGTTTTACATTTACAAAACAGAAAATAATAGATTAAAAATATCGTGCATCCGTTTGCAGAAAACGAAGCTGTTTTGGCTGTGCGAGAAGCTTCATTCGACCGAGTCGGCCCTGTCTGGTCTGGTCAACAAGCTGACTGCGCCTAGTAAGGTCAACGAAGATGCAATGCTCACTGCAAAGAAGATAGCGGCCATGTCGCCTCAGGTGCGTTTGCAGCTGGCATTACCCACTCGCCAACGAGCGCTTATCTGCACGATGTGTGGCATTTTTAATTGACGTTATCTTTTTGCCTTGCAGTCATATCGCTTAATGAAAAAGGTCACCATACACAATCACCTGGACACAATTGTCACTGCTCTGGACGAAGAATTCGACGCCATTATTGAGCAGTGGACGTCAAGCGAGTGCTTGGAGAATTTCAAAAAATACTTGGAAGCTGGACACTTTTGAGCGCCAGCCGCATTCGACAATTGATCAGTTGCAGTCTCTAATATGCAATTTTATTCGTAACTTCTCTTATTTTAAGCCATTTACGCAATAAGTAATTGAGTCGGGGTTCGTTTGTACTAAACAGCAGCAGCAATCTTTTACCATTAACTTTTGTTTCTTAACTTCGAAACTGACAACATGAAAGTTGCACTTTCTTTATGTCAACTGAAATTGCAAGCGAACTTTTGCTTTAAATGAATGCAGACGCAACGAAATCACAAAAGGAAATCATTTTAGTTAATAAAATAGCATGAACGTTGCACGTTGCGCTGGACTTGTTCTATGTATAATTCGAAACTAAAATTTTGCGCATTTCTTTCATGTGGATATTTCAAGCTCTAAGAACTTGTTTAATGGGCACAATATGTCGCACATAGATTGATTGTGTGCATTTTCAGAATTCTCGTGGTTATCATTTCAAATAACAAATATGTGGACATTCATAGAATTTCGACATTTCCCGAACGTATGGAAAACGTACACTAGAACTACAAATGTATTTTTTCTATTACTATTATTTTAACCTATTAAAGTTTTGAAAATCAATTGCGAGTGTTTTGATCAGATGATGCCATAAATATCGATCCGCTCGATGTGAATGAAAATATAAAACTTTTTTCGGTTATTGCTAATTGATGATTTCATTACGAATTTTTTATTTACTATTCATTAGTTGGCCACTTGTAGAATTCGTGTCTCGAAAAATTCAATCAGTAATTCGCGCTGTCTCACGTGGTCAAAAAGACAATTAATTGACTCAGTGGAATTTATTTGTTAAATCCACTACTTCATATGCAGTCGAAGCATCTAATCAGCTATTCAATTAATCGGTAGCCGGCACTCCGTTGGTCCGCAAATGTCGACGTGAAAACGCTTCCGTCTCACTTGCGCTGCTGACTTTTCAGCCCGCCGTAATTTCGTTCTCCACTTTACGTATTTCCGCTTGGATGTTGCATACGACATTCTCAAAGTTTCGTATATCAGCTGAGATCTGCTCCAGATTCATGGCGATGTTCTTCAGCTTCTCTCGATCGATTTGCACCTCCAGTTCGCGTATTGTCTTCGTGACGCCGCCCGTCTGCGCCACCAGCTCGATGAGATCGTCGCAGTTGGCGTGCAGGGCGGCCAGCAGCTTGTACGCCTTCTTGGCGTGCACGTCGTGCTTGGCCGTCTGGAAAAGCAGATCGTCCGTGTAGTTGAATTGGCGCTGTAGCTGCGCCGACACCGAGTTCAGCTGCTTCTGCAGGTCGCGCGTGTCGTCCAGCACCTTGTAGATGTCGTTGCGTTGCTTGCGTATGTTGGCAATGAACTCCAGTATGCGTCGCGTGTACTCCTTGCGCAACGCTGCACCGCCATTGGGGCTGCTCTTCAGCTCGGCGCTTAGCTTAGCGTGGCTGTTGGTCTTGTCGCGCAGCGCCTGTTCGAGCTGCTCAATGTTGGCTCGCAGCTCGACGACGTTTTGCATGTTTTTCGCTTGCTTCGCCGTCCTGAGCGATGCGAGGCTGTCCAACATTGGTTGGCGGTATTCTTGCCACTGTTGTTGCAGCGTTTTGCGACGCTCTTGTGCGCTTTGTATAAGTCCGTCCAGTTTGGCCACGTTTTCCGCGGGATTGTCTAGCACCAAGCAGGTGCGCTCGTGCATTTTGCCATCTTTGCGCAGCTGCTCAATGTGGGCCACAACGCTGCACTGTTCCGTTTTTAGGGCACTGATTTTGGCGCTGTTCGCTTTACGTTCCACAAGCAGTTCGTCGTTTTGGCTCTTCAGCTGATTCACCTGCTCCGTTAGCTTTTCGAGCGGTGAAAGCACGCTCGCTTCTGGCAAAACGTCTGCTGTAGGCGTGGCACTATCGCTTGCCACTGCCAACACTCGACTATCGCCACTAGTCAGCACTGTCAGCGAGCCTTTCAACAGCTCCTGCGCCGCGCCATCGCTGTGCAAATCAAGCGCATTCTTGTGCAGAACGCTGCTGATCAATTCAAAGTGCTCGCTTGCGGTCTGCTGGAAGACGCTGGGCGCCTGATGCTGCAGATAGTGGTGCACCTGCTCCGATACTGGCTCCACGCCGGCCACATTGAGATTGTGCTGCGGCGCAAACTTCATACACTGGCTGCTGCAACCGTCGTAGCGCCGATTGCCCACTGCGCGGCAATACTGCGGCACCCAGGGAGTGCGCAGCTGATGCAGCATCTTGCTCTTGATTTCGCGTCGCAGCAATTCGTAATCGCCGAGCGCGTGTCCGCCGTCGGTTGTTTCCAAGGCGCGGTTGTCGCGCGGCAGTTGCTCGATGAGGAACATCAACAGGCGACGCACCTCCACGGCATTCGGATACAGAAAGGTCTGGTAGCCGATGTCGCTGCGATAGCCGCAGTTGGCGCACAGCTCTGCGAGCGTTGTGGCTACGGAGAAGCGCTGCGCCATTGCCACTCCCTCGGGCAGCGAGCGTGGCACATTGGTGACGGCCGGCTTGATTAATTGCAGGCAGCTGGCAACTGCGTGCACCACCAAGCCGGGTGTGAAATTGGCCATGGTGCAGTCGCTGTCGATGCGACAGCCGATCTGACGCAGCGAATGCACTATGATTTTGTCCACCTCATCCATGTCGACTGGAACTGACCAAGTTTACCCAACGGGGCGGAATCGAGGCAAGAAAGTTTAAACAAATACGAGAAATTGAGATAAATTCGCCGAACAGCTGTGCGATGATGATAAATAGTGCAGCACTGCCAGCTGTAAACAACGAAGAGACTCATTAGCGAAGGTAATTTTTGGCGATAGCTGGGAAGGCGGTTATCGGAATTTTGTGCGAGTGAAATATTACGCAACCGCATTTTGCCATATTTGACTCGTAAGGATCAAAATGACGTTACTGAATTGTTTCCGTTGTTGTTGTGTAAATGTTAAAAAATTGCATTACACAATGTTTGAGAAAGCACTGACTTTGAGTGAGCATTTGGAGAAAACTAATTATGTTGTTTTAATACGAATCTAAAAAATCTAAATGCGGCATTGGAGAATTTGCGTTCTTTCTCATAAATCCAACTTTTGGCTTAAGTGCAGTATACCGTACCCTCGTGAAAAAATAAATAAGTATGGTTTTACAAGGAAGGCTTCTGAATCTAACAAACTGAAGAAATAACTCAAATAACTCAATCAATTTCCAATCGATTTACACGATATGTGATTTATATGTACGAGTAAGAAATTATAAGCAAACAATTTGTTTTCTATAAAATTTACAAACCCGATTTTTTCTCGAAAAAAACCATAATAAACATACAATAAATTTGTTACCATATATTCCCTTTACAATGAAATATAGAACATTTGAACTTTTTTGGTTTTGCTTCTATATTAAAATTTAAATTGAGCTAAAGCATCTGTTTGCAATATTGAAATTGCGCTTCTGAAGGTTAATGCTTACGCGTTATATTGCGATCATAGGATTTGAATACAAAAGTACTTTAAGCACTTTACTGAACCGGATGCCCTAGTTACTCCCATGAGGGTTATTTTTTTTCTCACAAAAGGTATCAAAACATCAAAAAAATATAAAGCACAAAATAAAGATCTTTTGAAAACTTTTTTTAATATGGCAGGTACTTGTACAATCCCCTTCAGCCTTCATTGCCTGAAAATGATGACGAAGGGGATTACGAAATTTTTTTGGACCAAGAGTCGACGAAAAAATCAAAACACGCATTTAAAAAAACAAAAATATATGTTTTATATTTCATTGAAAAGAGAATTCCACACGATACAATATGGTCCAAATTTTTTTATACATTTTTTTGCAAAATGTTTAGTTTGTTACATTCAGAAAAACAAGTTCTATACAGCAAAATGTTCCTTCTTTTTTTTCACGAGGGTAGATACGCTATTCTGAACTTGTACCCAAATTTTTATTAAATCCCTAACTAGTGAATTTGAAGTTTTGCATTGTCTAAAAAGTCATTGCATTCTAATTTATTAAATATGTAATAAGAGAAACTCACCCTCTTTCCATACGACAGCCTCTTTTCTTTCGTTCGTTCTCAACAATGATGAATCGCTGTCAGTTTTTATTGCTTGGGATACAGGGTTTACCATTGTGCCTGCATATGTATTCAATTGACCATTTTTTTTTTTGTGATTGGGCGGGGGCGTGCCCGTCTTTGTGCTTAAAAACTCATCATATAAATGTGACATGACCGGAAAAGGCACACAACTTTGCTGCATTGTGGGCCGCAAGGTGGGCTGACCACATGCCATGGCTGGGTTTTAGCATTGCGAGTAGGAGGCCGAATAAAAAATGACTCTGAATTGACCGCAACAAATGTGCCAAATTGGAATTTTATGTGCGTTTTATGGAAATGGCATCATCGAATGTCACTTTGTGCTGCACGAGTGCGGCGCAAATGTGTTGTTAGGCTGGAGAGTGAACAGTGGGCAGTGGACACCGAATGGCTGCTGACGGTCGGCGTGTTGGGGATATGCGAAAAAAGCACATCTGACAAGTCTATTTGAGTTGTTGATTAAAATTGTTGTGATGTGACATGCGGTTGTTGGGCGTTTGTGGGGTACAAATGTAGATTTGTTGCATGTGTGACAGCAATTTGGGGCTTAAAGTTTAAGTTGAAATGAAATATTATTGTCAATAGTACATTATTGTTATATGGAAGAAGAAGACCGAGTGTCCGGTGGAAGGACCACGGTGAGGACGCTCTACCATCTCTTGGTGTGAACAACTGGAGAGAACTTTTGCGGCAGGTTGTGACCCGGGAATGGGTTATTAAAAAATTAATAAAAAAAAAGTAAAATTTTTCTAAAAAAATATATTTTTTCGAATTAAGGGAAAACAGCTGAAGTTGCCGTTAAACTGAACCAATTGTGCGCTGACAATTCTTTGTAATCTTCCTCTCTCCTCCTCAATAATTAAACTTCATGTTTGTGATTTATATTTTATGCTCGTTATTATTATGATTTTTGTTACTTTTATTATTCATTATTGTGTAGTCAAGTTAGTGTGGTGCTATAATTGTTTTTGTTTTTATATTTATATGTATTTAATTTATTGATTTTCGTTTTGTATTTTTCAATGAATTGTTTAATAGCGAACATTAATTAGCAAAATTTGTTATGTTGTAGTTGTCGCCTGTTTTACTGCATTCACGAAAGCACACATTCGTATTTTTAAGCATAATAAAAAAATGTTTTTTTTCTGTTCTTAATTTATTTTTACAAAATTATTGCAGCTTAACGTTGTAGCTTTGAGTATATAAATGTTTTTGTTTTTCAAAATAATTTACTATAAAAAATTTGTTCCAGCATTTAAACTTAAAGAAAAAAAAAATAGTTTAAAACATGCTTTAAATAACTTAAGAAAAAAACAGCAATGAAAACAAGTCCAAATTCAAGTTTTTTTTGCTCTTTAATTTCATGTGGACATGGTTGAGGAAGCATTTGATATGTTGTTGTTGTTTTGTTTTTTTTTTGTTTTACATTATTTTGTTTTGGTAGAAAATTAAATTACCATACTTAAGTACGAATAGTGGAAATAACCATTACACTAATTATTTATTTAATTATTAATCAATTAGTTAATTATTCAATGAATAACAATAAAAAATATGCACTTGGAATCGTTTGTTTGTGTTTTTTGTTGTTGTTGTCCTTTTTACACATAAGTAACTCGCTTAGCTGCTGCTTAATAATTTGTGATTTCTCTTCTTTTTTTTATTTCTATTGGCACACTATCTAAGTCTTATGCAATTATCTTCATCTTTACCTTAATTTCGCCCTTATCTGCATTATTACTTACATTCACTATGGGAATCTTGAGTTTCGGTTGCTGATCTCGAGTATTCGGTACAGTCGCACTGTTTGTTGGCTGCAACGCTAATTGGTGGCCCGTTGTGGGCGTGTCTGAGTATAATTTACAAAGCTTAAGAATTATTTAACAACAAGAAATGCTTTAACATGAGAATCGCCATTACTCGAAGCGGTTTGCTCGCATTCGCTGTCTGCAGTTTTCTTCACTCAACTTTTGATTTGTGCTTACACGTTCTAAAGCAATTAAGTATTTTACACAATTTTCAATTATTTCAATTATTATTAAATAGTCTGCAATGCGGATTGGCGCCTATGGTGGCCTATGTACAGTTCACAGAGTGGGAGCGAAGCTGTCAAAGATTTCATTCACTGGGCGACTAAGTGTGCACCGGACAGGCGAGTCGACAATGTGAGGGCTTAAAGAATGTTTGGCGGCAGTGGGTTGAAGAGCCATTGAGGAAATCGTATCTAGCAAAGAGTGAGAGAGCTTTGGAACCTTTGCATGATTTGGTTCCATAGAGGAATGGGTTCTTTTTTAACGAGTGTATTTAGATAAGTTAACAAATAAAGACACGCAGACACTATTCTGAGCGTCGGACAGTCACCTTATCGTTCACGCCCCAAACTAATGTCAAAGCAAAGTATGTTTAAGAGTTAAAAAAATAGGAGAAGGCAGCATGGATATGGAATTTGTTGCATTTAACCCTTTTGGTTATTCTATGCCATATGGCATAGTCTCTTTTCAGAGCCTGTTTTAGGTAAAAAAACTTGGGGATACTATATTTTTGTTGTTCCTTAGAATAGTTTGAAGTTTTAGGAAAAATACGAAATTAATAAACTGAATAATTAAGTTGAGAGAAGAGAAGTATACACATTTTTTTAATGGTATATCTTGAGATAGAGAAGGAAGAGGCAGAAAAAATTATATAACTTTTTTAATTTGACGTTTTCTTTCAATTTAGATACTTTTTTTTAAAAAATGTTGGCTGAAGTAAATGAAGAAATATTCAAACTTTCGTGATGCGTAAAAAGTTGTATGTTGAAGTAATTATTACAGCCACAACGATGTGGTTGCTCTCATAGAAAAACACTCTAAAATACAGGGTCCGAGTATAAAAATTTAAAAATTACTTATGGATTGTTGCTATAACCACATAGAAGCCTAAAACGTAAAATTTAAAATTTTAACTTTCACCTGTAAAAAGCTGTACCGAAAGGGTTAACAAAACCATATCTTACTAAATGAAGCAGCCAAACAGATATTGCACCTACTTTGCTTTGAAAGTTTTAACAAAATTGTCGAAATTTTTCCCATTTTCCTGCCCCCTAACCTCAGTTTGGAGCCTTTCAATTCAGCTCCTTATAAAAGAAGTTTCAAAAATCCGCACACACAATGCTTTTTTTCTACATATTCTTAATACCGAGAAAACCTGCCCGTCTCCATGTCGATTGTCAAATGGCATCTTGACTGCCTTCTCCGAGACAGCAAAGACAAATGTCCAACATCGATTTGTGACATTAAGATCAATCGACATTGCGACACGCTCACACCCGACGCATAATTGCCACAACCTTATTGCGCCATTATGAGCAGCAAATACATACAAAGCGGGCCGAAGCTTTTGCTTAATGGGATTAAATGCGCGTCGCTGGCGAAAAACTTAATAAATTTACTGCTCCAACGCGGAGAGCTGCGGCACGCAACAGGCGCATTGCTTCCGCATTAATCGCATTTGATTTGTGTCTGCCGCAACGTCTTAATAAATGACAACTGTGCGCTGCTCTGTCTGTCTGTCTCTGCCTGTTCGCTCCCCCTGCTAATCGTGCTCGCGTCTGCGAAGTTGGCACGGCCCAACGCCTCGCTGGCTGACTGCTCGTGCCAGTGGGATTAGTCCTTGGCAGGCGTCTCCGGCACTTTCGGCAGAGTCATTAACTTTTAATAGGATTTTTCTGCGCTGCGCCATTGTCTCTCTAATTTCCTTCGTGTGGCGCTTCCTTCGGCGCCCCATCCATACATAATGCAATGATGTAGCGTTAATGTGGCGGATTAGTGGCTGGCGTTGTGCTCTTTATGGGAATTTTATTGTAATGTTGATGTGTCGTGGTTGGGCGAGGAGAGTGTTTCGCCATTGCACCTGCTTTGTTTTGAAAGTTTTAACCAAGTTGTCGACATTTTTCCCATTTTTCCTGCCCTCTAACCTCAGTTTGGAGCCCTTCAATTCAGCTCCACCCTTTCTAGTTTGCTCTCCCTAACCTCACTCTCAATTGCCTTTGCGCACATTGAAGAACATGCGCGCCACCTTGCCCAGCGCTCCCACAATGTCCCAGCTGTCGCGCGTCGGCAGCTGTGGCTGCGTCGCCTGTTGCAGCTGCTGCTGTTGGTAGTGTTGCTGCTGCAAGTCGCAATCCTGCAGATCGACCTATGACGGCGTCGAGTACCAGCCGCTGGTCGGAGCGCCCTTGTGGTACAGATGGAAGCTCGAGTGCGGCGCAAAGTATTGCGGCTGGTCGAGATTGCTGTAGGTGACGCCGGCATCGGTGGTGGTGTGCGGATGATGCATGGCCGCCGCTGCCGCTGTGTACGGCTGCGGTTTGAGTGGCAGCGCCGGCGTGCCGCTGCCATCGCTGTTGCTGTTCGGCGTCGTGTACTGCACGCGCAGCGGATCCGCATAGTCGTAGCCGTTGCTGGTGAGTGCGGGCGCCTTGGCGGCGTTCAGCGCGTTGCTGGAGTCGCGCGGCGAAACCGAGCTGGGCGGCGTCATGGCGTTGTGGTAGTCGATCGAGCTGTGGTAGCCGCCGTATGTCGACACCAGATTCGTGAACGCGTCCGAGGAGCTCTTCTGCGCTGCCGGATGCGCCGAGTGCAGCTGCAGGTATTGGTGGTTGTCGTAGGAGGATTCGCTGCCGGGCGGCGTGGGCAGCGGCCCGTTTTGCTGGTCGCTGTAGAAGACACCGGTGGGCGTTTGGCGCGCCGTGGCACGAATGACGCTCTCGCGATTCGCGTAGAGTTGCCGCAGCAGCGCGGTGGCGGGCATGGGTGCCGGTTGTTGGTAGTGCGGCGCGCCGATCCACTGAATGGTGCTGCTCTTCTCGTTTTGCTGCTGCTGCTGCTGTTGTTGTTGTTGCTGTTGCTGCTGTTTCAGCAGTGCGTCGGCGCTAAAGTCGGTGGTGGGCGGTGGTCCATTGGGCGCAGCGCTCACGCCGGGCGATGGCAAATGCTTCGACATGGCATTCTCCAGGTCCTTCACGGAGCTCTCCGCATGTTGTTGTTGTGATGGTTGTTGCTGCTGCTGCTGTTGGGACTGTGTGGGCGCCTGCTGCTGCGGCGGCTGCTGCTGTTGATCTTCTACGACCGACGGCAGACGGCTGCGCGGCGCTTCACGCGCCTCCAGCGCCGGTACTTTTGCATGCGGCTGCTGCTCCGGCGTAATGGCCGCCACGCTGCTCACGTCCGCCTGCTCGTCCGGCTGCAGTGCGGCTTTGCTTTTGCGCTTTCGCTTCGTTGTGGTGGGCACGGCAATGGGCGTGTTCACGGTGGTGGGCAGCACACTGTTGGCGGCACTGTCCAGCTCTACGCCCAGCGGCGTGGGACTGTCCTTGATTAAAGCTAAGTTGCTGGCATTCGCATTCGCCGTGGAGCTGGCGCCACGACCGCGCGAGCGCTGGTTATGGCCGTCGGAGTCGCTTTTGGCGGGCGTTGTCTTCGAGTCGCCGCTCAGTCCGGGATGAGCGTCCGTGGTGGGATCGGCGCCGGGCGAACCGGAGCCCTTATCGTTGCCGAGCTCCTCGTGCTTGATGCTGTCGACGCTGGGCTCCAGCTGACAACAGTCCAGTATGAGATTCTCGTTTTCGCGATTGCTGCCAAACGAGAGAAAGAGAAAAACGAGGTGATGAGTGAGAAGGTGTATAGAAAAATACGAACACAAATTGTGGTTAGTGGTAACCTTAGAATAACCAATTGTTTGGTTTGTTATGTGGTGATTGCGTCACTTGAACTCACCTTATGACATAGTTGACACAGATTATGTTCTGCTCGTCGGCGTTCTTTGTACTGCAGACGACGGTGGCGCAACTTTGCAGCCACGTGTAGCCGCCATTTTTGTTCATTAGCCGGAAGTAGCCAGTCAGCACTTGACCCTTTTCAATCACTGAGAGATTAAATTAGAGAGAGTAAAGTTAGTGTGCGATCGACTGAGATGACCGAATTGACGAGATGAATAGACTTACGGTCCATGTGGCTTTTGCGCAGACGCGCAGCATCCTCGGCATGGCACAGAGCGTACATACTCTTGTTGACTAAATCTTCGGGAGTATAGTCCAACAAATCGGAGACTCTGCAAATTGGGATTGTAGACAAAAATTAAATACTTCTGAGTTGTGAGTGGGGAAAACTTGTAACAAGGACATGGAAAATCCGATTGATTTAAAAAATTTTTTTTTTTTAAATCCTAAGCAATTGAGTAGACGTCAAATATTTAGAGTGTAAATGAATTGAAAATAGCAATTAAAATTATATTTGAGTTATTTCACACCATTTAGGCAAAGTCAGATAGAGCAGATTTAGAGCAAATTTTCTAAAAATTTTTTTTGTGGAATTTCAAACTATTTAAAAATTAAACTATTTCACAGATAATTGAATTCTTACAATAATCCTGTGTAGGTATATAATCTATGTTTTCAGTATAACTGATAATGTATATTTTTCTACTTCTTTCATATTTTAGTCGATTTTTACAACATGCTTTCATCGATTGGTTGATTTTTATTGGCACGTTGTAATTAGCTCTCACTGGGTTGTGTTTTCACTTAACCTTAAAACAACCGAGCAATGTTTGTGTGCAAGTACACTCACCTTGGTTCGCAGTGCGCTATTCGAAAGTCGAAATTGATGCGCGTCACAAACATGTCGCATTCCAGCCGAATTTCGTGCACAGATGGCGGCGGCAGTGCAATCGCCAGACCCACCATGCCCAGCAGGGGTGGCTGTGACTTTCGCGTGTGCGAGAACGTGTATTGTGGCCGCAATTTGCACAGCAACAAGACGACCTACAACATTACGAAACATCGAAAGAGGAAGAGGAGAGATTGACATAAATAGCGATTAAAGACATATTTATGATTGTTTGAAATGGTTAATTGAGGAAATATGCTTACAGATATATACTATATATATAATTGTGATTATGAGGTGATATTTATGACTTTCCTATAACATGGCACAATTTGGACATAAAGACGGGACAAAGCTGACTTGAGTGGAGAGGACTTTGAACAAGTCGTATTACTGTCAAAAAAAATGGTCAACAAATGTTTTTCATCATTTGAAGATCAACGATTTTTTGTAATTCTTTTCTATTTCTTTTCAATACGTTGTTTATTCTTTTGTGGTTCGAATCGCAAACTCAAAAGAGACAAAATAAATACAAATTCTTTGAGGGTTGTCTTCTAAACAGGAAGTTGCAAACAATTTGTTGCAAAAAATTGCAAGTAAATGTTCAGGATTGGCATGAAACTGTGGGGCGAAATCTTCCGAATGACTGTTAGCGCCGTGATTCAGCGATTCAATTCATTGGATCATAAATTTTATCTTCAAAGAAGGCGACATAAAGTTATAAATATTTAGAATTTCTTTGAATAATTTTTGTAAATTTGAACCATCCAAGGTTCGTTTATTGGACCTTCTGACCAGAAAGACCCGCTAATACTGAGTCCGACTCAAGTCATGAATTTTTGTAATTAATAAAAGTTACTTCATAACTTTGTTGTCATTGTTGTTTGTCATAGCAGGTTGTTTGTCATAAGTTACAAATATTTAGAATTTCTTTGAATAATTTTTGTGAATTTAAATTTAAACCATTAAAGGTTCTAATGAGAAACCTTCTGACCAACAAAACCCGCTAATACTGAGCCTGAGTCAATAAAATGTTAGCTCTGAGATTCAATGATGCAATTCATTGGATCATAACTTAGATCTTAGATCTAAATATTTAGAATTTCTTTGAATGATTTTTGTGCATTTAAAATTAAACCATTCAAGGTTCTAGTGAGGAACTTTTTGGCCAGGAAAACCCGCTAATACTGACTCTGGGGCAATAAATTGTTAACTCTGGGACTCAGTGATCCAATTCATTAGATCACAACTTAGATCTTAGATCTTCTTAGGTCAAAATATTTAAAATTTCTTTGAATGATTCTTGTGAAGTTTAAGGGTTATTGTGATGAACCCTGTCAACTGCATCTAAATTTCAATGAAATCTTTTTGCAATTAATAAAAATTGCAAATGTAAGCCTTTTCGAAACAATAAAATAAAAAAACAGAAAACTGACAAAGTGATAGCAGGAGTCAAAGGAGCTTGAAAAGCATTCTTTCTCGGCTTCGATTTACAGCATTCAGGCAGCATTTACTTATGTCTCGATTTCTTGCCACATGTTATAAGTAAAGTCTTAGGCAACTCTAATTGTTACCATCGATACAATAGCTGTGATTTTTATATGCAATTTAATAATTGAAAATACTAAAAGTACTAAAATTCATAGATGAACAAAAAGGGTGTTTATATGTATGGGTGAATGTGGCCTAATAATGTGCAAAATACATAATTGAAGCAGTTATAAATTTGTGTATATATTCGATACTGATCAATCAAATCAGTTATTGCATTCTATTCTTCAATAAACTACAAACAACAACAAAAAACGCGTTCAATTCATTAATGAATTAATTATAGTTTTATCAGCCAGGAAATGAAAATTAAAAAAATTTTGTTAGTACTATTTTGAATTTTGACAACTACTGGAACTGTACAAGTTCCACTTGTTAGTTGCGACAATTGCTGTCTTCTTTACTGAATACTACGAAAGTAGATACGCAAAATGCAAATTACTGAAATTATTCTTGTTCATGTCTTTCCATTTTTCATTAACTATATAGTACAGCATTATTTTGTTGTATTTGCATTTTTGTATTATAGTTTTATTGAAAAAGGCAGTGAGCGCACGAAACACAAAAAGAAGAATTCCTTTGTACTGATTTTAATTGATACGTACCGAATAATTGGTGCCCGGCGTTTTACCATTTTTACCACCATTGACCGATTGATCGTTAGCCTGCAGATAAGTAGGGGATGGGATGGTAACATATACTTAAGTTAAATAAATTTCGATTTTTTGTTTTGCGAATGTTGGAGAATTTAGTAGTATTAAGTCTAATGCTTTGCTTAACATGGGTGCGGTTGTTGTTTAAGTTGGATTTTTAGTTGGGGTTCTGCACTAAAATTGTGTGATATAATGTAAAATATTTAAAGTTTTAAATAAAAAATTAAAACAGTTCAATTTGAATAAGCTTCCAACAACCAATGAACAACAACAAAAACTACATTCAAGTGTAAAAATTATGCATTAAATATTTCTTTTTTCTATTCGTTTTCATAGTTAAAGTCTTGGCAAATATTTTATTGTTTGTTATGTAAATAATAAAGTGGTTGACTACTTATGCTAATGCGTGCGAAAATATTTACGTATTCATACAAAAATTATAATTTACTTAGTAAACGAAATGCTGGTACAGTACATACCCGATAACCGGACGATTTGAAGTGACAGCCTCGCTTCGTTAGCGTCGATTTCATGCGAATGCAGAAGGAGCGTTCGTAGCCCTTGTAGCCGCTCGTTGAGGCAACTGTCATTTGCGCAGAAACTGCAAGAAGTATCAAGAAACAAATTTATAGCTAAAATTAAAAAAATTGAAAAGTAACAAATATTGAGGAGATGACCTATGAAAAGTAGTTGACAGTGAAGGGAGTAGAATATATACGTTCATGTTTGTGTCGGAAATGCCAACCAAATTTGACTATATAGTTTTTGTATGCTTATAAGTAGTGTCCGACCGGAACCACTTTTTTGGGCCGAAACCGAAACCGAATATTCGGTTTTTTTTAATATTCGGCCGAAACCGAAACTTTCTAGTTGAAATAAAAATCACCATATCAAGCACTTTTTTCAACAAACGAATTTTACATTAAGTAAATAAAGAACAAACAAACAAGCATAGCATAAATAAATAAATACTTATTAATAAAAACAATTTATTCATTTTTTAAAAACGTAAACAAGAAGAAATCACCCTTTCGTACCTTACTCGATAATATTCAAAATTAAATAATTTAATATTATATGCTAAAAAAAGAAGTTTATTTACATTGCTGGCATCTAAATTACTCCTCCTTTTACTATATATCTGCTACACAATAAAATGTAAAAAATATTCTAGAAAGTTTCGGTTTCGGCTATTCGGCCATTTTTTGGCCGAAACTGAAACCGAAACCACTTATTTGGGCCGAAACCGAAACCGAATATTCGGTCGGACACTACTTATAAGCATATACAAATTAAAATTTGTGCATCATTTCGTCGCCTCAGAAAACGAATGTCGTATGTTCCATTATGCTTAGTAGAACATATGATATTTGTTTTGTCAGGCGACGATTTGTATGACATTTGTTTTCTCAGGCGACGATTTGTAAGGTTCTCAGCTGTAGCATTCCAACTGTATTGGATTTGTATATAAAGAAATCAACTTATGAGCAAATTCTTCGCGTCAAGTACGTACAATTTTTGAAATAATTTGAAAACACAAGTGTAAACATTAGTTCGAAATAGCATGACAAGTCAAAGAGATATTTTGTTGTTATTTTGTCAAAGTGCAAATAATTTGTTGTAACAAATTGCAAGTGTTCGGAATTG
Source organism: Melieria crassipennis (assembly GCA_963668005.1). Classification (NCBI taxonomy): domain Eukaryota; kingdom Metazoa; phylum Arthropoda; class Insecta; order Diptera; family Ulidiidae; genus Melieria; species Melieria crassipennis. The sequence goes on from OY764962.1 coordinate 122,078,787, forward strand.
GCATGAAACTGTAGGCGAACTCTTTCGAATGACTGTAAGCGCTGTGATTCGGCGATTTAATACATTTTTTTCTTTATAGCAGGCGATATAAGGCTAAAAATATTAAGAATTTCTTTGAAGGATTTTTGTGAATTTGAGTTTGTACCATTCAAAGTTCTTTTGGTGGACCTTGTGAGCAGGAAAAACCGCTAATACAGAGTCTGATTTAGAAAATTGCTTGTGCCATCCCAAATTTATTAGATTTCCATACAAAGAGATTAACTTATGAACACATATTTTGCATTAAGTTGCATTTTTGAAGGCATTTGACAACACGAATGTAAACATTAGTTCGAAATAGCGCGATAGATCAAAGAGATATTTCACTATAATCGGGAGACTATTTCAGTGGATGAAAGACAGCCAGAGACCTAAAATAATTATTATCCATATTTTTGGGAATAAAAAAATTGCCCTTATTTAAGAAATTTCTAAAATTATTGCTTTATAATAATTATTCCCAATAAGAAATTTTTTACGTCGCCTATTACTATTATCATGTAATTAATATTTTTGAGTTGCATAATAACTATTATAAGTAACAAATATATTTTTCGTTATCGATAATTATTATTTTGGGATTTTTGTTCTTTACATTGCTTCATAACTTTTATGTATAACTTTTTTAATTTACGTTACCGATAACTATTATTTTGAGACATATTTTTTTTTACGTTGCTTCATAACTTTTATTTATGATTTTTATTTCAGTTACGTTGCCGATAACTATTATTTTGAAAAACAAATTTTTTACGTTGAATTACTACATTTTGGATATGAATTCATTTTTAATTGTTCTAAATTGACAAACGCAAATTAACTGCAGAAACCTAATTTCCACCCACAACTAAACAATTAAAAATCAATTCATACTCAAAATGTGGTAAGGCAACGTAAATTAAAAAAAAAATTTCATAAAAGTTATGAGGCAACGTAAAAAAAATTTGCCTTTGAGCAACTTCACCTATTTGTCATCTAATAGCAAAATCTACAATTGATTTATGGGTTTAATTTAAGTAGTCACCAACAAATTAATATTTTTAGAAGTGAGTTCAACGCAAATTACAAAAATTTTACTGCTATGCCCAAAATAATTTCCAATAATTTGCAGCGATTTCAAGGAAAGTTTGTGTTCTAATTGAAGTCTACGAATTGGGCGCGTTTGATCAAATTCCTGTTTCTTTAATAATGGTTAAATAAAATCAAAAAGTCATAATTTTGTATTTTTCCATTAATATTAAATAATATTTCGGTAATTAAAAAATATTGATACCAAATTTATTTAACCCGTTTTAAGCTAAAATTGTTCAAAAGTAAACTAGCTCTAGAACTCGAACGAAGAGGCGTGGCGACTTCAATGTTGTCGTGGGCACACTTCTTGGTATTTCATGATTTAAATACCAAAAAGTAATATCGAGACACAGGGTAACATTCGGGGTCGAAAGGGTTAAAGCGATATAGAAAACTGGAGGATTAAATTATGAGCACTTTCCACATGTTCTTTTCTCACTTCTAAAATGTAGTGCTGGCAACACTTGTAGTTTTAGTTAAATCAACGAACATGAAGTAATACTTTCCAATTATGTACTTCATATTCTTTGGTTAACCCATTAAAGCCGGGTACCAGTTCCGCCCCTACGATTTTGATAACATTTCATACACGACTTGGAATTGAGCTAGACACGTAAAAGTTGAATTGTTTACAAATGAGTTAGGAGGCAGATTTTTGTGAAGTTCCAAGGCCACTACGGTTCGCCACATTTTTCACCTCCGGAAAATTCACAATTTTTGGAGTCTGGTAACTCTAGCTTGATGGCAGAATTTTAGGGTGACCTCTACTAGACTAAGGTAGTTCCATCTTTACCCCAACCATCCCTATCAATGATTTAGAGATATCTCTACCACGAACTTTTCTGTGATTTTTTTAAAAAGTAAATTTTCATGGGTAAATTTTTACCCATTAGGCAGCAATGGGTTAAAGCAGCTGGTTCCTAAATATTTATATTGGCTAAGGAAAACTGGATCCACGTTTAATATCGTAAAAACTATTGCAATGTTGTTGTAAATGCAATTTTATTTTGGTTTGATACAGAAGTTTGACTCGAAGCTAAGTTCGGTTCCACTTTGCCGACCTGATTCTAACAACATGTACAATCAAAATTGTTTTTTTAAGTATGTCTGATCATTATATAACAAATTATTGTAAGAAAAAAGCAATTATAAACCGAAGCCTGCAAAAGTTAAAATTCTTGGCCGATTAATTCCTAATAAAAAAATAAATATCTATTCGTTTTTCAGGTCTTTAATCCAAAGAAAACCACATAAACTCACCATCCGGATTATTGGTGCCGTGCGTACCCACACCGTCGTCCGATGCGCCCGATGTGGGCGACGCCAGTCCGGCCGGACCGCTGCCGTTGCCCGCCACGCCGCCACTGGTCAGACTGAGGCCCAGCTGTTCGGCGATCTCAGTGTGATCGGCCTGATGTATGTAGTCGAATATGCTGCTGCCCGTCATTTCGACCTGCGACAGGCCCAGATAAATGGACACCGTTTCCGATATGTACAGGAAACGGCCATCAGCGGCCACGGCCAAGGCGAAACCGTCCAGCGACTGCAATGAACAATGCGGAAAACGACACGTGAGTGAGAGGGAGAACACACAACATAAGTGCAGTGCATTCGAGACTAATTTGCATGCGGTTTAACGAACGGAAAGTCGTTCATTACTCACCTGCAGTATGTGGGTGCCCTGATGTTGTTCGAACAAGTCAACGGCGGGACTGCGACGTATGGCTGCACCTGCAATGAGCACCAAGAAGAACGAAGATAACATTGAATTTAGCTATAATAAAAAAAATTCCATTTTCAGAGCAAAAGAAATGTTTAAATAAATTATCGCTTAAGCCTGAAAATAACATAAAATATTAAATGTGAGGTAAAAGCAAAAACAATTTATTGGCACACATGTTGCCGGCAATAACGAAGCGCCAACGCCATAATTTGAGCGCCCATGTTGGATTTATTTATGCACCCAAGCACCGCCTGTGGGCCACATTGACCGCACTCGAAGTTATTATGGCAGGGCCGAGGCGCTCCGTTTGGGCCACTGACTTGAGGCTGCAGTTGTTGTTGTTGGTAATATTTCAATGGTCACTGTTGTGGCAGCTGCGTTCCAGCACTTGAACCCCACAATTCGTGCGAGAGCTGTGCAAGTTGCTCAATCCCCAGTTCAATGATAAGTTGTCGAATAATATTTTCTCAGCTGATTTCGTGGATCCTTTGGCCGGCATTTGCAGTATTTATTTAATTCAATTATTGAGTTTTATGATTATTGCACAGGAGCGCACCTTTTCGCTTCGCAACTGCACTTCGCCAACCCTTGTTTTCATATTTTTTCTTATATGTGGTTTTCCTGTCGTTTCGTCTTCGTGTTCAACTGCTGCCACCCTCGCCGACTGCCGGCCGAGCCAAGGCAAATCCCATGCGACGACCTCACATGCTCGACAACTGCAATTCGTTCGCACATCTTTGTGTGTTTGTGTGAGGCTGTGTGTTCGACAGCTTCGACAAACAGTTTCCGTTTCCGGTGTGTGTGCGCGCCACTCATTAATGACCTCAAAACGCCCGCTTTTATGTCAATTCAATAATATTTTGCCTTCTTTTGGCGATTTGCTATCCAGACGCGCTCACCCTCGACGCCTTTTCCATCACTTTTTATTCATTTTGTTTTTTTTTTATTTAATAAGTGGCACTTATTTTATTGCGTTGGCCATGCCCGAAGGCCAAAATATGAAATCGGATTTTGTGTTTTTTTTTTGTATTTCAGTGCCTCGAAGCTGAGACATTTGACGCGCATTGGCATAATCAATGCGCTCATGGGTTCTGTGCTGGATTTTCACGTTACTTTGTTGTTGTTGTTGTGCCATTTCAAGTGCTCGTGTCATTCCACCCCATTGCTTTGGATTATTTCAATTTTTGTTATTCGTTTTTTTCATTCGCTTTTAGTGTTTTTTATTTAATGCTTTAGTTGGTCGTGTTGTGGGGCTCTCAATTCCGTTTCGAGTAACCATACATATGACCGTAAGTATGTATGTGTGTGTGTGTTTGTTAGGTGTTATTTATGTTTTTGTTGTGGCTGTAGTTTCTTAACGTGACAATAATGACGCGCTGCTCGTCGAAGCATGACTACATATTTTGAAATTCATTTCAATGTGTTTCAAGTTAGTGTTCTTTGTTGTTGTTGTTATGTTATTGTCAACCGTTGCTGCTGTTTTGCATTGAAAATGCTAAAACATGAATTTAACATTAAAGTTTATTGGACAACAAAACCAAAAAGCAGTTGACAACCCAACGAAAAACGAGGGGAACTCATTCGTCGTTGCGCTCACCTTTTATTGTTGTAAGGTTTTTTGATAGTAAAATTTGGGAATTTGCTATAAAATGGTGGCCAGCACTTTGAATGGTGACAATATTTGGTGAATAAGCAAATTTATGCGAAGCATTTTTAGTATGTTTTACTATTTTAAAAAATTTTTGGTAGATTTTGAGTGTTTGTCAGACCTAATTGTGACTCTGGGCTTTCAAAAACAGAAAATAATCAAAACGGGAAGACGGTGGAAAACATCCAGGAGAGGGGAATTGGTAGATAAGGTACCTGGCTCCACCGGGTGTTCGGAATTAAGATAGTAAGTAGTATATCATCAATGGAAGCTAATAGAGGTATTCACTTGACTCTCAAAATTGTTGAATTGTTGAGATGTTAAAAAAATGCTGATATTTTTGTATAAAACACGTTTTTAATAACATAATAATTTTATAATAAGTTATTTAATAAAATAAAATCAAAAATATTTTATTAATACTTATAAAAATAATCCAAAAAAATATAAACCAAAATCCAATCATTGTTGGTTCTACAATTTCACCTTCAACTCGATCATAAAGTTTTACATTATTTTCAATGAATGAATTTGTTTTTAAGCAGTGATCCATTAGAAATGAATAGCAAAAGTTATAGCCAAATGTCTTTTAGTTGTTGTTGTTGTTAAAAAACTGTGCAGACAATTTCGTTGACGTGTCTGAATACCGAATGCCTAATGGCGGCTAATTGTTGGCAACATTCAAATTGTTTAAAGGCGAAACCAAATTGGAAGGAGAATGGAAAAAAAAACAAAATATGTACTAATAAAAATAAACAAAGAGAAAATAAAAAATAAAAACTAAATACAAATCAGAAACTTCAAGGTAATAAATCGCATTGAATTGTGTTGACTTGACTGAATAAAAAAAAATCAGAAAATTAAAATTGCCAACAGCCGTCAAGCCGTGTGACATATAGCCAGTCGATCGTTAGCAGTTGATCATTTGTTTTTTTTTTCAAGCAATTTAAAATTGTTTTAATCAAATGGCGGACATGAAATCGTAATCGGGCGGCAAGAAAGCAATGACAGACGTCATTAAATAAAAGCAAAATGGCAACAGTGCTATATATGCAAATGTGTGCGTCATTAAGCGCAGACAAAAACAATTGAACGGCCATCAAATAATATGGAAACTGAAACAAGGCACATAATGAGCAAAAACTGGAAAATAAAATATATTTGAAAAAATTGCTTAGTGGTTAAAAGTTCTGATTGAATTTATTTATTACTTATATATTTAGAATTTTTTTTAACAATTTATTATTTTTTTTGAAATTATTTTATGTTCATTTATGAATTGAATATGGAAATTAATGTATTTTATTATTCTTTTTATTTATTTATAATTTATTAATTTTTTTTTTATTATTTTATGCTCGTGTATGAATTAAATATGAAAATTAATGTTTCTTATAATTTTTTAAATTTTTTTAATTTATTTTTAATTTATTAATTTTTTTTCAATTATTTTATGTTCATGTATGAATTAAATATGAAAATTAATGTCTCATTTTTTTTTAATTTTTTTATTTATTTTTAATTTAATTTTTTTTAATTATATTATGTTCATGCATGAATTAAATGTGAAAATTAATTTTTTTTTTTTTATTTATTTTTACTGCCACAAATCAGCCAACGAAAGTTCGCCGTACAAAACCAGCAGAAAAAACACAGCGAAAGAGCAGAATTTGCTGTTATGTGCGCAGATTTTGGTATTGTGACAATGTTTAAAATTCGGTTGGTAGCCGCAGTCAATGCAAACGCTATAAGGTAACAACAACAAATATAAAAAACGAACAACGACAGATCTGCACAATTCCAAGTAACGTTAACGAAATTTCATTTCCTTTCGACTTGAAATAATTCGTTTTTCAATTATTTTTAGTCGATTATTTTTTCTTGTCATTCTACGCAAGTGCGTGTGTGTGTGCGTGTGTGTGTCTGTATGGTGCGCACTTTTGTGCAGCACAGCCATTTTTTTCTCATTCAAATATGGCCGCATATGTAAATTTCGCTGCCATCAGCTGCCTGTGACTTCTTCCATTTCGTGCTGCTTCCTTCTGTCTCTTTTTGCTTGTGCTTCATTTTTATTGGAAAATAAAACAAACGGCAAGTAAAAAAACAAGTAAGAAGCACTAAACTTCGCTTGGCTTTTCTCTTTTGCTTTTCGCTGCACATTTGTAATCAACATTCGATTTTGTCGAATGGCCATCGAAATCGTCTGGCTTTGCTTTGTGGCCAGAACGCAGTCGATTTTCATAAAATGGCCACACGGCTGTCTAAAGAATTTAGAAAGTTTACCAACCAACGAAATTTCACGAATTTCACTTTGCGCGCTTTGTGATTCATTGCGTGCTGTCATTGTTTAATTAATTGTTTAATTTTTATTGTTTGCTAGAAAAATCTAAATTGTGTTTGGTTGTTTGATTTGGTATAATTACTTACTTTTTAATTTACTACTGCTGGAGGCTTCGCGCGTCCATGGCGGATCGCCCTGTCCGGAGAAGTCTCTCAGTTTCAAATAGCTTATTGTCAGTCTTATAATGGAAGCCTTATCCAGTTGGCTTGTTATCGCTGCGGGTAGTGGTAGCATTTTGGCCAATTCGTAGAATTCATAATTCTCCTTGCCGCGTCGCGAACGCGCCGCATCGCGTGATTTCTCTTTGCGTAGCTCGAGAATTCTGCAAATGTGTCGAAGAAAGGGAAATTAATTTTAGTATTTTATTAACTTGTATTGATAAAAATCTAAAAATGACTATAAATACTTAGAATAAAGAAAATACATAAGTTTTACTCGGACGAGCAACAGTGTTGCCACCAGCTCACTAAGTAAGCGCCAATGCTTGGGAACTCATTGGGCCGAGACATGTTGAACTGTTCTTGCTGCTTTTGTTCAAATCTGTGAGCATCACATTGTTAAAAGTGTTTTCCTGATAGCAGAGTAGGAATGATAGATCTCTGAGAAGAGAAATCTTATGAAAGTCTATGAAAAAGCGGCATTCGAAATTGACAGATTTCTCGGCTGTAGGCGCACGCACAACTCATAGGTTTCTCATAGGTTTCTCTCATAGGTCTCTTCATTTCTGCTATAGTCTTCTTACAATAAAGTATTAAAAAATTACATATAATGATAGAATGTGAGCCCCTGAAAACTCCAGCCTTGGGCGAAAGCTTTCCTTTCTTCGGGGCTGCTCAGAAGGCTTCAGAATCACACTTATGGCCTCTTGACCAGATCAGAAATCTTTCTCATTGACTTAACTATAGCTTCCAAGCTAAAGACTTCCAAGTATTTTCTTATTATAACTTCTCATTTAGATTTTGGTGCTTCAATAAAACCTGGATTTCGTGACAAGCTTTCATAGTAACTTATTTTAGTAATTGTTCAACAGATATAAGGAATCTTATATTATCACTTCAAGCTTTTCACACAAGTCAAGCGCTTCAACATTGCTGTTTCAAATTTATAAAAAACTTAAGATCTCCTTCAATGGAATATACAAAGTCGAACGCATGAATTAATTGGTGGTGACAAGCTCGGCTTTAGAATTCCATAGGACCTTTCGAACTGGATCTATTTATTTTATTTATTTATTATTTATAATACCTTCCATTCATTGAATTATTTCCCTTGTCTTTTGTTGTAGTTTCAGTAACTAAAATAGTTGTTTAAAATAGTAAAACATTACTTAAAGACCCCAGGACTTTTCGAACTGGATCTGTTTATTTATTTTATTTATTTTTTTATTAATTTTAATCCCTTCCATCCATTGAATTATTTTCCTTGTCTTTTGTTGTAGTTTCAGTAACTAAAATAGTTGTTAAAAATAGTTAAACATTACTTAAAGACTCAGGACCTTTCGAACTGGATCTATTTATTTATTTAATTTATTTATTTATGATTTATAACCCCTTTGCATCCATTGAAATATTTTCCTTGTCTTTTGTTGTAGTTTCAGTAACTAAAACAGTTGTTTAAAATAGTTAAACATTACTTAAACACTCCAGGACCTTTCCAACTGGATCTATTTAGTTGTTCCATTTATTTATTTATTATTTATAATCCCTTCCATCCATTGAAATATTTCCCTTGTCTTTTGTTGTAGTTTCAGTAACTAAAATAGTTGTTTTAAATAGTTAACAATTACTTAAAGACTCCAGGACCTTTCGAACTGGATCTATTTATTTATTTAATTAATTTATTTTTTATTTATAATACCTTCCATACCTTGAAATATTTCCTTTGTCTTTTGTTGTAGTTTCAGTAACTAAAATAGTTGTTTAAAATAGTTTTTTTTACTTAAAGACTCCAGGACCTTTCGAACTGGATCTATTTATTTATTTTATTTATTTTTATATTAATTATAATCCCTTCCATCCATTGAAATATTTTGCTTGTCTTTTATTGTAGTTTCAGTAACTAAAATAGTTGTTTAAAATAATTAAATATGCCTTAAAGACTCCAGGACCTTTCGAACTAGATCTATTTATTTATTTTATTTATTTTATTTATTTTATTTATTTTATTTATTTTATTTATTTTATTTATTTTATTTATTTTATTTATTTTATTTATTTTATTTATTTTATTTATTTTATTTATTTTATTTATTTATTTATTATTTATAATCCCTTCCATCCTTTGAAATATTTCCCTTGTCTTTTGTTGTAGTTTCAGTAACTAAAATAGTTGTTTTAATTAGTTAAATATTAGTTAAACTAAATAGTTGCTTAAAATAGTTGTTTAATTAATGAGTTGAAAGCATTTATCAACTAATATATCCGTATTTAGATATTTAGCTAAATGTTGTGATATATTTCAGACTTAGTATTTTAATTATATGATCCCAGGAACTGCCACTTATTTCTAAGTTAGAACTGGATGACAGCCTACTTTATGGTTGTATTACCATCACTGTCCAGAAAAAAGGTGCGCTAATGTGATACCAAAAGACACAAAACTAAATTCCCTCATATCTTCTTGATCTAAACTTAAATATATAAATAACAACTTTAAAGCCCCCAAGAAATTCCAAAATGAAAACAAAAATGGTGACCATCTTCAAATTTCATGGATTGCTGTCGCCATGGACTAAGCCCAGTCTTAGTCTCAGCCTCAGACGCGGAAATGCTTAAGAAAACAGTTCACATGGAACATGAAAAAGAAGAAAATCTGCATAATGTCATTTTGTCGTCTGACAAGTGAACAGTGAAAAATGCGCCGCTTAGCAACAATTCGAAACAAATAACCGACGACGAGTGTGAAGCGAAAATTCCAGCACTAGAGGATAGTAATTTATTTTATTTTTATTTTTATTACTTTCCCGAAGAATGGTTAGTGTTTGTTGTTTGACAATTGCAGCACATCACTCAAAGCATCAAAACGTTTTAACCTCTGCAATTGTCTGTTCGCTCTGACTGTCGTTGTGTGCATCATTGTATGTGTGTGTGTGTGTGTGTGTATCGGTGATGAAAAGGTGTCACTGCTAGGCGAGTCAACAAGCCGAGTGCCGAGTGCCGCGTGTGCGACTGAAGTCTGCTTAGTTACTGTGACGGGCCGTTTGTCCGTTGCGAGCGACTCAAAAGTATAAAAAATTGCCGGCGATTTATTTTGCTTTGACTTGTCCATTGTCGATTTTGTCTACTCGAACTGCATTTTTTTACATTTTACACTTTTCACAGCGTCTTTTTGATGTTGACTGTTGACTGTGTTTTTTTGTTACTACTTATTATTTATTTTTTAATAAAATACGGCGCAAAGTAGACAAAGTGCTGAAATATTTTTTCTCACCGTTTACACAGCTCGAAGGAGGCAAAGTGAAACGCGGAAAGCGAAGCAGTTGGAAAAATTGCCGCCAATGTGGCATTGTTTGTGCCGTCAGCGCTGCGTATGCTGTAGCGCACAGACTGCGGCCGTTGTTGTTGTTGTTGTTGTCGTTGTTGTAGACTATCTGCATCTGCCGCTGCGACTGCGGGCGTTAACGTTTTGATATTTTCATTTGTGTGGCGTTGGCGCAAAGGCAGTGCGACTTGCACGTGCAGTGCTTTCAGCAACAACAACAACAACAACAGTAACGGCTCATCTGCGGTTACTGGCAGCTGTGGCGGCATTTTCATTCACAAAACTTTTCAGTTGCAAAGTTTGTTCATAATTTTAGTTTGTATTTTGTTGTTGCTTATCTTAATTTGTTTTACATGTGTGTGTGTGTGTGTGTGTGTGTGTTTGAGTTTTGTGGTGGCACTCTCGGGCCGGCTACAAGTCACCTTTTTTTGGCCAAGCACCCTCCGCCGGCCGCACGCTGCCGCTCGGCCGCTTAGCCGCTCAGCTGCGCGTCTGTGACCGCCTGGCGGCATCGCTTTTGTGCGCGCTTAAAGCGAAAAACGTAAGCGACACAATCATCAGCGCAGCCGCACAACAGATGCGTATCTGTGCGATACTGCCGGCTCGCATGCAGCTTCGGCTGTGCCATAATTTTCGTTTTCTTGCGCGCTGACTTGCTGCTGTTTCAGCGCGCATTACCATTGTTGTTGTTGTTGTTGTTGTTGTTTTGATGTTTTATTATGATTTCGTTTAAATTTTATTTTAATGTTTTATCTGTAAATGCTTGTCGCGCTGCTTGTCCGCTTTTCGGGCCATCCGTCAGCTGGCCGTCGCTGTACCAGCGATTTCTATCTTTAGCCGAACTTGTTATTTTCGAGCATAAAAATATTTTTCGGCAATTAAAATGAAACTGACAAACTTCAACGTCAGACTGACGCAGCGCGGCACGCATGCGCGATCCATGTGGCTGCCACGGGCCAAACATTACATCCACTTCTCCTCCATCACTTCTCCGTGAACGCTGCAGTGGTAAGCAACAAGCTTTTACTGTTGTTGTGTTTTTGTTGTTGCTGCTTGTGTGAATGACATTGGCAATTTGCACAAATTTTAATGAAATCAAACATTTCGCAAATGTATTTGAACAAATGTTGGTTGGTGCGGCAGGGGGAACAAAAATTACGATTGCCAAATGATGACATTATTGACGGATGCGGGGAACGTGCTGACACGCTAATTAATTGACAGAACCTCAATTTGCTCGTTCGGCACGAAATTTGCGCGTGTTCGGACTTTGCAACGCTATAACCCAGATCCCGCCTACTCCATTATTTGAACTTGAACATAGCAAATAATATTTTTTTGTTAATTTTGCATTCAACATTTGCAAATGTTTACAGATCAGAAGCTTTGGATTTCTCCTAATAAAAAAATTGAACTAAACGACTTTTATGGTTCATATATTTGTTAGTGATTTAGATTTAAAATTGTAGGACATTTAAGTGGCATTTGAGTCGCATTTCTAAAACCCTCCTCGTTGCAGTCATCAGAAGACATTGTGGCATAGATTCTTTGATTGTAAAATAGCACCACTCGTCCAGTTATGGCTGCAAAAGTTATGTTGATGAATAGAAAACCAAGACAATGAAATACTTCCTAGGCCACTGAACAGCTGCTTAAGGACATTGTGTTTGCTTTCTGGGGTCTAGGTTCATTTCTAGTCTGAGTCAGGAATACTTGAATTATCGCAATCAGTAAACTTTATTAAGAAATTGATTTGGTTTATGGATTTAATTTAAATTTATTGATGGCAATTGCTGATAAGAACCAATAAAGAGGTGTATGAGACATGAACGTAGCACAGAGCGAATCAACATACAGCGGCAACACTGGTTGGGCTATGTCTCCCGTATGGACAATGAAGCTGCGGTGACAAAGAAGTTCGACGCGGTAGTTTAATGTTAACGGCGAAGAGGGGACCGTGAAGTTGAAGACATCTTGTCATCTCCTGGTCCGGTCAAATGGAAAAGGTCCACGAAAAGCAAAACCGCCTGGAGAGAACTTTTGAAGCAGGCCATGACCCGGTAATGGGTTGTTATGGCCAGTTAAGTAAGTAAGTAAGTAAGTACTTAGAGACTGGTTATCCCTTCAACCATATAAACAGATTTCCAAGGTTCTTTTTTAGGCCTCCGAGCAAAGGAGCGGCTTGTACTGTACTTAACCTAGAAAGTTGAAGCCATTAATTTCAATTAATTTTCACCCTTTCGTTATAAAAAACATATTTCATAAAACTATTTCTGACCATCACCCTTTGTGCCATATTAAAAAAAATCCCCATTAGGACACTTTAAAGTAAGAAATCAACACTTTAAAAGTGATAAAATTTAATTTGATTGCCAAAGTTTAGCTTAAAGTATGTTCATATATAACATATACATTTGTTACATTTTGTTTGAATTAATTGTTTTCGTTTCTAGTGTAATTTTCCCCCATGTGTCAAAGTCACACTCAACCAACAACAACTACCAACAATTAATCTAAAAAAAAATTGCAAAACTGCAACAATTCAAAATTCAGCCAAATTGCAGCACAATTTCACACAAATTAATTGCCAATAAATCGTTACCGCATTAGTCATGCAACATTTGTCACGCAACAATTCGTACGCAATATTGCTTCCAGCCTCAGGCTGAATGTTGCTCAAGAAATCTCTTCACCTTTCCACACATTCGGCAAGGCACAATCAATCAATCAAAGCGCCTGCAAATTGTACAAATTCAAATGACTTGACGTACGCGCCATTTGACGTCAATGAGTGCAGTAGACGTTGAAAGGTCGTTTCCTTGGCTTCATGTTTTACAAATTGCAAAAAAAAACCTTAAGCGAAACAGTGGCCTTAGACAGTGTCAGGAGCGCTTCGGAGAAGGTGTGCGAAATTTTTTTTTGCGAATAGTTCATTGCGCAATGTGACACAGCAACTGACATGAAAAACAATATTGCAATCATTTATCAAAAAACAAAAAAAAAAAAAAAGAGAGAAGCGAATTGAAAAGGGGCGCAATTTTCGTGAAATTGTTGTTCTGTCTAATCGGTTGTCAACAATTAGTAGTTGACTCCTGGACAAATTGGATTTAAAAACTACAACTTATTAGCCCAGTGTCCAATAATATTGAACATTTTGGATTTTTCAGGTGTCCTATTTATTCGGTTAGGTAAGGTTAGGTTGGGTCTATTGGGAGACTCTATAGAACGATATAGAAACCACAAGAAAATTAAATTAAAAGAACAAATAAAATTATGTAAGTAAAATATTTGATAACACATTAAAATTAATTATTAAAATTTATTTAATATCAAGCAAATGGAGCAAAAGAAGATAAACAAATAAATTTATTTTTACAATTGCAAAATTCAGAAAAAATTAATTATTTCTTTTTTCAATTGAATCAAATTCAGTTTATGACAACAAAATTAAAAATAAATGAAAATTAATAGGATTAAAATTATTAAAACCTTAAATATGTTTTAAATAAATTAAAGAAACATGATATATGGTTTTCATTTCAATTATATAAAATTATAAATATTTAAAAATAATAAAATAATAAGCAAAAATAAAATAAATGATTATAAACCAATAGTCCAAAAAATCAAAAATGTAATCTTTTAAAATAGTTAAACTAGAACTGTAAAGAAGAATTTTTCTTAAAAACTACAAACGATTTATTAAAAACAAAAGCCATGAAAACCATATTAAATGATAAGAAAATTGTAGAATAATTAAAAAAATAATAATAATAATAAAAATAATAAACAAAAATTAAATAATTATAAAATAATACTACAAGCAAAATAAAAATAATACACAATAATTAAGTCATTTAATAATGAAATAGGCTACAAACTAAATAACTAAATAAAACTTACAAATGAATTATTGAAAACAAAACCATGAAAACCATATTAAATGATAAGAAAATTGTAAAATTATTAAAAATAATAAAGAAAAATTAAAAAATAATAAAACAAGCAAAATAAAAATAATACAAATTAATTAAATCAATTAAAAATAGTGAAATAGGCTACAAACTAGATTTTTTCATGTAATGAAAATTTAAAATAAAATAAAAAAACATGAAATCAACATAAAATTATAAATATAATGAAATATTAATCGAAAATAAAGTAAATAGATATAAGAAAAATGATAATAAATAAAGAAATAAATAATAAAATAATAAATAAAGATATAAATAAAGAAATAAAAAAATAATAAATAAATAAATAAATCTTTAAAGTAGTCAAAAAAAATTTTTTCATAAAAATTATAGAAAAAAACCATACAATTTATCAAAAAATTACAAAGTGATAAAAAAAAATAATAAAAAATTAAATATTACAAAAGTTATAAAATAAGGAAAACAATAAAAATGAAATAATTCAATTATGAAATTAAATACTGTAATTTTCTTCAAAAATACATAAATATTACTGTTAAAAGTTACAAAACTGCAAAATATCGCCACAATTAGTGCTGAACCGAATTTAATTGCTGTTCGGAAGAGTAACAAAAAACTCACACTAAGTTGTCTATGTTGACTTTAGCGAATGCAAATTGCATACAAAGTCAGTCTCTTAATATTTTCCATTACAAATAAAACAATTAAATCGAGTCCAAGACGCTAAACTGTGAAAGTCGTGAACATTTAACCTAATAAACACCTAAAATTATAATTAATACTTTGGCTAATTGCGCACGTCCCGTCGCTAACAACGCACAGACAGAAAACAACGCCGAATAACAACAACAACAACTTTTCCAGAGCAATAGCAGTGAGCATAAAGAAGCCATGCAGAACCAGCCAACCACATTTCGGACTGCACAAAGCGCACCGAAAGTGCTATTCGCTTGTATCCTTTGTTGGTCCTTTGTCGGTAGCAACAATAATGTGCAACGCGCAACTCAGCCATCGGTACCTGGGGTGTAATTATTTGCGTAAATAACTGCCGGCACAGCGAACACGACACACACTGCGCTGCACTGCGGCGCACCAAATCCTGCTTAATCCTTTGGCTGTTGATTTGTTTGTGTGCAACCCTTTTGCCAGGTGAGTGTTGCTTATGTTCGTGTAACATTGTCAACTTTGATTTTTATTTTAGATTGAAATTCTTTAAAAGGGTTGTGCGGTGCTAAAATTGTGATATCAAATTTTGATTAGCGTTCAAAGTTTTGCCAATACGAACCAATGAAGCGCAAAAGTAGATTAAGTCATTAGACGCACCGTTTTTGGGTTGACACAAATGCCGAATGTTGAATGTTTCAAGTAAAGATTAAGATGGTTCAGTGTTCTCGTACAACGAAACTGACAAGGAAACACAAAATAATCCTCAGTGGCTTCTACTGAGTGTTGTACGTACTCGTACTGAGTGTTTTATCAGCGTTGCTATCTCGGCCGAATGCTCACACTGCGAGTTGTTTTGGTTACTTTTGTGCTGTTGTCATTGTGGCAACTTTCCGATATGAAATCTTTATCTTTAACACTATTTATTGCTGTTGGAGAAACCGTTATAATGTCACATAATAGCAGAACACAGCAGAACCACAGCTTGTAGTCTCGCAAGTGGTCCTGCGACCAAGAAGAGAAAAGAGCCCGGAATGACTTCAAGAGAAGCGCATTTCGATAAGAATAATTTTTTACCAGCAAAGAAAAAATAGTAAGAAGAAAAACCAGAATTGGTACATTTGAAAAATATTTTCTATATGCGTTTTATTTGCAGAGAAAAAAAGGGGGAAATTGGCTACACACCAAGAAAGGCAGATCTTGATGAAATTGTTATTATTTTTTTTTATTAGCAAAGGTAAAAGGGAAATAGACAACAGTTTACGAAGAGCCAATTATAAATTTAAGTTTTAATAAATAAATAAAATAAATAAATTTAATAAGATAAATTTTCTTATTTTTTTAGTAGCAGACAAGAAAGCGGGATAAGCCGATTTCGATAGCGATAACAAAAAAAAAAAATTGAAAGGAAAATAGGCTACAGTTCAGAAGGAGTCCAATTCGATTACGTTATTTAAAAGTTTTTTTTTTTTATTAGTAGAGAAAGGACGGGGTACAGGCTACTATTTTTAAAATTTTTTAATTAGAAGAGCAGAAAAAAAGAAGTAAGTAGAACAGGAGATTAGGGAAATAGGCTCAATTCGAGAATTACTTATTGAAACCAAAAACTTGCTGAATATTGGATTTATGCTTTCTATCAAGTGACATGCTCAAAAGAGGACTCAGTACTGTGGTCCTTACTCTACCATATTGAAATTTTGGTTTATACCGGCCATGTTATGTCCCATTGGGTATATGGTAGATATAAAGTTGAAATGAATACTCTATATTCATCTACATATGTAAATTACAAAACTTTTCAAGTTGAATGATTTTTTGCTAAATTTGGTTTTGGAGCGTAACTGGTGATAGGTTAGGTTAGTTCGAAAGATATCTAAGCTATCATAACGGAGAATCCTTTTGGATCCGAAGTATACCTGAAAGTTTACGTACATTAGTGACCTAAACGAAATTTATATTCCGATCCGAAGTGCACTTGAGCGTTATTATTAGTGACTTAAATGAACCAATTTGAAATTTGTAGAGAGTGCAAAATGACAATCGAATTCTGTGCAGATTAATTTGGAGATAATAATTTTCGAGTGATGAAAATTGGTGATGAAATATTAGCGAATGTTGGAAAACTTCAGTAAATGCATTAAAAATAGTTGAACAACAAATATTTATGAAATTGAAAATTTTAAAGTAAGCGGAAATCATGAAAAAATGTTTACAAAACAAGCAAATATTTTTATTAAACATTAGAGCATTTATGATAATTATTTAAATTTTCAAAATTGGCAGAAAATTATTTACATTTTCTGAGAAAATTGTGTAGGATATTTGTTTTGAGAATCAGAATTTGTAAAAGCACATTTTTAATATAAAATGATTATAGAAAATTTTTATAACAAAATTGGAGTCTAGAGTCTCTAGCGGAGACTGATTTAAAATATTTTACAAATCAGTCATGAATTCTGTATTTGATTGAAAAATAATTTGAAGATTACTATATATTATTAAAATATTTTTATTGAACATTAGAGCATGTATAAAAATGATTTAAATTTCCATAGAGAAGTTAAAATAAATTTTCTGAATAAATTTCGAAGTGAGAGATTTCCATTAAAAACGTTAAAACTTTGTGTTTTGTCTTCAAATTTTAGTTCAATAAAGCACTCTGACAAACAATTTTTGTAGACAGACTAGAAGTTTCAATAAAAACTGTATGAGAGTCTGTGTAATTTTTCTTTCAATAAAAATGTACTTAGTTTTTGTTTTTTCTTTCGATACAAATTAACTTAGATCTGTATTATTTTTTTCTACTTTTTCGTTTAGGTGAGCAAAACTTCTACAAAATGCTTAAAAAAAGTTGTTTTGTGCTTTAAATTAAAAATAAAAATTATGTAACTTGGCAAATAATTTTAATTTTTGTTTTTAAATATTAGTTTTCAATAATTATTATTTATAAAAATAATTATAATTTATTAAAATATTAGTTTTCAAAAAAACAATAATGACGATTTAAACAGAGTCGTTTATTGTCAGGAAATGTAAATATTTTTTGGGGCTTTAGGTGTTTTAGGTGGCTTAATTTTTCATTTGAGATATTTTTTATGCCAAATTAAACAAAAAGCAATGTAATTATCGGAATTGAATTGTTGAAACATATAGCCTAACTTTTTTTGAGAAAACTACACAGTTTTTAACACTAAAATGCCCAAGAGAGTTAAAATTGCTTTGCTATTTTATTGCATCACTTTCTGAAAGAAAATTTTAGGTGAGTTTTACTATTTTTCAAAGCCAAGTTAAATGTAAAATTTAAAAAAATTGTAAATAAAAATTTTAACATTCCTTTTCCTTTCCTTTTTTAACATGACTCCATATGTGTTTTTAAGGAAGATTGAATTGGCCGGGCTTTCTAGTGTTAAATCGTTTAAAGATATTGCATCAAATTTTCTTAGAAAACCAAACATTGTGCGATTTTGGACTCACTTTTGTAAAGAAAATTTGCCATTAAGTTTTTTATCAGAAAAAGTTGAACAATTTTTTTCAATGACTAGTTATATAAATATTATCATTTTAATAATTATCATTCGACTACTCATTAAAAAATTAATAGTACAAACGAGTTCAAAACAGACTCTGCACATTTTTAATTCCCCCAAAAATGGTTTGTTATTTTACTGTAATGTAAAGTTCATGAAAACTTTCTCGACTCTTTGACATTTCGCTTGGTTTTGTTTTATAAAAAGTGCTAATGTGTGTAAAAATTGATAGTCAACTGACCCCGGTTCGATGGGCTGCTGCTGGGCGTGCATACCGCCGCCCGGCTGATGCTGATTTGGCATTTTGTTGTATGGCACCGCGCACAAATCCTGCGTGGGCACCAGCCACGAGTGCGTGAAGGGGCCGGCGCCCACGCCGGGCATGCCCAGCGAGCCCATGGACGCCATGTGGCTGCCGGGATGGCCGGGCGTGGGCTGGCGCTGGTAGCCGGCGTAATCCATGGCCACTGCCTGATAGGGTAACATGTTGCAACGGTCGGTGACGGCGGCTTCGACAAAACAACACTGTGCTGGCGGGGCACTGAAGGCTGAGCACTGGGATTGGGGTAGCAAAAAGCTATGCTTTTCTGGAGTTGTTGTAGTGAATATTTTGTTAAATTTTTTTTATCAAATGGGCAAATTTAATTTTGCTGCACTTCACAACACTGAATTATTTGGCACATGATTTCGGTTGTTGTTGTTTGATTGCAAGTGTTGGTAGTATTTGTTGTTGTTGTTGAAATATTGCACTTGGTTACACATACACAAACAGACATACGCTGCGCGACTTAAATTGAGGTCAACAGATCCGTCTTTGCGCTGCGAAAAACGGGCAATTTGCGCGTACGTGTCGATGACGCCGGTGGCTGGCGGCTGTCCCGCTGCCAGGAGTCAGAGGCGCGTCGTCACTACACTTTCACACACACACACTCAGGCACACACAGCGCCGTGTGGGCATTGGCATCGTGAGCGTGGACAGTGCCACCGCGTGACCGACCGGTGTTGGCACTGGCGATGCACCGAGCGACACTGAGACGCGCTGAAGGATTGCGCTGTGGCGGGGGTGGAGGTCGAGGGCGCACGGCGCAAAATTCAAATTAGTAATTCCAATCGAATCCTAACGGCGTGCTCGAGTGGTACGCGCGCGGCACGTCAAATGCACGTCGCGTTGCGTTGCGTGCTAATCGGCTGAGCAGCGTTGGCGCATCTCGGTGACGAAACTGGCTGGCGCTGGCGATGTGACCAAGTCCGGCAGCATCCACTGGCGAGGGCCGCAGTCGGTGCGTCGAATGTGATTTGGCTGGCAATGGGGTGACCGGCAAACAATTACCAGCACGTAGCCACTGGCGGCGCGAGGCGCTCGTGGTGCTTTTGGCGGGGGAGGGGCGGCTACCGCGTTCACGTCGACGTCCACGTCCACTGCCACTGACACTGCACCGCCTGAATGCGAATTTTCTGAGTTGGTGGCGCGAGCGGCACGGAAGGTGTTCGTGTTGTTGCTGTACGTGTGCGTGCGGCTATTTACGTGTGTGCGTGCGGCCGGAAAAAAAGGAAAATCTTACGCGGCAACACACGAGCGGAAAATCAAATCGACAACCAACAACACGACGATTCGGTGGCGGCGTTGTGTTGTACGTCCGTAGCTGGCGACGAGTACGTGCAGAATAACTCAGCGGCACGTTCACGTCACAAACAAAACCAAATGGGAACGAAAATCCAACAAAAACCCCAACCCCAGCCGCCGCCACGCCACGCCACACGGCGCTGCGTACCATCCCAGCCCGAGCCGTGCCGAATCGGCCCAGATGCAAAGCCAAAGCGCACAACGCAAAACGCCAAATGGAAAACGCACCGCACCGCAGCAAAGCAAACGTAACGCAATGCGAAGCAGAGCAGAGGCGGCAATATTCGGGCAGAGAGCAGCGAACGCACGAAGTCGGAGCCGAAACGAACTGTCGCCGCTGACGAAAACGATTTTTGGCTTTAGCAAAACGCCAAAACACACACACACACACACAAATGGCAGTGGCAGCAGAAGAAAATGAAGAAGCAGCCGAGTACGTAAGTATTTCTAATGTTGTCATTGTGGTTGGTGTTGTTGTTGTTATTGTTATTGTCATTGTGGTTGCTGCTGCTACTATTTTGGGGGTGATAACAAAAATGTACGACATCAGCGTTAACCTTTAGTTGGTTGGGCTCGAGGGGAATGTTAGAATTTTTAATTTTTGTTTCAAATTTTATGTAATTTATGGAAAATAAAAAATTGCATAAAGATGAATTTTTTAGGTAGTTTTATTAATTAAATTACTTTTTACATAGTTCAACCAGTGCAGTGGCGCACAGAGAATTTCACTGGGAGAGTGGATTCCGTAAGCAAAAATGTGTGTGCCCAATTACATTTGAAACCATATTTGCAGTCTAAAATGTTTGTAACAAAAATATATTTGAGTCGTTTGGGGGTGTTATTTCTCTAACAAATTCAAACAATTGAAAAGGAATATAAAAAAGTTTTATAAATCTGAATCAGTAACATGTTGAACAAAATTTTTCAGGAGTTCCTTTTCGCCGAATTCGAAATTAATAGAAAAAAGGGGACATTTGGGGAATTTATCAGGCAAAAAAATTTCATAAAAAGCTGGTCATAAAATGAATTAAGAGTTGAGCCAACAGTTCAATGAAAACCAAAAATATTGGTAACATTAAAGCCAAATTTATTGATTATATTCACTAAAAATATTTTATTAAAGTTTTTTCTTTGGATTTCTAGAAAAGTTATGTATTTGTCATTTTATGGTAGACTTAAAATTTAGCACTTTTGGACATTTCGAACCCAAGAAACTAAATAATTTTTGGACAATTCAGTCTTGATGGACATACAAGTACCAGCCTCCTAAATACAAAAATTACTGGTGCAAAATATGATTTCAAATAGAGTCGAGCTCAAAAGTTGTACGCAAGTTCAACGATTCTTCTTCAGTCAAAGCTGAAAATTCAAATTGTATTTCTATATTTCTTCTCTATAGTGAACTTCTACGTGTGCAGTCCGATAAGTACTTAGCCCCACCGCCACTATCGTAAGAGAAATTTACTATCGTGTAGTACATCCTCGTAGACGGCTACTGTTAAAATTTCAGCCATATTGGATTTGTAGTTTTGTTTTGACCGCGTGTGGAAACGAACGTGTCCGCGGATTTTAGAAAAATGGAAAAAGAGCAATATCGGTCGGTGATTCGCAAAATTGGTCGCATTAGGCTACGAACAGCTGCCTCATCCACCGTATTCTCCAGATTTGGCCCCGTGTGACTTCTTTTTGTTTCCAAACTTGAAAAAGTCACTCGCCGGGCCGGAGGAGGTTATCGCCGACACGAAGGCCTCCAGAAAACGTATTTTTCAGACGGGTTAAAGAAGTTGGACCATCGCTGGGTCAAGTGTATCGAGTTGAAAGGAGACTACGTTGAGAAATAAATCGCCACTTTTCCAAAATTTTCGTTTTTATTTTGTAGGCTAAGTACTTACCGGACCACCCACGTATATAATGAAGTACTCCGTATAATGAATTAATTTCAAAGTCACAGCTTTATCGTTCTATTCTAAGTGCATTTTGATCTCTTTATAATGAATTTCCATATAGTGAATATTTCTCTACAATGAATAAATTTTTTAGTTGAAAACTTCGCTTTCATTCGTTTTTTGTCTCCATATAATGAATTTTTCCATGCTATTTTCTGTCACGCATATTAACAACACTGAGTACCGAAAAAAAGTAAAACATATTTAGGGAAACCCCAGAAGAAATGGCCAGTGAAGAAGAATTGGCGGATGCGGTGTTACCTACATTGGGACGAATTTCTGCTTCTCTTGATGTACTTCGAACCTTTGTGGAGATGAAGAGCAACGTACCGAATAATGTTTTTAAGTCTCCAAATGTAGAAGGCTTTGTTGAGGAAGAAAAGTGGAAGGGTGTAATCTAAACTAAAATACCTCATTATTTTAAATGAAAGATGAAAAAAAATCATAATTTCTATATAATGAAGCTTTTTTATGGTCCCATGCGAATTCATTATAGGGAAGTTCGACTGTATATACTAAATGCCATAGAACCAAGCCGATTACACCAAAAGAAGCGTCTTGAAATTGTATCTTTATGATTAAAAAACTGAAAATTTACCCTATCTTGAGATAAGTCGTTTTGTCAAAATGCCACAGATATTATTTATATAACTGCGCCTACCGTTTCAAGAGGCCCTAAGGCCAAGTTTCCAGCAACCAACCACATTTTGCGATCGAATTTTTTTACATATTTTAATGGCAAATATTTGACTCTTCTCAGTTTACTTCATAAGAGATCAGCCGCCGAGGGAAATAGAGTTTCCTTTTTATTCTTGTTAGTTTAGTTAGAAATTGAACCCACGACCCTTTGACTAGTGATCCAATGCACTAAGTCTGAGTCTGGCTCTCGCTTCTGCCGCATTGGCGAAATGCCTTACACCACCCAAGGGTTAATGTTGTGTGCTTGCGAACTGGCAGCAAACGAACGACTCAACGCACGAACGTGCGCATCGGCCGCTGCACGAACCCGAGCACAGTAATAGCACCAGCAAGGATACGTGTGGCTGTGTTGGTCCGTCGATGTAGTTGTTGTTGTTGTTGTGGCGCTGTGCACCTGACTTGCCGTGCGGTCATGTACTCGTCGCACCAGTAGCATTTTAAGCAGCCTCACGCTCAACGCGTCGCTCCAATTTGAAGCAGTTGCACGTTCGTGCACTCGGCTACTCGTCCACACTGCGACGTTGCCAGCAGCTGCCGACTCGTCAGCTCCCACCGCCGGCAGCAGCCAGCCGACTCGCTCACGCGCGTGCAATGCGATGCGATGCGGCGTCCGTTGGGGCGCTGTTGTCTGCTTCTTTTAGTGGAGCAGTCGTATTGTTGTTGTGTACGTGTTTGTTGGCATTGTTGTTGTTGCGAAGCGCGCGTAAATGGGCGGGACGTGACTGCCCGTTGGTTGGAACCGAACACAGCACGCATACCAAATGAGTTGGCTGAGTGTGTGTGTGTGTATATGTGTAGTGTTGTTGTTGTTGTTTCTATTCTGTGTATGCTGTTTGCTTCCTCATTGTTGCTACGCTCGTTGCCGTTTGTGTGCGAACGTGCGAACGGCGCATTGCTCATAAAAAACTACACCAACAACAACAAAAAGAACTGGTTTTTGTGTTGTTGTTGCTGCGGCAGCAGTGGTGGTGCTTATTGCTATTTGTTGTTGTTGGTGTTGTTTTGTGTTGTGAAAGATTGCTGCTGTCTCGCTCGGGCGCACTGCTCGTTGCTGCACACCACGCCCGAGCCATTTCCTACCACCGACTCTACCGCAATAACAATAACAACAACTAAAATAATAACAACAACAAGTAGAAAAGCGTACATTTTGTCGCTTTGTCGCTGCTTTTATATACTTTTCGGCCAAGCGACAGCAGCACATCACGCACGGCAATTAGTCGACTTCTTTCCACATTTGGGAATTGGGTTCGACTCCCGCTTGCTGCGCACAACAACAACTAAAACGTTTAAAAAGTTGTTTTTGTTTGAGTGCTGCTGTCTCGCTTGCGCCATTTTTGTGCATTTCTCGTTGAGTTTTTAATAAACACACACACACGCACACAAACCTACGTATTTGCATATATACCAAAATAGTTTGGTATGTTGTTGTTGTTGTTTGTGTTGTTTTGGGCAGCATAGTTTTTATGTGATAGTATGTGACTGCAATAACAAAAATACCAATGGAGCAGTGTTGGCCCTTTGCAATTGTGTTGCACTGATGCGTTCGTCTGTGTGTGTGTGTGTGGCTATATGCGACCTGGTACTTGTCTGTAGCGGCAGGTACTTGTCTGTCGCACTACACGCTGGGCGTTTTACTATGCGGGGGAGCTGTTGTTGTTGTTGATAGTTTTTTCAAATGGTTTTGTTGTGCTTCTTCTTCTTTGTAATGTGCTGCGTGGCTTAAAGCGCCTAACCGCTGCTCATTTATACCAGTTCACACTGTTTTCTCTCTCTCGAAAATTTGCAAAATATGTGATTTTTATACATCAAAATATGTCGAATTTGGCGTTCAATTTTTTACAGTGCAGCCTAAATTGATGTACATACCTTGAAGAATCTAAAAATGCTTTAAAATGCTCAGACACTCAACTGCTGTCTCGAGTGAAATTCGGATATTAAATAAAAGAATATTGAATTAATTAAAAACTGAATTTTGGATCATTATTGCATGTGAACTTTGTATACGTTCGGACGCAGTTTTACTATGCAAAGCGAGCTTCTTTTGGTGGAATGGTTTGCTTTTTTCCAAAACATTGAGTTAGAAAATTGTGGTCTGCAAATTCTGAAATTGTTCTTTTATCCTGGAGCATATAATACCAATAAGTATTATGCGTGTAATAACGGATCGCAATAAGTATTTTGTTAATACAGTCGTGTCTGGGTATAGTGAACACTCTATATAGTGAACACCCAAATTTTGACATGGAGCCTCTAAATATTGAACAAAATTTTAAAAGCAATTTAAGGCAAAAAACAAAAAGTGTATTTTGAGCAAATAAAACGAGTTTTTGAACAAAAATGTCAACCTTGATATAGTGAACAACCTCAATACTTTGAACAGGCCTTGCAATAATTAGTTCACTATATCCAGACACGACTCTAGTTGGATCTAAGGGTTTGTGATATTCGCAATATGTGGCAACGTGCTATAGGAGAGCAGAATGGCGCAGCACAAAGTCAGCTAATTGTAAATAATTAATTTTCAAAACTTTGCAACTTTTAGGCAAACACTGCACTAAAAATTAACTAAACTGTTTATGAAAAGCAAAAGAAGAAGACGAAATATGGCAACTCAGCCAGTTGCAATAAAACGCCTGGTCACAGTGTCATACTGGGCAACGAGAGAGCGAATGAACTGGCCCGGATAGCATCGGATCGAATATGGTGAGGGCCATATACCCACCGCTCTAGGGATTCTACTCTGATTTAGACAGAAGGGCAGCTAAGCACATCAACGACTAGTGGAACGCTCGACGCTCGACTGCAGAATCTCACGCACGCTGTGGTCGAAAATGAACCAAAAGTAGACTTTGCGTCTTTTGCAATTCAGGAAAGAAAAACTTTACACACTTGCAGAAGTTCTACCGGACCTCACTCAATTTAATTTTTTAAGAATTTTCTCATTGCTAAAGTTAGTTGTGATTGAATTTTCGTACATTCCAACAGAATATTTGAAACGAATTATGTTCCTTTCGACCATAAAATGTTTTCCTGCGTGTTGAAATATTTGTTATGTGTTTAAACTGTGTTTAACTGTGCGTTCGGCCGTAACCCGGTAACGGGTTGTTATGGCCAGTTCAGTATTGCCAGATACCTGAAATGACTATTTATTTACTTATTTATTTTTTTTTATAATTTGCGTAATTTTAAAGGAATTAAGCTTCTCATAAAAAAATAAAAATATACTTATACAGATAATTATTTTGAATGCGGCCTTTTTATTCATCTTTAGCCTAACAACAAAAATTGAACAAAAACAAAACATATAACAAATGAATTAAATAAAAAGTGCCATTTTTGGCGGGATTTTATTGTAACGGAAATAAGTGAGAACGAGATGGAACAAGCTTACATTTTGTAAGCTTACAAATATTTAACACAATAGGATGCTTTGACTATTAAAATAGTTGCCAAAATATGTTTTGTTGCCAGTGTTCCCAATACATCATACTTCGTTATACAAAATTAATTAAATAATTAATTGACTGGCACGACAGCCCGCTTACGCGAGACGAAGGCCTAGCTTCCCGCAACCACCCGTGTTGTGCGTGTGAATTTGTACGCGGGTTGAAGGGACCTACAGTTTTATGCCGGTTCGGAACGGCAGGTTGGGAGCTTTTTCATAAGCAATTTTTACTCTCAGAGATTTGCCATTTCCAGCTGAGAGGACAGCCACCGAAAGAGAAAACGAGTTTTCCCGTTATTTTTTTTTTTAGGTGTTATTACAGGCAGTATTTGAACCTGAGGTTGCTGCCTGCGACTCGCGGTCCAACGCACTAACCAACTGAGCCACGGCGGCTTCGTTATACAAAAATCTCCTAAAAATCCACTAAGGATCAAAAAAATCCCCCTAACATAAAATATAAATCTCCTAAACTTTCTCCTAAACAATCCTTCCTCCTAAAAATTCTCCTAAATGGCCAAGAATCTCCTAAATCTAGGAGGAAATCTCCTGATCTGGCAACACTGGGCCAGTTAAGTAAGTAAATATGTAAGTTTAAACTCATTTAAGTGAACAGCGAGAGAGCGATTTTTATTAGTTTAAGCCTTAAGGAAAGACATTGTTAAGTGTTATTGGTTATTTTTCTTTAATTAATTGGTAATAAATTAATTAATTTAATTGGTTATTTTTCTTTTCTTAACCCTTTCGATCCCATTAGTCACGTGTTTCAATAAGCCTATTGGCATCTTAAGAGTTGAAACAGAATGTGCAGCTATATGTAGCTTTACAGTCTTTTAAAAGTAGGATGCAGCTTATCAAATTAGTGGCAACACAGTCTGGAGTTCCGATTATATTTAAAGCTGAAGTAAACACCAAGTTTGTTAATAAAATTTATCGAGACAATACAAATATATTTATAAATAGTTTGAATTGAAATGATGCTAAATTCAATTTATTTAGTCTTAAAAGTTCATCTAGCAAAAATGCTTTTAATTTATTTGTTGGTAATTTTTAAATTATTTTTTGCTTCTAAGGGTCTAAACGACTGAATTAGTGCCACATTTAGAAAGAATATTGTAAGAAATATTGATCAAAAATGTTTTCTTCTTCCATTCATTAAACGAATTTTGCCGCAGCCAAGGCAAAAGCGTTCACTCTAATTGAAGTAAATTTTTTGAATTGAAATGATGATGAACTAAATTTATTTAGTCTTAAAAGTTCATCTAGCAAATATGCTATTTATTTATATTTTTTTAGTAATTTTTAAATTATTATTCCCTTCAAAGGGTTTAATGAGCATTTGCACGACTGAATTGGTGCCACATTTGAATCCTTTAGAAAGAATATTGTAAAAAATATTGATCAACCATCTTTTTCTTCTTCCATTCATTAAACGAATTTTTTCGCAGCCAAGGCAAAAGCGCTCACTTTCATTGGTGCCAAGAATATTTTGCAAGGCCAGTTTACAAACACACACGTACACTGCGTATCGGTTGTATTATATATTGAGGACGCGACTGGACTACAATTGAGATCGCAACGAGGAGGCTCGCACGGCACATCCGTCCATTCATTACGCCAGCGAGCGTGCACGCCGCCGGCGACATTGGGGAAACCCCCCACAAAAAAAAACACGAAGCCATTCATACACGCGCGCAATTACGCAATTCAAGTGTGTGTGTGTGTGTGTGTGAGTGCGTGTGAGTCAGCGCGTGATCGATTTAGAAAAGCACAAAGCAGAAAAAAACCCCGAAAAATGAAACAAAAATCCAACAAATAAAAAATAAATTGAAAGAAAAGTTGTGCAAGGGGCAAAAACGCCTGCGAAAGGGAATGAAGAACACGTTGCGGCCGCACGGAGCCGAGCTGAGCCGGCAATTTGAAAATAGTCGCCGACGGTGTAAATTGTGAATTTTAAAAAGGAAGCGAAATCATTTTGCGCTGAAGCAAGTCGAACACGCTGGAGCAACGTGCGGAAGGTGTCGGCGCCGGCGATCGAACGCAACGCAACGCAGCGCAGCGCAGCTGACACGAAATGGAGGCGAATGAAACGCCGCACGTGGTCAGGAACTAAAATGCGGCAAAGTGTGTGCGTGCGTGCGAGAAGGGGCCGGCGCGGTTCGGTGGGGCGGCGCAGTGCGGAAGCAAATAAATACGTATGAGTGCGTCACAGCGGGCAGCGCGGACAGCGTTGCAGTAATCATAATTCTTGACGTGCGTTTGTAGGTCGGAAATCGAAAGCGTCGAATGGACGCTTTGGGACAAATGTAAAGAAGAAGAAAACCAAATGCAGAAACAATTGTGAAGACGCCCACGTACGCACACGAGCAAAACGTAGATTGTGAATGTGTGTGTGTGAGAGTACGTGTACGCATTAGAAAATGTGTAGCGCCCGAGATGTGGAAACCCTAATTGGAGGGACACGGTGGAGCTGCATTTGTCGGTCAGCAAACAGAAGGGGGGAGTAGGGGGTGTGCGTTGGAAGGAAGTGTTGGTCTAAAGAGTGCCGAGGTGTGTGTGTGTGTGTTGAACTACACTAAAGTCTGTTCTGCACGCACATTCATTGATCACGTGATGTTTTTGAGGTTAGAATTTATGAATTTGGTTTGAGTTGCTCCCATCTGTGATTTTTTAATTCATTAATGTCGGCAGAAAATGGTCTGTATTTAAACAACAACAATAAAATTGTCCATAAATGGGTCTTTTGACTGTTCCAGTGGCGAATTCAGGGAGGGGGAGGTGTTTGGGGGTTGAACCCCCCGAAATATTAGGATCGAACTTAAAATTACATACAAATTAAAATACATTATTTTTAGCATTTTATGAATATTAAAGAATTACTTTTTGAAACCCCCCGACATATTTTTCTGAATCCGCCCCTGGGCTGCTCCTTTTAGATTGTGGATAGATCAATTTTAAATAAGATGAATCAATAACATATTAAAAAATAAACTTAATCAAGATATTTTAAAGATATTTTTCCCGAAAGGAGCGTTGATCGTTCGACAGTCACTAAAAACAACTTCAAGCTTGAACGGGAATTGGAAAATTCGAAGCAAACGACCGGCAAGCAAATATGAATTCCAATCAGAATAACATTCACAACAACATCTACTACGCTACTACAACAATACTAGCCATAACAATAACAAAAACAACAACAACAATAACAAAAAGTGTGAAAAGCGAAAAACGTGTTCCGATTGAATTTATGAATGAATGAAAAGCGTGCGGTTAGTGGCGCCTCCGTCATGTCCATATTTGTAGTCACAGTTGTTGCTGTAGTTGTTGTTATATATATTTGTTGCTGCTGCTGCTGTCGTCGTTGATGATGAAACGTGCAATGGCCGCATTGGCCATTGTGCAAACTATTCACACAGCGATTGCAAAAACAATAACTACAACAAACACAACAAAAACGCCGACATACGTGGCTGCAACAATTCCATCACACATCCAACAAATGGCACTGGACACATGAGCAACAACAACAACAACAAAGGAAAAAAGAACACGCGCGCCAACGACCACTTTGGGCCAATACCAACACTCAAGCAACTAACACATTGTCAGTGTTGTTGTTGTTGTTGTTGTTGCCGCCGATGCGATTGTGGCTGTTGCTGCTGCTGCTGATGAAGATGACAGCAACAACAAGAATAACAACAAAAAGAGCAACATAAAGCTGTTGCATTGCTTTATATTCGATTGTTTTACAATTTGTTGTTGTTGTTGTTTTTGTTTTTTGTCCATCGCGTCCAGTGTGCCGATTCGCCGCCTCCTCCAACATGTCCATCACGTCCCGGCCGAACGTACGAGGCATCCATTTTAACTAAGCGGCAACGCAACTCGGCCCGTTGAACGTGCGCAAAAATGTTGCTACTGTTGTTGTTGTTGCTGTTATGCTGTTGTTTAGGCGCATCATGGACCGCAGCGGCCGCTAAGCGCCACATGCACGCAATGCGGAGCACATGTGCGGCCTCTCCGCAGTCCGCGTCTCGCCGGCCAAGTGAGCAATTGCAGTTTTGCGATTCGCCGCACATCGTCGCGCACACGGCCGGTCAGTAGCGGCCGGTGACGCTGTTGGCGCTATCAAAGCAAAAACAATGCCACAGCGGCTAACATGAAGGACAGACCAGGCACCTGTTTTCACAATAATTTTTTTTTTTAATAATATCGATGTAAGGAAGGAATTGGTGGGAGGAGAGAAGAGATTGTGAGAAGGGCGCCGCTTTGGAATTGGAAGTGAGGTTAAGAATCGGTCAGGTGGCTGTAACAAAATTGTGTTAGTGACAATAAATCAGAGATTTGCAACTGTTGGGGCGCCAAGGGGGAAAAGACCAGAAAATATGTATAAGTTTTCCTAAAGGATTTAAGTACTAAAAACTAGTTGCTTGAGAGTATTAAAAACTGTTATTTAGAAAAAATTGTTATGTTGAATTCAATGAAATAAAGAATAAAAACATAAAAATATTTTTGTTTTTTTTTAACTAAAAATCTATACTTATACTTGTATATCTAAAGGATTTTTTTCATATTTTTAAATCAATATTAATTGTGATCGTATGTAATGGAATGAAATCTATAGATAAGATCATTCTTGTGTTAAGGATCATAAAGGGACTTAAAAAAAATCCAACAGGCCGCAGTGTATAACAGCGCTTAATTATTTTAATCCAATTACATTCAACTTGGATAAGAAGATTCATAGAACATGGAATATTGCTTGGGATATAAGAAATATTTGCTTTGTTTCCTTTCAGGTTGTTTTCATAGAAAAGTATTGCTCCGAAGATTCTAAATTTCCTGAGATGAAACCATCTCAGAATTCGGTCACTTTTTCCTTTAGTGTTTCCTTTCTTGTCTGCGAATTTGGATTAAAAAAGTATAAATGTCAATGTAAATTGACAAAATTTAATTTCTTACTATGTTCAGGAAATGAGAAGCTTTAGTGCACGAAAGCTGCACACTTACGGAGTTAGGTTTCCGATTCTTCCTCCTTGTTAAAAAAAAGATGTAAATTGAGCCTTTTATGAAACTTGTACATAATTTTATTTACTAAATAATTTTGGAAAAAACCAGGCCATGATTTCGATTTTGTCAGGACTTTGTCTATTCGGAGTCGGAATAGCGTTGCCAGATCAAGAGATTTCCTTCTAAATTTAGGAGATTCTTGGCCTTTTAGGAGATTTTTTAGGAGGATGAATTGCTTAGAAGGAAGTTTAGGAGATTTACATTTTATGAAGAAGTTTGCAAAAGCGAGTTTTGATAGTTTAGTGGCACTTAGGCCCTGAATATTGAAAGCTAAAGTATCTAATTTAATTTAATAAAATTTAATGCTTTAAAGTGTATAATTTATGTAATGATTGAAGAAGTTTAGAAAAGAGAATTATACCGATTATATTTTATTTTATTTTATTTATTTAATTTTTTTTATTTTTATTATTTATTTTTATTATTTTTATTTATTTTATTATATCGATCTAATTTTTTATATGTTTTGTTTGTGTTAAGTTGTTGTAAAGCTAATGCTGAATGAATAAAAAGGCTGCATTAAAAAAATTAAATATATTTTAATTTTTTTTTATGCGAAGTTTAATTCCTTAATTTATAATGAAAAAATAATTTAGGAAATTTTTTAATTTTTGGGGAGGGAAATTTTAGATTTTTATTAAGATTTAAGAAAAAGTAATTTCAGGTATCTGACAACACGTTCGAATTTCCGGCGTCATGCCTACAAAATGGGTCTTGACAGTTGGGACGTTTGCCGCAGTTGCCAAAATTAGTAGGAGAAAGAGACTAAAGGTCATATTCTCTGTCCAGTGTTGCCAGACCAGGAGATTTCCTTCTAGATTTAGGAGATACTTGACCTTTTAGGATAATTTTTTGGAGGAAGAATTGTTGAGGAGAAAGTTTAGGAGATTTATATTTTATGTTAGGGAATTTTTCTGCTCCTTACTGGATTTTTAGGAGATTTTTGAATAACCAAGTATGATGTATTGGGAACACTGGCAACAAAACATATTTTGCCAACTGTTTTAATACTCAAAGCATCCTATTGTGTTAAAAATTTGTAAGCTTACAAAACTTGTTAAGCTGAAGATGAATAAAAAAAGGTGCATTTAAAAAAAAATATTTATTAAATTTTTATGAATAAAATAAATAAATACAATTAATACAGCTTCATTCCTTTAAAGTGACGCAAACAATTTTAGAAGATTTTTTTAGCTTTTGGGAGGAAACCTCGGTATTTTTTTAAGATTGAGGAGAAAGTCATTTCAGGAATCTGGCAACACTGTCTCTGTCACTGCCCGACTCTTCCCAGCTCGAAGCTGGAAATTCTTAGTCTCTTCGCTTCTTCGACAACTTGGACAACCTCAGATCAGTCAAAATCAGAGACATGCTATGTTGGTTTTATACACAAAACTATATTGATTCCAGTAAGTCCCATCACTTTCTCCTTGCAGTATCATAATGGGCCCTTTTCGCGGCCTAAGTGTGTCTTTCGGAGAGTCTCGTGCCTAACCTAACCTAACTAGGCTGTGGATCTATTAGAGCTTTCAATATTCCTGCCAACCTTAAATCTTCAGGACCAACACTTTTGCTTTCAGCCAAATTCACTTCCCAAAAAAATAAATCCCTACTTACTCCCAACTTATCTGGTGTCCTTACAGATTCTCATGTCAACACCGACTACAAACTGCTGATCTCACTGCTGATTTCGGTTGCACGAACACTGCTGGTGTGATCGCGCAGCACATTAACGCACAACACAGCAATTTTTCTCAAGAACTTCAAATGAAAACAAAAAAAAAACAACTCAACTGCTCGTGGAAGGTGAAAGGAGGAAGCAATAAAACCTCAGCGATTGTCGATCTGACACGGAGGCAGGCAGCGGATTGAGTCGAGGCGCGACAGGAGAAAGTAATAAAAGTGACATAGGTGATAAAATAGTAGGATAACATTATTTTTGGCCACTTACAAAACGGGCCAAGGCTCGCTGCAGAGGAACCACATAAATATTCGCTGGCCACAAGCAAACAAAAGTAAACAACAAAAATATACAAAATATGAGGAGAAAAATTAGACGATCTCGATTTTGTGCTGCAACTCGTCGAAGATCGGTTGATAAGGCAGCAGCGAGCGCCCGGCTCGAGGAGCAGCTACCGCGCAGGCGCGCCATGGAGCAGCAAGTGTCTGTCCGGCCTATTACACCATGTTACACAACATTATGTTATAGTTCATAATTTCGTTGTTGTTCGTGTTGTTGTTGTTATGGCTAACAACAGTAGACAATAAAGCAATAAAAATAATACAAATAAAATTTAACGTTGGCCCCAAAAACAAGCAAACCACAACAACACAAACAATGCATTACGGCAGCTAAAATAAAACAAAAATAAATGAAATAAAATAAAAACGCTGGATTGTTATCGCAAATCTCTCCGCCGATTCACTCGGCTCGGTCACAAATCAACGCACATTACGCAGGCGTGCAATGGACGGACGGTCGGTCGGTTGGCAGCGCCTGCACTGACGGCCCATAATTTTCAATAATGATGAACTGTATGACATTTTTCCGCTTCGAGCCAACGCCACCGTTGCCGTCTCTCTCTCGCTATGTGTGTGTGTGTCTGTGTGTGTGTGTTTGTTGGAAGCAGTGCGAACATAAATTCCAAGATTTACTGCCCGATTTTGGGGCTGATGATTTTCAGGATTTGTACAATGTTTTTTTTTTTGGTGTGGTGCAGCGCGCAGCGGAAAGAGGTGTAAACCAAGGAAAGGCGTTGATGTGGGGAAACGAACTGTTGTTGGTTGTGCGCGTTGAAGCAATTTGTGGCCGAGCTAATTGCTGCAAGATCGTTGCACGATCGTTGACAATTCGGCTGAAGTGAAGTTCAGTGTGGCAACGTTTTTTTGGTCGATATTATGGGCGTTGAAAAAATGTGAATTTTGAGTTAATCATTCATAAAAGCTGGTTGGTGTATGGATCCTCAGTGGAAAGATCTACTTTAGATAATGTGTGACTAGTTGTTGGGATGAAAGTCAATGATTGCGTTAGACAAATGGATGGTTAAATTAAAAGACGAAAAGCGAGTCAATTGGCGGTAAGTTGCGGCAAATCTATTAGTTTTAGTTGGTAAGACTTCGATATGCTGATGAATATGGATTCGTCGCCTCAGAAAACGATTGTCGTATGTTCCATTGAGCCTAGTAAGACATACGACATTTGTTTTCTGAGGCGACGATCAGTATCTATGAAAATTTCCAAACTAAAAAAAATTTGTTTGGATTGAAATTTTTCCTTGTATTTTATACTTTCTTTCTTACTTCATATTTTCATATAACTATTTAAGAATGGTGTTAAATGTGTAAGCACACAAGCGTTTTTATTACTTAATGGGATCTGAATCATAAAGAACACAATTCAAATTCAATTCAAATTTTATTGTAATCCTTTAGCTTTGAAAGTTCACTTTTACTATATCACTAATGCAAAAATCAAGGTAGATCTCTGAAGTTTTCCACTGTCTCTGCAAAAACAAATCAAAACAATTTTTTCGGTTAAAGCTTTTTCTTATAACGAGAAGATTTTCATATAAAGAAGCCGCGTTAGAAAAGTGGTATGAAGAGAAAAAATATTTAGAGAACTAAGCCCATACACTTTTTATGGAACTAAAAGAAGAAGAAGAATTAAGAATTAATTGCTTCCCATAGTCTGTAAGTAATTCAACTAAAGACTGACATGGGCTAAAAAGTCTTTGGCCTGACATAGAGATGGCGCCAAAAATTAAGAATTATTGTGTTGTACATGGAAAACCATCCTTAACTTAGATTCTGTCAAAGTTTCATGACATTTGGTTGACTCGTTTTCAAGTTATTTCTTTCGAAGTGACGCTACCTCTGAATTTTTGTAAACAATGGAAAAAAGTGAATTTCGTGTTTTGATAAAAAAATTGCTATTTGATGGGCAAAAATACAGTGGAAACAAAAGCATGGCTTGATAAATGTTGTTGTTTCCACTGTATTTTTGCCCATCAAATAGCAATGTTTTATCAAAACGCGAAATTCACTTTTTTCCATTGTTTACAAAAATTCAGAGGTAGCGTCACTTCGAAAGCAATAACTTGAAAACGAGTCAACCAAATGTCATGAAACTTTCACAGAATCTAAGTTAAGGATGGTTTTCCATGTACAACACAATTATTCTTAATTTTTGGCGCCATCTCTATGTCAGGCCAAAGACTTTTCAGCCCATGTAGTAAATAAATAAATAAATATATAAATAAATAAATAAATAAATAAATAAATAGATAAATAAATAAATAAATAAAGAAATACAAAAAATAAATAAATAAATAAATAAATAAAAGGCTTCTCGAAGTGTACTTGGATGGGGTCCAAAGCGTAACTATATAACTTTAAAATTTTACTTAGATGATTTCAATAATGCAAAACACAAAGTTTAAACAATTTTTTTATTCATTTCCAAATCTTTGAAATTTAAAAGTTCAGGCAGCAAACGTTCATAAGTTCCTAAGAAAACCCAAAGGCTTGTATCTTTCATGAAATCTTATCATTAAATCTTGTCAGATCAGAAGGCCTGGAACAATGCACACAATTTCCTTATAAAACCGTATGGCTATTATTTATTTATTAGGCCTCCATTTAAATATTGAGGGGTGAGGGGTTTGCGTAAAACTTTTCATCCCAATACCATTTGAAACCATATTTTTCACCAGCAATTTTTGTGTTTTGGGGGGTTTGAACATCCGTTCCTTCCCTGTATGTGCCATTGGTGGGAAGTATGGGTCCATACGATTTGTAT
The DNA here is from genome assembly GCA_963668005.1 of Melieria crassipennis. Lineage (NCBI taxonomy): Eukaryota > Metazoa > Arthropoda > Insecta > Diptera > Ulidiidae > Melieria > Melieria crassipennis. The sequence continues at coordinate 122,114,793 of OY764962.1, forward strand.
GTATGTAACCAGAATATTTTGAATATGTTTATATTTCAAGCAAACGATCTCAAATTTTCAATGCTTTACAAAAGGAGAACAGACTCAATTTTCCAACGTACCTCGTTTTTGTTTGTCATGTACAGAGCAAAGACTGGAAGATTATAAGTCTCGCTGTAAGCCAGTTTAATCCTTTTTCTTGTCATATCAACTGTGAACCTATTTTCTTTTACTTCATAAAGTTAAATAACGCAACAAATAGTCATCAATCTGTAACTTTTCGGAGTTATTAATGGGACTGAAATTGTGGGTTTCATTAAGTGACATCACAACTCCACCAAGTTCATCTTAATCTCTTCTCAGTCCATCATTGGACTGAACAGCAATGCTGAGCTATTAAACCACTTAAATATGGTTTGTTTACTATAATTTCTTCTACTTCCCCCATTATGTTCCTACTTTGTTAAATTACTTCACTTAGGTTCTCTTCCTTTCTTTCTTTCATTACATTTAAAGCTCCAAAGTTAGTCGCACAAATCGAAGCAAATCAACTTTGCAAACAAGAAAAATGAATTTTAATGCATTTCAACTGCAGCACCAGTTCCGCTGTGCAAAAACAAAAAAACCAAAAATGTAAATAAAATACAACAACACTGAATAAAACACCCATCCAGTCGGTCATCCAACGTTGCGTTGGTATTTGAGCAAATAATTCGCATGCCGAACCGTAGCCGCAAACTACGCCGACACAGAGTTACAAGTTGTGATCTGAATTATTAATTAATATTCTTGCACCTTTCGATTTATGAAGTTACAAAAACAACACAAACAACAACAAGAGCAAACAAACAACATTTAACAGAGCAAAACTTTGCAGCAACAACAAATTGACTACAACAATGCGCCACGGCCCGCGCACGCGCAACTGTTGCTGCTGCTGCCGTTGTTGCTGCAACTGAGCGCAAAACTGGTTCACCGGCAACGGCCAAGACGACAACGGCGGCACGACAACTGCTGTTGTTGTTGCTGGTGACGATGACGCGGTGGCAATATGGGTATTGAATTTGCTGCACTGTCGCGTCTCACTCGTTCGCCGAACATGTGCGCCAATTTGTTCTTAACGAACTGTCGATGTGTGACAGTGTTGTGTTGCACGGTGTCGATCGGTAGCCTGCAGCGACATCTGCCGTCAATTGGCGCAAGCGCGACTGCGCGGTGCCGATCGCAGGAAGTGCGCGCTCCTCTGTGTGCCAGGAGCAACTGTTGCTTGGGCGCATTGCTGAAATTATTTCAGTGGCAAGAATGCTGCTGTCAGCTATTTATTGATTTCATTTTACTCCTTCGTGTTGTTGCTTTCTGTTCAGCAGTTTTTAGCCCTTTTGACTTTAGTTCGATTGGGCGTTTTTTTTTGTCGCTTTTGTTTTTAGATTTTCAATTAATTACACAAATCAATTTAAGAAATGTCGACTTGCTGTTGCCGTCGTCTGGACACTGGCCGCGTCAAGTAATCGGATGCGCTTTGATCGAACGACCATTGAAGCTTCTTCTGGCTGGTTGATTGCAAGCGTTGATTGCAATAGTCAATGTTGATGTTGTGTGGTGACAGTCAGAGATTTAATGAGTGACTTTTAAAGCAAATCTGACAGTTTTTATACACGAAAAAGTAGGCGATTTTATGTGGAAATATTCGTAGTTGAAGTCAATGGATGGATAAAGCCTTTTCACGAGCAAAGGCCACATGTGGCACAGTTCTCAGTGCAGGGTGTAGCGTTGAATGATACAAGCATGACTCCAACATAGTCCTATGTGTCCCTGTTACTGTTATGGTCTTCAGCAAATGTCACAATCGATCCTTCTATGCCTAGGAAACTCAACTACTACTCAACTTCTTTCTTGTCAATCGCCAAGTACTGAACCAAAACTGGAGATTGTACTGTACATCTTCTTCTATCTCAACCATCTCAACTGCGAGTTTACTTCTTTTCACTTTACAGTGTTCGAAAAGCCAACAGAGAAAGATTGTGATTAGTTTAGATAAGATACAATGATCTATTTTGCTCCCACTTGCTATTTCAGAACGTCTCCTGGGCCCGTTGCCCTAATAAAACGTAGTATTGCTAAATGATACTGGGACAAGTGTCGTGGTCTGATCTCGTGACGGTGATACAACCTATCCGACTCATCTTTCATCTCACGCCAAGGCCTGACTGTAACTTTGGCCGTTAACATTTCAGTGTGAGTCTTGGCTTAGGAGTTATGGAGAATTAGAATATTGGAATGGAAAAATATTCATTGAAAAAGTTAAAGATTCAACTGAATATTGGGGATTATTGAGTACTTCAAGGGCCAATTCTGAAAGCTTAAGAAATTTGATTGAGACTGCCTCAACTTCAACTTAACCTAACTCACAATTTTATAGGTTTGGACTGCTTTGAAATTTAACTGAAGCAAACCTTGAGTGACCTGGCCGATCGAAATGAACACACAAGGCTATCTCAATTCTTTAATTTTCCAACATTTTGAATAGAATTGACCTGAAAATTCCAAGAGGAACTTAGGCAGAGCAACGAACCTAATTCACAAATGGAACGAACGAATGGAAGGGACCTTAAAGTATGAATGGAAGGAACTTTAAAATTTGAGTATGTTGAAAGGTTTTCGTAGGAAATGGTTTCGCATTCAAAGTCTCCGAATCTTGATTCCAATTAGTGATTCTAGGCTCCTTGTAGCAATAATTAAGATTAAAAGCTCATTAAAACTTGGACAGAATTAAACGTCACAGACCCTGAATGTAGTTATGATACCTATTTGTAGTTTTAGGGTCCTCGTAACAATAACTTACACCAATAACTTGTTAAAATAAAAAACAAACTTAGCGTCAAAGCCTCCGAATACAGTATTGATACCAATTTGCGGTTCTAGGCTCCTCGTAACAATAACTTACACCAAAATCTTATTAAAATTGGAAAAATACTTAACCACAAAGTTTTCGAATATAGTCTTGATTCTAATTATTGATCCTAAGCTCCTTGTAGCAGTAACTAAGATCAAAAATTTATTCAAATATGCATACAACTTAACCTCATAGCTTCCGAATACAGTCTTGATTCCAATTAGTCGTCCTAGACTCCTCGTAACTTACACCAAAAACTTATTAAAATTTTAACAAAACTTAACCTCAAAGACTTATTGTTCTCATGATTCCAATTAGTGATTCTAGTCTCCTCGCAATAAGTTACACCAAAAGCTTGTTAAAATTTGAAAAAAATTTAACCTTAAAGTTTTCGAATACAGTCTTGATTCAAATTAGTGATCCTAGGCTCCTCGTAGCAGTAACTAAGATGAAAAACATATTAAAATATGCACAAAACTTAACCTCAAAGCCTCCGAATACAGTCTTGATTTCAATTAGTGGTCCTAGGCTCCTCGTAGCAGTAACTTACACCAAAATCTTATTAAAATTTGAAAAAAAACCTAACCTCAAAGTTTTCGAATACAGTCTTGATTCTAATTAGTGATCCGAGGCTCCTTGTAGCAGTAACTACTATCAAAAACTTATTAAAATATGCATACAACTTAACCGCATAGCTTCCGAATACAGTCTTGATTCCAATTAGTGGTCCCAGGCTCATCGTAACAATAATTTATACTAAAAATTTATTAAAATTTATACAAAACCTAACCTTAAAAGCAATTTTCGACTAAAACTTTTATACTTAACATTTTCAATATATTTCCAAAACGTTCGTTTCTTTTTCGTATTCAAAGCTTAGTGAAAATGTTTGACGTGCTGTACGGTGCGCTGTCAACATGTGTGATGCATTGTGTTGTTGACAGCAGCAACATGCAACAGCAGCCGCACACAATTGATGAGGTGGCTTTTAAATAAGAAGTCACGAGATAAATCCAATTAGTCTGATATTTGTACTTTTTATGCGGCAATTCCATATTGAAAAAAAACTAAAATCATACATAAAACCAGCCAGTCAGCAAGAGTGCTGTTGTTCTTGTTGTTGTAGTTGCTGTTGTTATGGATGTTGTTGTCATTATTGTCATTGTCAAGTTGAAATGATTCGCAGACAACGGCAATGCTCAAAAGAAAATCCTTCATAGTTGTAAACACAGGCAGAGACAGCAGCCAATACACGCAACAACAACAACAACTGCAAACAGAACAACACTACTAGTTGCGGCCTACGGTGGACAGTTCAATAATTTTATGATAACAAATTCAGCTGAATGCGCCACATAAAAGAACAACAACATCACTTCAAACCAATGTAGCGCGCAACGCGCACTGGGTGGAGGGTGGCGGAGGGGCGCACCACGGCGACATTATCACTTACCGCGCATTCACCGACGACTGTGCGGCTCCAATCTCCTCCATCGATTTGCTGCAACAGAGTGAAAGAGAAGAAAAAAAGAACAGACAAGAAAGCCTTTTTAGACACAGCAGCCAAGCAGCAAAGCGAGCAAGGCGGCAGTTGGGCCGCCAGAAGTTGTGTGGAAGTTGGGCAGAAGGGGAGCGGTGCAGTGGAGCGGGAGGAGGGCGTGGAATGGCATGAGGGGCAAAAAACGTTAAATACATTTTTCCAATAAATTTAATTAGGCGGCAAATGTGTTGCGGTATTGGCACAACACTTGGCGAGACAGACAGACAAACGAAACGGACAGACAAACAGACACATAGAGACCTGGACAAAGTGTAGCGAAGGGAGTGGGAATGAAAGTGTCATTGTTGTAAGGTTTGGGAAGAGAAAATTTTGGCCAACTCACCGATCGCCCCAGCAAAGTGCATCCTCGCGATATCTGCAAGAAAACGATTAGATTAAAATTAGTATTTGTGTTTGTAATCTAAGTTTTAATAATTAATAAAATATATATTTTTTTAAATTGAATAATTTTGTTTCTAAAATACGTTGTTTTGTGATTTGAATTCTTAACTAGTTCGAAAAAAATTTTATAATTAAAACAAAACAATTTTTAAAAGCACTGAACAATTTTGTTTCTACTTAATATAAACTATTTTGTGATTGGAATTTTTAATAATTAAATCAAAGTAATTATTAAAGACATTAAATAATTTTTTAAATTTTATGATTTGAATTTTTAATAATTAAAACAAAACTATTTTTAAAAACATTGAAGAATTTTGTTTTTAAATAAACTATTTTATGATTTGAATTCTTAAGAGTGGCTCGAAAAAAATTCATTAGCAAGCTGATGCTCTGAACTGAAAGGGTTAAAACTGTTGAAAATAACTGTATATATGCCCATTAAACTGTAAATTATGGCAATAAATTGTTTGATACTCTTTTGCGTTGGGCCAAATTTGCCAGCAATTAGATCAAAGATCAAAGTCGAACAAAAGCGACCTTTAAGTGCCACTTTGCGGCGCTTTATTGGCAATTTCTGGGCCACTAAATCAACAGCGGAAGTTGCGAGTATAATAACAATAACAACAACAACAAACAAGTTGTTAAGCTAAGCAAAATAACAAGTTGGTGGTAATTTTAGTGTTGCCACAAAACACTAATTTATGACTTGTGGTATGAGCAGTGCTGGTTCTGGTAAAATAAATGCGTTAGAGTTCAAACCGTCTAGAGAAAAAAATATTGTTCACGGCTTGGTGAAATGTGTCAGAAAAGATTTGAACAACTATATAGTAAAAATAAAAAATTAGACAATGGGTTTTAGAAATACAAAACAAGAGTTTGGCAAACTTTATTGAACCAACTCAGTCATCTCTAAACATTTACTAAAGTTTTTAATGTAAGATATCTTCGAGGCCCCTCAATAGAGTTCAAGTAGTAATGGGCTTTCATTAGCTCAGCTTTGCAGAGAAATTTCAGCATAGTTCCTTAGCCCCTGGACTCTCAGTTGTCATCTGTTCTTAGGTAATTCCCACCCGATGCTTCTTCCAAAAAAGTATAACCAAAAACAAAAAAAAACGACATAAAATCACAATCATGCACCTGAAGTGTAAATCCACACATATACCTACGTATGTGCGCATAATTTAAAAAATCATAAATAAATTTTCAGATTTTTTTTTTTAAACTCCACTTTGAGTGCCCAAAATTACATCGCAGCCGGACGCACATCGACCGGTTTTGGCCAATGCGCCGCAACGCATTGCAACAACGCAACGTTCGCCAGATGCCAGACAGTAAACCAATTATTAAAATTGTATTTTTCGTCAACGACCGCCAATAACAATAACAACAACAACAAAAATAGCATCAAAATACAACGAAAATAAATGGAGCTGCAAATTCGGATGTGGCCGCCAAAAGTTGCGACCTTTTCGGAAGAGGGCAAAGAACTATTCTGACGGCATTGGTGTTGTTGTTATTGTTGCTGTTGTTGTTATGATTGTGGCGTTGATTATACCATTTTGATTGGGAATATGTCGATTTCGTCGATATGTGCCGCGACTGCGGTCTATCAAACTTCAAACACAAATCGAACGCAACGATTTGCTGATTGGCGCTTCTCAGAAATGTCGAAATGATTGTTTTTTTTGTTTTTGGCAGTTTTGCTTAAATTGCATACAGCAAGAAAAGGAAATGAACGCAAAATGTACAAAAAAATATTGAAATTGCAAAATTTTGATTTATTTATATTTGTTGTTGTTTTCTTTATCGACGTAACGTTTACGTTGTCTATTGTGTGGCAGCAACGTTTACGCGGCAATTTCTGCAAATACGCTCCCCAAGGTGCACACAACTGACTGCCAAAAGGAAACGAACGGCAGCAAAGTGCGGTCCTTCGCCTTGCTGACGATGATGTACGACACTTTCCGCGCGGACGGCAGATAACACACGGCAGCAGTGTGGCTGCCGCTGTGCTGCGCGCACGCGTAAATGCCGCCACGCACTTGCGGCAGCTGTCAACAGCGACCAGGAAGCATGCCAAAGCGGCAGTGCGCCAAAAACAAACCAAAACAGCGCAGCTCAACATTCACAGCAACTTTGTTTTTGCAAGTCTGCAAACAACTAACAAAACAAGCAAAATCAACAAGCAATGCGCTGTGGTTGGCAGCGACCACATGCAGCCGGTTGGCCATGTTGCAAGTGGCTGCGCGCTGCCGTTGACAGGCACAGACTTATCTATCATTATTGATTATGCCCAAAACAATGTGAACTTTGCACGGACGCAGACGACTGAGAGCGCAGCTGCCGCCGCAGTAGGAAAGCGTCCGACTGACTGATGGCTGCGTTTAAATTGCTGCTGCTTGTAGCGACTACTGTCGCCAGCGCGTAGAACATAAATTGCTGCCACCGCTTTTCTTTCGTACACTCGGTTTTTATGTATTTAAATAAATCTACACGTTTAACCCTTGCAGCGCCATAATGTAACATTCGATGTAAGGAAGCATTACAGCGTTGAAAACTTTGATGGTAACAGTAACTGCTCAGATTTCAGTTGGGAGATCAGCAATTTTTGATACATAGGAGAAAAAGAAGAATAAAATAATAGAACAAAAAAAGGAGAAGAAGAAGCAAATGGAATAAAAATAAGGATGAAGAAGCAGTAGAAAAAAGACAAGGAGAAGTAAAGGGAAGAAGGTGGTCCATGCGGTATTTGGAGGTCGAAGACAAAGAGGGAGGCCGTGTCTCCGGTGGAAGGAAAATGTTAAGGAACTGAAGCCGCGCAAAGTAGAGCCGCCTGGAGAGAACTTTTGTTGTTATGCCCAGTTGTTATGACCAGTTAAGTAAGTAAGTAAAAGAAGAAGACGAAGAAGAAGAAGTTGAAGAAGGTTCAAGGGCCATTGGCAATAATCGAATTGAATGCTGAAGAAAAAGCAGAAGAAGAAGTTGAAGAAGAAGTCGAAAGCTCAGTGCAACCTAATATTCGAATTGAAGAAATACCACAAAAGAAGAAAGAAAAAGAAAGTAGGAGAAGGAAGAAGACTGAAAAAGAAGAAGAAGGTAATAAATAAGACGGCAGAACAATTAGAAGTGGCAACAGAGGAAGAAGGTAAAGAATAAGATGATAGAACAATTAGCAGCAGAACAATTAGTAGTAGAAGAGAGCAAAAAGAAGAAGAGAAGAAGAATAGGGGAAAAAGAAGAAAAGCAAAAAACGAAGGCTGCGGGGTCATTGGTAATATACGAATTCAAAGCTAAAGAAGAAAAAGATTTAAGAAAGAAAGTAAAATAAAGAAGAAGAAAAAGGAGAAGACAACGAGTAAGACGATAGAACAATAAGAAGTAGAAGTTGCAGAAGAAAAAGAAAAAGGTATAAGAATGCTGAAGAAGTAAATAAAGGAAAATAATAAATTAAAGATATCAGAAGAAGAAGTTGAAGAAGACAAAACAGAAGAATACAACAATAGAACCAAAAAAGAAGAGGAAGAAGAAAAAAAACGAAAGAGGGAACAGAACAAGCAGAAGAAGAAAAAAGCTAGGAAGAAGCGGACAAAGAAATCAAGGGGAAAAGAAGTACATGAAAAATAAAAATAACGAAGAAAATATAACAAAGAAAAACATAACGAAAAATAAGACAAAATAAAGGAAAACGAATAAGCAAATGGAGAAGAAAAAAAATAATTATTATAAGAAGACGTTGAAGAAGAAACAGAAGAAGAAAATAATAGAACAAAAAATCGTAGCAGAAGAAAAAAGGCAGAGGTGGCATGAGAAGCAGAAATCGAAAAGGGGTTAGAAAAAAAGTGATGAAGAAGAAGACAAGGGAAAAGTAAAGGAAGAAAAAGAAAAGTGAATAAGTAGAAAACAAAGTAAAAGTAAAGGAAGACAAAGAAGAAGAAGAAGAGGATTAAGAAAAAAATAATAAGAAGAAAGGCCCAGAAGCAATTGGCAATCAGGTCCATGGAGAGAAAATAATGACCCGGAGAAAATAATAATGAAAAAGAAAAATTAAAGGAAGACCAATAAGAAGAGAAAAAATATGAATAAGAATAAAAAAAAAGGTCCAGGAGCCATTGGCAATCAGTGCCGTGGAGAGAAAATAATGACCCGGGGGCTGGGCCTCTTCTACAAAGGCGCTTCTCTTATTTAGTATTAGAAACATTACATACAACGATAAATCCCGGAAACCATAAAAATTTGAGCCCAATTTTTCCTCATCTCTCACCCTTCCTCATCTCACCTCTTCCCTCATATCTCCCCTCTCACCCCTCTCTCCCTATTGACAATGTTTAAATTGAACAGTTAGCCGAACAGGTTCAGCCGGATATTTCGATTCTTAAAAATCACTCTAAGAAGTATTGAACCTTTGAAAGAAAACTAATGGCCTATGAAATGCGCTCAATTGGCTAATTAGAATAGACATAAAACTATAAATCCACTTCAGTCAGGTGTAATGATGCCCATACAACATGAATGATGCCCCAAAACGCTATAGAGCCAGTTCACAATTACAGAGGTTCTCCAAGGATATTAGTCCTCATACACACAGCTCATCGTCTCTGTACACTTTTCATCAGATTACTATTACTATCAAATGTTTTCTATATAAAAACAACACCATTATAATTTTAATTGCTTTAGCTCCGATTCTTCTCACACGATCAATGATCATGATCATTTAGAATCTAAATTTTAGATGATCATAGCAATAATCAGCGGTTTGGTGTTTTTATCGCACAATTATGAAGGTGTAAGAAAAGTGCCTGAAAGATCTAACTTTAATTGATCATCTAACTTTAATTGAAATACGAACCCCTGATTTATATTTATTTATTACCAGCTGACCCGGCGAACTTCGTCCTGCACGGCATGTTTTGTTTTCTTATAATGAAATACGCGAGATGGCGAATCTATGGCGATTCAAATTGACGAAGAAAACCAACTAAAGAAAAAGAAGAGAGCTAGCGATTAACGCAATCGAGGCCCTCAAATAAGCAATGTTGCTGCTAATAGTACAATGCCCTCTGTCGAAGGAGAAAATGGTAGGTTCGTACTTAGTTTCATTGCTGAGCGACCTATAGTTCAGCGGACTATTTGGGTCACAACTGTACAAACACGTGTGTTTCGGTCAACGTTATAATCAAGAAGAAAGATGCTTTATTGAATGTCAGCAGATGAAAGTATGAATGTACAAGACAGAAAGCAAAATAAAGGAGAGAGTGCATATACGCTTTATGAGAGAATAACAGGGTGAACAATATATCTCAACACTTCCACTTTGTTCAATTAGTTATTCACTCATTTACATCAAACAATATTTAACAATAATTTTAATTTCTTGAAAATTTTCGGTTTAACAGGCTTTGTAAAAATGTCTGCATACTGCTCTGCTGAAGGCACATAGTTCAGCTCGAACCCTCCATCTTCATATTTCTCTCGAATAAAATGAAACTTCACCTCTATGTGTTTGGTTCTTCTATGGAACTGTGGGTTCTTAATTAGCTTAATAGCACTCTGATTGTCCAGGTTCAGTTTCGGTATCGTAACACTCCCAGGTGACAGTTCCTTCAGCAAGCGTTGTACCCATATGAGTTCCTTGACCCCTTCACATGCTGCCATATATTCCGCTTCAGTTGTCGAGAGTGCTATTGTCTGCTGCTTTCTGGACGACCAGGTAACTGGACCTGCAGATAGTGTGATAACGTATCCACTAGTTGAATGTCGGCTCTCAGCATCGCCTGCGAAATCTGAGTCTGTGAAACAATTAAGAAATAGTTCATCTAGTTTTGTGTACATCACTCCCTGATTAAGTGTTCCGCATAAATATTTAAAGATTCGTTTTACTGCCGCTACATGTTCATTTTGAAAGTATCTAAAAAACGACTGACATATGAAACTGCATACGTAATGTCAGGTCTCGTCGCCATAGATAAGTACATCAGCGAGCCCACGGCTTCTCTATATGGGAATTTCGGACGTGTTGTCTTACAAACCGCGGAAGCACTTCCTTCAGCTGGAGTGCTTACAGGTTTCGCACTTAACATATTAAAGCGACTTAATATCTTCTGGATGTAAGCTGTTTGTTTTACTAATATACCTTTTGGCGATCTGGTTATTTCCATGCCTAAGTAGAACACGTTATCAAAAAGTTTGATGTCTAATTCCTTTTTGAGATAATTTATGAAAATTTCAGAAACATTTTCAGATTCAGCTGCAATTAAGCCATCGTCGATGTAAATTGCAAGAATTAATCGCTTTCCATCGATTTCTCCAATAAAAACGCAAGAATCTGCCTCGCTGACTTTGAAATTAAAGCTTTGCAGAATTTTTGTAAAACGCTTATTCCAACATCTGGAAGCTTGTTTAAGGCCGTAGAGACTTTTATTCAATTTACAGACTTTGTTACTGCCATCACTGTAGCCAGTCGGCTGGTACATGTATATCTCTTCATCTAATTTGCCGTAGAGGAAAGCTGTCTTAATATCAAATTGTTTTAAGGTCAGATTTAAGTGAACACTCAATGCCAAAATTGTTCGAATTGATGTAAATTTAGCAACGGGGCTAAATGTTTCTTCGTAGTCTATTCCGAACCTTTGTGTAAAGCCTCGCACTACTAAACGTGCTTTAAATCGCTCAATGTCTCCAACCTGAGTCCGTTTGATTTTGTATACCCACTTATTCGATATAGCATTTTTACCCTTGGGTAGATCCACCAAATTCCACGTCTCGTTTTTTAAAAGAGATTCATATTCTTCATTCATTGCCTGCTTCCATTGCGTACTATAACTACTGGTTAGAGCGTCATCATAGTTCTCGGGTTCGTCAATGTCCGCTAAGTACGCACAGAACGTAGCTTCATCTGATATCTTTCGCTTTCGTTCGCGAAGTTCATAGCGATTCTCAATCTTTAATGCGCGTGCACCTGCATCGTTATTTATTTCAAAATCTCTTGTTTCGCTCTCTGCATCTTTAAAATCATCATCAGAATTTAACTCTTTTATTTTCGCATCCGCGTCTACTTCCAAATCTAATTTATCTGAACCATCATTGTCTTGAATGATCACCACCTCATCTGGACCTTCCCTAATGAGTACATTTCTAGAAATTTCAATTCGTCTCTCACTAGGTAACCAAATGCGATAGCCTTTACAATTCTCTTGATACCCGACAAATACTCCTTTCTTCGATTTCGAATTTAATTTTCTGCGTTTCTCGTTCGGAATATGAACATAGGCATCGGAACCAAATACGCGAAGGTTAAGGATATCTGCGGCTTTACCAAACCATAGCTCGAAGGGCGTTTTGTTTTGCTCAGGGCTTTTACCGGTTCTGTTAAGTGTGTAAACTACATTGTGTACTGCTTCGCCCCAGTAATTCAAACTCATATTTCTGCTGTATATCATTGACCTAGCTGCTTCAATGACAGTTCGCATATCACGCTCTGCCCGCCCATTTTGTTCTGGCGTATACGGCGTTGATCTTTGGTGAGTAATCTTAAAATTTCTTAAAATTGAGCAAACTTCTTTGTTTACAAACTCCAACCCGTTATCCGATCGGAGAACCTTAACTTTTCCTCCTATATCGGCTTCCACTTGATCTAAAAACCTTTGAAGCATAGTTGAAACGTCTGACTTTGCTTTGATACAGTAAGCAAACCGGTAATTGGAGAAATCGTCACGGAACAGGAGCATATATCGCGCGCCCCCAAAAGATTGCTCATGCATTGGACCACAGAGATCAGTGTGCACGAGTTCTCCAGGTACCTTGGCTCTGTTCCTGCTTTCAGTAAAGGGTAATCTGTGCTGCTTACCCATTACGCAACCCTCGCAGAAATAGCCTTTTTCGGTATACTTTATGTTGCGTTGGCGTAAAACGTCTTTCACGTGTCCCTTTCCTTGATGGCACATTCGTTCGTGCCACATTTGCAAAGGTATATCGTTCACAGCCACGTTTGCTTGACCCCTGAAGGGCATCACTTTCATTAGTAGTTTAAAGAGCCTGGAACCTTCTCGCACGCCTTTTAGATGAATTCTACCATTTCGCTCGAAGATACATTCGCTGGCTTCAGCCACCATTGAATACCCTTTATCTAAGCAGGAGTTCGAAGAAAAAAGGTTTAGTTTAATATTTGGCACATACAGAACATTTGACAAGAATTTTGAACGCCAAGCCTTTCCATCATAGGCTTCCACTGCGATATTACCCTTTCCATATGCAGGAATAATTGCGCCATTACCAACACGAATGCTTTTAGGTTCCTTAAACGGCACGTAACCCTCAAACCACTCCATTCTATTTGACATGTGATCACTAGCACCTGAGTCAACAAACCAGCTATCTCTTTCAGATATGTGCGATTGTATGAACATAACCTCACCTATGAATGCATCACCTTGACTGACCTTCCTACAACCAGTTCGACTTGGGCAATCACGTTTCCAGTGGCCGAACTTTTTGCATACGAAACATTTTCCCTTGGGTTTGGTATTTTGTTCATTTGATTCTTTCTCAGTAGGCTTACCTTTTCGCTTAGCCACAAATGCTTCAGATTTAGTTGGCTGAATGCCAAGTCTTGACTCTTCCATACACAGACGAGAAGTTAGGTTCTTGAGTGTTCGCTCACCTTTGCTTGTTGCTTCCCAGGAGGAAAAGAAATGACTATAGTTCTCAGGAAGTGTCATTAGAATCTTGGTTATCAGCATGTTGTCCGATATCTGGTCACCGAGGTCACTCAATTGTTTCGTCATCTTTTGCAGCTTAGAAATGTGCACGGCAATGCTATCCTCTGGATCTTTCATATATTGAAAAAATTGCTGTTGCAGAAGGTGGATTGATGTTTCCGATCTCTGCTCGTAGACACTCTCCAGTTTGCACCACATTTCGGCGGATGAGTCGCAGTTGAGTATGTGGAGCATCGGCTCCTCGCCCATAGCGACCACTAAAATCTTTTGCGCCCTGGCGTCGTTCGCTTTCCATTTTGCCAAATTTCCCGCTTCTGTAGGTCGTTCTGCAGTTCCAATTACGATTTCCCAAAGGTTACTAGCATTGAGTACCACCTTTACTTGGAACTTCCACAGAGTCCAGCTCTCAGCACCTTCGAGCTTGCTAATTTTATAACTATCATCCATTTCGAATTATAAAATACTTAAAAGACGGCTTTTGGCAAAAATTTGTTCTTCAGAAGGCACCTGGGCCCATAACCTGTACAAACACGTGTGTTTCGGTCAACGTTATAATCAAGAAGAAAGATGCTTTATTGAATGTCAGCAGATGAAAGTATGAATGTACAAGACAGAAAGCAAAATAAAGGAGAGAGTGCATATACGCTTTATGAGAGAATAACAGGGTGAACAATATATCTCAACAACAACAAATGTGCCACGCCCCTTGTCCAATGTTTATAAAATCTTATCAGTAGAATGACTCATCTATGGGACGACGGGGTACTCAATTTCAGTGTTGTACGACTAACAATGTCAAAGATATTCTCTATTAAAAATTTGGCTTGTATGGGCAGTGCCACGCCCCCTTGTTCAATACCTTCATCATTCCCTCTGTCGAAAGGGAAAATGGTAGGTTCGTACTTAATTTCATTGCTGTGCTACCTATAGTTCCGCGGACTATTTGGGTCACAAAAAATGTGCCACGCCCCTTGTCCAACGCCCATCAAATCCTACCAGTAGAATGACTCATCTATTGGACGACGGGGTACTAAATTTCAGTGTTGTACGACTTACAATGTCAAAGATATTCTATATCAAAGATTTGGCTTGTATGGGCGGTGCCACGCCCCCTTGTTTAATACCTTCATCATTCCCTCTGTCGAAAGAGAAAATGGTAGGTTCGTACTTAATTTCATTGCTGTGCTACCTATAGTTCCGTGGAATAATTGGGTCACAAAAATGAGCCACGCCCCTTGTCCAACGCCCACCAAATCCTACCAGTAGAATGACTCATCTATGGGACGACGGGGTACTAAATTTCAGTGTTGTACGACTAACAATTTCAAAGATATACTCTATTAAAAATTTGACTTGTATGGGCAGTGCCACGCCCCCTTGTTTAATACCTTCATCATTCCCTCTGTCGAAAGAGAAAATGATAGGTTCGTACTTAGTTTCATTGTTGTGCGACTTACCTATAATTCAGCAAAATGTTTGGGTCACAAAAAATGTGCCACGCCCCTTGTCCAACGCCCATCAAACATTACCAGTAGAATGACTCATCTATGGAACGACACTATACTAAATTTCAGTGTTGTACGACTAACAGTTTCAAAGATATTCTCTATTAAAGATTTGGCTTGTATCGGTGGTGCCACGCCCCCTTGTCCAATACCCGCCTCATACCGTCTGTCGAAAGATATGAGTACATGAAATGTCCATACTAAGTTTCATGGCTGTGCGACTTACAGTTCAGCGGAATAATTGGGTCACAAAAAATGTGCCACGCCCCATTTCCAACGCCCATCAAATCTTACCAATAGAATGACTCATCTATGGGACGACACTATACTAAATTTCAATGCTGTGCACCTTACAATTTTGAAGATATTCTCTATTAAAGATTTGGCTTGTATGGGTGGTGCCACGCCCCCTTGTCCAATACTCGCCTCATTCCGTCTGTCGAAAGATATGAGTACATGATATGTTCATACTAAGTTTCATGGCTGTGGGACTTATAGTTCAGCGGAATAATTGGGTCACAAAAAATGTGCCCCGCCCCATTTCCAACGCCCATCAAATCTTACCAATAGAATGACTCATCTATGGGACGACACTATACTAAATTTCAATGCTGTGCACCTTACAATTTTGAAGATATTCTCTATTAAAGATTTGGCTTGTATGGGTGGTGCCACGCCCCCTTGTCCAATACTCGCCTCATTCCGTCTGTCGAAAGATATGAGTACATGATATGTTCATACTAAGTTTCATGTCTGTGCGACTTATAGTTCAGCGGAATATTTGGGTCATAAAAAAGTGCCACGCCCCTAGTCCAACGCCCACCAAATTTTACCAGTACAATGACACATCTATGGGACGGCGCTATACTAAATTTCAATGCTGTCCGACTTATAATTCCGAAGATATGTCATATTAAAAATTTCGGTTGTATGGGAGGTGCCACGCCCACCTGCCGTACCAACATGTAACATCGCTATAAACCACCGCATTGACAGCTTCTATCACACACAAAAAAAATTTTGCCGAAAGAATGAGCCGTTTTCGCAAACACTTTCCCGACACAGAATTTTTGAATTTTTTTATATATAAGAAGATAACTTATTACTTAGAAATTCTAGCAAATCAAAGGATTGTATTTACAAGTTTTGAGAAGCTTCGTCTTAGTTCCTTGAATCCCTAGAAATTTTTAAAATTGAAAAGATCGTCTTTTTACGTTGTCATTTAACATAAATCTCTACAATTATCAAAATCGCTAAGACTGATCTTTCTTAGCTGTTTTTTTCTTGTACTTCTTCATGGATCTAGTTTTTATCCAACCAACTAATTGGGTAGCAATGTCAACCAGAGCCGCAACGACAACGCATCGATAGCAGAACAAACAATCAGACAGACAGATTATGTCCAAATCGAGAAAGGAATGAGCCAAAATTAGAGTAAAAAATAAAAATAGTCAGCTGAATCGATGCCATCATTTGAGCGCTCGTCACGTCGGGTACTCACAGTAGCAGCACAGTCGGCCCACTATTTATGGTCTCGTTCATGCAGTTGAAGTTCCAGCGTGCTCTACATAATTACCACTTAATTTGCTGGTTTTTTACTGAGGCTCGCTGCCACTAGCTGCGCCCTAATTGCCATAATCCTTTGATCATTTATTAATAACCCAACGACTCTATTCCCGGCGTCGGCCTCCCTTGTCCCAAACTCGTGTCAGCCATTTTTTCTACGCCATTTATACAAATCGTTGTCCTTTTTTGTAAATGGTATCGCTTTGTTGTTCGTTGCTCCGTCTGTGTTGGCTGTCTGTTCGTCTGTCTGGTCTCGTCTGTGCGTCCGTCTTGTCTCTCTTGTCTGTCCGTCCGCGCCACTCTGTCGCATGCAATTTCGTTGAGTGACTTTGATCCTGGCTCGCCTACTTGGCCACTTACTTAAGTGCGTTGTGCATTGCTTTATTTGGCACTTGGCGACGTTTTCCATGTTTGTTTGGCATAGTTTCTTCATGTCGCTGCTGCGTTCGCGGACACGTGTCTTCGCCGGAATTCCGACTTGTGTGTTGCAATTTGAATCTGCAACTTGTTGGTGTGGCATTGCCGTGTTCGTAATTTGTTTGAAAATGCTGATCGTAATTATACGCGTTCAGTGCGTTCGACAGACAGTCTGCAGCTGTGGCCGTTAATTAAAGCCGCACAGCTGCAAGAAGCGTGACGACGCACTTGAAAATTGATCTCCATCAGTGGGGAATTGAATTATTTGGAAGTCGCAGAGTCCTTCGAGCATGGATAGATTTTGTCATGGTTATTAAGTTTTAATTTGCTGATTGTTGCTGCATAAATGGTGCGTCGGCGATCAGTTGAAGGCTATCCAGTGCTGCGATCGCTGCAATTTTGGACAGGATCTCTTTTAGAAGCTTTAAATGGCTGTAATAAGGACATTTTAGACAAGTTTTTGCTCAGGTAAGGGTAGGGTTTTTTTAGTTTTGGTAGACTTTAATTGCCAGCCGCCGTGGCTCAGTTGGTTAGTGCGTTGGACCGCGAGTCGCAGGCAGCAACCTCAGGTTCAAATACTGCCTGTAATAACACCTAAAAAAAATAACGGGAAAACTCGTTTTCTCTTTCGGTGGCTGTCCTCTCAGCTGGAAATGGCAAACCTCTGAGAGTAAAAATTGCTTATGAAAGAGCTCCCAACCTGCCGTTCGGAACCGGCATTAAACTGTAGGTCCCTTCAACCCGCGTACAAATTCACACGCACAACACGGGTAGTTGTGGGAAGCTAGGCCTTAGTCTCGCGTAAGCGGGCTGTCGTGCCAGTCAATTAATTAAATTAGACTTTAATTGAGATACTGAAGAAGAGAATATAGAAGCAGGTTGAACAAAGCTCTAAGCATTGTCAAATAGAAATATAAATAAATATATATAAATATCTATAAAAAATAAATAAATGAGGTTTAGAAATCTGTAAGTTCTTTGCATAACTTAATTTTTTATTTTTAAAATTAATTTGTAATTGAATGTCGAGGTGCTTTAAATCTTCAATCCGAGACAATAAGGAAATGTACAATAGGTCAGTAGGATGAATGATTCTTACAACATTTGTAGGAAAAGGGGAAATTTGGGTATTTGGGAGGCACATCTTACTGTTAAACTAATAAACTAGCAGGGCGCCGCGAGTTTCCACGCAAGTTTAAAGTCAATGGGGTCAGTAAATGAAGTTCTTCTTAACCCTTTGTTGATCCCGTAAAATGTTGATGAAAACTACTTATCTAATTATTTCTAATTTCAAGTGCTTTCATCATATTTGAAGTCAATTGGCGCATTAAATTATGTTTCCCCATACAAACTTTTAACCCATCGTTGACCCCGTCAGATTTTTATTTTCGAAAAAATAAAAAACACGTATAGAATTTTTTCACATTTGAAATACTTTAACCAAGTTTGAAGTCAAACGGTCCATAAAATCTTGTTTCTCCATACAAACTTTTAACCCTTGGATCACCCCTTTAACTTTTGATTTAAAAAAAATGAGAAACACATGCAAAATTATTTTCGATTTCAAGTGTTTTCATTAAATTTGAGGTCAATAGGCCAATCGGTTCATGGCTTTTTCGTAGTCTTCCCGTATTCGCACCTTAACCCCTTTTTGACCCGGTTAAATTTTGATTTTCGAAAAAATAAAAAAATACGTGCCGAATTATTTCTCACTTAGAGTATTCTCACCAAGTTTGAAGTCAAAAGGCCCATAAAATCTTGCTTCTCCGTACAAACTTTTAACCCTTGGATCACCCCTTTACCTTTTGTTTAAAAAAAAAATAAGAATCACGAGTAAAATTATTTTTGATTTCAAGTGTTTTCACCAACTTTGAGGCCAATAGGCCAATTGGTTCATGGTTTTTTTCGTACTTTTCCCATATACGAACCTTAACCTTGCTGACCCGGTTAAATTTTGATTTTCGAAAACTTAAAAAACACGTGTCGAATTATTTTTGAGTTAAAGTGTTTTTACCAAATTTGAAATTAATAGGCCCATTAAATTGCGTTTCTTCATACAACATCTTAGACCCTTTTAGACCCCGAATTTCAAAACATCGCGTCTTAGCGGAGGTTCATTTTTCAAGATGTACCCACAGTTTACATTTCATGTTTGGTCTGGGCGATAATGAATCAGTCAGTCAGTCAGTCAGGACAAACAAATGTATATAGATTGAAAGTTATTGCCCAATTTACCTGCAGTAGCTGCTTCTATTCAGCTTTTCTAAGAGATCAGCTTGCTTTGAATCTAAAGACCGAGAGAGTTTCCTTCTTGAAGGAATACAAAAAGGACCGCAATGGTCGCTTTGTAGAAAGGAGACTTTTCAATTATAGGAAAGTGAGTCAATTGACTATGTTTAAATTTTTATGTTTTTTTGAACATGTTTTGTTAATAATGAGCGACAAGTAAAAGGTTTTGTAGTATGTGATTGCAGGGAGTGATTCTACCTAATTCAAGTTAAGTGAGGGCGAGACGTCAAGTGTCCGACCGTCGGCATCATGTGGCTGGCACTTGGCACAGTTGGCATCATGTTTCACAATCAAAACTAACCAATATTACTTTCCAACTAACCAAATTGTTACTATTTCTCATAGAACCCTCGCCCCTTGACTTGTAATCCAATACATTAACCCTTGAATTGTAACCTCCGCATCAAGTGGCTTTATGAGTTTCAAAAGACAATCCAAACACATCCATAAAATAAAGTTGTTGTTAACAACTCGAAAGCAATTAACAAAATTTGTAAAATCTAAATTTTCCATTTTTATTTATCATTCCCATAAATTTGGTTTATTGCATTAATGTAGCGCACTATAATTACCGGAAAGATTGGAAACGGGTAAAGAACACACACACACATACACTCACACACATGGAACTAAATAACAGCAACAACAAGTGAAGTCTGGCAGCAACTCGCGTTCGCGCAGCAGCTGTGAAACATTTTGTTCCAGTCTTGGCCCAAACTTCAAAAAAGGCTTATTTTGCCCAACAACACTAACGTTGGTGGCATTATTTCTGGTTGTATTTTAGGCCTTCATCGATGTCAGCGTACATTTTCGATTTTCATATCTTTTGTGCACTATATGTGTTATGTGTTGTGTGTGTGTGTGTGTTGATGTGTGCGAAGCTGTTATGTTATATTAGGTCGATAAAATAATTGAGATAAAGCAATAAAACGTAACGAAGTCCAAACTGTGGCAAAATGCTGCGATGCACAACAGCGATCACTCGGCAACAACAATAAAAACAACAACAACAACAAAATATATATAAATATATCAAATGAAAATGAAAAAATCGCACACCATGCAGCACATCCTTAAGACTTATAAATATGTATGAGGCTGGCCAAATTGTTGGAATCCCTTTGCTGGCGAAACGGCAAGAAGCGGCAAAACGCGGCCGTAGCCGTAGTGGAAAAAACACAACAAAAAAATTAAATTGAAAAAAAAGTTAAAGCCAAAGTGGCGGCAACGTCGAACAAGGTCGATCAGGCTCAATCAAAAAATAACAATAACAACAACAACAACAGCAGTAACAGTAAGAAGAACAACGCACTCGGTTCTCGTAACGACAACTGGACCCAGTCGCAGCTACAACAACAACAATCACAAAATCGCATGGACCAGGCAGCGCGGATCAATCACTGATCAACGGAATTTGCGCAAAACGACGTCGAGGCACAACGAGCGGCGGCAGTCGGCAGGCGGCACAGCGCATAATAACATTGGCGCACAGAACAAAACGCCCCAATATGCGCGCCGAACAGAAATTAAAGAGATTTTTCATGTGTGCGTCCGCCAGTTCGGTCGCGCATCGCCTTGATCGATTTTCTAGAATTAAATTCGTACTTACGAACGAAAAGTGAGCAGCGCGAAAACGTCCAACTACGATCGCTGATAGAAGCGGCAGCAACAACAACACCAACACCAACAGCAGCAGTTGCCACCCGTTTATTAAAAAGTGCAATGCTGCAAACGCTCGCCGAATGGTCACAATCGCACTTTGATTGCCATTGCATTGCATTGAACTTTTCCTGCTTCGTCTTCTTCTTCTTATTGTTATTGCCTGTCACTCATTGTCGCTACTCTTGCTGGGCTCTTCCCTCTCCTCCACCCTCATTCCCCCACTCTCCTCCCATTCTTCTACTCTCTGCTTCGCTCATTGCAGTTATTTTCGATTTTATTTTGCATTTGCCTTAATTTATTTGCTTCTCCGCAATCACCAATAATGAACTTCACACACAAACGTCGCCAGCCGCCGCCTGTTGCATATTAATGCGACTGACCGCACATTGTCGGACATTGTCGCAAATGCGGATGCAATAACTTCGGCCTTATGGCCGCTGACTCATCGTTTGGCATTTTTCGGTGTACGCATTCAAATGTTTGCCATTTTGTGTGGGTGCAGTATTGCTCGAAGAAATTTATATGAAATTCAATAAATTTATTACTTTGACTTTGGGCACTTTAACTGTCAAGGAAATGCTGTCTTCTCAAGTCGTTTGGATGTCAATTGTGTAAACAAATTTCAATAAACAAAACAACAGTTCAGAGACTCAGATCCGCAGTTTTTAGCAGCGTTTCAGGAAGCTTTTCTAAAGCATTAATGTTTTGAGTCGACTAGTTGGTCAAGTCGAGCTAAAGTATGACGATTTATAATATTCATTAAATTAGTTACTAACATGGCTTTCATGTTTTTATAAAATTTCTTGAATTCCAAAAAAGAAACCAGCAAATTGCTCTCAGACAGACTCGTTGTGGAAATCGGTTGGTTGTGATGAAGAAGAGAACATCTTTGAAAGATTTTAATAGACATTGACTGATGCGTGTTTAACGGTCTAGCAGCGCCACATAATCATCAGAGATATGGGCATTTTGATGTCTCGTTGATTGATTGATTGATTGCTTGTCTACTAATGTGGAAAGACATTGTCGAAGTGGTTCTTGGGATGCTCAAAAACATTCCTTTGGATGACTGTCTAGCATGATTATTCAGTGAACAGAGAGAACTATTTTGATGCTTCAAGATATGTGAAACCTTTCTTGTAGCGGTTCTTGGGACTTACGAAAATATTGCGACCGATGCCTGTCCAGCAATATTGTTCAGAAAATGATTTTAATGCTCCAAAGTATGAAACAACTTTCTTGTAAAAGTTGATTTTGGAATAAAAGAAAACATTCCTTTGGATGCCTATCCAGTATAATTATTCAGAACATTATTTTGATGCTCTAAAGTATGAGAAACTATTCTTATCAAATTGGTTCTTGGAATGCTCGAAAACATTCCGACCAATGCCTGTCCAGCCATATTGTTCAGAAAATTATTTTGATGCTCCAAAGTATGAGAAATCTTCCTTGTAAAAATTGTTTTTGGGATACACAAAAACGTTTAGAGTTTCGAACGATCCGACTAATGCCTCTACTAACTCCAGTTGATAGAACGTTATATCACCAAGAAGCCGATTAAACTTGTTGATGTATGAAGCCATTTGTAAGATAGTTTTTGCCAAACAAACAACATTCAATTCACAATGATTGTTTGGCAAATTGAATACTTAAATGTCGTTTTGAGAAGAATCTGTCTAATCTTAAATTGTATTAAAAAAAAAACTTTTAAAATATCTATTAATCTTAGTTATTCCGAATTATGTACAAATATATATATTTATGTATAAGATATGTGAGGTGCTATCTGACCTTAGATTGCATTAGAAAAATAAGTCTTTAAATAACCGTTGACTTCATTCCGAGTTATATACACAGATATTCAGTTCTTGTGAGGTAATGAGATATCAACAGAAAGTTACCTATCGTGATTGCTTAGAACTGTTCAATGTCATAGTTGGAGGTCATCGATGAAAAGAAAGATGTTGTCTCCGTTGAAAAGATCAATTAGAGGATGACTTCTCAACCTATGGTACCATGTGAACTGAAGAGATTTGGAGTGAGGTTAAGGCAGAGGCAGTGTGTGATCCTTTAACAGTTAGTTGCAAAATTTCAAGAGCTGACAGAGATTGTCACAACTTTTGTGGAATGGAGGGAATGGAGTAAAAATGGAGGGAATGGAGTAAAATTTCATTTTAATCGTGAGTATACAAAGGTTAAGTATACAAAGGATATGTGAACAGAATGATGAAACATTTTGTCTGACAAAAAATAACATATAAAGTTTGTTTTCTGCATATTGATTTTTAACATTCGCTATCTAACAAAAAGTGCTTAGAAAGGGTCTCAGTTACTCAGTCACTGTGTGGTTCGGAGCTACACGCAGCCAATCGGAGTTACAATTCTATAGGCCTTGGCTTTGAAGACTTGTTGAAGGTATCCCTGCATTCCTTACAGTTCCTTCCTTACAGTGGCCTACAAGATATTTCATTTTGGGAAAGGGATGCGTTCAAAATTTTTGAGGCCAATACCGGCCATACTTGCCACCCAAATTGTAAGTGCCGACAGTGGTGACACATGATTTCATTTTTGGAAGGGGGACGGAAAGATCTCGTACACAACTATACCATTAAAAACTGAATTTTTCAGCAGTGGTTCACTCAGGATTTTAGGTTGGGGGGGTTTTGCGCACAAATTTTGAGCCCAGTACTATTTGAAACCATATTTTGTACTAGCAAGTTTTGTATTTTGAGATTTTTATAACAAACAGATTTGAAACCAAAACTCCCCTTGCGTGCGCTAATGCTTCCCTGGATCATCTTTGGTTCCAACTAGAACACTTTAAACTCTTTGGACAATTAACTACGCAATTTTTAATACCTTGTAATAAGATTAATAAGTTTTAAATTTATTTTTCTATATTCCTAATGTATTAAGAATTTTTATTAATTTTTTTATTATTTTTAACTTGAAAAATATTTTGTATTATTTTTATTATTATTTTTTTTATTTAGTTAAAAATATAAATTAAAAATATTAATTATTATTTTTATTATATTATTATTTATTTTAATTTAATTAAAACTATAAATTAAAAATATTAATAATTTTTTTTATATTTTTTATTTAGAAAACATAATTTTTTTATTTAAAAGCATTAATAGCTGTGCCGCACAATGAATGCATTAAATCGAATAAAAATCACCATTCGAAGACGGCAAATTTTATTGGTCTTCCGCGGCAAATGCAAATATTTGCATGCGACCAGATTTTTCCGCAGAATTGCATGGCGGCAGCAACACCTTCACACGCGCTGCCGGGCATTCGGCCATATGGGCTGTCAGCGCGCCCGTTGTTGGCTGTCGGTTGTTGACTGCCGCTGCAATTGCCGCAACAAAAATGCGCGGTTAATCGAATGCGCGCACAACAACACAACAACAACCAACTCACACACGCACACACACACATGCACACAAATCGCAACGGCGCATTATGTATTCCAGGCAGCGATTTGTACTTTTGCACTTTTAATGCCTGTGCGCGCTCGTTGTTGTTGTTGCTGTTGTTGTTGTTGTGCGTTTGTTGGTCGGCATTAGCGTAAAGCATAAAACTGCAAGTTGCTGGCAGTAGTCACTACAGCGGTTGCGGCTGTTTTCTGGTCGGCGAGAAGTTTCAATTAAAATTGCGTATTACCGCGTCGCCACGTCACACACTCACTCACTGACCGAACTGACAGAGCGCGCATATTTGGGCGCGGGGGGAGTGGGAGAAGGGGGGCGGCAACGACAGAGTGTGAGGCAAGGTGCGTTGGCTGGAAATTGCAGCGATTTTTGCAACTGTTATTTTCTTTTGACTTTGCCGGCAGCAAGGATACGTCCGCCGCTGCAGTCTGGCCGTGAATGCTGAGTGGCTGGCTGAGTGTCCGTCCGCCGTTCAGCTGGTTGCGTTGCGCTCGTTGTCAGTAAGATGTAATGAGTTTGTGGCCGCAGGCTGTGTGAACATCATCCGCCTCATCATAACCATCAACGATATCGACATCGACATCAACATCAACATCCACATTACTGGCAGTGCCAATAACAACAACAATAATAAGTAATAATAATAATAAGAAAGGAAATAAAAAATATGAAAAAAACACTGAAGACGAAAAGGAAGAAGAGAAAAAGAATTTCGGAGAAAGGGTTTTGGAAATATTTTAGGGGGGAAACAAAGTTAAGGACATCAACTAAAACATGTAAGGAAAATTGAACATGGAGCACAGCTTTAAGAAAAAAAACCACAGCTTTCACTGACAAATAGCATATGCACTGTTTTTGTTGTTGTTGTTGTTGTTTATGTATTTGCTGACTTTACTAGAAGGGTGGGTGGAGCAGCTGCGCCGCCCCCGCCAGCAGCACTTTTCCGACCAGCCTCAACATTAGCAACGGCTGCTCTTGTTGCATGCAACATGCGTTGTTGTTGTTCCTTCATGCATGTTTTCTGTTGACTCATCTAAGGTGGCTAACCATCGCCATCACAAATGAAGCATGCAATTTGCATAATTTAATTGAATTTACGACAGCAGCGGCTGCGGCTGTTGGCAACTCTGGCTACCAATCTGCCGAACAGGTGCAGTTGCGTGCTGAATGCATTGCGTGTGTGTGTGGGTGTGTGTTTGTGTGAGTTCGGGTGTTAGATTTCCAATTTGTGTAATGTAATTAGTAGTGTTGGCTGTGTCCAACATTGGAAGAGCCGCAAGGGGCCCATCCAATAATACCGACAAATGAATGTTTTTCTGGTTCCGCAGAAAATCAAATTCACGCAAAGCAAAGCAACGCAACGCACAACGTTGCAACCAATGAAAACGCATTGCAAGCGATGAAAGCCCATTGATATGGCCGCATTGTTGCATATAGCCATTTTGTTGCATGCAGCAAGCTGCACGCGGCTGGCTGCGGCTCATAAAACGAATTATACATTTTTATGATTAACTGCCGCCATTGATGCTGCTGATGGTGTTGCGATTGCAGCGCGCACGAACATAAGAAGAAGAGGAAGAAGAAGAAGACGCAAGGCGGGAAGATGCAGATAATCAAAGGTAAGAAGCAACAGCAGCAGCAGCAACAAGAACATTGCCGTAAGTTGGACTTGAGCGATCGATGTAGCGCGTCAAGTTATGGAATTTCGAAAATATTAACAACAAGTTTACTCAGAGAAAGCGTTCTGAGGTCATTAAGAACCAAAAGAAATTATGTAAAACATTTGCAGGATTACTTGGCTGAATGGTTTTGATTAGTGGATACAAGGCTGTGAAATCTTCAGGCGCAGAAGGATAAAATTGCTAAAAATATATTGGAAAAAATCGAAGAAAAAGCAAAAAAAGGAGTTTGTGAATGATGAACCAGCTTAATATATATTTACAAAAGTTTTAGCAAAAACAAAAAAATATAGAAATAGAAAAAATTTTACTCATTTGAAACATACATAGTTCAATTTAAATTGAACTAAATTAAACTAATTTAACTAATATTAACATTTATAAGAAGAAAAAACGTTCGCAGTTTAAATTAATTGAATTGAACAGGAAGTCTGTTTTAACCAGAAGAAATTCAGAAATTCGACAGACTTCACAAGGGCAACGAAAAGGAAAAAATCGCAGGAAGCGGGCTTTGAGTTGGTCGGCTTTTCGATGGATATAGGTGCATCTTGTCTTTACAGATTTTCGCCTGCTGGGAAGAAAACTTTCATTCTTCATCTATTGTAAATAGAATACTTTGTTGGCATTGATTAACTTCACTTGTTATGAGTTTAATTTATATGACACTTTCTTAAAAAATGTACTACTTTAAATACCCAAATTAAAATTAAAAATAATTTTAATAATTCTAAAATAATATTTCATCAAAGTTTCTCCTAAGCACAGTTAAAGACTGCAATATTTTAAAGAGTTCAAAAAAAAATTATAGAAAAATATTGTATGGCAAAATTGACTATGGATTACTTTAAACATTACTATGGATCACTTTTTTATGGATCACATTTTTACAAATTTAAAATGAACAATTATAGAAAAAAATTGTATGCCAAAATTTCCTATGGATCACTTAAGACATTTTTGATTAAATTTTTAAAAATGATAAAAAAATATTATATGTTAGTTTTCTTATGTACACTTAAAGCCTCCACAACATTTTTAAAAACTTAAAATTAAAAATTATGAAACATTATTGAATTCCAAAATTGACTATTACAATTTAATAATTTTAAAAACTTAAAATGAAAAATTATAAAAAAATATTTTATGCCAACATTTTCTATGGATCATTTAAAACATCCGAAGCATTTTTAAAAATTCTGGGAAAATATTGTGTGCCAACATTTTCTTTGGATGACTTGCAACATTACTATGGATCACTTAACATTTTTAAAAACTTAAAATGAAAAATTATAGAAAAATATTTTATCCCAAAATTTTCCATGCATAACCAAAACATAACCATGGGCAACTTAACATTTTTGAAAACTTAAAATTAAAAATTATGAAGAAATATTGTATGCCAAAATTTTCTATGGATGACTTTCGAAACATTTTTACAAAATTATAGAAAAATATTGTATGCCAAAATTTTGTATGGAGGACTTGAAACATTGCTATGGATCACTTAAGACTTTAAAAGAGTTAAGTTTGAAAATTATAGAAAAAATAATTTATGCCGCAATTTCCTATGGATCACTTATCATAAATCAAATCACAAATCCGAAACAGTTTTATTTAATTTGTTTGCCAATATTTGTATAATGTTTCTGAGTTCTAATTTCCTGCAGTTCAGCTAAATTATATCTCAATTTTATGTCGCTGCCTTTTTATTTGATTTCGTTGCGTCGAGTGCTGCGTTCTGCATTTATTTCCTTCTCAAACTCGTTTCCCCTTTTAGTCCTTTTGTACAGCGATCTTTTATGTTGTTTCACATTGTTGTTGTTGTTGTTGATTGCTGCTGCTGGTCAATAGCCAGTCATACGCCAATCACGTTCGAAAATAAATTGTAGAAATTATGATTCGCATTTTACATGGCATTGTGCGGCTCCAACTGCGCTGATGGCCGCTGCCGTCGTTCGAGCCACGCTGGCATTGTGTCTTTTTGTGTGCCATTCCCGCCATAATTTTACAATTGCACATTACTTTTGTCCAAATTACCCTTTTTATCAAATGGTGGTCGGTTGCTATCTGGTCAACGATGATGTTGTTGTTATTGTTGCTGTTGTGCTTTGGCTGCCTTCATTATGGCAAAATTTATTTCATCAGCAACACAATCACCAACACCATCTCCAAACGCCATCGTCGTCATCATCATCGTCAGCAGCAGCAGCAGCAACAACGTCAGCATCAGCCACAACAACAATTTGTGTTTGCTGCAATTCCCTCCAACTCTGACAGGGCCTTTCGTTAACGTTTTCATTTCGGTTTCTATTAGCCAAACACCAGCGTCAGCCTTGCGCTGTCGTCAGTGCTCGCTGCTCTCGCCGGCTGCGGCACTCAGCAAATTGAAATCGAATGCAATAATTTAGTGCGGCTGCTGGTCCGCGCTTGCGCTATTTCCGACTGCAGTGCTGCACTTCGTTGCGGTTAAGTTTGAGTTGGAACACTGAGTGTGCGTGTGTATGTGTGTGTGTGTCTGTGTGTGATTGTGGGTGTACAGAAACAATTGCTGCACTTTATGGGCAACAAAGTGCAGCAATTGTTTTTCAATTTTATTTTTTTTTTGGTTAACAAAACGTTTTTATTAGTTCAGGTCAAAGTGATCTATGGACAACTGGCTGGTAGTGGAGTTTGGAGAAAGGCAATCAAATGTTTTTATTATGGCAAACAATTTTGAATAAATTGTCGACCAGTGTTCATTGAAAGTCGCAATAAGGCAGTAAGTTGAATAGTCTTCTCAAAGCAACTGTCTCAAGTCTTCGTAAAGGCGAGACAGTTCCATAGGCAATGCTTAACTTTTTTTAGGTACTTTTCACATATTTTTGAGGTCCTTATATGCTGATCACATAACACTAGCCGTCATTGAATCCTTTCAAGGCATTGCCTGTTGTGGGGTCTACCTTTCAATGAATATGAAAAAGGGCACCTATCCGGGATGTTCCGTCCATCTTGGGAATCCTTGACTATGGATTACTTAAAACATTACTAAGGATCACTTAACCTTTTTAAATTCTTAAAATTAAAATATATAACAAAATTACTTATGACAAAATTTCAAACGGATCACTTAAAACATTCGAAACATTTTGTAAAATTATAGGAAAATATTTTATGCCAACATTTTCTATGTATCACTTAAAACATTTTACAAACATATTACTATGGATCACTTAACATTTTTAAAAACTTAAAATTAAAAAATATTAAAAAAAAATTATCTAAGCCAACGTTTTCTAAGGATCACTTAAAAAATCCGAAACATTTTTAAAAATTATAGCAAAATATTGTAGGCCAAAATTTTCTATGGATCACTTAAAACATTCGAAACATTTTGTAAAATTATAGGAAAATATTTTATGCCAAAATTTTCTATGGATCACTTATAACATTACTATGGATCACTTAACATTTTTAAAAATTTAAAATTAAAAAAATATTTAAAAAAAATTATTTAAGCCAAAGTTTTCTAAGGATCACTTAAAAAATCCGAAACATTTTTAAAAATTATAGAAAAATTTTGTAGCCAAAATTTTCTATCGATGACTTGAAACATCCGAAACCTTTTTAAAAATTATAGAAAAATATTCGATGCCAAAAAACATTCGAAACATTTTTAAAAATTATAGAAAAATATTGCATGTCAAAATTATCTATGGATGACTTTAAACATTGCTATGGATCACTTAACATTTTTAAAAAGTTAAAATGAAAAATTCTAGAAAAATATGGCATGCTGAAATTTTCGTATGTACACTTAATGAATATGAAAAAGTGCACCTATCCGGGATGTTGCATCCATCTTGGGAATCCTTTTCTGGTTGACCTGCCTCACCTGCAAATCGTTGACATCAATGGCTTTGTGCGTTTTATTAGGGACTTGAAATGTTTTCTCTTTTCTCTATTTCGTCTTTACTTATGAAATGAAAAAAGCCGGGCCTCTATGAGTTCCCTAGTCTCGACCCATATGCCTTCATCTTCCTAGTTTTAAGGTTCTTATTAAAGGTGGAAAACTTAGTGACGTTTTTAGTTACCTAAGCTGTCAGTTTTAATCTTCTTTAACACAAATCTATATCTGGTCAAACAAATCTATATTCTTAACCATGAAAAAGATTTAACTATGCTTTAACATTTTTCTTTAATTTTTTTCTCGCAGTGTATTTAATGCGAAACATTAACGAATTGTGTGTAATTGCAGAAAAATAATAAAGAAAATAACCAAAATGAAATTGAGGTTTATTTGCGTCTGAAGTCCAAAACGAACATAAAACAAAGTAACATCGACAACAACAACAACAATAGGAACAGCATCCACACAACATAAACAAAAACAACTGCAATATTGAAGGTAATAGCAATAAACTTCGGCACAACATTGGCAGCTTATATTTTTAATATAAAATTGTAGCGGCAGCAGCGTTTTTTCTACTTGCTGCAGTTTTAGTTGTTGTTGTTGCTGCTGCATGTTTCTGTATGTTGTCTGTTGTGTGTTGTATGTTGCAAATTGTTGTTGTTTTTCCCATTGAATTACGTCTTCCCCTTTTCTTGTAGTAGTAGTTGTTGCTGTTATGTTTTTTGCATCTTTTTTATCGGTGCCGTGGCGTAGCAATGCCGCCTGTGTTGCTGTGTTGCTGTCCATATGCCAACTATACATACATACATACATACATACATATAAAATGTATTCGATTCGCAGTGTACAGCATTCGCTGAGGTAATAACTCAGGTGATTATAGTAATTATGCGTTCTGACGCGATGCAAGTACGGATAACGCTATTCCGATATAATTGAAAAATTCTGATAGACGCTGATTATGTGTGCCAGTCACTCAGCCACTCAGTCAGCCAGTCAGTCAGTTAGTTAGTTGGTTGGTTGGTTGGTTGCGAGTTCAGAGAGCACATTCGAAATGCATCCAATGCGCCGAAAGGGTTTCCACGCCACTGTCCGCAGGGTCGACGCTGGCAGCAACAACTTCCAGCAGCCGCTGCAATTCATCCGCGGCCAATCAAGCCAAGCTTAACGCTGTGGCCGTTTGCCGTTCGACGTCTGCTTGGCGATTCGCAATTGCAGATTTGCGCAGATTTCGCTTGGAACGTTCGCTCGCCGCTGACGAGCGATGGCGGCTCGTTTTGTTGTGGTCCTGGCAGCAACACCGACTGCCGGCTCCGACTCCGACTCCGGCACCAATCACAGCCCATGAATTACACTTTTCGCGCCATATTGTTGTGGGAATGACTTGTCTGGCTTTGGGGTTCGGGCAAATGGCCCAACTTGGCCTCCGCCGGCGCAGCCTGGACGGCTGCTGCGGCCTCTGCGGCGGCATCGGCCGCTTTGATGCTGATTTCACTTTACGATATTGCAAATAACTACGAATTACTTTCCACACCAAAAAGGTTTAAGCTTAATAATCGCCATTACACGATTACTGCGCGCTGTGTCTTGTGGCTTTTTGTTTTTGTTGTTGTTGTTTATTCGTAGCCATTGTTGTTGCTTGGAGTTTGGTTGGGTGTTGCGAGCATTTTGACAGACAATGCGCGCACTCGAGCTGTGGGAATAAATTCTCATAAATGCATATATTTTTGTTGTGGTTGTTGTTGTTGTTGTTGTGTTGAAGTTCAACTGCCACTTGAACAGATTTTTTGTTGCTTGCATGCAATTTTATTGAATAGTTGTGGGTTTGTATGAACATTTGTCAGCAAAGTGTTAATTAATGAGTGATTCATTTGAAATGCCAGACACAATGTTTGCAGTTTAATTGATTAATTAATTAATTACCATGCAGATTTTTGTCAGAGTGTGGCGTCAACATCTTTAATAGGCGTTTGACAAATTGTTGGCAATGAAATTAATTACTTAATAATATTTAGTTATCGCATTTGATTTGATCCTTTAGTTTCCAAGTTTAAGTTTTCGTAAAAAATTTACTCATTTGAAGAATTTTTTTTTTGGAGAAAAGCTTATCTTATAAAAGCTTTGTATCTTTAGTGGGCGTGTCTAACACAAATCATGTGCAAGATTATGGATTCATGGAAAACTGTTCTTCAACAACTTGAAGAATCGTTTAGGAGTGAACATTGAAATGATGCTGAAAGTAAGATTTACGCAGGATTCGAAGAAACTATGGGTGCTGAGTTTAAGTGAGTGTTTGAGGATCCTTCTTTCAAAGGGTTTTTCTCGGCTTAACCTCACTTTCGTTTGTCGATACCATTGTAGTACGGTGTTGCCAGATAAGTATGTTTCAGTATGATCAGTAATTTCCTTCTAAATTTAGGAGACTCTTGTCCTTTTAAGAAAATGTTTCGGAGGAAGAAAGTTTAGGATATTTTGATGGGAATATTGAAAGTTAAAGTGTCTAACTTTATTTAATAAAATTGTATGTTTCAAAGTTCGAATTTCATACCGACCTAATTATATATGTTTTGTATATGTTTTGTTTGTGTTAAGTTGCTATTAAGCTGAAGCTGAATGAATAAAAAGGCTGCAAAAAAATCTAAATACATACAAGGTGCGTCCCAAAGTAAACAGGACTTTTGCAATAGGGACGTTTCTGGTGGCGCCATCTATGTGTGAGGACATGCGTTGGAAAGGTACATCTTTCATTCACATACTGTCTAAATTTCATGACATTTGGTCTAGTAGACGCCGAAATATCCCGCTCAATGTGACAGTATGTTTTTAACTTTGGTACGAGAATGTCGATCGAACAAAGAGCTAATATTAAGTTCTGTTTTAAACTTGGTAAAACTTTTACCGAAACGTTTAAATTGTTAAAGCAAGTTTATGGTGATGATTGTTTATCCCGTGGCCGTGTTAATGAGTGGTTGAATCGATTCAAGAATGGTCGTGAAGACTTGAATGACGACGAACACGTCGGCCAGTCGAAATTTGTGATTACTGACGATGCCATCAAAACTGTGCGTGATTTTATCAAAATGCAGCCAAAATCATCATTGGAATTGATGGAAATGGAATTGAACATCTCCAAAACATCAATTGATCGCATTTTAACCGAACATTTGGGTCTCCGTAAAGTGTGTTCTCGCTTCATTCCGCACACTTTAACCGACGACCAAAAAGCGCAGAGAATTGAGCACGCAAAAGACATCGTTCGGGAAGCCAGACGTGATCCAAATTTCTTGTTCAACATCGTAACCGGTGACGAAACGTGGTGCTTTCAATATGATCCCGAAACAAAGCGTCAAAGTGCCGAATGGAAGCACCCAGATGAGCCAAATCCGAAAAAAACCCGCCGTGAGAAGTCAAAAATCAAAACTCATCTCATTTGTTTCTACGATTCAATGGGAATAATTCATCGAGAGTTTGTTCCACCGGGAAAAACAATTAACGCTTTGTTTTATGTTGAAGTTTTGAAGCGTTTGGTGCATCGCATTCGTCGTATTCGGCCAGAATATCGCGAGGAAGGAAGTTGGCGTTTATTGCATGATAATGCACCGGCTCACAGAGCCCTAGTTACGACCGATTATTTGACCAAAAATCGCATTTTTACCATCAATCATTCACCGTATTCGCCTGATATGGCTCCCTGTGACTTCTACTTATTCGGTCAGTTGCATTTGCCGATGAAAGGAAACCGTTATAAGGACGTTGAGGACATCCAAAAGGCTTGTACCAACATTCTGAAGGCGATGCCGGCCGATGACCTAAAACACTCATTCCAAATGCTTTTGGACCGTGCAAAACGTTGTATCGAAGCAGAAGGAGAGTATTTTGGATAAATAAAAAGAATTATACAAAAATAATCATCCGTTTTCTTTATTTTATAAAAGTCCTGTTTACTTTGGGTTGCACCTTGTATAAACGTTCAAAGTTCCCTTAGAAGAAAAAGAGCCGAGGATGAATTGGAAAATGAAATAATGAATTGGGAATGGGCTTCAAAACTCTTAGATTTCTCGCAAAACATTTTGGGTATCGAATACTTCATAAACGATAAAAGTTCCCTTAGACCATAGAATGCTTCCTATGCCGCTGTCTTGCTTTCCCAGAAGCGCCTTCGTGACGTCTTGGAGACTAGATTCCTGTCAAGTCTGAACAACGCATCATGTGCAATCGTAAGTCCTGTGGGGCTCGAGTTAAATAACCAGATCGAGTTAGAGAACCACGTCCACAATGCATACAACCAAAAAAGAAAAAACACCTCTATATCTAAATATTCTTCAGTACAACGCAGATTGTTGGACCACTTTCAACTTTTTCATGCGTCGAAGGCGACTGACAGTAATTCAGTAATATCAGTGATATTATTTTATAGTGATGGCTTTCTTTGGACTATCATCGATATCGAGTTTACAATAAGGAACAATGTTAGAACTCTACACTTAGAACCCTTCACAAATTGTTTGTTTCAAAGAAGTGTATTTTTCCATAAATGATGAAAGATGATGAACAAATGTATGCAATTCTTTGATAAATTCTTTAATTCTAGGTAGGCTGTAGTGGCTGCCTCTGTATAAGACAGACTTAGGCCTCTATATGGGAAGGGAACCTACAGTTTGACGCTGAATTCGAACGGCGGTTGGCAGTTTTTCTTTCACCTTTGACCAACTTATTCTTTCTTTGGCCATTGTCTGCCAAGAGCGCACTTGTGCGATTCTTGTAATTCTCATCTGCTTCATGTGGATAGCGATTGAAGTAGACGCGTGTTTCACCAGCCCGAGCTAGGAATCGAACCTAGAGCCTATGGTGTGAGAAGTCAGCGCGCTACCTGAGGCCGGCTGAATTCTAAGTTCTCTTAGTATGACAATACGGTGGTTAATTGTAGGAGTGATCGATGTGAAAAATATTGTTTGGAACACGTTGTATATAACTCTTTCGTAGAACCTGAGCATCGCCCGACTGGTCGCCCGGTCTGTAACTTCAGCTTGAGCCCGAATCTCGCGCATTCATCTTCTTTATGTAGATTTGTACACGTGGGAAGCTTTTTATTTTTTTTGGTTTCCCATTTTCTCCAGACTGGCAATACACCAGAAATTGAAAAAAAACTATTGGTTGCTTTCCTTTCAGCAGAGAGTGGTAGATTAATGTTAAAATTGGCTATGAAAAAGCCAACCCAAATTTTGAAATCGGCATAAAACTGTAGAACCGTTTTGTTTGTGAATAAATTGGCGCACACAATAAAAATTATTGGTTTGTTGATTGATTTATAGTTACATATTTTACACATATATTTATAACTATTCAGTTTCTTGAACCAACTTTAGTCCATTATGTAAGCTGGAAGACTTAAACTTCCAAACACTAATTTTTTCGATTAATAGATTTTTAAATTTGCCTTGCAATTTGTGATTAAAAATCTTCTTAAAATTTCATTGATGGAAAATATAATCTAAGGTTTTCCTGTACTAAAGAAATTTTTCATTCTTTTGTATTAAAAGTGGCTATGATGTGGTGAACATAATTAACTAATCCAAGGAAATTATGAAATATTTCCTGGACCAAATAATTTGAAACTTTGAAATTATAGAAAATTAATAGGCAGTTCGAGTTTGGAAATTGGAATTTTTTTACTAAGATTTCCATGTCATGGAAATCTTCAAGTTTTTGAGCTTTGCAGGAGTAGATTCGAATGATTGTAGTTAATTTGTGATGTATGTAATTTGGTTAATTTCAATGTTTTTATTCAAAATACAAAATACAAAATGACAAATGCCGGCGGAAAATTCCAACGTTGTCAAATGTTTTGGGGCATAATCGGCAAATAAAAGGCTCAGTGTCTGAGCCAATCAACAACAACAACAAGTCTCGGTTGCATATATAAGACATCAGTAAATGACACAGACCCCTTCACACACACACGCACATACACATTGGCCTCATTGGTGACATAAAAGCACACACTCACATATGTACACACACACACACAGAGTAGCCAAACAACACTTGGCGCGCCTAAACGCGGTCACACCCACATGTCGCCACTGATTTACATACGTTCGACTGTAGTACTGTGGGTAGGAGATCAGCGGGCAGCGGGCAGCGGACAGCGAGTGCGACTGTTGCCTACCTGTAATAGGGAAATCCTTGCGGCACATGTAAATCCATTGGCATTCCGGTGGCGTTCAGATGGTGCGAGTGCGGATGATGCGCGTGCGGATGGTGGTGCGGGTGGTGGTGGTGATGATGGTGCGAGTGGTGGTGGGCGGCGGCCGCCATCTGGTGGTGGTGTGAGTGATGGTGATGCGCCACGTTTTGGACATGCGCCGCTGCAGCGGCTGCCGCGAAGCCAGCATCCGCACCGGCGGCCGCAGTGGCGGCCATGGCGTGATGGCCGAGCACGGCGGCCCACGGCGACGCGACAAAACCACTGCCCGGATGATCCATTATGCTTCTGCGGCTGTATGGAAAACTTGTTGTGCTCTGGTTGCTTGATAACTTTTTTTTTGGTTTCAAGCCAACACACTTTATTCGACGCAAGAGAACAACACTGGACTTGAATCAGAGCAAACAATATGCGTTACAAACCATAATGCGTAGTGATGGTTTCGTTTGTTTGAAAACTGAAATCCTTGACAGGACTTTCACTTTCACTTTTATTTTTATTTATTTCTTTTTCTTTTAGATTAAAACAATCGTCGATTTTGTTATTGAATGCTAATTATATTTTTTCCCATATGGCCAACACACACACTTTTCACTGTTGTTATAGGTCACTTTCTTGTTGTTGTTGTTGTTGTTATTATAAAAACAAATGCAACAAATGCCTTGTTTGCCATTGGATGCAATCGATTTGGGCGCAACGCGAACGAACGAATGAAACTAACAGCACACAGAAATTGTCAAACTGACAAACGGCATTGAATTGGCCAAAAAACGGCAACAAATGACGGCAACGCACTGCCAAACGCGTCGCACGGCCACGACGCACAGTAGCGACGGGATTTTTGCGAGGATAACGCCGCACGCGCACCGCTATTCCATATCCTCGCCTCGCATTATTCGATTTATTCTCGTTGTTGTTGTTGTAGTTGTTTGAGCTTTTGCGTTCGCGTTATAACGCCGCTTGTTGCTGTACGCTGTGCGCTCGTATTTCACGTATTTTTATTGCGCTCGTTTGGCTCGCACTCGACGCGCCACGACCCGCTTCGCTGTGGCTTGGCCCGGTCCGGCTCGGTCTGGTCTGGTCTGGTCTGGATTCGCACGCCTTTGTTCCGCGTTCACCTCTGCACGGCATGAAAATTGGCGATAAACTATCCGCCTCGCATCAGGAAACATGGTCGCCTCTCATCTTGGGCATGGGAAACGGCAGCAGCAACAACAAACACAACAACAACATTAATAACAACGGCGCAGGCTGCGAATGTGTGCTGGTGCCAGAGTTGCCGCGTTGCTGCGCGCATATATTTTATGCTGCCACATCGTTAATATTGGTTTTGAGTTTGCTGTTGGTGTTGCCAACATTGTTGTTGCTATTGTTGTTGTTGTTGCTATTGTGTCGACGTGCAACACCAACCGACAGCAGAGGCGAAATGGTGTTGGTGCTGGAGCCAAAGTTTCCCCTGGCGAGCGGCACAGCTGAGAGTTGCCGACACAACGCCAAACAAAAACAATAACAAAAAAGCAACAACAGCATTCACAGCATCGCGAATGGCAACGGCAACGGCATTGGCGGCGGCAACCAACAGCAGCACGGGTCGTAGCGCTGAGATAAACAAAAACCAAAAACAAAACAAAACCACAGCAACAGCAACAGTAACAGTAACAACAACAGCAATGCCACACTTTACTGCCATAAAACGCTGCACAAATCGCAGGCACGAACGCAACTCAGCCAAACGAGCCATACAACAAAAACAACAACAACAACAATTGGCACATGTTATGCGCAACATCGCACCGGCAGCAGCGCCATCGGCAACAGCCTCAAACGTATTGACTGACTGCTTGTTCTCCGCGGCGGCAAAAAACCGAACCCAATCTCGGCGGCGCACCTGAGTCGCAGTCGCCACACACACACACACGCAGACAGACAAACACGCACAGCATCCACAACTCATCATCTCCGGCCATAGGTGGCCCGGCGCGCCGATTGTCCTCCGCCAGTTCGGCAGCTGCAGTCGCGGCCAGTTGGCAGGGAGCATTCACTGCACATTGCTGCTGTTGTTGCTGGTTTTGTTGCTGCTGTTGCTTGTGTGGTTGAGGTGAATTTGCGCTCTTGGCCCGTTGCGCTCTTGCACAGCGTTTGGCCGAAACGCATTGCGGCCAACTGAGAGCGCAGGAGCGCACGCCACGATTGGCAAACGCAGCGCAATGCAACGCTGCGCGTTTGCCAAATGTCGATAATGCATCGGTTCGGCGTCCGCCTCAGAATCGCACCAACGGAGCGGCTCAATGGCACAGAGTCGGATGCTGACTGCTGTCTGCTGTTGTGGCCGTTTTGGGGAAGCTCCAACCAATGCGTACAACAACAATGAGTTCGATAAATACACAGTTGCAGTTGTTGTTATGTTGGGGAAACAAGACAGTGGCGTTGATTGGAGTTGGTGAGTGGAAGGAATTTTGTGGAATTATTTGAAAGTGACTTATTTTATCTAAATTTATGTAATCTATCTAATTTTTTTTTAAATTTCCTATTCAAAAAGGAAAAGATGAGAATCGCATTGTCCATTATTAGTTACGACTTTGAGAGATTAGAGATTTGAAGTAAAAAAAAAACGATGTCTATTGAAGAGATCCAAGAATCGAGGAATTTTTGGCTTTTTCTTAAAAAGTGAAGGTGGAACGGCGCCGGTAGTCGAAAGAAGCAATGTTTGGTAAATACGGCAGATGGTGTAGGACCAGTGGCGCACACAGGATTTTATTTTAGAGGGGTTTTGCGAACAAGTTTGAGCCCAATGCCATTTGAAACCATATTTTTCATTACGAAGTTTTGTTTTTGGGGATGGAAAGGGTGTTCAAGTGCATTCAGTGCATTCCATTGAAGCGCCTCTGAAGGTTTCTTTATGAGTTTTGCAACATGTAACCGACGTTGTTGTGCAGAAAGATCAGCGTTTTCTACAAATTGTATTTTGCCGGCACAAAGGTTGAAATGGTTGGAGAACAAAGAAAGTACAGTATAATCTCGATAATTCGGACACTCGCTAATACGGACAACGCGGTAATCCGGACATTCAATTTCTATTGTAGACTCTGTAATCCGGACACTCAATTTCTATTGTAGACTCTGTAATCCGGACACCAGGGTTTGGTTTTTAATTGTCCGAATTATCGAGATTATACTGTATTCACATTTCAGAGAAATTACACACATTGATTTTTGGAGGAAATATATGAAACTTTATTTAATTAATTAATTTGAATTATGACACTTTAACACGAATACAGTTTCAAGATGGTCCAATGCGATTCAATCTAGTTACGTCATCTTTTGTAAATCGCTCAAAAGGAAGAAGCCGATTTGATTAAATCGATTTTTTAAGGCCTCAAATGATGAGGTTTTTATTAATGTACAGTTTTTTTAATGCTGAATTCGTATTCCACTTAAAAGATGGGGCAAGGTCGGAGTAAACGAAGGAATTGAATTGAATAAAATTAATTGTATTAATTGCTCTGAATAAAGCTTAAAAATTGCAAGAAATTATTTATTATTTATTTTTATTTTACTATTTTTCACTCCCAATATTAAAGTTTTAGTAATAGTTAAATGGGTTGTTCAAATATTATTTGTTATTTTAAAGGAAGAAGCCGATTTGATTAAATCGATTTTTTTAAGGCCTCAAATGACGAGGTTTTTATTAATGTACAGTTTTTTTAATGCTGAATTCGAATTCCACTAAAAAGATGGGGCAAGGTCGGAGTAAACGAAGGAATTGAATTGAATAAAATTAATTGTATTAATTACTCTGAATAAAGCTTCAAAATTGCAAGAAATTATTTATTATTTATTTTTATTTTACTATTTTTCACTCCCAATATTAAAGTTTTAGTAATAGTTATATGGGTTGTTCAAATATTATTTGTTATTTTCTTATATTATTTCTTTTTTATTATTATTTATATTAAATATTATTTATATTAAGAGTCGATAGCCCTGGAAGCTAGTTCTCTTATTTGAACTGTAAGATAATATCATAATTTATTGTTATCCTACATAGGTATAATAAAATACAATAAAATAAAATTAAATGAAATGAAATGAAATAAAATAAAATAAAATAATATAAAATAAAATAAAGTAAAGTAAAGTAAAAAAAAATAAAATGAAATAAAATAAAATAAAATAAAATTAAATTAAATAAAGTAAAATAAAATAAAATTAAATGAAATGAAATGAAATGAAATAAAATAAAATAAAATGAAATAAAATAAAATAAAATATTATAAAATAAAATAAAATTAAATTCAATTCAATTCAATGAAATAAAATAAAATAAAATAAAATAAAATAAAATAAAATAAAATAAAATAAAATAAAATAAAATTAAATAAAATAAAATTAATTTAAACTAAATAAATTAAACGTAATAAATTTATATGAAATATTATTTATAAAAATTTATTATTATTTTTATGTAATCAAAACTACTTTTAATGAAATTATTTTAATTTCCTAAAAAAATATATACAAATATTTTTAAAGCAACGCCACTGATCCTCTGACACTTGCCAACTTGCAACCAGCTGCTTTTCTGCGCTTGTTTGTATGTATGTATGAGTGCTAGTGTATGTGTGTGTGTGTGCGCGTGGAAACAACCCCCGGATACAGTGGTGGCCGGCAACAAAAATTACTTATGCCAAACACATCCAGCGTCATCAGCAGCATCACAAGCGAAGCGCCGCCAACTTGCCAACAGAAAATGACGAAGCCAACGACTGGTGGTGGCAGTCGCAGTGGCAATGCGGCAATGCGCCGTGAATGTATGTGTGTGTGTGTCTGGTATGGCGTCGAAGGTGATGTTAGGTTTGTACGATATGGCAAAATGCTAAGCTGCTGCAAAAATAAATAAACAACGCACGAGCCGTATAGAAGATTTTGCAAAATTAGATTAGATTTCGAATGGGTGGCGGCGATGAATAAGGAAAAATTAAAGTTGACTAAATTTCTGGAACGGAAAACAAATGACAGCAATGTCAGGTACAAAAGTAGGCACATAGACAAGCATTACCGTTAACGGTGATAAGCGCCGAAGGATATGTGGTGCAGATTAAATTTATACAATTTGTAGTTTGGCCTAAACACGTTCACTGCAAGCGAAATACATTGATGCGATATGAGGGGCGAAATTATAATTTCATAGAGATGCTAAATTATTAGCATCTATAGAGATATTTGTAAAATTTCATTACATGATGGAATGTACAATACGAGGGTTGGATCAAAAAATATGTTGTGGAACACTCGTCCTGTTGAGTTGGGTTAGGGCGGTGAGCAGCTAACGGATCAGTCAGCAAAAATTGGTGACGCAAAGAGGTCCTTTGTGTTGCCTGAATGTATGAAGAGCAATCATTGTCACTATTTACAAATTGTCAAACGTGCTGTCATCACAAAAGCGAAAGCGAGGACGTGTCCTTCGAAGTGTAGGAGTTCAAGGTGAGCTTGCGAAATATTTTTCATGTTTTCACAGAATCATCTTTTCATTATTTAGATATGTTTTCCCAATCTTTATTTTGTTTATCAAGCTTGAAATTGCCCACAAGTTTTGCGGAGACTCCAAATTCTTGAGCTTTTTTATCAACGTGAATGTATTTTTCATTAGCCACTTTTTCATGTTTTGAAACAAAAACCGTTGCAATGAGAAAAATTGAATGATGAAAATTGTTGTTTCAGTAAGTACTAACTGTAGATGAGGTAAGAATCTGAAGTGGATGAAAATGTTCAATTTTCAAAACTGAATCGGCATTGTCTTGTTGAAAGCGAGAGACAAAGCTTAACCCTAATTCCCAGAATTTTAAAAGTAACGTTAGAAGTTAGACTGTCAGACTTATATGAGCTAAATTACTGAAAACATTTGTTTAAAAAGTACAAAAACTGTCTACAATGTTAAATTTATAAATGCAATATAATTCAACATTCCATTAAAGGATTACATAAAATAATGGAATCGAAAATCTTTTGGATTTATCACCATTTGAAATCTTTACTGAGACTGTGAGGCTCACTTCTGGGAATTAGGGTTAATCAGATTTCGATTTCAAGACTTTGATTTCAAGCTTATGAATCAAAGTTTGTGTCTTTCCAAAGCCTTTTTTGAGCATTTCTTTCTTAAAGTTTAGTGTCAGAAAAGCACCAAAGGATCTTTCAACCAATGATTGAATCATCTATTTGAGTTTATTTTCATTACAAGCAAATGTGGCATTCCCAGTTGTTGCCAATACCCACTTGTATGAGAAACATTTTACAGAGATTTCACAGAGGAGACTTCGCTCAAGACTCATACATCATTTAAAACCGTATCGAACGCATCAAACCTTCGCTCAAGACTCGTAGATCTTTTAACATCAAACATCAAACTGCTGTGAAGTATCAAATTGCTGACTTAAAGTGATTGAATTGATTTAATTTATTGAGGTGATTTCAAGTGGAAATCAGTTCGAGTCAGATTCATAATTTGAAGTATACGATCGCGTTTAAGTAATGTGAGTACTTTTTCACTGTGGGAAACTGAAACTTTTTGCAATCAGAAGAAGTAAATGTTCTTTGCTAAAATCCATTGAAAAAATTAGACTAACAGATTTTAGATAGTTTATTATTGGATAGTTTATTATTAGATAGTTTATTTATTAGATAGTTTATTATTGGATAGTTTATTATTTAGATAGTTATTATTATTATTTAGATAGTTTATTATTGGATTAGTTTATTATCGATTGGAAACATTAAACTACAGAACTAATATATTTATTACATATATATGGGCTTTCTTGAAGTTAAATCAATTTCAAGTTTTCTGGTAATAGGGCTTTAAGTTTCAATAGGTTTTTGACTGTTTTAAACGTTTTAGGAAATACGAGTGTGAACCTGAAAATATGTTTTTGACTGCCATATATGAACTCTGCTTCAGTGAGTTTGCTAGACCTATATGAATGAAAATTGGACTGAAATCTACTAAAAAAAAAATTAGTTCTTGAACTTGGAATGTGGTACGAAACTACAAACTACTTGGTTGGAACTTGGTTCGATGCCAAGCAGTAATTCAGTGTTGCCAGATGGATTTCACGCAATCCCCCAAGAATGAAGTCCATTTCCCCCTAAAAACTAAAATTTCCCCCCAAATTTATTATGAAGACATAAAATGGAAATTTCATGAAAATTGCGCATTATTTTTGGTACATGAAATTGAAAAAATACCCACTTGTCAATATATCTGAACAAGGTGTTGAGCAGCAAAAATGAAACCTGGTTGGCCACAGACATTTTAAAAAGCGTAGATTAAAAATGTCTGTAAAATATTTCCGCCTAAATGTTCCGCCTAAAATATTTATCATAAAATTTCCCTCCAATCCAAACATATAAACGCCAATTCTAGGGGAATAGGGGGGGCCCTAATCTAGCAACACTGCAGAAATTGCAGCAAAGAGAGATGCAAACCGATTTTTTTTTTGTGAGTTAGTAGTAGTTAGTAGTAGTAGTTTATTAGAGTTTTGTATAGCTTTTTCAAGTATTTTGGTTTAAAAATTAATAATAGAATTCTTATATAATAAAAAAATTTAAATCTTGAAAATTTTACCATTTACAAGTTTTTCAACCAAACAAAATAAATAAAAAAAAGTAATATAATAAAATAATTTAAAAAAAAATATTATGATCGTACAATTCACAAATATAAACAACGCATGGAATCTTTGTTAAATAATGGTAAACAGAAAATACTAATATAATTTAAAAAAATTTTAAATTATGATCGTACAATTCACAAACATAAAAAACGCATGGCATCGTTCTCAAATAATGGTAAATAGAAAATACTAGAATCTTATATGAGAAAAAGCGTAGGG
This sequence comes from Melieria crassipennis, assembly GCA_963668005.1. NCBI lineage: Eukaryota > Metazoa > Arthropoda > Insecta > Diptera > Ulidiidae > Melieria > Melieria crassipennis. The sequence continues at coordinate 122,158,871 of OY764962.1, forward strand.
GTACGAATTAGACTCCATTCGAGAGCTTAGTGCTATCAGATGAACGTAATTAATGTTAAGATTAACTGTAGAGATATATAAATACAGGAGCCTTTTTACAGGACCGAGTGATCCTTCAAGCAATGAGCTCTGTTTTCTTCGAAAATTTTGTATTTAATATTACAATGGGAATTCTTTATTCGTCTCATGTTTTAGGGTCTTGCAACAGATAACATTAATTGTTTCATTATACTTATTGGAACTTGTACAATCTGTTTACATTCTGACATTTCCTTAATCAGTTTTTCCCATGTCAGTTGTGTTTTTTTCAAATATCCACACAAACTGCTACAAAGTAGTCAAAAGTTTTATGTTCAAAATCCTTTCTGCTTCTTTCACCAGTTTAACCCTTTTTCTTACTTCTGCCAACACAGATCGCATTCGTCGATCTTATGGAAAATGAACTTTAATCTTCAAGACAAAAGTTTGTTTTTTTTTCACAATTTACATAAAAGTTACGTCAGCTAAGTTAAAGCAAATGTTGAAGCAGACAGGAGACATGCATGCAGCAACTGGAGCGCCACTTGTCACAGAATTACAATATAATAAATTCGTGATTACACGGCAGCAAAAAGTCGAAACGCGCCAACGTATCGAATCGAATAGCAATGCAACAACAAAAGACTCCCACGGGAGTGCGACTTGCCGGTGGCTGGCCTGGCCGGGCCGAGTGCCGACTGGACTGTTCTCTGTTGCTCGACTGCTGCTGGCCGGCCGGCGGGCGTGAGCTGCGCCCGGCAGTCAGGTCCGTTGCCCAGCCATGGCTGCGCCGTACGTGCGGTTGTATTTTTAGTGCAGCGTGGAGCTGCGGTGCGGCCGGGCGCACTGAGCCTGCGAAATTGAGACATTCAACTTCCGAATCGAGAATCGTGCTGGGTCAACGAATTGTTTGTTTACGGTGTGCCAAAATCATTTAAAGACAACTGAGCACCGACTCACTCACAAACACACACACACACACACACACGTGGGCACAGAGACAGCGTTGGCCAACTGTGAGTTTAAGTTCGTTGACAAAATGTTATGTGGAACGTGGTTAACGTGACTCCTTGTTTGTTGTTCCCGCTCCTTCCCTTTTGTCTACTTTACGCATTTGGCCGCTTCCTTTTGTCTTTTTGACGCTCTTTTCTGCAGCGCATCTTTCGTACTCACAACGAGTAGATGGCAAATAAAGAATATTTTGTATTTTGTCCACTTTGTTGTGGTTGAAGATTTTCGTATGTTGCTATCAAATTGCGATCAGCGCTGCTAGCAATTTTCTTTTGTGGTCAAGAGTGAAGGCGAATGTCAGTCGGGCGAATGGCAGAAATATTGCCGGCAAAGTGCTTTTCCAGCTAATGGATGCTCCTTGCATTAAAAGTAAACAACACACACATGTCTCGTATACACAGCGTGTGTATGTATGTGTGTATGTGTGTAATGTGAACTTTTGAGGTCATAACGTGACCAGGGAAGCAACAAACACTGCAACAACGGCAGCAGCGGGAGCCAATAATGACAATTTTATTGTGGGAGTCGAACTATTTAAAAGCGCATTAAGAAATTCAAAGCACAAAACAAAGCGCTTAGGAGTTATTATACAAAAGTTTCCGGGTTCAAATGTTTGTTGAGAAAAAATCAAATATTGAGAATTGTATTTTTTATATTTTTCATAAGTTTGAAAGTTTCATAAGTTTGGGAAATGTAGGTATGAGATAATATAGTACAGTCGGTAAGAATTTCCACTAGACAACCATTAAGCTGAAAAAAATAGTTTTTGATGGCATCTTGGTTTCAGGGATCAGATTGCTTTGTTAACAAAACTGGAAGTGCTTCACTTAGAATATTCAATCATGAAAAGGGAAGCAGTAAAGCTGATTTGAGGGCATAGAAGTTTGTTTCTTAAACTGTACAGAAGATATTTTAAAATTAGACAAGGACTTTTGGAGACCCCTACCATTGCTCAGCTGGAAGATCAACACAACTTTTACGCTTGAGGCGTGAAAATCTTGCCTGGTACTGTGTCCAAGAAAATACCCGGAATTGCGTTATAAAATGAAAAATCTTTATTTAGCGCCTTCAAAGTACTCTCCCTCCGATTCAATGCACTTATGCCAGCGGTTTTTCCAATCCTTTAATCATTCCAAAATAGTAATTTTCCGAAATGACCTTCAACTCCTTCTTCGATTCGGCTTTTATCTCCTCAATTGACTCAAAACAATATCCCCGGAGCAGTCTTTTTAATTTCGAGCGAATAGCCAGAAACCACACGAAGCTAAATCGGGCAAATACAGGGATTGCAGAACGATATGGGTTCAATTTTTAGCGAAATGGTTTCGAAGAACGAGTGCAGTGTGTGAGGGCGCATTATCAGTGTTTTCGGTACCAATCGATATTTTACGCGTCTGAGGCCCAAAACATACTTTAAAGTGGTATTAACACATCCTTTCGACATGCCAATATCATCAACAAAGTCTCTTATTGCTAGTCGATGGGTTTGAAGCACCAATTCCTTGATTTCATTAACGCGTTGCTTATCAGTTGATGAATGGTCACCCGGGACGCTCTTCGTCTTCAATGCGTTATCTGCCTTCTTTGAACATTTTGTACCAATCAAACGTTGTTGTTTTTGATAGAGGTGGGTCTCCGTAACACTCTCAACGTTTTCGCAGCAGTTATTCGATTCAGAAAACAAAATTTAATGGCACTTCTTGGTTGAATAATTTCAGAAATTGTAAATATCGAAAAATTAACTTTTTCTGTCGTACCAAACCAAAGGAAACTCAAATACTAACAGAATTTATTACATTAAATTTGGCATGGATGTTTGTAACAGTGCTGCCAATCTAAGAAAAAAATATGTCGACGAAAATAATTGCCCGCGTAGTTTAAATTTGTAGATTCCGGGTATTTTTTGAACACTTTGCTTCAACGGTTTCGACCTTATCGGACCATTGGATTATTAGTAGATTGGCTCTGAGATTTTGAGTCGCCTTCAATGACAACTGTCAATATTGCAGGTCATTTGATGCAAAAAAGTATATCCGGCACTTTATGGGTCCCAATCCGGCATTAAGTCAATGGGGATCAAATACAAAGCCGATGCGCCTGGAGAGAAATTTTGCAGGAGGTCGTAATCCGGTAATAGGTTGTTATGGTCAGTTAAGTAAGTCACTTCCGTTCCTTGTCAAGCTTATTGATTTTTCAGGAATAAATTTTGGTGGTTTTGCCCCATAAACGGAATAAGCTGTGTTCTCTTTAATAGCGAGAGAGGAATTTTACTGACATAAGGTCGTAGTAGAAAGAAAGGCTCAGAAACTTAACCTCACTTTTAAAAACTACTGTCAAAAATATTGCAGGTGAATTGATGCAAAAGAGGATATCTGACACTTTATGTGCCCCTACCCGGCCTTAAGTCAATAGGGATCGAATATTTTTTGGTTTTCGTTCCTTGCCATGATTTTTCAAAGGTTTGGTGATTTTGTTCATAAATGATTCGAACTCTGTTCGAATTGTGTTGCCGTAAATAAGAGAAGAATTTTACTGTCATAAGGTCGTAATGGGAAGTAGAAAAAAGTAGTAGTAAGGTAGTAAGAAGAAAGTATCTAAAGGAAAAGTACCTCCTTAGGGGGTAAAGGAGGAGTTGTGTCTTGGCGGTATGGAAACAAAATGCAGTTTTGGCTTTTAAAATTCTTTGTAGTTTTATGTAAAAATATTGAAATTCATTCTTTCTAGACTGTAGCTACATTCTTTAGGTGAATTCGTACTGCGGTATCAAAATTGTGCAACTTTTCATAGTCAACTTAATCCTTTCAGAGATATAAAAAGTGCTTTTGAATGATTACAAATTAAAACATTTAAGACTTTTTCTCCTTAATGTAAGTGGTTTTTAAATTTCTCTGAGTATCTAGGAGATTGTTTTCAGCTGGAACTTTCGCTATTGTGGAATTAAGGAACTAAAATAAATCAAGCGATTTTCAAGTTATGTCAACTGACTTTATCAAAGCTTTAGAGTTTTTACTGCTACATCGTCTGAAGTTTTAGTAGTTCTATTCTTTGAAAATTTTCCCTACAAGTAATTCAAAATCACCTTAAAACAGCAGATTCTTTCCCTTTATGCACAAAGTCACAGCCACATAATCGAATGATTACGAAAAGCACGATTTCAAATCGTTCATATGTTGGTCTCCCTGAGTTCATTCCTTAGCAAATAAATTTCATAATTATTTCGCCTGCATTCGGTGCGCTCAACACGCACGTCAGCCTCGACATTCCACAAGCCTTAAGCGAATTCGCCATAACTTTCGAAAATATTTTAATTAAAAGCCGAAAATGTCTTCAGGAGGTTATGATTCAACGCCCAGCTAGCGGCTCAGTTTGGTAAAGCGATTTCACCAAAAATCGCCTGCACAATTAATAGCACAATTAAGCACCAAATAATTTTACAATTAACAAAAACTTTAATGAAAACAAAAACAAAAACAAACACCGACGATCACTTTGCAAAAACTTTTAGAGAGTACAATGACAGTGAAACATTCAAACGAACGGACAGACAGAGACACGGAAGACAGCGAAATACTTTCTTTTAGTGCGGCGCACAAAAAATCGATATGACATGGAGCCCAAACGCGCCACCAACCGCAGCGCCGCAATGGGCCACCGCACTAACAACGCACACACACACACATTCCATGCGCGTCTGCACACACAGAAATTGTAGAAAAGTTTCTCATTTCATAGAAAATGTCTTTGCGTTTATGAAGAAATATGAAGTATTAAATTCATAAAGTTCATTCGCGATGCGCGTCACGTGCGCGCAAACGTACGCAGTGCATCCATCCAGCCATCCATCCAGTCGTCCATCCATCCGTCTGTGCGGCCATACACTTGCCGCCCATCCGTCCGTCCACACACAGTGCGAACCATTGCGCCAACAGGCAACAGCCGTCAGCCGCCATTCAGCCATTTCATTCCATTTCATTTCAATGCGTCCGTCCGGTGGTTCGTTTGTCTGTCTGTCTGTGTGTGTGCCGCAAATGCGCTAATAACGCAAATGAAGTATTCGCAAAATGTATCTATGGGATACAAATGGCAACAAATGCTGCCAGCTTAGTCGACTGCGCGCTTAGTTGTTGTTGCTGCTGTTCACTTAAGACTTATTAAATCTTTTTAATTTGCCTCCAACACAACTGCACACATGTTGCATAAGTGATGTTTTGTTGTTGTAAATTGCATAGCATTTAGTAGATTGTGAAATTGTTTGCCATATTGTTCAACCTAACCTCAAACTGTTTTATTATTTATGCCACAGCTCCCACATGACAGATGACAACGGCACCAACGGCAAACGCCCACCAAACGCCATAAAACAAAAGCCAACAAAGCAAAGCACGAAAGGAAAAATGCTTTCGAAATGCAAAAGTACATAAAATGACTAAGAAGAAGAAGAAGAAGAAGACGGAGAAGGAACTGTTTTAGCATTGCCAACATTTTTGCAAATAGCACACTTGACTTTGCTCCGGCGGCAGTTTCTTCATTTCCGTGTCATTTTATTGCCATTCCGATTGTTGTGGCCGCGGTTGGAGTCAAAGTCGACGTTGGTGTTGGTTGCAGTCGGGCGACGGGTCACATTAGAGGAATGGTCCATAAATTCCGCTGCACTGCAACGTGGCGCGGCGTGCGACTTAATCGTCGTCTGAGTGCTTTATTGCGCCCCCCACAGTCGTCAATTATGCAGCGAAATGGCTTATTTGCGCCACTGTGCCGGCACCGAGTGCATAACTCTCTTCCGAGTTATTAGTTTTGCACACTCGCAGATATACATAAATATTTTTGGCAGGGTCTACGCTCGTGCGAGGCGCTTGCAATGTGTTTTATGGGACAGGTTACTTTGGCTGATTAGAATTATGTAGTCTGCGATAACTACACAGACACAGAAATACATACGTACATACATGTCTATGTATGAATGGATAATAATGCACTTTTGGTGGAAGTGTACCAAAGTGATTATTTGAATGAGCGAGAAAGAACTTGGAGCAATATTCATTCATAGTGGATCGTCCCATATGTTATTTGCACGAGATTCTACTGAATATGGTGACAGATATACTATATGTACATTGATATAGATGAACAATTCTTTACTGAGTTTTGAATTGCTTAAACATTTTGTTTATTGCAATTTGAAGCCAGCTTCGACTGGAATTTTTCTACTTGATCCTACTTCTTCTAATTGATCCTACTGTCTAATCGAATTATTATTCAAGAGATTTTTGTAGTTTATGTAGGTACATAGATCATAGTGAAACTATCGGAGTGAAGCAGGTATAATTTTGTATGGCAAAAAAATAAATTTGAAAAATTATTTCTCATATGTGCCATAATTTTCGAAAAAATTAACCCTGAATAATACAAAATAGATACAGGACTACTTCCTACCAATAGACTAGGACTACTATAAGACTAATTCCTACAAATAGAGAACAATTGGAGAATTTAGACAGATACTGGACTACTTCCGATGATTAAAGGACAATTGGAGGACTAAGACAGATACAGGACTACTCCCTACGAATAGAGGACAATTGGAGGACTAAGACCGATACAAGACTACTTCCTATGAATAGAGGACAATTGTAGGACTATGACCGATACAAGACTACTTCTTACGAATAGAGAACAATTGGAGGACTAAGACAGATACAGCACTACTTCCTACCAATCGACTAGGACTACTATAAGTCTACTTTCTACGGATAGAGGACAATTGTAGAAATAAGACCGATACAGGACTACTACTACTACTACTAGTACTTCCTAAGGATAGTGAACAATTGAGAACTAAGGCAGATACAAGACTACTTCTTACAAATAGAGAACAATTTTAAGACTGATACCGATACAAGACTACTTCCTACAAATAGAGAACAATTTTAAGGCTGATACCGATACAAGACTACTTCCTATGAATAGAGGATAATTGGAGGACTAAGACAGATACAGGACTACTTCCTTCGAATAGAGAACATTTGGTGCCAAAATCTCTCCAGCTGCAGAGTGGCTCGACAGATTTGGATTCCCGTAGACCAACGGTCAATGCTAAACTCTCAAACGAATATCTCTATGCTGACGGCAGTAATCGCGGGCCACTGGTCAATTGGTCCGTTTGAGGTTTGAGACTCTTTTTCTTATAACTCTTATAACTGTCCAGTCTTAGCGTTGAAAGGACAAAATCCTAGGTTTGGGTTAGCTATCCAGGGGTTCAGGAATGGATCCCTTGGGAAGAGAACAGTTCATGAATGGATTACATCTGGTGCTGCTACTAGGATATGAACTTTAAACTTTATTGGTAGAACTACTCAATTATCAACTTAAAAGTTTATTGGTAGAACTACTCAATTATCAACTTCTACCAGACGGAGTCCTTTTGTAGGTAATCCATTTGTTGGGGTTATATGGCATTTGTCTCTCTAGCTGTCTCTCTCTCTCTCTCTAACTGTAGGAGACAAAATTTAAATGCATAAAGTCCTATCTGAATAATGCGTATTGGCTCTTATATTCAGTATTCTCTCACATGTAGAAAAGATTTATTTGAGTGAGCGACAACCACTTAATAATCAATATTAAACTTCAGAAATATATAAACTCAATATAAATAAGCAATAAATAAAAAAATTATTATAAGTTAAAATTAAAATTATTTTTTATTATTTTAAAATTATTAAAACTTAATTAAAATTCATTTAAAAAAAATTAACAATTAAAATTATTTCATGAAATTAATTAAAAAAATTCAAATTGTTTGAATTTCACTGTTTTATTAGTTAAAATTTAAATTATTTTTTATTATTTTAAAATTTTTAAAAATTAATTAAAATTCATTTAAAAAAAATTAAGAATTAAAATTATTTCATAAAATTAATTTAAAAAATTGAAATTATTCGTATTTTACTGTCTTATTAGATAACATTTAAATTCGTTTTTATTGTTTTAAAATTATTAAAAATTAATTAAAATTAAATAAAAAAAATAACAATTAAAATTAATTAATAAAATTTATTTAAAAAATTCAATTTATTTGTATTTTACTGTTTTAGTAGGTAAAATTGAAATAATTTTTTTATTAATTTATAATTATTAAAATTGAATTAAAATTAATTAAAAACAATTAACAATTAAAACTATTTAAAAAATGAATTTTAAAAATTAAAAATATTTGTATTTTACTGTTTTATTAGTTATTATTATTATTATTAATTAATTATTTTATTAATTATTAGTTAAAATTTTAATTATTTTTTTTAATTTTAAAACTATTAAAAAGTAGTTAATAATTTAATAGGTTTTTTAAAAAAAATAACAGTTAAAATTATTTAATTTTCAAAATTCAAATTATTTGTATTTACTGTTTTAGTTATTTAGTATTTTGATATAAGTAAAGCGATATTAGTTCGAATGTTATTGAAAAAAGGCGGAAGCTGCAAATCTAATGAAGTACAAAAATTCAAATTTATGTGAGTATCAGTATTTTATTTTATTTAAATAATAAAAAGATACAAAATCAATGAAGCGAGAATAATGAAATTTTGACACGTGGTCAATGAGATTTTGGGTTTTAACATACTTACTTTTCAAGAAAATCCTATATAAATTTTCAAGGATATAAAGGATTAAAATTTCCAAAGAACTTTTTTCATATCCTGTTTTTACAAAGAGATAAAAACTTAATTTTATTTAATTTTTTGAGCTTTTCCTCTTTCATTTGATATACATATCGCCATATTCTAACGAGGTGAAATATTTTTTATATATTTTTTATTTTTATCCCCTTCAAAATTTTGAAGTCCTTTTAAAAGGACAAAGGATGTAGAAATGAAAAACTGACTACTCAGTATTACTATATTTGATCTCTAATTTCACACACATATGGATTTTTCCCGGTGTGAAACATGCTGTTGCACGGTGTAATTTGTAAAATATGGTTTAGATTTTAAAAAGGACACCATTGAAAAGGTTATAAATGGTACTTTATTTTGATTCGCATATTTATATTTAAAATGTATATAGGTTTTGAGAAAATCAACTTTCAAAAGAAACCTCTTCTTTTCTTATAAAAATAAATTAAAAAAAAATAATTGTAATTAACCACATCTAAAAATATTTAATTTAATTTTATTGATTTAAAAAGAGAATAAAAAAATACCTTTCAATTGATATAAAATTTGTTACAAACATTATTTTTCTTACTTAATTTCTCTTACCAGTCATTTTGCTTTGAACGGTTTCTTCAACCAATATTTATGTCAACAATTTATGTATTTAGATTTCCAGACTTCTTAGCGAGTGGAAATTTCAAAACAGTCCGTTGCTATTGGGTTGAGTGAAATTCCGCACAACATTAACTGTCAACTGTCGGTTTTAGGCGACGAGTTGTCGCTTCTGCTGTTGTTCTAAATTCGAATGAGGCGAAACAATTTCTCAAATGTAAATCAGATGAGCGTGTGCATAATTTAGGGGCCAAGCCAAATAAAAATGGCTGCCAAGCGGTTGACGAGCCAACCCAACCAACCAACCAGCGAACAAACAAATAAACAAATGAGCAAATGAAGAACAGCCACAAACAAACAAACAAACAAATGCCATAAATATGAACATATCTGCGCCATGTTGACGGGCTCGAAATGATAAAATTTCGTATTCTGGCAATGTTTCGCATCGGGGGGGAATGTTGTTTAAACAAAATGAAGTGAAATGAAATGAAATAAAAAAGCAACAACTGCAAAATGTAAAAAAAAAATCCAAACTGCAGAGTACAAACAAAAAAGAGAAAAAATCGGGAAAAAACGAACGTTACTGAAATCCTAATGACCATAAACGCACACAACACACACACACGCGCACTCACACTCACACATACATACATATGTACACATACATACATATATTTGGAGCTATGCACATAGAGAAGAAATTACAATGGCAGCGTTTGGTTTATGTTGACTTGTTGTTGTTGTTGTTGTTTTTGTTGCTGTTGTGCCCGAAGCATTAATCCTCCACAATTACATGGCCGGGGAATTTGTGCAGCACCGAGGCCCACATTTTTATGACACTCGACCGCCGCGCTGCGCCTTTAAGGAGTGTCGCCCCCGAATCGTTGGCATTGCTGATTGATTCACTGGAAATCGCTGACAGCCGCTTAAACGGTTAAAATTCAATTCAATAATAATGAGTTGCCGCGCAGTAAACAACAAAACAGCCAACAGCAATAACAATAACAACATCAACAACAACAAAAAAAGAGGTAAGCAAATTTAAATAACTGCGTAGCGTCCATATTAAGTAGCCGCCAATAGTCGCACCGGCCGCACTGTCGCCGTCCCCCATCCCACCCGCTCCACTCGCCACTTCGCTCTGGGCCACCGGCAGTCAACGGCGTTCGGGGCGCAGCTATTGTCATCTGCGTACTTAAGCCGCAATTTGTTTGTCTTGTTCAGTTGGTGTTTCTTACCTTTTCTACTTGTTTTTTGTTGCTTTTTACTTTTTGTTATTTTGATTTTTATTTTTGGAAGTTTTGTGGTTTTTTCGCTGTCGCTGCGCTGTGCCGCAACAAAGCAACTAAAAATTGTCGATTGTCGAGTGATTTGAATGCGCAGTGCACCTGCGTTGGCATAATTCGTGGAATTGTTTTTTTTTAGGATTTTTATTATCACCAACTTGGGCCAGTACCATACAATCTGCCGCCACAAACCTCAAACAACAACAACATCCACTAGTTAAAACGCCAACTACAATTCTCGCAACAACAACAACTATTTCGTTGTCATTAACTTGATTGTCAATATTGCTGCATTGTGTCTGTTGCTGCTGCTTCTTCTTCATTTGCGTCAACGTCTGTCTTTTGGTTTTGGTTGTTTTTTCGATGTGTTTTTAGTTTTCAGTGGAACATAATTTGCATATCTGGGTCTCAACGCCGCTTCCATATTAACTCCCCATAAATTCGTTCGAGTATTTAATTTCTCTTTTGTAACTTTTTTCTTTTATTTTTCATTTTTAATTTTTCAACTTTTCTCCACAACATTTATTACCAACATGCAAAATAAAAGTATTGTACATGCTTACAAAATGAATTGTAAAACAAATTCAGAAACGTGTAGAACAATAAGGAAGAAAGGCATTTCTGATCGATTCAATCATAAATTACAACGTTTGATTTATTTGTTGTTTGTCATTGCGTCCAATTGTTCTCGGCTATGATATCATTCACTGTGCTGGTCATACTCGCTCATTGTTATTGCTGTCATTTACAGTGTTGCAAATAACAGGACATGCCAGCGAAATGATTCAGACACACTTGGCGGGAAAGTGCGGAGAAATGCTTGCAATGCTTTTTTGCAAAGTTTAAAGTAGAAAAATTATATTGAAATATATCACAGGAACGTATTACTTGATCAGAAATGACGTGAAGTCCATAGTTAGATTAGTAGTGGATATGAAAACCTTGCGAGCAAAAAAAGATGGGTACATGTTACACGACCGAAAGCCCAATGCAGAGATTAGAAATACTTGCAACGTAGAAGAGAGAGAAACATGGACAAATGAAGCCCAAAGAATGTCAATTGAACGTTTGGCAAAGACAATCCCAGAAGATGATCATCCGCTGAAGATGGCCCGGGAGACCATTTACCAAGGTTAGGTTAGGTTATGGTGACTGCCTCTATAAGAGACAACTCGGAGGTCTATTAAGAGGCCCATTAAGATACACATGTGACTCTAATCGGCTTCATATGGATAGCGATAGAAGTAGATGAGTGTTTAACCAACCCGAGTTGGGAATCGAAACTAGGACCTCTGATGTGGAAAGCCAGCGCGCCACTCACCGCACTATCGAGGCTGAAGACCATCTACCTAAGAGTTTTAATGAGGCTTGTACATCAGGGTTTCAATAAAGGAAGAAGAAGAGTTTGGCATTCGTGGCTTTTGGGTGCGGCGTTAAGAAGAAGAACGCGTGTCTTCCATATAGATTCGAACTGCTATTTTCATCTGAGTTGTGAACATTCTCTTTCCCTTCCTTCCAAGGAGTTTTGATTTGAAGACTCCACAAATTGGGTAATTTTCGTGCAATTGAAAACAATTTCCCTAATGTTGGCATAGTCGCTGGAATGTTCAGCCTGTTTAAGTCGCCAAAGAGTTCATGTATTTACATATCGTTTAATTCTATCTACCCAAAACTTTCCAGAGGTCTTTTCGAATGCTTCTTTACGAACGGAATTATTTAGAATGTTGAACTTAATTTACATAACTATGTCCTGCTTCTAAATTGCCTAAAGAGTTCAAAATAAGACGCGTTGGTAAAAGTAATAATTTTAGAAAAATCCAGACTAATGTCCTATCCCAAAGTTGAAACTGTCCACAGTGATGAGGTAGAGCTGGGAAACTATCGATTGTCGGCCCATTCGATATTTTTGATAGTTTCAGTAAAAATTATCGATATCGATCGTTCAAAGTAAAACTCGCTGGTAAAAGTTGTAATTTTAGAAAATGCCCGATTAATATCGTAAATTAATAAAGTTGTTTACTATCTCAAAGTAGAAACTGTCCACAGTGATGAGGTGACGAAAGCGTATGGATTCTTAGTACAGAGCCAAGAAGTCAAGTCCTGTTGGTCCCAATAACCAATCCACTGACACAATTACGAAACTAAAACGTGGCTTTTCGCCATCATTCGTTGAAGGCATTTAATTCTGTACAGCAATGGAAAATATTTACAGTTTAATACTGATTACGAATGGAGAGTTGTGAACTTTTTCATAGGTAACCCGAACTATCCATCATGTTCTAAACATTATAAGGTCTTGTAAACTGTATTTTTAATTATTTAAAATTTTGTTTTAAAGTCGAATTGTACTATTCAAAGTTTTCTTATGGTATTATAAATTGTTTAAATTTATAAACAAATATTTGTTGCAGAATAATTACTACAAACTTGGAAGTTTCAAGCTAGAAAAACAATATTTATTCAAAGCAATTTACTAGCAATTTCCTATACTATTTTTGATGGTTAACTCATGAGGAAAGAGATTGGATCATTGATGTAAGGAAGATCAAAGTTCAATTTCGAAATGCCATCATAAAATATATTGCTGTGAGTTTAATGACAGAAAAGCAAAGTGTCAGTGAAGTTTTCTTAAGGTTAACAAGAGCCCACAAAATTTCGCTAAAGGCTTTTGTGGTTTATGGCTAAAAAGCCTTACTCACTTTGATAAAAAGACGAGTTGGGTTCGCTTGTCCAAACATTAGTTATTCTTATTCCGAAAATTTTGGTCTTATATACTAAATTATACAACAACAAATCATGTATCTGTGTACTGATTCAAACAAAGGACATTCAAAGGATATCTTAGAGATCCAAGTAAATTTGTTGGTACAGATCTCTGTAGAATATATCCGTTTTTAGGCAGAAAAATATATTAGCTTAGTGATTATTGCCTTAAATTTTCAGGTAGGAGGGTTTGAGTGCCCCCTCAGCCTATGAAATAATCAAATAATTTCGTCCTTCTACCAACCCCAATGAAATTACTGAAACTATCAGCCACTTATTGACATAGTGGCGAAAACTTTTAGGCTGAAAATTTACACTAATCCCAATGTTAGAACGCAACTTTAAGGTTGATGCACAAACACCAAACACTCCACTAAGATTGCCGCCAAGGCACGCAACATTGTTCGAGTGCTTCAACTATTTCTGCGTCCCTCGGTCCGCTGTCAATGCGTAATCAATATTTTTAAACAAATTTTACTTTTTCAAGGCAAGCACTAAAAGACCTTAACTACAACAACAATGCAACCGACTATGCCGCAGCATCGACGAGCCTGTCGGCGGCATTGCGAACGGTGAATAGACGCTGCGACGCTCTGCATGCGAGTCACGTTTTCTATCAGCGTCGAATGGCAACGCGCAAGGAGGAAAATCAATACGAGCAATGCAATCAACACTTTTTTCGGACAGGCCGCGCGGCTGACTTGGACGGCGTTAATGGAAAAGGCACAACAAATGCATGAAAGCAGCGCGCAACGAACTTCCGGTCAGCGCTAATGAAAGTCGGCGCTGCCAAAAGTTGAGGTTCAAATGAAAACGGACTAAAGTGTTGGTAGACGAAAGGGGGAGGGGTGAGGGGGCAAAGTTGTATTAGCAAATGTGCAGCTTAAAGTGAATTAAAGTCAATATTTGAGAAAGAAGAAAACAACTATTTTTATTGTAATCGAAATGAAAAGTCAAAATTTTGTAAAGATTTTTGTGTGTTTTGATGGATTTTGTTGCCGAATCTGAATGACATTGATTAACTTTCGAAGAAAATTTCAATTATTTACGGATCAACATTAATCAAAGTTCACATAATTTACAACATACACATGTCCTTGTGTGTGTGTGTGTGTGTGTGTTGAATCGCCTCGCTAGCCGGAAATACTTTCGAATATTACAAATGACGCCAATAACACGAGGCGACATAACTCATTGCTTCGCTGGTTGGTTGGATATGCTGTTGTTTGTTGTTGTTGTTGTTGTTCTTATGATTGTTGTTGTTGTTGGTGCTGGTGCAGAGATTTATGTGATTTCGTTTTAAATTAAACGTACATGTCATTGGAATGCGTTGCAGTCGCACGCACCCACGCGCCGCGTCGTCCGTTTCTCCCAGCGCCCTTCTGCACCTTCGTTGACTTCTTCAATATTTCTGTTTTGACACAATCATATGTGGCCCGAGCGCTTGTCGCTTGTCGCATATTGAGCCATTTTTCAAAAACGTTTGCCAAATCTTTTTCCACTACGCAGTCAGTTGCCGCTGGCAATGCGGGCGCTCTGCTTCAATCGCTCGGACATTGTGTCACACTTGAGGTCATACGAAACGCGCCTTTCTCTCTCACACACACACACACACACATTATCCCATTAGCCACCCTCACCGTTTCTGATCCTTGTTGTTGTTTTTCTACTTATGTCACATGATAAATGACCCGCTTGTCTTGTTCGTCCTGTATGAGTTATGACTTTCTTTTTGCGCACTGCTCGGCCGCCGTTGCTCACACTTTTTCTTTCGCTTTGGCCTTCGCTCGACTTTAATTTGGCCGCGTCCATGTGTTGCCGCCAATTCGACTTAAATACCCTCGAGGCTACGCTTTGGCGGATGCCGGAAATTGTCTTTGCACTCGCTAAGACGCTCGGGCGGTGTGAGTGCACGCGTCGTGAAGCCTTTGCGCCTCAACGCCTCGGCGCTTCATATTTATTTGCGCGCGTTCAGAAATAATGACACTACGAAATGTCAACGCATAAACAGCCGAAAATGCTAATCTAACCCTTTTCAGTATTCATAGTCTTGTACGCTTCAGCTAATATAGTCGAACGCCCTTTGGCCCCCGCTTTGCGCTCCGTGCTGCGCCAAGATTAATCTGCTTCGCATGTCATTTGCATTTCTTAAATACGCTCCGCTGGGGATTAACCCAATACGGCCCAATGCATATATAGCTCGACATTTCTTCGGCGTAATTTTAGCTTTTCATATATTGCACAAGATTATGGCGACGCTCTGCGACATGAAGACATTTGTCAGCAGTGTTCATGAAAATGTATTTAATTGCCAAAGGGTTGGGGCCATTAGTTGGCAATATTTGGTTATGGAATATTTTTAATTAAATCGAATTGGTTTTCTCACTTTCAATTGAAATTTTTTTACAACTTCGTGAAAAAAAGTTGGAAAGTACTACTGGTGTTTTCTAGGAAAGAAGTTGGAGTAGGCGACAGCTATAAAAACAGATTGAGACAACTGGGAGATAAGGTAAGATGGCTGTCTAAAACATAGAGCAGTTGGAGACTCTTTTTCCCATGTTTGCTATTGGAGAAAGCTATCTAAGAGTCAGTAACCGAAGACACACTTACAGGCTATAAAAAGGGTCGGTTGTGATACCAAAAACAGATGGGCTACTCCTTCGGCTATGTTTGCTACTGGAAGTCATCCTTAAGAGATTCACAGAATAGTCAAAGATAAGTATATCCTGAAAAAAAAGTTGTGATCTATCTGCTATTTTAGGCGCCGGTCTAACCCAAGGACTTACTTGGGCTATAAAACAAACCAGAAGCTTTTTCTTCCATGTCTACTATTAGAAGTCATCCTCAAGAGATTCACAGAATAGCCAAAGACGCACTTTGGCCAAGAATAATACCATCTGCGATACCAAGAGAAAATATGAAGACTCTTCTATGTCAGTTATAAGAGATCATCCTCAAGCCAGGCACAAGATAGTGTAGCCATAGATACACCTTGAGCATGAAGAAAACCCGCTGCGGTATCAGACAAAAAATACAGAGCTCTTCCTCATGTGTCTTCTATTTGAATGGCTATCTAAGGCGCAGAGTAGACAACGACTCACTTGGGCTATGAAAAAGGTCGATTGGGCTACCTACAGAAAATATGGGATACTCTTTCTTCTATGTCTCCTAATGGAAGCCATCCTCAAGAGATTCACAGAATAGCCAAAGATGCACTTAGGCCATGAAAAAGACCCGTTGTGATCTATTTGCTATTTGAGGTGGCTGTCCAAGGCGCAGAAAAGCCAAGTACTTACTTGGGCTATAAAAAAAACCAGAGCATTTTCTTCCATGTTCACTAGAAGTAGAATTAGAATTCATCCTCAAAAGATTCAGAGAAACGCCAAAGACGCACTTAGGCCATGAAAAAGACCCGTGATAACAAGAGAAAATATGGAGACTCTATGAGACTCTTCTATGTCTGTTATTAGAGGTCATAAAGAAGACCCGCTGCGGTACAACACAAAATGTCTGCTATTCAAATGACAGTCATAGTGACAGGCATAGTCTAGCCAATTACTCATATGGGATGTGAGAAAGGTCGATTGTGCTACCTACAAAAAATACAGGGTACTCTTTCTTCTATGTCTACTACTGGAAGTCATCTTCAAGAGACTCACAGAATAGCCAAAGTTGCACTCAGGCCAAGAAAAATACCTGTTGTGAAACCACATATATGAGGTACGTTTCCTTCTAAGAGGTCATCCTCAAGCCAGATACAGGATGATGATGATGATGATGACGATGCGAGGGTGGGCACGAAGGCTACAAGGCTTCCATAGCAATCAGTCCATTTGGATCATTGTACTATGTCCATGGGGAAGGGTAAGAGAAGTGAAAGGATAGCAGAGGAGCGTGATACCACACATTTCACCCGGTTTTTTTAAATGTGTACGCAACTCAGTTTTTTTCCAACATGTGTTACAACACACATCTCAAGCGAGGGGACCTACAGTTTAACGCCGAATCCGAACGGCGGTTTTAGCAGTTTTCCTTTCACATTTGAAGGTTTTTGTCATTAACTCTCAAGACTCTTGTAATTCGCATATGCTTCATATGGATAGCGATAGAAGTAGACTAGTGTTTCACCAGCCCGAGCTAGGATTCGAACCCAGGGCCTCAGTATGCGAGGCCGGCAAAGGATACCGTAGCCGAAGATTCAGTTTGGTCAAGAAAAAAGTCCGTTCTGCGATTATAAGAAATAGGAGACATTTTCTTCAATGTCTACTATCAGGGGTCATCGTCAGATAGTTGAACCTTAGCAGCTTTTTTATGCTAACCAATCAGAGTTTATTCCAATCTAGGCAAAGGAGTCATTTCAATGATTTTTCTACTTTGTTTGAAGAGGGCCAAACAATGACAGAGCAGGTAAGCTTCGGTCTCCATCTCCTCGTTGAGACAGCTACCCGAAAAGGCTTGGAGTACTAACATCTGGCGGCTCAATTGACTTGGACGTGTTACACGATTGAATGACAAAGCACCAATGAAAAATATGCTCGATTCGATAGTTCGAATATAATGAAAAAGACAGAGAAAGACTTTTAAGAAGAGCAAGGCTGGTTCTCATATTCAATGTGAATCAAGTCCGATCACCTTTGGATGCCTTGCATATCACTGATGGTACGCGTACCACAAATTGAGGGCCGCCGGTCTAGATGATACGTTTTGATAGCTTTTGGTGTAACTGGAGTATAGACCATACAGAGACTATGCCTCCAAAGGATGCAACAAATATGAAGAATTCTGACATTGTTTCTAGTAAGCTAATCAAAAAACGCGCTCGTAGAAGCGCCTACAGGCGTCGGTTATATAATATGTACTTTTAATTTCGTAAGAAGTAAGGAATTCATTCTCTCTTCAAAATTTTCATAGACCTTCGTAGTTTTAATGAAATTCTCTTATCAAGAAAGATCCAAATTTGATTGACGTTCTGACGGGTCACTATATGATAGCTGTCTGCAAGAAACTGGATTGGGACTGTCTCCTAATGATTTCTGTATCAGTTGTATACAAGAAGTAGAGGACAAACAAATTTTCTTTATTTCCTATGCATTTGTCCTGAGCTTTGTAGTAGCTTGAAAACAAACTTAAAGCATGTATTTTCCAATGATTTAGGACATCGGAACATTAAAATAATGTAAACTTTGTATGTATAACTTTGTTAGAAGTTCCAACTGGTTTTATGAGTTAACCCTTTCGCTACAGGTTTTTACTGGGGAAAGTTAAAATTTTAAATTTTACGTCTTAGGCTTCTATGTGGTTATATTAGCAACATTCCATAAGAAATTTTTTAATTTTTATACTCGGACCCTCTATTTTAGAGTGTTTTTCTATGAGATGTGGTTGCTCTCATAGATCGTTGCGGCTGTAATAATTACTTAAACATTAAACTTTTTACGCATAACAAAAATTTGAATATTTCTTCATTTACTTCAGCCAAATTTAAAAAGAAAAAAAGTATCTAAATTGAAAGAAAACGTCAAATTTAAAAGTTCTTTAATTTTTTCTGCTTCTTCTTCCTTTACTATGTCAAGATATACCATTAAAAAAACGTGTATACTTCTCTTCTTTAAACTTAAATATTCTGTTTAGTAATTTCGTATTTTTCCTACAACTTCAAACTATTCTAAAGATCAACAAAAATTGTATTCTTGAAACCACAGGGGATGCCGACGTCCACAAAGTAGCATGTTGCCATATGGCAACAAAATAGCGAAAGGGTTAAGGAATTTGAATAAGAAAAATTGAATATCACAATGGACATTCAAAGCCTCAGTAAACTTCCCATGCAGCAGCCACACCTACCTACATACTTATCTTTCCGTAAGTGGTTTAAGTTCTAAACTTGGATTTTGTTAACGTTTTCTTAACTTGAATTTAGTAAAACTGCATTCCAGAGCAAAAACCAGGTGACATTTCAGCTGATTTTAGTCGCAGAGAAAATTCATACAAGTTATGGTTCAACTGTTGTCTGTCCAAATGGCACTAACAAAATTGCATAGTGCGGCACAACATTCATTTGCAATTATGCCAAATGACTGCAACATTGCAGAAGCCACGGCCAGTCCAGAATAAGCAAAGAAGTCAAGAAGCGGAGCAAATCGCTCGAACAGTGTTCAACATGCAAAGGTTTAATTAGTGAAAATGCTTTGAAGTGCAAAAGGAAGCGAAACGAAATCGAACACGTATCGGTGAAAATAGACAACATCCATTAATGGATAGAACAATAACAGAAATAACAGCACAACGGCACAGCAAAAGTTAAAAGCAAAACGGTTGCGACACGCGGCAGGTGGGAGGGGAAGGGCAGCAAAAATCGAAATCGCAGCGGACACGATGCCAAACGATAAGAAAATCAACAGACAGACAGACACGTATGTGTTTGTATGTGCATGTGTGTGTGTGTGTGTGTGCCAAAGGGTGGTTATGCTCGTGATGCACCACGCACCAGTTGGCGGCACGCAGTCTCCTGCAAGTCGGGCGCGAAGGATTCTGCTTTGCGGCCAGCAAGTTGCAAAAAAGTTGTGTTCAAATTAAAAAAAAATAACAACAATAAAAAACTATAACCAGTGAGTAGTGAAGAGACAGAAGAAGAAGACGAAGCAGTCAGTAGTAACAACAAAAATAACAACAACAACAAGCAGCAGCAGCCGCGTATTACATTTCACCTAATTGGCGGTTAAATGTTTAATCCCCACAACGTAGCCAAACAACAACAACAACAAAACACGTAACAAAACAAAAAACAATCGTTTGTTGTTGTTGCTGCTGTTGGCATTCTGACTTAAGTTTTGTGTGTTTTCATTTGTGTTTGTTGTTGTATGCAAATTGTGACTTCTGCACGCTTCGCTGACGGCAACTGGACTGCGACAAGGCAAAGTGGAATGAGAGCGAGAGAAGCGAAGGGTAGGAGGGCGGATAGATGAAGCAGCCAAGGAACAGTTGGCTGACTGTTGGATGCTGTTGATGTTTGCCGGCTCAGCGACAGCCAGCTGTGTGCGGCTAAACTTGCCTTCAGTCTTTTTCGTTTTTGTTCTTGTTGTAGATGATTGCTATTGTTTGTGTTGTTATTGTTGTTGTTGCCGGTGTCAGTGTTACCTTGTGAAGTGCGTGCTCGACGAAACTGTGGCAATTTTCAGCAGTCAAAAGAGCCAAAGACAAAGACTTGAAGCAGCGAATGTGGCAAGAAGAAAGAAGGGGAGGAGGTGCAAAGGTAAGAAAGACGAGGCAGCAGCGGCACAAGTTCACCGATTCTGCAACTAATTAACATTTTTAATGTTGAAAACTTGTTACTTGGCGGATTTCGAGTGATGCGGCTCTTTGCCACAGGATGCGTTCGGAACGTGTCGCTGGCGCAAAGTTTTATATTCTTTCAATTTTTTTTTTTTAATTTTTTTGTTTTTGTTCTTCTACAATCGAGGGGTGTGAAGAGGGCAATTTGGTGTTTGTCAAGGCCAAAAAGTCGCTTGCCACTTGCTGGCGGCCAGCTAGTCGAACTGGCGGCAGTGCAATGCGGGCCGCGGTGCAACGTCAGCGGGGACCCACGCAAAGTGCTCGTGTAAGTGGAGCTGCGCTATCGCTGAGGTGTCAAAAGTTTAATTTTTAAAACTTTTCAAGTGTGCGCACATTAGCATCAATGTTGTTGTTGTTGTTTTTATTGTTGCTGCCAGGCAGTTGGCACTTTTAATTGAACGTTTTAATTTGTTGTCATTTAATTTAAATGCCATTAAAACTGATTGCAGCAGCGCATTTCACTAAATTGTTGTTGCTTTTCTCATTTACTTTTTTTCTGTTTTTGTTGTTCTTGTAAATAATTTATTTTAGTAATTTTTATTGGTGTCATGTGTGGCGCCAATTGTTGTTACAGCCATCAAATGTTAAATTGCGGTCAGTTTAATGAGAGTGAAAGTAGTGAAAGAGTGGGAGAGAAAGAGAATAATGAAAGGGGGCCGCAAAAGTTGCGTTTTGCGTTCTTTGAATTTTTCAATTTCGAAATTAATCCATGATTTTCATATAAATTCCTTCATTAAGGCCAAACGTTCCAGCAACAACATATCGTCGCTGTTGTCGGCTTCGCATCACATTTGCGCGCAATTTCCATTTAAAGTACTAAAAGTTGGGGGGAAGCGTGCATTGTCTGACCACTGGCCAACAATTTCATTTATTTCAACAGCCACAACATTGTTGTTGACATTCGTACAAACACAACAACCGAATTTATGCAGCTTAAGCATTTAGCGCCAAGCGGTCGAGGGTGGCTGCGTCGCGCACTCCCGTTGGCTGTCACTTCATTTAGTGGCAAATTGCTGCCCGAAAGGGGTCAAACTGCTGATGACTTCATGCGCTTCAACCGCCTCGTTGCTGCCCTCGTTGGACGCTTTCGATGTGTATGAAACGATTTGGTCGGGTTTTGCGGCACTTTGTTGTTGGAACTGTGTGCAGAATATGAGTAATTTATATTTTAATATTTGCAACGTGCAGCGCCTTAAGCATGCCAACAACAACAACTACCACATTTGCGTCCGTAACACTTAACAAATTCCAAGGAAACTCTAACTTGGCTCTAAGTAAATGACCGTTGGCAGCCTTCTTAATTCTTTCATATGCATAAATTTTTGTTGTGCTTAATAAAATGTTCCAGTTGTTGCTGCTGCTGCTGTCATTTGTTTGCTTTCGTATGCCTTTTGTTTTTGTAATATTTGCGTTTTTATTTTTCGAAAGTCGATTTAACGTTGCGATAATTTTTGCATAGACTGACAGTCGCCGTTGCGACTTATTGTCGCTTCTGTTGCCGCGCTTTGTTGCCGCTTCTGTCTTTGTCACTGTTGACCGCGCGCTGCGCTGTCATCGCTCGGCGGTATCCTTTTGACATGTCGCTGACATGCGTCGCTCATATGCGGCGCGCTGCATTGCTTCAAAGTTATGTTCGCCTTTGCAGATTGTCATCGTGCCGCCTACGTTCCTTGTTGTTGTTGTTGAAAGTTTTGTTTGCACTGTGTTATTGCGAGTTGCAGTTGTGACGACTTTTGTGCTTTATTGCTGCCGTTGCTTGTAGACAAATAAGTTCACATGACATCAGCGTATGCGCAATTAAATTGTTGTTGTTTTTGTTGTTGTGATTTAAATTCATTTTGAATGGTGTTTAAGTCCTTTTTGAAAATTGTGATTGATGTATCGTATCGTATCGTATAGTATCGAATCCTATCGTATCGTATCGTATTGTATCGTATCGTATCGTATGATGTATCGTATCGCATCGTAGCGTATTGTATCTTATCGTATCGTATCGAATCTTATCTTATCGTATCTTATCGTATCGTATCGTGTCTTATCGTATCTTATCGTATCGTATCGTATCTTATCGTATCGTATCGTATCGTATCTTATCGTATCGTATCGTATCGTATCGTATCGTATCGTATCTTATCGTATCGTATCCTATCCTATCCTATCCTATCTTATCGTATCCTATCCTATCGTATCCTATCGTATGATGCATCGTATCGTATCGTACCGTATCGCATCATATCGCATCGTATCGTATCGTATCGTATCGTATCCTATCCTATCTTATCATATCCTATCCTATCGCATCCTATCGTATCCTATCCTATCGTATTGTATCCTATCGTATCCGATCATATCGTATCGTATCCTATCCTATCTTATCGTATCCTATCTTATCGTATCCTATCCTATCGTATCCTATCGTATCCTATCCTATCGTATCCTATCGTATTGTATCCTATCGTATCCTATCGTGTCGTATCGTATCGAATGGTACCGTATCGCATCGTATCGTATCGTATCTTATTTTATCCTATCGTATCGTATCTTATCGTATCGTATCGTATCGTATCGTATCGTATCGTGTCGTATCATATCGTATCGTATCGTATCGTATCGTATCGTATCGTATCGTATCGTATCGTATCATATCGTATCATATCGTATCGTATCGTATCACATCGTATCGTATCTTATCATATCGTATCCTATTGTATCGGATCGTAACTTATCAAATCCTATCCTAAAGGCAAAGTTAATTTTTTGACTACTTTGTGACTGTTTTAGGAGCTGCAAATGGTTTGTTACATATTCTTATGAACCTTTCGATAACATTGACCCATTTTCCTGACACGAAATCATACTCTGAACGTTTAGCTGTGCGTAGAAGGAAGTGTGGCTCAAAGAAAGGTATTTTTCTGTCCATAAGTTCAAAGCCAGAGAATTTATTGAATCGTATTCATCTCTCTGTCTGTTCATCTGATTTTATGCAAACTTTTATTATGACTTTTACACGTACGACTTTTTCCGGAGATTGGAGATATTGGAATGGAATTAAGTAGGTATGGACTCGATTGAAATGACTGCGTGCGTTGAAATATTGCAAGAAATTTGGTATGGATTGAACAAAGAATCCAACTTAAAACTGTTGAGGAGATAGACTAACTTTTGGACTTAGTTTAAACCTAATTTTATATAGACCTATCTTTATACTTATCAAACTAACTTTATCTTACTTTAAAAAGTCGATTCCATCTTTAAACAAATCCAACTTTTAATCATTCTGAAAATAATCATTTCCAAAGCGAATTTGCATTCATTCTGAAAATAATCATTTCCAAAGCGAATTTGCAAGTTTCGACCTTTTCCTACACAATTTTTTTTGGTATTTTCTTGTAAACAAGTTGGTGGCGCCTTTCTGTATCAGCAGTCGTGATATAAATATTGCTACAACAAACTAGCGTGAGTCGATAATACAACAATAAAGCCAAAACTAAAAACTTTACTCAGCAGCAAAGCAGAAATAAATGAAAATCGTATGCTGAATGCTGTAAGTTCAACGCTGAGTCAACCAAAAGTTGCTAAGGTTGCAATCACTGCAAGAGTTGCCAAGTCTACATGCTGCGCAATAAATAATTGGATTTGTTCCTAAGAAAATATAACATATCCTAGGATTTAAAAATATAAATTTAGTTATTCTCACATGTTTTTAGTATCGGAATGGAACTATAGATATTTAGTTGTATTGGCATTCGACTCCATTTTTTATGATATCAACTTTTCATAAATTGCTGACTCAAACGTTTAACTTTTAAATACTGGGATGACTGCAGTATTAGAATAGTTTGAACTGTTTGAATATTGATTGAAAAACGTAGACTGTTTTTCGCTGTTAATGGTTAATGGGATCTTAAAAGGAAACCAATGAGTAACTACTATCTATTTCTAATCGATGTTGATCCAACCCAGAACATAGGATTTCATTTGGGGAATCTAATCTAATTGGGGAATCTAAGCTAATCTAATTTAATCTCATTTGACATCACCATTTGACATGCACTTCTTAGGGCCTTCAGTTCTTTCAAGGATCAAGTTTTCAATTGATTAAGATGAGAACTACGGAGTATTGAACTTGTAGTATAATTCGTACTCGATGAAT
Organism: Melieria crassipennis; assembly: GCA_963668005.1. Taxonomy (NCBI): domain Eukaryota; kingdom Metazoa; phylum Arthropoda; class Insecta; order Diptera; family Ulidiidae; genus Melieria; species Melieria crassipennis. The sequence goes on from OY764962.1 coordinate 122,183,698, forward strand.
GTTTAATAAGCAATTCACTTGGACTTGGACTTTTCAAATTTTATAACAAAAGTTTTCTAATGAAATTAAAATCTTTAAATATATTCATAACACATTTGTAACCTAAACCTTAGACAGACAACTTTCCAAGTGCTTGTCTATGAGTTCTAATTTGAGATATTTACTTAAAACCTATGAAACACTAAAAGTTTCGATAATACAAAAAATAAACTCTTACCCAACTATTTTTGTGGCTTATAGGTTCAATCGTTGTTTGGAATTCAAAAATGTAGAATAAAATATTTCTGCAAGCTTTTCAGATGTGTTAATCAAATCAAGTTGAATAGATTAGAAATGACTAAATATTTTTTAGTTTAAGAAATTACAAAAGACTTGGGTTAGGAATGAACAGTGGCGTCCAGTGGGGGGGGATTAGGGGGATGGATCCCCCCCCTTGGTGGATAAATTCATTTATCCAATTTGATGTAACAATATGGAATTCTGCAAACATTTTTATTATTTGCGTTACCTGTTCTGTGATCACCCACTTAAAACCTAGTAGTAGCTCCCATGATCTGGCCAGACCATGATGTAAATAAGAGGATAGTCGAGGATTGTTGTTAAGGATATAAAAAAACCAGAAAGTGTGAACACATTGATTTGTTTTGCTTGCCTACATTTTATTTACGTAAAACGGTACAAATATACTAGAATAATTAAGTAACTAGCTAGTTTCAACTTCAATGAATTAATTTTGAAATCCAAAAAAAAAGGAAAAGAAAGAAATTTTATAAATGTAAATCTGCTTCAACTGCTTGACCAATGCAATTATTGCAACGATATAATTCAGTTACATGCGTCAAAAACATTGAGATTTTACATTGGGCATTGGATTCCTTGAACTGTTGACAATGCTGAACTGCTTTGCCAAGAAAAACATGCAGAACATGCTCAACATGTTATTGTTCAGGTTGAACTGGCCGTTTTCTTTGTCGCCTTCGTCGTCGCTATCTTCACATTGAACTATTTAAACGACCATTTTTTCTATCAGTATCAGAAGCTTCGTTTTGTTCAGGGCCAAATATTACTTCTAGCAGCAAATTAATTAATATCTTAATTTTATTGCTCTTAAGCATTGGTTTCCGCTATTGCTTAGGCAATTTTTTCAGAGAAATTGTCCTCTCTGATTTTTACTCCAGTGTCGAGGTTTAAAAACCAAGTCTAATCCTCAAAACAGCCTTCCCTTCCTTCCATCTCTGCCACAGAAAACAATCCAATTGATAAAAACCGGAACGACAAGACAACAAATACTTCCTTCACATCTGGAATGTAATTGAATTGACACCAAAACACGAACATAGCCATGAGTACAATGGATAAATATTAATTTTGAATATGTTCAGACAATATTTTCCAACGAAAACAATAATTTACTAACCCAAAAGAAAATAAAAGCCAAGGCGAGAGAAAAACACTTGGATCAGGTAGATTTTGCGCCAACTAACGTATGTCACGATTACATGGAATGGCACGAAATGAGGGTTTCAAATCGAGTCAGATGGAAAAGCCTAGTTGAAGTCCTATGCTCCGTAAAGGACTGAATAAGGAACAAACGAAAAAATGTTTTAAGCCATTCCACAGTGATTCGTTCCAAAGACAAAATTCAAAAAATTTATAGTCTCAGAATTTAACGATTTTGATGTCAATTGAAAGGTAAAACTCCAACTAAGGAAACCCAAAAAAATCTGTGTAAAAAATTAATTAGTTTCTGTGCAAAAGCGGCTCAAAGTTGAAACTTTTTTCATAAAAAAATGTAAACACATATTTTCTGTTTTTTAGTCTATTGAGTAAAAAAAATTATAAAAATACATGATTACCAAGAAGTTGCTAAAACCTTCAATATAGATTAAGAAATAATGTGGCTATTTTCGCTTTTAATATTTTCTCACAATTTGCAAAGTTGAGGCTTTTACTTCACTTTTAATCAAAAATATTTTTCTAAATTAAAAATCTGAAAATTGGCTAAACTTAGAGGAAAATATCTAAAAAGTATGTGAAAGTATGTTCCTGGATTTTTGTATTTTAAGACTTCTTTCTTTGTCGGATAATGTAATTACATGCTTCGATATCTTCCGATTTCAGAAAATAATTCAATTTAAAAAGTGGTCTAAACACATCTTTTTTGACAAAATTTATTTCGTCGTCCCTAAAAGTATGCAATCAACATGAAAAATGAAAAAATCTGCACAAATGCGAAACATACGTCTATTATTCTCGTTTTTTGCAAAACTAAAGGGTCCTAAGACAATTTCTGTTACTCTTTGGAATTATCAATGTTGACGTTACCGATTAAATGTAAAATCTGAAAAATTTAGCCAACACACTTGGTGCTGTAGCTTTCCAAAAATGACAAAATTTGCAAATTTAAGTCTCAGGCATTGCAGTCAGTTTAAGCAGTCAATTCAGCAGACTATGATTAACTAGTATACAAAATTTTATGAACGGACCACGGTTGTATGGAGTCGAATCACTGTGCATTCTGACAATAACTACGTGGGAAATAGCAAAAAAAATTGTAACTAACAAATTTTTATGAAAATACACCATGGTCTGGCGAGGCCATGGGTTTTGTACTTAGAAAGTATCAGTTGAGGATATCATGAAATATGAGCTCGATAGCTTAACTACAACATTACTAAAGTGGATCCGAAGTTCGATGTGGTCTGGCCAGAACCGGATGCCTGCAGAAAGGTTAAGAATAAATGAATACAAAAATCAGTATTGCACTTGTTCTCGCAGAATAGTTGTATTTTCAGTGTTCCCAAAAGTATCGACTATTTACCAAAGTAGTAGTCAAACACAGGCTTCATGCCAACCCTGCATTAGCTGTTGAAATTTGACAGAAATGCGGGTACATTTTTTTGGTGAATTGTGTGTAAACATGGAAAACATGTTCACCTATATCATAATTAAATTTCGGAACGTCATACATTTTAATATTTTATTTTTTGGATTTATTTTACATAGCTGGTGTGTTATGCTTTTTAAAATAGGTCTTTTGAGTTTTTCGTAATTCTACTAGAAGAAGTTTTCAAAATTTCAGAACTTAAAACAAACTTGAATTTTTTAGTTGGGATTTTATGACCTAAAAATACGTGCCACTTGAATTTTTCGTTTTAAGAATTTTATTTTAGTATATGTACATATGTATGCATATATGTATGTATGTGCATATGTACAATTTTATGCAACATGTATTAAAAATAATACGCAAAAATTAAAGTATAAAAATGGCGTTAAACTGCATTTTTTTGAATATCCCCCCCCTTCCCGAAATCCTGGGGACGCCACTGGGAATGAATGAAATGGTTTTGGTTCAAAAGTTTTTGTTTCAAGTTGTTTTGATAATTGAACACAACTCATATCGATACAATATGCCAACCAAAACAGCCTCAATTCAGAGTAACACCGAATTTGAAACAAAATTGATTTGATTTTTTGTTGCTTGAATCAAAATACGAAATTGTGAGACAAAAAATTGTGATTGAAAGCATTAAACACTCAAAGAGCCAAATTTTTTTTAACATTAACTATTCTAAAAAAGTATTGAACTGTTTTCATTAACTTAAAAATAAATATTCCATATCTTTTCACCCATAACCTAACCTAACCTATAAATGTACAATACATTTCCACATACTTATTGCACAGACTGTGTGTAGGTACTTGTATGTTTCATTTGTGTGTTTGTGTGTGTGTTTGTTTTCGGTAGTTTTACGACTTTATTAGTTGGCATTGTTTATGTGATTTGCATTGTTCGTTGGCTGTTTGTCGTTGTCCGCGCTGATGTTTATTGTCGTTTTATATTTCAGTTGTATGCTTTAGCGGCGCTTGTTGTTGTTGTTGCATTGATTCAACGATAATGCATATAGCTGCGATATGCACTTCAGTCACAAATTTGTGACTTTTAACTTGTGAATTTGCTTTTGTCTTCGGTTGCCATGAATGGAAATCGTTGGCATTTTTTGTGCGATTTTGGTTGTTTTTTGATTTTTTCTTTTGTGCTTTTTTTGCAAAAATTTCTGACATGAGAAACTTTTGAGAGAGCATAAAAAAATTAAAATAACTATGGAAATCATGCATCACGGTTATTTGCTCAAGTCATGATTTAACATGAAAGCGCAGACGATTATTTGCGAGATGTCGTGTGCCGCGTTGTCGACAACGCCGGGAGTTGAATTTTTTTTATATTTTTTTCTTCTCTTATTGTCAGATTTGTTTATTTGCTGGAAGCTGGCGACTAATGAAATGTTTATGTGAATATTTTCAAAACAAAAAAAAAACGTTGATATGAAAACCCAAACTTCGGTGTCGTGGCAACACATCGGCCAAATGGCTCAAGTTGTGCCATTCTCGACACTCATTTATGACATTTCAATATGTTTACATGCAAATTATTGCGAAACAAAAATCGAAAAAATTGAAAAGGAAACAAAAAATCGGAACACAATTTGCAAGCGAACGCAGCTGCGACGCGTTACGTGTTGCAAACGCACACAATGCGCATTTATTGCTTTCTCGGTGAAATGGCGTCGCGTACTAAATGCGTCTTTTATAAAGTTCGAACGGCGCACACACAAAAGCCTTTTGTCAACATTTTAAATGCATTTTTATTATGATTCATATCGACTGGGGCTCCCTCGTCCTCGTTTCCTCGTTCCCAACAAATAGGAAATTGAATGGGAGTTTGTGTGCGACAGCGAATTGACTTCAAATTCCTTAAATTATTACGCACTCACACACACACACACACACTGACAGGCAGCCGTGGCACAATCGAACTTGCAAGACACTTTCAATACGTTTCAATACAATTGCCGCCATACAACTCGCACACCTAATCGCACATACAATGAACAATGCCTCTGCCACCCACCCACACACACCCCCACACACACACAAACAGGCACTCATGTTTTCTCCGCTCCTTGAATGGCATTCACGCATGCAGCTCTTCATTTTGCTATTTTCTTCGTGTTGGCTGTCAAAGGCGCAAGTTTGAAATCGCCTCGTACACGCGCACGTTTTATTCGAATTTGAACGGTAATAATCGATCCCTGAGGCATTTTAAAAAATAAATCGGATTTAAAATTGCACACTGCGTCTGTGCGACTGTGCGTCGAGGGGTGGTGGCGAACGAGTTGTTGCCAACATATGCGCGCAACTTTTCAGTTCCTCTGTCTTTTCCGTTTCGAAAATTTCCACTTCCGCTGCTTGTTTTTTATTTAGGTACATTCTTTTTGTATTTCCATTGCTTGCCGCTTCTTGCTTATCGCTGACATTTTATTTGCGTTCAATTGCAGAAAATTTTGCAAGTGTAAACAATCGCCGATAAGGCGCTCATTACTTTTACGCTGCGAAATTTATGCGTTCGCCACTCGGCGGCTGTTGTTTGTTCCGGTTGTTATTGTTGTTCGTGGTCGTAAATTTTAAAGAGCTGATGTTGTTTTAATGCGCTCCACAGTTGGAAAGCGGAGTAGGGGCAATGAATGGGAAAGTTATGGAAAATGGGATTAGTAAATCTGAGTCCTTGCTGGGTGCGAATAAGAGCTGACTTTGACTGAGGGCAGGAAAAAGTTTACCTACAATTCAAAATGATTAAAAGAGCTAAACATAGATTAGGTTAGATTGACGTGGCTAACTACAAATGGAAGAAGAAGTGAGTCTAAGTCAATCGAGAGTTGTTAAGTCAATCTGGCTGGCTGAATCCTTGAAGTTGATTGAAAATGTTGTGGCTAGAACTTTCCATCTTCATATAAAGACAGAGGAGGTCAGTTACAGAGAAGGTGACTTGTAAAATGAGTAAGTACCACAACAACCTCATCATACTAAATCACTGTCTGAAAGTTAACAATATTCTACAACGATTTCTGCAGTAGTTGCATGAACAAGAAACAGTAAGAAAATGTACTCCATCTTCCCTCTAACTGCTCTGCAATTTCAAGGAGAAATAGAACTTCTTCTTAGACAATCTAGAAGATTCAGCTTATAAGACTATTTACACTCTACTTGGTTTCCTTATGAGTTCAAATTGGTTCTGTGAACGAGGTTCTCGTCACAGAGATGAGTTTACTCGTTTCAAATAGTAAACTTCTCAGACTAAGATTTTCAGCAGTTTACTGCTCAGTATTGGTAAGTTCAGTTGAAGAGTTTTCAAGCGACAACTAATCAAGAAATCAAACTAAACCAACAAGATTATTGCCAAGCAAATTTTAACCCTTTCGACCCCGAATTTACCCTGTGTCTCGATATTACTTTTTGTGTTGGTGAGTTGGTGAGTTGTAGAGCTAGTTTACTTTTGGGCAATTTTAGCTTAGAACGGGTTAAATAAATTTTGTATCAATATTTTTTAATTACAGAAAAAATATTTTATATTTATGGAAAAATACAAAATTATCACGTTTTGACTTTATTTAACCATTATTAAAGAAACAGGGTTTTGATCAATTCGTAGACTTCAATCAGAACACAAACTTTCCCTGATATCGCAGCAAATTATTGGAATTTATTTTGGAGATAACAGTAAAATTTTTGTAATTTGCTTTGAATTCACTTCTAAAAATGTTAATTTGTTGGTGCCTACTTAAATTAAACTTTAAATTAGCTTTTGCTATAAGATGACAAATAGCTGAAGTTGCTCTCAGGCAACTTTGGGGTCGAAAGAGTTAAGAATTTGCTGTCTAGCATCTAAATTCCTCATCTAAATTAAAGAAAACCTACACTTAACTCATATACAACATATATACATATATATGTATATACTACATGTAGTACACCTATTTGTTACCTGCGGTAACTGTGCATTAAATTTGTCAACTGATGCTCTGAAATGTAGTTCTGGTTTCATAAAGGACTTTCAACATATCTGGGTAAACTCGTCACTGTGAAAATGGACCTGAGGTAATTTGAATGCCATAAATTGTAATATCACAACTGATCTCTAGGTGAGCAGCCTATCTACCCAGCAACCCACCTAAGTTCTTCATCAGTTTTGCTGGACTTAGATTTTCTTCAGTATTTATGTTGTGCCCGTGGCTTTCGAATCCATTTGATGAATGGAAAATGAATGCCAAGGGTTGTTTTTGCCTGCAAGAAAATAAGGAATACATAGTAACTAGTAGAAAATATTTCATTGCATGAGCTGTAAGGTCAAAAAGTCAAATGTTGTCTGGTCGTTTTCTTAGCAGTTCTTTGACCTCTTTGGGGCTTTTTTATTGACGGGGGAAGGCATGAGCAATGTGCTAAAGAATTATTTCAACAAAATAAAGATTTTCGCATTTAAATTGTGGAAAGGTTACAAAAAAAAACGAGCGATATTTTATTTCAAATATTAAAAAAATATTTAATTATTTGTGTTGAAATGTTTACAACTGTTGAGGATGTAATTTCTTACTAAGGCAAACGAAGTTTAATGAAGATGGGTAGGTTACACATTAGCAAGAAGAAAAGATTTTACAAGAATGGCACTGAACTGAACCCCCAAGGAAGAAGAAGAAGTTGCAAGCAATCGAAAAATGCTTGAAAAAGATCCATCCTACGAATAAAGTTGCTGTTAAATTTAACATGGAATGACCCAAAATCTTTTAGATTGAAAATACTTGTTCACTCTCTGGCAGGAACTTTAATTGAATTGTTGTTGTTGGTCTCTTAAGAAACAACCTTGTTCGAGTAAACTTTCAGAATCCTTTTTTAATTCTTGTATGGGTGTTTCAAGGGCTTTTGTATGGAAGCTCATAAGTCGAGAGCACATCCTTAAAATCTTTCAAAATTGCGTTATAAGAATTTGGCACAAGAATGGTCAGTGGCGCAAACAAATGGGGGTTTGGGGGTGCAAAACCCGCATTGCTGGTGCAAAATATGGTTTCAAATGTAATTGAGCTCAAAAGTTGTACGCAAACCCTCCCCGGCTGAGGAAGAGGCCCAATAAATCATATCTGGTCTCAGTGCAACTATACCTTTTTAAATCTTATCCCCTCCAAAAATTAGAGATTCTTTGAGATTCTTTGAGATTCGTTGACCCTGTTCCGTCGTACTATTCTATGTGCTCCTTATTGCATATCAAGTTGCTCGAAGGCAGGAGGAAGATTCTCTCTATAACCTTTGTATTTGATTTATTTACTGGTGGTATTGACTGTCCCTTGTTGCTTGATAGAATCAATTTTCATGTTTCTGCCAAACAGTTGCGGAATTATGAAATTTTCAATCTTGCCTGCTGTCGTACAAATTACGCCTAATTTACGCCCCTGGCTAGAACTTTGGCTGAAGTTAATTCGCTTTATAATTTTGTTGATTTTTCATCTTCTAAATAGTATTTTAAACATAGTTTAAACACTTACTTTAAATAATTTGTACTAATCTGTTATTAGTCTGTAAGCTACTGAATGTACAATAGACTTGTTAAATAAATAAATAAATTAAATTTGTTTGTTACAAAAATTGTGAGTCGGCGAATATGATTTCAATTGGTAGATATTGGGCACAAAAGTTATGCACAGAACAGCCCTCCAAATTTAAATCCTGTGTGCGCCACTGACAATCAGATTGTACTGCTATGAAAACTTGATATAAGCGGAACTTTGTCATGCAGAGTTTTCTTAGTAGTTTTCTAAGGTTCTATTCTATGTATCCCAACCCCATTTAAAACTGCTCTGTCATAATTTCTTCTGTTTAAGTTAATCATTTCAATTAGAATTTTCATATATAACATTTGTTGGAATCATTAAAAAATCTTAAATAAATTAAAAATAATTATACGTCAGCAAAACAAATGATTGCAGGTGTTTCGTAGCCACAACACGAGGCGCCACAGTAATAAAGCAATTCATATCCATATCCATAATCTATATCACATGATCTACCTATACGATTATTAGGTATACAATTGTTGTGACAATTGCACACAGACACAAACAACTAAAGCACAGACACAAACATTTTGGGCAAACGAACGGTGATTTGTTATCAAATGACATCATAATACAGGACCACATGTGGTGGCCAGGTCAGCGCATAAATTTTCACACAACAACCAATGCAACAATTGCAATTTACAGTTAGGCACAAGTGGGCTCTTGTGATACCTACTTTTTCTAAAGAAACTATAAAATTTAGGAAAGAAAGCAAAAACTAATCACTTTCGATCACTACACTTGAAAGCAGCAAAACAATGCAAAGGACATGTCATAAATTTCATAAACTGTCAAAAAAAAAACAAAAACTGATCATCCAAAAGTAAATGCAACGGGCCAAATTTGTTGCTTGTAGAAATTTTCAGAGTGAAAAAGTGTATTGGGGCGCGCAAAGGTGAGAAAAAGGGCGTTAGTGTTTAAAACAATGAAGTGACTTGAAGAGAGAACGAAGGACATTTGGGTAGTTTGAGAAGAAAGGTGAATTATGTCACAGAAGATGAAATAAAGAAAGTGACTAAGAAGAATGCGAGAATATAGTCACTTTATTAGAAGAATGCGAGCAGCGAGTTGTTGCTCTCTCGGTGCGGTGAAAAAGGACAATGACAAGTGATAAGTGAGGTTAGGTTAGTTTAGTTTAGGTAAAAATAAAATGTTTGGGGCCGCTGATTTTGCTACTAATGGAATGGAAATAGCTATAATAAACTTTTTCTGTGCTCAGACAGCCACTTTAAGTTAGCCTAAACTGTGATCCAGGTTAACCTAAACTATGTTATAACCTAACCTATAAAATAAGTTAGACAGGAAATCCTTAAAGAAGCAAGTATCATCAATGAGTTTCAGGTAAGCATTTAATTTTCAAAAATATTTGCTGACTTTTGCTTAATCCTAACATGGATTTGAATTTTTGCATTTAAAGCCAAACCTTTCTCCAAGTCTCTACAAATTAAAATCCTCGCTGACTTGGCGTAAAAATTTTGCCAACATTTTTGTAGTCTTTGAAAAATTTGCACAACCTGTCAAATTCTCAACGCTTCGTCTATGCAAATTTTTATTTTCTCTCTCAAACATTCCTCAACTTTTGCTTTGATGTTGCGTTCACTTGACCGACTCAAAGTCGCTTTGTGGCGTCTTCCTTCGGGTGTCCACCCAGGGGAATTTGGTAGCAAAGTGTGCGGAATTTCGCAGATCATTGTGGCAAATTGCAAAAACTCTCTGCAGCAAAGAAATATTCAAGTGAACGCTTTCACAAATTGACACTTTCCTGTCGCTCGCCGCCCCCGCCCCACCCACTTCATGCACTCGGCCGTTTCACTCGTTCCAAAAGGACTTTTGACTACAGTTCATTGCCAGAAACTTTCCAGCAGCAATGGCCATGGCCAGCCAAGTGATGAATGTACAACTTCCTGCAAGTGTACACCTACGGCGTGTCCTTAGCAGTTAATGCCTTCCTGTGTACGTGTGTGTGGGTGTGTGGGAAAGGACACTGCATAGTGTAAATTGGATTGCATAACATTATTTTGCACTTGTTTGTGCAAATTTCTCGACGCACTTAGTGTGCGCGTATAAGATGCGTGCGCCTTGGCATTTGCTCGGGAAAAAAGGATAATTTATGCGTTCAGGCAATGTAGAGGAAGGAAGCCGTGGACATTCCTGCCGTAGCGGTCTTTGTCATGGGATATGTTGGGATATGTCTGGGCGCTGGCGCATCGCTTGTCCGTCTCGTTTTCGTCTTCGTCGAATGACTAATGTTATTCCTGTCAGTTTTATTGCGTTGCATCGAGCGTACTTTGACCGTTGGTAATGTGTATAAATTGTTGTACTTGTGAGCGGTGAAGTTAGAGTTTGAGTGTTATTGGATTTATTTATATTTTTTTTTGAATTTGCGGGCAGTGTGTTTGAATGGCTGGGCGCTGCTGGGGGGTGTTCAGTTTCGGATTTCGCTGACAAATGATATATGTAACTATGGTGTAATTTGGGCCAACATTCTTCAAAACACATTTGTATTGAATGAATATTGCATTGAGATTCGATGGAGCTGAGAGACAACAAGGTTTCTTGAGGTTATGTTTGGTCAGTGTTGCCAGATCAGCAGATTTCCTCCTAGGTTTAGGAGATTCTTGGCCCTTTAGGAGAATTTTTAGGAGGAAGAAGTATTTAGGAGAAAGTTTAGGAGATCTATATTTAATGTTAGGGGATTTTTCGGATCCTTAGTGGATTTTTAGGAGATTTTTGGATAAGGAAGTATGATGTATGAAGGAAGTATGACATATTTTGGCAACTATTTTAATAGTCAAAGCACCCTACTGTGTTCAAAATGTTTAAGCTTACAAAATGAAAGCTTACAAATCTATCTATCTATTTCGTTCTCACTTATTTCTGTTACAATGAAATTCTGCCAAAAATGGCATTTTTTATTTAATTCATTTGTAATATATTTTGTTTTTGTTAAGTTTTTGCTTAAGTTTTTGTTTTGTAAGCTAAGCTGAAGATGAATAAAAAAAGGCTGCATTAAAAAAAATTAAATTAAGAAAATAAATTTTTAAAATAAATTTTAATAAAATACAAATAAAAACACAATAGGCTTCAATACAAAAAAAATTTAAAACGCGAATTAATAAAAATCGTTATGTTGTGAGGAAAAGAATGTGTACAGTTTCTTTTCGGTACAGTTCTTATATATTTTTATTTTTTATGAGAAGTTTAATTCCTTTAAAATTACGGAAATTATAAGAAACAATTTAGGAGACTTTTTTAACTTATGGGAGGAAATTTCAGTATTTTTTTAAGCTTTGGGAGAAAGTCATTTCAGGTATCTGGCAACACTGTGTTTGGTGCCTAAATGGTGCCGTTGAAAAATTAAGTCCTAAAAAAATGCGTCTGGTTTAATTTTGAAAAATTTCAAAGGCACAAATTACTAAATGTTTAGTGTATGTTATTTAGTTTAGTATCTAATTTGAGGAAGCTGAAGCACCGAAAGTCGTTGCCTGAATTCTTTTGCAGAAGAGTTCTTCACAACTTTGTCAGTGAACAAATTGGGGACTTCAAGCAATTAATCACAAAAATGTTAAAATATAATTTGCCGTATTTAAAACTGCATTCCCTGCATTCTCAACCAAATTTCTTTACATATATTTGATTTGTACTAAATGAATGATAAGATTGAAGCAAGAAGAATAACTACACAAAGATTTATTAAGAGTCGAAGACACCGGTAACGATTCTGGGACTAGCGATACTGTTGATTTGCCATTGTGGGCCTTTAAAACTAAGTCTTAAATCAATGAAAAGAATAGGCAAATTAGACAACGCGCTGTATTCTGTCCGTGTGGAGGATAATAAAACGGGACCACGAGACATTTGGCACTGATGCGTTGAGAAGCGAACACTTTGACCCCTTGGCACCACAGAATCTACTCAGATTTATCTGCACGATGCAACTGCAGGTCTCTTAGCATAGCCAACACTGAACGTGCATTAGGCGGCAGCAGCAGCATTGCATACTTTGAGGCAGCATGGTAATTTTGCGGAAATTATCACAGAGACGGTTCGAGGCGATGCTGGAATGTTCGAGAATGAGTTGTGCTTAGGGCAAATAACTACAAAACGGCAGCCAGTTATAATGCAGTGAGTGAGTCTGTTTGGTTTTGACAAGCAAATGTGTAACATGGACTTTGGAAAAGTGATGTGATAGTAAAGTGACTCGTTAATCAGTAAAGTGAATTATATGATTTTAGAAAATGGGCAATAAAAGTGACTACAGTGATGAGCTGCGTTAAAGAACTTCAGTGTGTTTTATAATGGCACAATTCAGCGATACGAACTACACCAACGTTGGCCAGCAAAACTAAACTAAACATTCAAGGGGGTTTGAAATCGTATTTATACCGTTGTATTGAGTCGATTCGTATTGACTTACAGATAGTAACATGAAATGTTGTATAAATGGTAAGTTTAACAATATGAATGATGCAATTCTTCTGCACATTACTGCTAATGGGTAACATTTTAAGAAAATAGTCCTAAAATCAAACAAGAAAATTAATCTTTAGTCTCAGATTTGGCGTTAAAAATTGCTTTAATTACTGGAAAACAATTCTATGATTATTTAAAATTTATATAAAAATTATTAAATTAATTAAATGAATGGATTAAAAATGCCAAAAACTAATTGAAATATATATAAAACTAATTACCGCTCAAAGCAACAAATAATATTTATTTATTTCAAATTTATAAAAAATTATTAAATTAATTAAATGAATGGATTAAAAATGCCAAAAACTAATTGACATATATATAAAACTAATTACCGCTCAAAGCAACAAATAACATTTATTTATTTCAAATTTATATAAAAATTATTCAATTAATGAAATGAATGGATTCAAAATGGCAAAAATTAATTGAAATATATATAAAACTAATTGCCGCGCAAAGCAACAAACAATATTTATTTATTTAAAATTTATGGAAAAATTATTAAATTAATTAAAGGAATGGATTCAAAATACTAAAAATTGTTTGCCGCTCAAAGCAACAAACAATATTTATTTATTTCAAATTTATGTAAAAATTATTAAATTAATTAAATGAATGGACTCAAAATTCTAAAAATTAATTGAAATATATATAAAATTGATTGCTGATCAAAGCAAACAATAATATTTATTTGGGAGTGCTAACTGTGTTTAATGCAAACATTTTATAGTGTGAGTGTACGACTTTAGTAAGTAAAATAGTCGGCATATTCGATTGACTACGAAAGTCTTCTGCTTGGCTAAAGACGCAATAAAGGCACAGAATTTGTAGCCCGCTTAGGCAAATCCTTCGACTTAACCTTCGACAGGAATTGGTTTCAAGCCAATGAGAATCCAGCATTAGCATCTACAAAGATTTCCACCTCAAATGGAAGAAAATCACCAATACCTCTACACCCTTCTCGCTTTATAGTCGCCAGTTTCCAGCTAATGTGGCTTCCAAAGCCCACATTGTCGCTCCCATAAATAACGAGAATGCTCAGCAACTGTTCAGCTCTCCGATGCCGTCTGTCTGTTGTATGTATTCAACTTTTCTCTTTCACTTGAAACCTGTAATTTTTTGATTATCGCACAAATCTATCGATACAAATTCGATTTTATGCTTTTTCCACTGTCGAAAACAAATTAAGGTTGCCCTTTCGCCCATTGAAGCACTACAACAACAACAACAACACATCCTCATAGGCATTACGATAATAGCCATCGAGCACTTTTTCCAACGTTGCCTTTTCTTGTCGGACATTTTTCTTGGGTACCGTTCTTCTAGCTGTCCCATTAAATGTTACTGCACTGTAATTTACATAATTTTATATTCATTACATAATTTTGTCAATTTTCAATACGTTATAATTTGCTTTGTTGTACAACACAGCAACCCTCCACATTGCTTAAATAGCTGAGACCTTCTCTTTCTCCTTTCCGCAGCAGTTTTTGTTTTGCTTTTTTCTAACCAAATTTTCCTCTGCTGGCACTGAAAGTGAAAGTGGAAAAAATGCGGAAAAAGTGTAGCACTCGCACATGTGTGGCGTGTAATTTGTAAAATTGGCCAAGATGGCTTATTTAGGCAGCAAAAACGCAGCCGCTAAGGCCGAATCTGAGGCCGCGCCGCTGCTTGGGTTCGCCTCGCTGTGTGACTGTGGCTTTGTCTGCGATTGCTTCCAACCACTTTGGCACACACAAAATTATTATTTATGATTTATTTATACGCAATATGCTCGAATGTCTGCTCCAGTCGGCGCTTTTGCCCGGCAGCTATGGCGGCTGATTTGTCGAACCTTGTGGGAGGGCAGCGGCCCGATATCGATTCGTATAATTTGTGCATATTTCATATTGACGGAACAAATTTTTAACACATTCTGATAAGATATGCCAACACTAATGATGAGCCGGGCCAACGACCTGGGGGCGTCCAACTAGTCGAAGACTTGAAGAAGAGAACAAGTTGAAATCACGTTTATTAAAAGTAAATTTGGCACTTTAAAGCACATTGAACTTAGTGTTCAGTGCACTTCAACTTGCAGAGATATCAATAATTCCCGCCCGCCCCCTTGGGCCGCTTCATTAAACGCTCGCCATCACTTGTTTAATTTCGCGCATGAATAATGCATGAGCACTTTTCTGCACAAATATTGCATTTTTCTTTTGCCATTTTTCTCATCTTTTTGTCAGCAATTAGAAATTTTCTGGTGGCTGGTGGATTTTTCTGTTGCCGAAACACAATGAAAGTGTTTAATTCGCTTCATTAGAGCAGCCTTTGTTGTGCTGCTGATTGACCACGTGTCCGGCCGGAAACTGGCCCAGCCCCCCACCTCCTCTCGGCCACAACGATTGCCAATCGTGCACGCGTTCTCGCCGCGTCTCGAACCCCTGCTTCGGTTTGGCTTTGGCTCTGTGTGGGGTTGCGCGTCAACTGCGAGCGGTGGTTGCTGGTTGCTGGTGGCTGCAGTGCTTGTTGTTGTTGTAGTTGTACTGTGTGTCTGCTGGGCGTTCGGTTTAATTTCGGCATCATTCTGCTGAATTGCATACAAATAAAATAATTATAATAATACTGTTTAGCTGGCGATGCTACAACGGCAACGCCTCCGTCAAGGCGTTGCGATTTCTGCCTCGGCTGCAGTTCCACGGACGCGCGCTAATCACAATTCTCTGGTGGGCTGTAAACCAATTTATGGCTACTGAATGTGTCATTAGTTTGTAATTCATTAATTTGGATTTTTATTGGCAATGCAGTCATTCCAATTTGGAGGTCATGGGTGTTGGTGTTGGTGGTTTCGATTGGAGCATAAAAATGCATTCATTTAGTAGTTGCGGCAACGAAGCGAATTGTGTGGCAACAATTTCTCATACTATATACTCCTACATATATATTGTTTGAGTTTTTAGAGGAATTAAGAATTTCTAAAAAAAAATTTTTCTCAAGGTCGAGAAAATTCTCGTTGCTGATGTGATTCGTTTACTGCGAGCAATCGATGAAATGAAAACTAGAAAATAATGATTGAGAAAGACATCAAAATGTTTAAAACTTAATGAAGAAAACTATAGATGAAGGCAAAGATGAGCTTCGATTTGCCATATGCCTTGATATTATGATTTAACCCTTTCGACCCCAAAGTTGCCTGAGAGCAACTTCACCTATTTGTCATCTTATAGCAAAAGCTACGATTGATTTATGGGTTTAATTTAAGTAGGCACCAACAAACTAATATTTTTAGAAGTGAATTTAATGCAGATTACAATAATTTTTCTCTTATTCCCAAAATAATTTTCAATTATTTGTAGCGATATCAGGGAAAGTTTGTGTTCTAATTGAAGTCTACGAATTGGGCGCGTTTAATCAAAACCCTATTTCTATAATAATGGTTAAATAAACTCAAAAAGTCATAATTTTGTATTTTTCCATTAATATTAAATAATTTTTCTGTAATTAAAAAATATTGATACAAAATTTATTTAACCCGTTTTAAGCTAAAATTGTTCAAAAGTAAACTAGCTCTAGCACTCTAACAAAGAGGCGTGGCGACTTCAATGTTGTCGTGGGCACACTTCTTGGTGTTTCATGATTTAAATACCAAAAAGTAATATAGAGACACAGGGTAAAATTCGGGGTCGAAAGGGTTAATAAGTTTTTTAATACATTTTTCATGTATTTAAATATAGAAAGTTTGAGTAAATTTTTATACATTCATAAAACAAATTTTAACATTTTTAACTTTCATTTTAGTCCTACAAAAAATGTTATAACACTATAAGTTTAAATAAATAAATATATAAATAAATAAATAAATAAATAAATAAAAAAATAAATAAATAAATATATAAAAAAAATATAAATACACAAAATAAAAAATATACTTTTGGAAGACCCTTGAAAGAGCTCAATTTGCCCACAAATGTGAAAGTGTTCCCATATCAAAATATAGCAAAAGTGTTAAAGAAAGAAGCAAAAATTGTAAAGAAAATAAAATTTTAGTTCTTATGAATATTTGTGTAATATTGTATTCAAAATGAATATGAATACAAAAAAATTTTGTTAATATAAGTAAAAAAAATATTAATATATATAAAAAATAGTAATACATAAAATAAAAAATAAATATATAAAAAAATGTGAATAAAAAAATTATCAAAAAATGACATTTGGAAGACCCTGGAAAGAGCTCAAGTTGCCCACAAAGATGAAAGTGGTCCCATATCAAAACATAACAAAAGTGTAAAAAAATGAAGCAACAATGGTAAAGAAAAGTTTAGTGATTATGTAAAAAAAATTTAGTTTAAAATTTCGGAGAGAATAATATTTATATTTTTTTATTCAAAAAGAATCAATAACCGTACATTACATTTGTCGTTGGACGACTGATTGATTGAAAGTTATAGTATTAATTCGAAAAAAGAAAACAGATTCAGCAGGAGACAAATATTTAAAAAGATACAAATTCAAAAAGTAAAAGAACATCTGGGAATTTTTCTAGCCACAGTCAGAATTGATAAGAGAAAATGATTTACCATAAACGAAATTGTTTTTGCAATTTCTAAGAGTAGAGGGAAGGTTAGTTTACTAGAAAAGAGAAAGCCGATGAAGCTTTAAAAAAGATAAACTGTTATATCCCAAGATTTATGCTCCTAGTTTTGTCTCCTATTGAAGTTCCAGATACTAGGACAAGGTTCAGCAGATTATTATTCTTATATTGATTGGTCTGAGGTCATCTAAGCCTCGATTATTATTGCAGTCTTATATTTGTCGATCTGAGATCATCTAAGCCTCGATTATTAATGCAGTCTTATATTTGTCGATATTGATTGATCTGAGGTCATCTAAATCTCGATTATCATTGCAGTCTTATATTGATTGGTCTGAGTTCATCTAAGCTTCGATTATTATTGCAGTCTTATATTAATATATTTGAGGTCATCTAATACCATGTTTACAATTTGTAGTAAAATGAACTAAAAGTTGGGGTCTGGGGTCAAAGTAAAGTATGTATTAAATAAAAAATTTCAATGAAATTATTTTTCTTTAATTCACTGAACAAAGATTTTCCTTAAGTAATGAAATACTTTTCGCAATAGAGACAATTTATTGTTTTAAATAACACAAAATTAGCAAAAAGAGTGCTGCAAGGGATGAATGATTGAATTATTGAATGATGGCAAAGTTGAAATAGAAAAATTTTGGAACAATAGATTATTTTTTTAATAAACAAAATCAGGCAATTTTCAAACATATCCACAACTACTCATAAATCGAAATGGTTAAATCAGAAATCATTCAGTATTATCACAAAGCGAATCGCTGTTCAAATTGTGTAATCAAATGGAAAAATATCTGTGCCAAATATGAAGACGCAAGTGAGGCGTTTCGCCATGTCAAATGCCATGAAAATTGCACACTTGCCCGAACAAATGAAGCTCGCTGCGGCAGTCGAGTGTTAAGCGCGCACGCAGCCAATCAACAGTCGAGAAAGTATTAGAGGGAATTGAAAGATTAAAAGATACCAAACAGCACATGTGGCACACAATAACAAAAGAAAAAAATAAAAAAAAAACAATCAACAGATGACAAAGAGAACGAAGAACGCAATCGTCAGCATTAAACGGCAATCATTATTTATGCAAATTTAGTGTCAATAATTTTCACGTGTTCGCAATCTTAAGAAAGAAAGAGAGAAATAAATTTTTGCAAATAAAATTCAATGAAACATTTGCATTTTGGGAATTTTTGGCAAATAGAAAAAACACTGAAGCCAAAGATGTTTGAATTGGAATTGGCAAATATAGATAAATGGCTGGCACACAGTTTGCAAAAATGGCCAAAATCAAATAGGCAAACAGACACACCCACAAACACACAGCAGGAGACAATAGTGAGTTGACAGGCAATGGAAACGAAAAATCAATTCAAATCCCAAATGTCAACACGGCACATGGCAAATAGCTGAGAAGCATTGGATGTGCCTGAAAGTTTAACACTTATTTTTTTGTTGTTGTTTTTTCGTTATTTTTTTGTTTGGAAAATCAGCCAACATGTCGCATACAGATTAGAGTTGAGGTTGCGGCGAGCGTTCGAGCGTTCGAGCCGAGAGACCAATGATGAAAATGCGTAGAAAATTGAACCGCTGGGAAGATAATGAACCCGACAAATCGACAAATGTGCCGAGCAGCGCCTAACAGCGACACGCCTTGCAACTGTCAACGACACTGACGGCCTGCCAGCCTGCCTGACGAAACATGGGCCGACAGTGGCAGAGACTCGAAGCGTGCGTGGCGCTGCTGAATGAGGCTGACAGCGTCGGCTTGGCTGGGTGGGACACTAAATTTTTAATGAATGAAACGAAAACCGAGCATAGACCAGCAGCAGCAGTGACAGTAGTTGTGGCGACCGTAGGAGCAGTCAAAGTTGGCTGTGCGCGTCTGTCGCTGTCGCTGCCGAAGCGGAGGTGGTGATTGCCTGATTTTTATCATCGAGCAAGAACGACAGACGCGTGTGATTATTTTGAGCACGCACCACATTTCCGCCTTTTTGTTGCTTTTATTTGTTGTCCTCTTGATATTTTATTAAAATTTCATTTGCCCGCATTGGGCAATTCCGAAACAGCGCAGCGAGCTGCAGTCAAGGTGTTTTTATTTAATTTGTTTCTTCTGTTTTGTGTGAGTTTTTTTTTTAGTTTTTTGTTCTTGGCTCTTTAACGATGTTATCAATTTTTTCGAGAGTTTGAAAATAGAGAGAAGTTGGTTTCTTTGAAAAAAAAAAACTCAAAAGTAGAAAAGTAGAAACGATTTTAAAGATACAAACGTGCGCGGCATGGCTGATTGGCGGTGTGACATGAACGCGCAACGCAGGTTTCATTCAGTGAAACGCTGCCAAGCAATAACGAGAACTAATGAAAATAATCAAATTGTCAAATTTTAAGCAGAACTGCACGATCACTAAAAAATTAAAGCTTAACAAATAGAAAAGAAAACAAACAAACCAACAAACAACAACACTAAGCAAGAAGAAGTACAACTTACAAGAAGTACAACTTACAGCCGCACTTTGACACATAACCTCAAAGTGCGCGCTTTGTGTGTGTGTGTGTGAGTGTGTTTCACTCATTCAATTACATTTTGTGTCCACTCAGCACTAAAGGGACATCATAAAGCGTCAAAATTGGCGCAAATAAGTAAGCACAACAACGACAACAACAACAAACAAATACACCAACAAACGCTACTAAAATGCGCAGCCCAATAAAACCGAACTCATGTCTGTCGTCCTTCAATAAAAACGCTCCCACGAGAGTTGGCCAAATGTGCAGCGGTCAGTCGTCGGCGCATTGATGAAAACCATCAAAGTGTCTCAGCCTATTAGGCGCTGAACTTGTTCGAGTGACTTGTTCACCCGTCAAGCGGCCAAATTTGACCACATGCTGAAGTATGTATTTCCCGTCAGCGGCTGCGCGCTCATATGTTTTGTTGATGTAATATTGGCACGACAGCGTTTTTTTACACACACACACACAGACACACTTCCATAGCTGACCCTCACACTGGCCAAGACGCTCGACGCACCACTCAACAACCCAACAAACCGCCCACATGCCAGTTTGTGTCTCTTTTTATATGTAGTAAGTATGTCCATCTTTGTATGTGTGTGTGTGTTGTTTGACATTCTATCGACTGACATTTTCATAATTTACAACCTTGAAGTGCTCTTCGGACGCTGTCTTACTGTTCTCGCTGTTGTTCTTGTCCTTGTCTCACAATCATCCGTTGGACTGTAGCACTTTTTCTGCCTCATTTCAGTTTTATTTTTATGATCGATGTAATTCCCAATACGAGCCTGGCTCGCTTCTAACCTGTTTTCATTTTGAGTTGCAGCCTCAGCACACGCGCTTCATTATCATTGCTGTCATCATCATCGTCGTCGTCGTCGTCGTCCTGGTCAGCGGCATTGTCCTTCGACCTTTCAACTCTCCCGTGACCGCTGCAAATCATCAACATTTGTTCAGCTCACCTCATGGCAACACTCGGCATCAACTTGCCACCCCATAAGTGTGCATCCCTCTCACCCTCCATCGCCCCCACATCCTTTTATATTTGTCTTACGAATTTGTTTATTTCGATATTTCCTACATTTTGCCCCATTTCCAAATTGTTTGCCTCTTCTGTCCACTGTGACTTTGTACTGTTTGTGCTCTTCGTTCCTCCACCACTTTTCTCATTTCTCCACTCACATTTTCACCGTTAAGCCCAGCACACCTTTACTATTTTTATGTCTTCTTACTGCTACTCCGAGTGTTGTGTGCTGGCTTTTTGTGCTCTTCGCTTCGTTTATTTGTTATTTTTATGGTATTTTTATTTATTTATCGTAAGTATTATTGCATTATTGACCGTATCGCTGCGCTCTATGGCCTGCTGACTGTCTGTCCGTCCGCGCACCGTTATGGTTTTGTGTTTATTTCGATCGGTCATTTCGTAGTCGGAGTACTTTCGGTCACTTTTGGTAATGCACTGTTTCGCAGGCATTTCCACATATTTGTGGTAATGCGCAGATATATTTACAAATTATCAACGGTATGTTAATATTTTGGCATATCGTAACGTTGATATCGAGAAACATAACAAAGAAAGAAAGTTATAAAGGTTCACTATGAATGGAAAAGGGGTCTTTTTGTGCAGGGAGATGGGGTTTTTGAAGTCATATTGGTTGAAAAATAGCATCGCTCTTAAAATGGGGCTCAACTCTTGATTTAAGGGAGCGTCTGCCACGATAAGATGACCATCACGAAGGTTGAACATTTCGATTTAAAAGGGCAAATGGTTTCTTTTAAGGAAAGGACAACCTAACTAGTTGTCATTCAGAGTCTGTGGGAACTTAAATAGGGTGTGTCAATTTTATACTCGAAATATCCAATGTTTTTTCAAAACAAGATTAACTAGTTGCTTTCCAGGGTCTATGAGAACTTAAATAGGATTCACATGGGTTCGAAATGTACAATGTTCTTTTTAGAAAATTACGATGTAACTAGTTGCTTTCCAGTTTCCATGGAAACTTAAATAGGATGTGCGAATATTCGAATCCTATATTCAAAATATCCAGTCTTATTTCAAAATAAGATCAACTAACTAGTTGCATTCCAGGGTCAATGGGCACTTAAATAGGATATGTTAATCCTGTGTTCGAAATGTCCAATGTTCTTTTTAGAAAATGACTATGT
Source organism: Melieria crassipennis (assembly GCA_963668005.1). Classification (NCBI taxonomy): domain Eukaryota; kingdom Metazoa; phylum Arthropoda; class Insecta; order Diptera; family Ulidiidae; genus Melieria; species Melieria crassipennis. Next base: position 122,205,880 of record OY764962.1, read on the forward strand.
AACTAGTTGCTTTCCAGGGTCTATGGGAACTTAAATAGGATGTCCGAAATGTCCAAAGTTCTTTTTTAAAAAACAGCGATCCCCAGTCTATTGGAACTAAAATAAGATGTTTGATTCTTATGAAAACGAAAAGTCTGGTTTTTCTTATTTGATGTTCGTCGGTAGTAAACAGCGAGCGTGATTACTTTCTAACTGAAAAGATAGGCTCTTGCCAACATAGAATGGACCAACGGACCAGAGTACTTTTGTCTGGGAAGCTCAATCTCTTACTTTTTATTTTTTGAAAATCTTAAAAAAATAATATTAATTCGCTAGTTATGTCGGATGTGCCAGCTAAAAACTCCCCGGGTTGGGTATTTGCTGATGCAAGCGCCTTAATCGGGACCTTTTTCGTCTATGTTTCAAAATAATAAGAAAACTGTACTGTAAAACTGTACTTAGTTTGTGTTAGGTAATCTCTCTACAATATTAAGTTCACCAAGATTTTAGACCACAATTTGCTTAGCTAATGCTTCTGAAACGCTAAAGACATATCGATAAATCTGTTAATTCTTCTTTTCCTAAGTTTCGCAATTAATTCGATGAGAGATGCCATTTGACTCTTTTACGCTTTGTTTCTGTCGAGCAGGATCAGCTGACAGTTGAGTTTTCATGTTGGTTATATATATATAGATGGATAGTATTTTCTAGCTATGACTTTTTTCAAGTTTCCTTGGATGTTCTGTAGTTTTGTTTTTTCCCATAGTGTGATTTTAAACGATAAAGCTAGGAATCTTCGTTCTGGCTCTCTAAAAATTATTCATACTCAGTTGTTTCGATAAACAACATTTAGCTAAAGCTTTGTTTTTTTTTGGCAAGTCCTGTTGTTTTATTTCTCCTTCATAGGGTATCCGGTTTCCTACAAATTATAAAAATTTTGTTGACGTCCTTTATAAAAAATGTTTAAAAAAATTATAAGTTTTCTTAGACTTCATGTTACCTTTTAGTTGACTTAGAAATCCCCGCTTTCTGACATCCGAGTCAGAGGCACTTGCCGCCACCTTTAAACTGTATTAAAAACATCAAACTTCCCAGCAAAAACCCTTCTTTCATGTACAGTACTTACTTCGAAGATAAATTTTTTTTGAAAGTTCAAGTGTTTTATTTCTCTCTATCATGTAGTCTACTATTTAATGAATGAGCTGGGAGTCTTCGTTCCAGTTATTTTACAGATTATTCATAGTTATATCTTTTTCAAACCTTGGTCCTTTTTTGGAAGTGCTGTTATGTTATTGCTCTTTGATATTTGTGACAGATAAACAGATCAGAAAATCTCCGTATAACTTTCTCTCTAGTACAACTTTAGTTTCTTCAAGAGGTTTTCAGTGATATTGTTTATAGCTCCCGGGGTTCCATAAAAACAGAACACACGTTCTCCAAAACTAAAATTCTACATATATTTGCTCTTCAAGCTGAAAGTTAGTAGAATTGCATGATCTTCCCATTCGATTCTGAACAGCCTAGCTCTCGCTCTCAAAAATCTTGTTTCTTTACACCTGAAGATCCTGATTTGAATTAAGATGTTCTCAAACGTTCTAATAACAACTTCAACCTTACCTAATAGTTTTTACTTGCTATTTATTTCTACATCAATTCAGTTTCTATAACACCTAAGTAACCAAAAGTTTAATTTTTCCAACAATTTATTTTCATTATTACACTTATTTTCTGGTTCGACTATTGAGAAAGGATAATCGAAAAATCGCTACAGTAATCAATCGTTGAAGCGTATTTTCCATGCGATTTGAATTCTATGCATAACTAATGAGGGTCATTTCTTACGGCACAGACGAAGAAACGCCCAAAGCCAGCGACAAAGTAAGAAAAAATGCCAAATACCAAATAAATTACATACGCAACACATGTGAAGCGTGCATACATGTGTGCAACAACAACAACAACAACAACAAAAGCAACAAGAACCAGCAGCCTTTCAATTGGCATTATTGGAATTTAGCGCGCTGTAATTTTTACATGTCACTTGCTGCATTCACCGACTGGTGTGCAAAAAAAGGACATTCGACGCGGCTGTGAATGCGTGCGAATTTTCTCAAACACTTTACACCATTAGTTGACACATAAAAATGTGCGTTCCTTGTACTAAAAAACGAAACGCAATCTTGCAATACTTTACAGCAATTTCAATTTAAATTTAGCTACCTTGGAAATGTCACTTTTTTGTAGCGCTTTTCGTTGTGCTCTCTTACGATTTGGTTGCACGAAATGTTTGCAATTTACAAGTTTGCCCGAGGAGAATTATCTGCGCCTTGGGTCCAATAACACAAACTGACTGTTTTTTGCATGCACAATCTGCAAGTCAACTCATCATACGGCCACTGCCGACGTGGCACTTGTTGTTGGGCGGCTGCTGTCTGAAACTTAATTAATCATACTTGGCGCGCAGAAAAATGTCTCGTGAGATAATGTCAACATAAATGGGTTTGGCAATTTTGTACAATTTACTTGAATTATTTACATCTGCGTGGAATATCATAATAAATGGAGTGTAATCTGAGATGTCCCCTCAGCGGCAGCGCTGCACTGGGGGCGGCTGTCGCGACAGTCGTCATGCAGATAGACCAACTTCCGCGCTGCCGAGAGGCAAATAAGCGAGCGGACCGGCAGCGCTACCTGCCAGCGTAAAAATTGCTTTATTGCTTGCAAGCACACGAAAAAATCACAAAAAACTTATACTCTACCAGACAACAGAAAATGGAGAAGAACACAGGAATATTTAGCATGCAGCCACAAGCGGAATCATCCCTCTTAATTCATTTCTTGTGCCGGTGTTCTGCTTCGAGACAATAAATTCTCGGGGAAATGTGTGGCCAGAAAAAGTCTACTCGTACATGGAAAAGTATGAGTTATGAAAATATGTTTACTTGTGTTGGCTGTGGTGATATATCACGGCAAATGGCGCCGAGCCCGTTCGGCGATATGGAAATGTGGAACAGATGCCTGTAAGTAAGACGCGTGCTTGCATATGACAAACAATTTCAAGAGTTCTATTGTTGTTGTGTTCAGAAAGCAATTCGAATAAATATCAAAGGTGAAAAGTGGCATTTAAGTATGTAGAACTCCAAAGGACTGTGGAGGGTGGCTTACGATTTGAATAGAGTGGTAAAATTTTATAGGATGGTTTTGATACAAATTGTTGAAGATGTGTGGGAACTAAATAAAAGTTTAATATTTGAACTAATGTGAAGTTTTATAAAAGTAAGGAACATTAAAAGTGGTTTCATAATTTGATCTCCTAGATGTGCCGTGAGCTCAAAAAATTGTAATTCAGCTCCTATTGAATATAAGAATTGATGGAATTTTTTTCCAATTAAAATATTTGTCAAGATGCATTCCGACTGCCACTATAAATGAATGAATTCAACAATATTCAATTTAAATGGTTCCAATTAGTTGGTTTTCTGAAAAGCTGAACATTTAATGATATCAATTCAGGAGACTAGGATGAATGAGCTTTAATGTCCAATCAAACTACTGCAGTGTTTTGGGTCTCTCGAGCATTTATTATTATTTTTACATATTGTTGGGAGTGTCCATGGACACAGGCCCAGGTTCACAACTACTTGAAGTAGAACTGGCCAGCAACACCGTTGGGGGATTCTGCTTTCCTCAATAGGCAGCCCTTGATATCAAGTTTCCCAGAGGCTTTGGATCCCTTTTAGGTGACACTTGAACAGCTTTAATTAAGTAGACAGACTTAAAATCAGCCATAATTCTTGCAATGAGCTCATTTAATGTTTAGTTTTAGCTTCGAGCATGGACAGAAAACCAACTATGCTGACGAAGGATCTTGCCGGAAACACCAAAATTAGATTCTTATTAGCAGAACTCAATAAACAGTATAACCCGCTTAAGTACCTCACCTATCCTAGGAAACAGTCTAACTAGCTTTCTAGCCGATTTGTCGATGATAAGGCTGAGATGCATCAAATCATATTTTGACGTTGTTACCTACCTCACCAATAAATTTAATATTTTGGAGGTACTTAAGCAGTTGGAATACTTAACACTAGAAAGACCATTGCGTTCATTTTGACGGTTTTTCATTTTGAAATATCTGTATGTTTTTAGTATGTCAGTCAACTTTTGCTTTGCTGACGTTTATTTTTTATCGTGGAAATTTATATATTTTTTGAAAATTTATTTTGGGAAAAATTTGCTTTATCCGATGTGTACTTTTCGAGATATCAGCGGTCTTTCTAGTGTTAATCGGGTCTGTACTAAACGTACACAGCGCATAGTGTTGGCAAATTGCGGTTACTGAAACGGGATTGTTAAAAGCGGTGGAACTTAGGCGGGTTTCACTGTACCTACAACTGATGGTTGAGTAGGTGGTTGCCATCACCGAAGTCTTGCACGCAATTTTTTAAGTAGGTTAACTTTAAATGATGTTCAATAATAAACAAAAGTCCAAATAAAACATTTTAATTTCTAAGTTCATGTCAACAAATAAATTTCGAGGATATCAACAACATTCAAAGCTGTTCAATATTACCCAAAAGTTTTAATAAAAACACTTTCAGTCAACATTTATATCCTCCGAAAAATTTTTAAGAGGTTTGTTACTTTCAAACCTGCTCAATATTACCTTTCCTTATTGTCAAAATTACTTTTGTCAAAATGTATTTCCTCAAATAAATTTCGAGGATATTAACAACTTTTTACAACACTTTTAGTCCAAATTTGTCTCCTCCGAAAAAATTGTTAAAAGGTTTGTTACTTTCAAACCTGCTCAATATTACCCAAAATTTTTAATAAAAACACTTGTAGTCCACATTTATACCCTCCGAACAAATTTTTCAAATGTTTGTTACTTTCAAACCTACTCAATATTACCCAAAAGTTTGAATAAAAACACTTAAGTCAAAATTTAAATGTATTTTAATTTAAATTTATTTCCTCAAATAAGTTTCGAATATATTAACAACATCCAAAGCTGTTCAATATTACCCAAAAGTTTTAATAAAAACACTTTTAGTCAAAGTTTATATCCGCAAAAAAATTTTAAAAAGGGCAAACCTTTTCAAAGCTGTGCAATATTACCCAAAAGTTAAAATAAAAACACTTCTTCGCCAAGTTTATATCATCAAAGAAATTTCTTTCTTATACGCACAAAAAAAAGTTGATAAATTGTTTCCATTACGTGGAATGTATTAAAAGTTGTATTTGATGTTTCACAAAACATATAGAAATCTGTACAATTTCCTAATTGGATTATTCGCACTTCAGTCTATTAACATAAATTATTGCAAATTTTTCTTGATTATTTCCTAGGACACTCGAAAGCAATGCAATACTGCACAAAAACAACAACAGGACACATTACACACACTCAAAGCTGATAAAAATCTTAAGTGCTTGTCATAACAACAAATACAAAAAAATAAAAAAAAAGAACTGTGTAAAAAGAAAAGCGAAATGGGGAAAAAATATGTGCAGACCCTCACAAAGATTCGCTGCAGTGAAAAACATAAAATATTTAAACCGCAATAATGCACAAAAGTCGCACGACGGCCACCAACCACCGCAAAGCACAAAAAACGACATAGAAAAAATACCCGAAAATAATCCAAATCAAAAGCATAATTCGCATTATTCGCACCCCCAGACAACAACAACAGCGAGAACACAAGTCAAAGCAGCTGAAGCAAGGAAGGAAGGAAAAAAATTATTGAAAACCCATAACCGCAACACTTGCGCGCCAAAGCCAATAAATAAAACCGTAACACTCCAGAGAGCACAATGCCAACAATAACAACAACAACAACAACAAAGAATTTTACAACAAACGGGAAAATCCCGCAACCACAAACACGAGTGCAATGCGAGTGTTCGTCGTGCGGGCCGCGTAGGTGGATATCAATAAAAAATGAAGGCAACATCGGCGCCGCGGCAGCGAGTCAAAAGTTCGCTTTATATTTCGTTTTTGTGTGATTTTCAAAAAGGGTAATTCTCGAAATATGTGCGAATTTATACAATTTTGGCATATTGCCGCGCAACGCATAAATCTTGGCGGCCACACGCGCACACGAAGGCAGCGAAAAGTGGGCGAGCTGAGGAGCGGGGCGGGCGGCAAGTAAGTACATGTCAAAGGCAAATTGTCAAATAAAATTGCAATAAAACGAAAGGTGTAAGTGCTGTGGCGAAAAAATAAGAAGAAGAAGAGCGAAGTTGGTGGAAAGACGTTGTCGTAGTGGCAGCGTGAAGCGCGACAAAATTTCCTCGCTATGAAAAATGGCGCGTTGAAAAATTTGCCAAAATTGTGACATGCAATCAAGCGAATTTGCATAAAATTTTGCGCAAATATTGTGGTGTTTGAAATGTTCACTTTGTTGTTGTTGTTGATTTGTTTTACATGAAAAATTCATAGTTGGGGAAAAATTGATGCTGATTGCATGATTCTACTTGTTGGCGTTAGAGCTTAGCGACATTTTCGGATGAAATGTTCAAGAAGCGACTTTAACAAAAGGAAGTGGGGTAAGCGGTCTGGAATGTTGTACCTGAATTTTATATACAATCAAACCCGCATTAGGACCTCACCTATAAATGCAAGTTTTTTGAAGTACTTGTTGAGTCCATAGCGCTTGGTGACTACAAATATTGATTACTCAAGCGGAATAGGTACTAAAGAGAGGGGAGGTATTTAGGCAGGTTTCACTGTATTACGATTTGTTAACATTTTTAAGAAGCAATCCGTGTGTCCTGCCACCTTCCTGGCCTTGTTTTTAGCTCAACAACCCTGCCAAAATATTTTATAGAACCACTAAGTTTTATTGTATCCTCTTCAAGGCTACAGTTCATCGTTCAGGTCTTTCTTCTGCAGTGAGCGTAGTACTTTCTTCGACTCCATAGTTTTTAGTTCATGTTCCAAAACCTGATATGAACCCAGCTTATATCTTCTTATGAGCATCAACTCTGATTTTCATACCAGGTTGCAAATGGATGTTTCCTCATCTTCCATGCAGAACCTGCAGCATTTCTTGCAGAAAATTTTTGTCCCAAACGCCACATACGATTTCACTTCTAAGTTTTGTGAACAAATTTTGACACACTAAAGTCAAAAAAATATATTTTTAATTTATTTATATATTTATCTCATTCTACAATCAATGCAACTGAAGCTTCTTTATATGATTTTGTTAACCGCATTTCGGTTCTAATATTTGCCTAATGGCATTGATTTAATTTTCACATCATTTATTAATTCTATTATGCTGCATACCCACACACACACACACACAAGTCAATTTCATCATTTGTCAATTTGTAATAAGAAACTCACGTGACAAGCGCGTCAAGCTCGCACAGTGTCAGTGAGTAGTGAGTTGACACTTCAATTTGACATCAAAGGACACATTTCATAAATATATGAATCCACATTTGTGGGACGATCTTTGTCGCAATCAATTAAGCTGCTTGCGGCAGTGTGTCAATCAAATGTTTTACTGCCTGAGCTACGACATTCTGTTCAGACAGGTATTGTCAGCTTTGGCTGTCGCTGGTTCAGATCACCAAATAAGTAGCAAATTCACACATTGTGCAAAAAGCAAATTATTTTTAAATAATATTAAAAGTATTTCTGATGTACATAAAAATATTTAGAACAATATTAAAAAATGTCAACATTTTACAAATTTTTTAAAAAGAATTATTAGTTAATTAATTTAATAATTTATATGTATGGCATATTTTTATAATATTTAAAATAAAATAAATGGTTCAGTTTAAGAATGTTAAGATTTTGTTTCTTGTTACAAGCGGGAATCCTACTCTCTGTTTAAGGACCTTTTCACAAAGGTCCCAAATTCAATGATGAGAAGTATAAAGTGTAGTAAAGAGAGAAATCCGTTATTTTTCCCAATAAATGGCTTAAGTTATCTGTATCTCTCGTGATATAAGTGCAATCGGGTATACGCTAGATGGCGTTATAAAAAGATTTCGAGTTAAAACAACTTCTCAGATAGTTTTGTGATTCTTTCACTCAATTTAGCTGGAGCGCGCGGAGATGGAACCAGCAAAGTAAAAATATTTCATATTTTAGAGTTTTCTTCGATAAATAAATAATAATAATAAATAAATAATAATAATAAATAAATTATAATAATAATAAATAAATAAATAAAATACAAGCGAAAATGAATGATAATCAGTTTAAAACCCCAAATATCTAATTGTTACAACCAATTTGGGTGACAAACATGTTTTAAAATGGTATTGGTGTCAAAAGTTGTTTAAGGAAACCTCCATCGGCAAACCGCTGCTAACTGGTAACTGATGAAAATTGAATCACCTATCCAATAATTTTTTATATAAGGCTCTCAAAATTCTCACCGCGATTCGAATACGACCGTTTTTGCTGAACGTTGTCGTATGTGATTAACTTTTTCTCACCAGTCCTCACATTTCTGAAACAAATGGTGACTTTGACTGAAGTAAGGAGATGTCAATAACTTACTACAAGGTCAAACAAAAACGGTCGGAGTCGAATTGCGGTGAGAGTCTTGAGAAACTTCTCTAAAAACTCCAACTTAATATTTCGAATCCAATTTACCTTAATTTTAATTTAATTTAATTTTTAATTTTTTTTCTTTCGAGTTTCTGTGGGTCAAGATGGTCGGTTTTCAGATTCGCATACGAACTTTAAATCAATTTTCTCAAAACGTCTTTACTGCAGTTGACGGTCTCGATTACGAGAGTTTGGCGACAAAGAAAATAAATGACAAATCAAGAACAAAAAAAAAATTAGATATGTTACCCATCTATGTATTATTTGTAGCATCTCTAAGTTTTCTTTTGTATTAACTCTAAATAAGCCTTAACCTACAAATATCTTTGAGGACCGCATGGGCCACGAATCTTTCACCAGAGTGAACGCTACAAACATTTGGTTTTCAAGCGCGATGGAGTGTAGACAGATCAAGAGATTTCCTCCTAGATTCAGGAGATTTTTGGCTTTTTAGAAGAATTTTTAGGAGGAAGAATTGTTTAGGGGAAAGTTTTAAAGCAAATATTTTCTCGACTACCTCCTTTTCTTGACTTCACTCCGATGGAGTGTAGACAGATCAAGGGATTTAGATTCAGGAGATTTTTGGCCTTTTAGGAGAATTTTTAGGAGGAAGAATTGTTTAGGAGAAAGTTTTAAAGCAAATATTTTCTCGACTACATCCTTTTTCAACTTCATTCCGATGGAGTGTAGACAGATCAGGAAATTTCTTTCTAGATTTAGAAGATTCTTGGCCTTTTAGGAGAATGTTTAAGAGGGAGAATTGTTTAGGAGAAAGTTTAGATTTGAATGGTGACACATTTGACATCATTAGTGGCACTGAAGCCTTGAATATTAAAAGCTAAAGTGCCTAATTTTATAAGACTAAATTTTATGCTTAAACGTGTACAATTTATGAAATGATTGAAGGAAGTTTACAAAAGCGAATTTCATACCGATCTAATTTTTATATATTTTATATATATTTTTTTTATATTTTTGTGTTAACTTAACACAACAACTAAAACTAAAGCTCAAAGGCTGCATTAAAAAATAACGAAATAAATTTTTATTTTTTATGGAATGGAATGGAATTCCTTGATTTATTTTAGTTTTAAAATTTTGTATTTTAAATTTAAATCAAAATAAATTGTTAGGAGATATTTTAAATTTTTGGGACGAAATTTCAGCTTTTTTTAGGAGTTAGTAGAGACTCATTTCAGCTATCTGGCAACACTGCAGAAAATACATTGTTAGGAGATTTTTAAAATGTTTTGGGGAAGTTTCAGATTTTTTTAAGGATTTATTAGAAAGTCATTTCAGGTATCTGGCAACACTGTACTCCGTGCATCTCGTCTATCGCTGGTTCGCTCCGTCACTGAGCTACGCTGAGCACACTGTGTCGCACTTCTAAGCAAATCTCCTGCTCCGCAACGCCCTCGCGATGTGATAATGTCGGCGAAAATGTATTTTTAAATTTCCGTTTTGGCAGCGCAGCGCTCGATTTGCATATAACCAGCGTTTTAATAAACTTTAACAGCTCCTCTGGGGGGGAGCTGCGCTGTAAGTTGACACCGTGTCGCTGTCGCGGGGCGTGAACGCCACCCAGTGCTCGAACGGAAATGCTGCTGTCTCAAGAAGCGCGACAACAGCAGCAGCTAAATCATTTTTGGCGCAGGCTGCGTGGTCGTCAAGGACGCAATGTGCGGGGGGCAAGTGAGGGCATGGCGGCTGGTCAGAGAAAGCAGCATTAAATTACCGCTTTGCGCCGGGAGAGTGCGCCAGCCGAGCACTCGTAAATCTTGCCAGAGCCGCACAGCGATAAGCGCACAAGTGCAGCGATATTTGTGCGGAATATTTATGGCGGCAAATGACGGCGCAAAAATATTGTCGCACACCGAGTTGGCTGGCTGGTTACTTAAATATTTAGTTTTCGAAAAGGATTGGCCGACTGCATAATGGATGTTGGTAGTGTTATCTTAAGTGTTTTGCAATTGCAAAGTTTGGCATAAAATTAACGCACTCGGCGCCGGATTAGGCCGCATTGGGCGCGTTCGGTTGGCCCGCGGCTGGGCTGCCAAATCGAAAAGTCTCTTCCCCCGCCCACTCAATGCTCGAGTGAGGTTATGTTAGTTGCGACCGTACAAATGGCTTTATTATGCCGCATAATTGCGCCGCCCAGTACCGAACGGATATAAATAATTAATTTAAATGGCCACTTTATCTTTCGGGGCAGCTTTAGGGGGAGCAGGAGAAGTACATTGGCCATTGCTGAATATTTATAGAGGTCAAAGCGGCTACTAGTTGCAGCAGCAGATTTGTGGCTTCTTGCGAGCGGTAACGCTTGCGGTCGCATGGCCTAACAACAACAACAACAACAACACTGTACTGCCATTAAGATGCCAGATTAAGTTTTATTGCTTTATTTGTACGAGTATGTCGTAGATTTGAGTTTTGTGCCAATGCTGCTTTGTTGTTTGTTAGTTGTACATTATAAAGTTGCCACTGGCCTTGTGTGACTGTCAGTCAAGTCTTTCAGTCGACTACAAGTTCACTTAATATGCAAATGCCTTCAAGACTATCTGACGCGGCCCATCGTCCGCAGCACAAAGCTGACCATATGTAAATAGGAATTTTAATTTTTGGCTGCTGCTGGCTTTTTGCCTTTTTCTCCTAATGCACTCTAAGCCTTTAAGCCGAACTCTACTCTCTGTTTGGTACGCGTCGCGCACACCCTTTCCCCATTGTCCGCACAAATTGACCTTCGGCCTTTTTTCGACACTCGCCACTGTGGTTGTTGTTGTTGCTGCTGATGTCACTGCAACAATTTCAAATCAAAACGAATTCAAAGCGCTGCGCACTGCAAAGTGCTGTGGGTTATTGTTGAAGGGTTGCGCCATCTAATGCGATTAGCTGCAATGCAGGACCTGCTGTCCTTGTCCTTTCGCACGCCTGCAACATTGTCAATGTTTGTCTGCTCGCGCAACTGTGACGCACTGGGGTTGCATCAACCCACGAGCCGACTGTGCGCTCCGTCGCTTTTTATTTTCTCTCATTTCATATGTAAACATTAATTTAATTTTCTCTAATGCTGCAAATTAGTGGTTTCATTGTGTGTGAGATCGGCGCGAGTGTGTACTCAGTTAACCCCAACCCTTCGCCTTCGTCCTTGTGGCATATGCTGGTGCGGCACATTAATTGCATTTGTTGTTGCAATCAGCAACAAAGTTATTCAAATTGAGTTGTCCTTTAAATTTCATTACATACATACAGAATTATGCGGTGCAGTTTCGGGGTCAGCCGAAAAGAATTTTTAACTCGGTCTCAATGCGATTACGTAGGTTGAACTGCTGGCTTTTGAAACTCACTTGGGTCAAGGAGAAACTGTTGTGTTGGTGTAAAGTACAAGTTTAAAGAATTGGGATTTACTGAGCGCTTGAGTCCTCGAATTCTATTGATTTCAGTAAAAAAAAAATTGGTTAAAGAGAAAAGGATTCAGTGTTTGCGCGTCGGAAAAATCAGTGTCAAAAATTTGTTCTTAAAGTACTTAAAGCCAATAACTGATTTCACCCCCAACCATATTAATATTTACATTTTTTTGATGTTTTTGTTAGTTCGCTGTTTGCTTTTTTGAGGTGTTCTATGAAATAAATTATCAAACAGTGCTGTCGTAAATGTAAAATATCTACATACTTATATATAGTGATATACAGTACAATTTCTCCTAGCTACTTTATCTCCACATTCGTGCACTTCTTTAGTTTCCTTACATTAAAGCTGATAAGTGCTGCCCTTCCCTCCCTGCTGTCCGAAACATTATTATTAATTTTACAGCCTCCTACCGGTAGGGGTTCCCTTCAAGGGAACCAATGGTGACACTCTTCCGTAGTTTCTAATACCTAAAAGCTCTTCGTTGACCCACTTGTTTGGTTTCAGGTCATCTCAAAGCAATCTTAGAGCTCTTATATTATCGATATTTGTTCTCCATTGGACTTCTTCTGTGGTTTTTGATCCCTAAAACCTTTCTTGGTTTCCTTCTTCAGTTTCTGGCCCTTCTGGTCCTACTTCGAAAACCTGTTTTGGTTCCCATCTTCAGGATCTGGTCCGCCAAAGCATCGTCATTAATCATACTGTTCTCATTTTACCAACTTTTCTCTTTCTTTTCGTCCCTCTTATAATTTATGGTAACTGAAATCTCTTTCTTGGTCCTCTTCTTCAGTTCCTGGCTTCCCAAAGCATCTTTGTAATATTCACTGCTCTTATTTTGTTAATTTCTTTGTTTTTCCTCCGTCTATAGTTCTTGGTACCTGAACGATCTTCTTCGGTCTTCTTCTTGAGTTTCTGCTCTGCTAGAGCATTGTTATAAGTTATCCAGTTTTTATTCCACTAATTTTTCATTATCTTTTTCGCCCCCGTATATTTCATCCCCTCCTTTAGTTTCTGGACCCTCAAACATAGTTTTTAGTTATATTGTCAACTTTTGTTCTTCATTGATGCCCTCCAGTAGTTTCTGGTATCTTAAAGTTCTTCATGCACCCTTTAGTTTCTAGACCCTCAAAGCGTTTTAATATATTTACAGCTCTCTTTCTTTTCTATAGGTTTATTTGTTTAGTTTCTGGTCCACTAGAGCATCGTTATAAGTTATCCAGTTTTTATTCCACCAATTTATCTCTCTTTTTTTTATTCCCGTATATTGTTTCTGGTACTATAAAGCTTCCTAAAGGGACATTGTTAAATTTGTTATTGAATAGGTTAAGTTGAAGCTCTTTTCCTCATTTGTGTGATCTTTTTTTTTCCTATAGTCAGTAAGTTCTGTATGTTCATTGGCTTATTAAATAAATAAATACGTGGGTGGTCCGATAAGTACTTAGCCTACAAAAGAAAAACCAAAATTTTGGAAAAGTGGCGATTTATTTCTCAACGTAGTCTCCTTTCAACTCGATACACTTGACCCAGCGATGGTCCAACTTCTTTAACCCGTCTGAAAAATACGTTTTCTGGAGGCCTTCGTGGCGGCGATAACCTCCTCATTCGACTCAAATTTCTGCCCGGCGAGTGACTTTTTCAAGTTTGGAAACAAAAAGAAGTCACACGGGGCCAAACCTGGAGAATACGGTGGATGGGGCAGCTGTTCGTAGCCTAATGCGATCAATTTGGCGAATCACCGACCGATATTGCTCTTTTTCCATTTCTCTAAAATCCGCGGACACGTTCGTTTCCACACGCGGTCAAAACAAAACTACAAATCCAATATGGCTGAAATTGCCAGTAGCCGTCTACGAGGATGTACTACACGATAGTAAATTTCTCTTACGATAGTGACACCATCGGTCGGTGGGGCTAAGTACTTATCGGACTGCCCACGTAAATAAATGGTCCCCTTCTTTAGTTGCTGGTCCCCTAAAACTGAATTATTTGTTATCTTTTCAACTTTTGTCCTGCATCTTTTGGTCTCCTCCAGTAGTTTCTGAGTATCTGGTATCTTAAAGTTCTTTCTTGGGACCCCCTTCTTTAGTTTCTAACTATATCCTGACAGAATCCTTAATCAATTTACAACACTCTTTCTTTTTTATGGGTTTCTGGTCTACCAGAGCATCGTTATTAGTTGTTGAACAGTTCTGATTCTACCAATTTTCTCAGTCGTTTTCCTTCCCTGCCTATTGTCTCTGGTACCTTAAACCATAGATGGTCCCCTTCTTTAGTATCTGGTCCCCTAAAACTTCATTATTAGTTCTACTAGTTTCTGGTATACAAAAGTTCTTCATTGGAACTCCCTTCTTTAGTTTCTAGACCCTCAAAGCGTTGTTAATATATTTACAGCTCCCTTTCCTATAGTTTTCCTTTTTAGTTTCTGGTCCACCAGAGCATTGTTATTAGTTATCCAATTCTCATCTTACCAAGTATTCCTTTCTTATATCCTCTTCTATAGTTTCCGGTACCTTGAAGTTATCAGTGGTCCCCTTTTTTAGTTTCTGATCTCTTAAAGCATAGTAATTAGTTTTACAGTTTTCATCGTATCATGTTTTCTTTTCTATTGGCCTCTTTCTATAGTTTCTGGTCAAAGTTCTTCGTTGGAACCTCCTTCTTCGCTTTCTAGGCCCCAAAAGCATCTTTAATGTGTTAGGTGTACCATTTTTTCTCTCCTTGTTTATTCGTTTCCACTTCTGGTGCCTCAAAGCCGCGTTATTTATTTTTCAATAGATCATTAACTCTATGGTTCCCAAGAACTAAGTGGTTGCCAAGAAGGCCCAGCTATAAATCCATGGTTTTCTTAGGTAAAGTTTTTCAACGCAGAAAGTAAAATATCATTTTCTACAAAAAAGCCTTCAAAGTCTGCTTTTACTTTTCAAATCTTCCTCTTCTTTTATCTCATCGAAACTAGGACAGTGGTCCTAACACGCTTCCTATTGTCTTCAAAACGGGTTTCTTAAACAAACATTGCCTTTAGTCATTTTCTATAATAATTAACTCAATACTAAACTAAAAACCATAACTCATTCTTCTTCAAAAGAAAAAATTATCAAAAGATTTGTTTTCACAATCAGATCAAACCAGCCAATTTAATATTTTTTCTATTACTAGAGTTTATATAGGTAAATCTTCTTCTCTCTATAATCTTTTGTTGTCGTTCATTTCTGCAAGTAAATATTTGAGATCTCCAAAAATATTCTTAAAGCAAAATCAACTTAAAGCGCAAAGTTCTCGCTGGAGTTTCGCTTTAAAGTCCAACACCCCAACGACACTCAATCTGCCAATCTGGCATACGGACAGGTCAATATTATTGAAGCATGAAAGGCTGAATGCGCCATTGAAAAGGCTCCGCAAATAGATTTCGATGAGGCGAAATAATTCGGCACAACACAAACGCACGAAGCTGGTCAAGGCCCTCGTGGCGCTGCGCCGAAAAAAGGTCAAAAATATTAAACACTTTCCAATATTCAAACCGCATACGCGCGTACAACTCGTCCAGCGCACGCAGCCAACAATGCCAACAAGCGGCGCGTTCGTTCGTCCGTCCGTTCGTTCGTCGGTTCGTCTGTCTGTACAATCGAGTCGCTGCAGTTCAATGTTTGGCCGAGACAAACAAACGCAATGTAAACAACATTTTGGCCATTTTCCACTTAGGCGGCTGCCAAGCGGGAAGACAAAGGACAGGACCTGCACCTGACTGCCTGGATGGGCACCTCTCGGGCACACCGACTACGCCAGCGGCATTTTAAGCAGCCGCCCGGCCGCTGGCGGCGCCCCAATGCGGGACAGACAGCGACTCTGCCTGCGACTGCGACTCGGAATATAGGCGACAGACAGCGAGTGGTGAGCCGAATATTGTTGGCTGGCTGGTTGACGGTTTGTGTTGTTGCTGCTGGCGTGTGCGCGCGAGCGAGCGAGCGGGCCTAAATGGGCGGGACGTGACTGAAAGCGAAGCGCAGCCATCGAATCGGAATTAACATACAGCAATGAATGGCGCTGCGGCGCGGGGCTGTCACTGACTTTTGCTTCCTCATAGCGGTACGCACAGGCACAACAACAAAATATCGTTAAAAGAAGCCACCAAAAACAAATGAAAAAATGAACAAATAAAAAAAGCGAAACACGTTTCGGTATCTCGTAAATGCGCCGAGGCGATGTGGCGCGGCACAGCTATTGGACTCGCTCGCTCGCTCGCGCACAGCCGGCGCGCAACCACGCCTCGCACGGCCATGTACAACGCGCGCAGTGACGCAGCGCAGCGGCGCGGCGAGGGGCTGCCGCAGCGTTGGTGACTGCGCCTCGACTTATGTACTCGACGCGCCACAAAACTACACAGCGCGGCACGGCGCTGGTTGTCTCGCTCTAGCAGCGTGCGATGTGCTGCATATCCTGGCACACACACACACACATGGACTCATTCGGACATGCACTCACGTACAGGCTCGCTGATGTCCTGTTTTTGTTTTATGTGCGGCCAGGCTGCGCGCATCCATTCCGCCCACCCACCGAGCTACATAAACCGTTTGGCTGAGTATGTTTTATGGCTTTAAATCGCTTATTTATGGATTTAGATGCTTCCAAGTGCTTAAGTACTTTGCCAAACACACAAACACTCACACACAAACACACACACACATACTGCACACCTACGCAACGCACAGTTGGCGTCAAAGTGTAGCGAGTTTTGCACCTTCTGACTGCATATCCTTTGCAAAGTTTTTTAATGCATAAATTATAAACACCTCAGCAAAGTTGCTGCTTTCCAACATTTTTGCATGTCACATTCTTCTTCTTAGTTTTTGCCCACATTTAAAGTTTCATTTGAATTTTGGTTTTATTGCTCAGATACATTTACAAACGCGCCACGCCTGAGCGACTCTGTGGGTGCATAAACTACCGCAGAGCATCCAACAAGTCTCGACGCGATAAGCAACTCGCCAAAACTTTTTGGCTAAAATTTTAATGGTCAAATTACTTAATTTTGCTTATCTTTGTGCTGGCGCACTTTGAGTCGGTGGTCTAAGGGGTAAGAATTTGAGTTATTACAGCTGAGAAGTTATGAGAGTTTGCATACTTAACTAAAGTTGGCCTTAAAGGACATTTGGCATTGTGAATTTTTAAGTATAATACAAAATCTGTTGAATTTTTGGAATTTTTCGGACAGTTATATTCACTTCTGAAATGCACCAAATGTTTTGTAATGCGTTCAGTTTAAGAGTTTTGAATATTTGTTTTTATTTTTTAAAGTAATTCTCGTAGATTGAATTCACAAGTACTGAAAATCAGGCAAATTGTTACGTATATTTGATTAATTTATTTTATTTTTAATTGATTTATTTCCACGTATTAACATTGATTTAGCATACAAGATTGCTTTTTTAAATGCTACAAAGAGAGTACATTAGTAACGAGTAATAATAATATTAAAAATAATATTAAAAAGTGAAGGCACTTTACCGACTTTATACATATTTATAGCTCGATATCTACAACTTTTATATTATTTAACTAACCATTGTAGATGATATCGAGATTAAAATATTAAATGTTGACATTAAATTGTTGCCCAGAATCGTGTAAGATGGAAGAGTCTTGTGGAGGCCCTATGATCCAGAGAGGAGTGAACAAGGAAAAAAATATATATATATATTTCGTATTAATGAACCCCCTTCTTTAGTTTCTCGACCTCAAAGCGTTGTTAATATATTTACAGCTCTCTTTTTTTTCTATAAGTTTCCTTTTTTAGTTTCTTATTAGTTATATAGTTCTCATTTTACGAATTTTTCTCTTTCGCATGTCCCCATCTATAGTTTTCGGTACCTTAAAGCTGCTCAGTGGCCCCCTTCTTTTGTATCTGGTCCCCTAAAACTCCATTATTAGTTATCTTATCACCTTTTGTTCTCCATTGGTGCCCTCCACTAGTTTCTGGTATATTAAAGTTCTTCGTTGGAGCTTCCTTCTTAAGTTTCCAGACCCTCCCCAAAGCGTTGTTAATATATTTACAGCTCTGTTTCTTTTCCATAGGTTTCCTTTTTTTGTTTCTAGTCCACCACAGCATCGTTATTAGTTATCCAATTTTCTTCTTACCAATTATTCGTTTTTTTAAATCACTTTCTTTAGTTTTCGGTACCTTAAAGCTCATCAGTCATACCTTTCTCTATTTTGTGGTCTCCCAAAGCATCGTTATTAGTTTTACGGTTCTCATCCTACCATGTTTTCTTTTCTATTGGTCACCTTCTATAGCTTCTGATCAAAGTTCTTCGTTGAAGCCCCTTTCTTCAGTTTCTAGGCCCCAATAGCATCGTTAACAAATTTGCAGCTCCCATTTTACCAACATTCGTTTTCATAGATTCCAGTTTTTTAGTTTCTGCATTGATATTAATCCTACAAGAACCCTTTAGTAAATTTTTTTATTTTCTTATCTCTTCAAGCATTGCCATTAAGTAGAGTCCTTTTTGGTTACATAGACAGATATAGAAATGTTTGTATTTTCGAGCATTAAAAAGTCAGAAGGCAAATAGACGTTTGTTCTGGTTCAATTTTGCGTTACCTCATTTCGTTTCCTAAACGTTTCTTTTAAATTGATCGTTCTTATGCCCTCATATTAACTTAAAAATGCCTTTTGTACTTTTGAATTTTCTCTGTATAACTTTTGAATTTTTCAAAGAACTCTTTGAACTTTTGATCTCTTCAAAAAACTCTTTGCACTCATATTAAGGATCTGTCCCCACATATATACAAGCCTTGTCAGGATCAGTCCGTAATAAAAAGATATCAACCGATTATATTCGTACATATGTATTAGAATCTTCCAAAGCGGAGTTTGAACGTAGTGCAGTTCTTTTATTTTCATCACAATTGTTAGTTTAGTACATTGAACATCCAAGTCTTGATTTACTATTTTTGGTTACAATAACAAGTAGAAAGTGTATAGGAAATTAATATCTCCATGTCTCATTTCCATAGTCTCAGTTTCGAGTTTCAATATAAATAAAAGCTTTATAATTTTTTAGTGAAAAAATTGGAATATTTTCAAGAGTACACATTTTTTCAGGAAGTGCAAATTACTTCAATAAATCTTTGTTCTTAAAACTTTTAATATAAATTTAATATAAATTGGTAACATACATACATATTTCTTACAAATTTCTTAAAAATTTGTCTCAGTTTCGGGTTCCAATATTCCATAAGTCTTTGTTCTTAGAACTTTTATTTAATATAAATTGGTTAAATTCAATTTCTTAAAAATTTATCTCAGTTCCGGGTTCCAATATTAAAGCTTTATAATTTTTTAGTGAAAAAATTGGACTACTTTGAAGAGTAAACATTTTTTCAGAGAGTGCAAATTTCTTCCATCAGTTTTTTCTTAGAACTTTTATTAGATATAAATTGGTTACATATACATACATATTTTGTCTACAAATTTCTTACAAATTTGTCTCAGTTTCGGGTTCTAATATTAAAAAAATTGGAATATTTTGATGAGTACAAATTTTGTCAGGGAGTGCAAAATGCTTCCATAAATCTTTATTTCTTAAAACTTTTATTAGATGTAAATTGGTTACATATTTCTTAAAAAGTCTTCATATTTCCAAATTTTAAATTCACATGCTCGTGTTATAAATTATTTGAAATTAATTGTAGAGCAATAAAGTGGATTTACATGAATGTCAAGCAGAGAAAGTGGGCAAGTATTCTCCAATTTGTGATTAAGTGCACAAAAATTATGATTTGCGCTGTTACTGCCGTTTTCATTATAATCAAGTAGTTGACTACACGGCGACGGTTGAAGCATACACCATAAGTACTTAAACTTAAGCTATCTAAATTTTATTTAACCTATATAAAGTTTACTTATGCAATATTTAAATTCCGCCTAAAAGTATACCATAAGAATCTTTAGAAACGAATCTTGTGGCTGTTGTAAAATTTTATACAATCATAAAGTGCCTCACAAGTACTCATAAAGTTGAATGTCGTAAGTCAAAATTGTATCCGAATACAGTTATCAGCTGATCGCATTAGGGAAAATAAAATAATTTTCTCTAATTCTTCTAAATCGTTGAGTTCCTATTTGCATTCATGTTCTTGTCACAAACTTCACTGTGTCCGTGTCCTGCTCCTTATTTTTATTGTATTTGCTCTGTCATGCAACACAATCGACAAATGCACAAATCGATTTTTATGAATGAAATCGAAAGTCAGTCCGTCAGCATTTTACGCATTCACACTGTCCCACTCGCATCCTACGCTACATTAAAAAATCATCGATTTGAAAATATCACGTCCCTGCCGAACTGATATTCACGCAGTCGCAGTCGCACAGCCACATGACACATAGCGGCCGCATGCCGCCAGCGTGCGGACCATGCAGCCAGCCAGTGTTGCCTGCATTACTCACTATCGGCTTGCCAGACGCAGACGCAGACGCCTTCATGTCGAATGTGTCGAGTGCATGCGAGCGTCGGTGTGTGCGCGCGTGGCTGTGTGTGTCAATTGTAGTTCTACATGTCCATCACGTATCGATGAACGCACGAGGCATTCATGTTAACTAATATTTGGCGCTGAGTTGTCTCAAAACTGTTGGTTGGGTTATTGAGTGTCGCACTCATATATGGACCGCAACTGCTGCAAACTTTGCAATTCATAAGTGGCGTTAGCCAACTGCGCACGTCAACTGACTGCGATAACGGCACTTATTAAAGGCATATTTACCGTTATGTTTGGGTTGGGTTGGGTTAGTGTTATTGCAAATTAATTGCGATATTGTAAGTTGCAAACTATTGTTGGACATGTCGAGTAATTTAGAATAGAAGAGTTGCAGTTATAATAATTTAAACAGAAAAAAATTCCTATTGTCTTGGAGTAGGATTTTGCTTTAGGAAATGTTGTTTGGACCTTTGCCATGCCTCTCCATTCGAGATATCTGAGGTCCGGCGGCCTCCTGGTTCCTCAGTCCTATCAAGTGTTATCCCTCATGCATATTTTTCTGTACAATGCTAGGATTGGTAGCTTTAACTAGGACGACCGCTTTTCTGTCTTGGTACTTCACTTATAGAAGCGGAACCCTTTTGTACAGAATGTATAAAGCCTCTTCGAAGAATGTAATCTTATCATTGCAGCCTACTTTCGTTAAGTATTTCATTTAATATATAAAAATGTCTACTTGTTTGTTCGTCACACGACACTAAAACTCAAAAACTAGACGGCCAATTGAGATGAATCTTTCACAGAATGTTTGTCTGGACTAAATCTCGGTAAACCGCGTAGTGTGAATATGACCCGGCAGGTGGGCGTGGCACCTCCCATACAACCTAAATGTTTAATATTGAATATCTTCAGAATTAGAAATCACACAGCATTGAAATTTGGTATAAAGCTACCGTCTAGGTGTCTCGTTTTATGGGTAAAATTTCATAGGCGTTGAACAAGGGGCGTGGCAATTTTCAAGCGATCCAAATGCTTTAAATAACTTTGTAACTACAGGTCACACATCAATGACATTTAGAACAGACTTACGATTTAGATGTGCTCTTCGACAGGGACAATGGGGGTATTGGACGAGGGGGCATGGTACCAAATTTTTAATGTGGAATAGCTTCGAAATTATAAGTCGAACAGATCTGCAATTTTGTACACCGTCGGCCCATAGATGTGTCATTTTTCTGCCTAACAACGTTGGAAAAAGGGCGTGGCACTTTTTTTGAATCTCAAACTTTTTGCAAGCTTTAGACCTTTAAGTCGTACATCAATGAAACTGGGTTGAACCCTTCGACTGCAAGAATTGGTTGCGCATTGCATATAAGGGGCGTGCCAGTGCCCATACAACTCAAATCTATATACATATATGTAATTAGTTGCCTTTACTGATTGACTGACAGATTCATCACCGCTCAACCCAAACCGCTTAAGCTATAGACATGAAATTTGACTTGTAGGTAAATTTTAGAAAATAAACTTTCGGTAGGACGGGATTTTTATAATCAAATAAATATAATATGTTTTATGTATAATTCGAAATTGAATATTTCTTCATTTACTTTAGTTAAAATTTAAAAAATGTATCTGAATTGAGGGAAAAAGTCAAATTAAAAAGTTACTCAATTTTTTCTTTTGTTTCTTTCTTTATTATGTAAAGATATAACATTTAAAAAACGTATCTACTTATCTCTTTTAAACTTAAATATTCAGTTTATTAATTTTGAATTATTCCTAAAACTTCAAACAATTCTAAGTATCAACAAAAAAATTGACGAATTGAGTGAATTCTCCTTGAAACCTTAGAGGGTTCACACTTTCACAAAGTAGCATGTTGCCATATGGCAGCAAAATAGCGAAAGGGTTAAAGGTGTTTCATCTATAAACATGAAATGTGAAGGTACATTTAACCCTTTCGGGACGGAGTTTAATTTTAAAAACCAAAATACTCTTGGTAGAAATGTTGCCATGCTATGAAAATTGGGGCTACAAAATTATGTTGCATACTCACAAATTCTGAAATCATCCTTTTATCCGGAGATATATAATTTGAATAACTATTTTTCGTGGGTCTTAAGATCTGAATAATTATTTTGATGGACCTTAAAAACCTGCTGGGACGTATCATCCCAGTAGCCCGAAAGGGTTATGAATAAAAACTTCCGGCAAGATTTTTTTGAAATTCGGGGTCTAAAGGGGCAAAACATGGGCTAAAGAGTTGATTTATTGGGCCCATTAGTTAGTTATATAATAAAGCTTTGTCTTTTTAACCAAACATGTATTTCTATTAATAATTGTCATTTAAATAGAAACCAACTAGATTTACAAATAAATCAGAGTTGATTTTTCGATGCCAAAAAAACTAAATTGTGGGCTTTCCCGCATAACAAATGCAACTACAATACATTAAATTACATTGCACAGTCGATTGTGAGAGTTGTTGTTTTAACACTTGTTCGAAACACTGTTCGGTCACTTTTCGAAATTTTATCTAAAAAAAAGAAAAGAACAGCAACGCCTGGACTACGCTCTGACATTGAACTCGTTGGGAATGGCTCGTTATGCCAATTACCGAAGAATTTCTTGCGTCTTTTTTCGTGTAGACACCGCGCCTGATTTCCAGCAGCAACATCAACACCAACAACAAACAGCGGCTAATTATGTAGAACAATGCTCTGCTATTTAAGCTCCCCTCCTCATATCCAATTAGTCGAATAGCACACCAACTGACAAAAACTGGCGAGTGACCATAAATAGTCAATAGCGAAATATCGACGGCGGGCAATAGCGCTAACAACAACAATAACAACAACCATAATGACAACAACAGCAGCGGCAATTGTGGCAAGAGCCAACAACTTGATGACATGGACATTGATGCGCATCAATCAAAATGAAAAAGTGCCCATAGCGCGCTGACGAGGAGTGAGGAGCGCGACGAGCGACGGCCAACGACGCAGGGGAGCGATTGCAAGGGTCCGAATTGAATTGAACACATTGCACGATCACAACGGCAACACCTGAACTACAACACAGTCGGAACAAGGCAGCACAAGCGCGACAATGTGCAACATGCTCGTTGCCGCTGTTGTCGATTTGTTGCAATTGTGAGAGTCGGCTGCAGGCTGTGCATTTTGTCAACGAAATGTTTGCGCTAATGTCGAACAACGCGCACCGGTGCCGGTGTCGTGGCTTGGCGAAATGTTGTCAGCCGCGCAACAAGCCAGACGACACATACAAATCGTGGCACAAGCAACAGCAACTGCCGCCGCGGAAGACAACGAGGCGCAGGGGGCCAAAGGCAACAACATGAAAGCGTCTACGGCTTTTTGCACTTTGAGCAGCTGTGGCTTCCGCGTGCACGCTCGCCGGGCGCAGCAAATCGCTAGTGGGATTTGATGTCCTGCGGGAGTTGAAAAGTAGACAGTATTACGCTTATCGCGAGTACAGTTGCAACGATCGCATAATATTGCACCGATCTATGCGCGTTTTTATTGCATTATTATGGCTTAAATGCGACGCGTTCGAATGACCTGCGCGCCCAGTTGCCGCTTCTTTTTGTTGTTGTTGTTTGGCTGTTTGATTGTTGGGCCGAAAGCAGCGCCAGACATTGATTTTACGCAATTTGCTGTCAACGTAAAAAGTACGCTTGTATGATGCGAAAAAACACGCTGGAATTAGAGAGTAGGTGAAAAACGAGACGGCAACAAAACTGAAGGACAGGCGGGGGAAACGCTTGCAACGATCGCGCGCATCGATCAAAGTTTTCTTGTCATTGCCATTACCACTGCTGGGCGGTGGCCGTTGTGGTTATTGGTTTTGTTTTGCTAAAATGATAAGCAATGCAGTGATGAGGGGGGTTGAAAAAGGAGTCGAGTAGACCCCGCAAGAAGAAATGGATTAAAGAAATTACAAACTTATGAACTGATATCGAATGCAAAGGGGCCCTGCTGTCGTATAGGAAATTATTTTATGCAGCCAGTACTGATGGCATGATAGCTTTATGTCGTTAATAGTTCTTCGACTGCTCCAACAGACGATTGGATTAACATTTTTTCGTTGACGCTCACTATTTCGCCGAACCCTTTGAGTATACTTTCTTCTTTATGCATTTGGAGACCTTTTGATCTACTTTAGCAAAAACTCCTTTCTGTTCCGTTTCCTGCTCTGCTCTGTTTCCTTTGGTGTTCTCTTCCTTCCGTTGAACACCTTCGAATAACTTGTCCAACTCCAACTAAGACATTGAATCTCCCTCTTTCTTTCACCTCTTCTTCGACTACCATTTTCGTTGTACATTTGGCAATCGTCTGGTTTACTCCAACGAAAACATGCTTTTCCTCTTCTTCGTTGAGCTTCAGTATACCATTGAAAGTACCAAGTACCATTGAGAACCAATTCGTCAAACATCCAGACCTCCTATTTTCATAGGCATTAATATAGCATTGAAACTTCTTGAGAGCTTCAAAAATACGTAGATACTATATCTATGTAGTTACCGTAGTTTCACCTGGCACCCTTAAAGAAGCGATGTGTTGCTCTAATTTAAAGAAAGATCCATTTCACGTGTATCGATACTTTCCAGTTAGTATGGAAAAAGCCTTATTTCCAAATAGACGGACCTCACCAAGCAAATACTACAAGTTAAGTACTATAAGGAATACTCCACAGGCGACTTGTAGCAAGTATCTAATACAACGCAAAAAGTGGAAATTTCTTTTTTTTACTATGTTGAAATCTTTATGTACCTCATACGTCTCACGACTTTATTGAATTGATAGATTCTTTGCTACGCTAAGAAATGTCTTCGAAGTATTGAAAGGTGTATCATCCTTCGGAATATTTGTCTTTTGTACGTTCTTAAAGCATTTTCCTTGGTGGCTCCTAGCATTCAAGTTTTCACAACATATATTCTCAGACACTGAGGTACGAACTCCTTCAACAGATATCAATAAAATACTATCTTTGGTGCTTGAAAGTGAGTACAATGGTAATACCTTTTAAATATTCTTACTTGAATTCATAGCCAGGTCGTAATCCGGCAACGGGTTGTTATGGTCAGTTAAGTAAGTACTTGCCTTCATTATGCAGACTTAACAGAGAACTACGGATACGTAAGGAGTCACTTAAGACACATCCACTATCTCCATTGCAGCTGCCTACCAAAGTGGAAAATCCTGCGAATAGGCTTTGCAGAATCTTGTTAGTAGGATTGAGCGAGCCATTGACAGGAAGGACTACGCAATAGTCCTAGTCTTTGTGGATATAGAGTGCGCGTTTGACAATGCAACTTTTGACAGTATGTGTAACTCTGCTAGCAGACACGGCGTAGACCGGGTTCTAGTTAAGCGGATCCGTTCAAAACTAGCCCAAAAAATCATGACGGTGCGAGCAGAGGATGATCTGCTGGTGTCATCCGGGGTAAATAGGGGCTGTCCTCAAGGTGGGGTGCTGTCTCCATTGCTCTGGTGCATGATAATTGATCCCCTGCTTATCATCCTAAACGATTCGATTCGTCTCTGCACAAAGATATGCAGATGATGTGGTCTGTCTCATAACCGGCCTTTGTCTTATGCATATCCGCACGAAGGTGCGAAGAACTCTGGATATGATTGACACCTGGTGTAGTGCAAATTTGCTATCCGCTAAAATTGGTATGGTTCTCTTTACCAAAAGGAGGAAACTTGTTAGATTCATCTTACCTACACTCAAGGGGGTCACTATCCCACTTCCCAAAGACGTCAAATATCTGGGAGTTATCCTATTTGACAAACTTCTTTGGAAATCGTGCGTGGAACTAAAAACATCAAAAGCACTATCGGCTTTCTGGCAGTGCAAAGGTGTCTTTGGAAAAACGTGGGAACTTTCCCCTAGCATGGTCCTCTGGATCTATACGGATATGATAGGACTCATCATCTCCTACGCATCGGTGATCTGGATGAGTAGACTCTTTCTATCAGGGGTCAAGAAAACCATGTCCAAACTGTAGCGTACTGTGTCCATATGTTGTACTGCATCTTTCCCGACTATCTCCGGTCCATCGCTAGATGCCCTGGTGAATCTGCCTCCACTTGAGGTTTTTGTGCCAGGAGAGGCCCTCAAAGACATCCGAAGACTAAAACATAGTGGCCAATATTATGGCGCTTGTCCGGTACTGGATAATAGTGCTGGCACCGACATCGACCCTTTGGTCATATCCATGCCCCTTGACTCCATGCCATCAACCGTCATACTAAAAAAGCTGTATACGGTGTTGCTGACTGAGGCTCACTCATGGCCAGACCCTGAGAATGAGCCCGACAAACACTGCTTTCGTATATTCACGGATGGCTCCAGAACAGATCAGGGTTCGGGCTCTGGTGTCTCCGTCGAATCAACTGGGGCTCGGCGGTTCTTTCTCCTAGGCATCTGCGTTTCAGGCAGAGGTGCATGCCATACTTGAAGCAATTAAATTTGTTGTAGAGAGCAGGTGGAGATCTATCTGTGTCTGTAGCGACAGCCAGGCTGCTCTTAAGGATCCAAATCTTACCGCCCTAATGAAGTCAAGGAGTGCTCGGGGACTTAGGACAGTTAGAGTCAATATTTGTTCATATAGTGACACCTGCTGCATCACAATTGAGACTGACGTATCCTGGAAGTTATAGTCTGATTTCAATAACCTAAAAGAATTTGTACGAAGTAAATTTCAAAATCAGATCGCTTCAGAGTCTTGAGAGGCTCTTCTTTGAGAGGCTCTACGCCACTGCAGGTAATTATTTGCGGCGCTGCGTGTCCTATGCGGCCTGCCCTCAGCAAAAAGCTCGCTCGCCTTAAGTACGCCACCAATTTAAACGGTCGGTCACCACCTTTCAGCGATCGGTCGTCGATCGGCAAACACACACAAACGTACTCGTACATACATCAATAACTTGTGACAATCGATGACTCGGCGTTTTTGTTTTGTGCGTTTGTCTCTCGCCAGCAATCATCGTGCGGTGTTTTCGGACAGCAACTGCTGCTGTTTCCATGTTGTTGTTGCTGTTGCTGTTGACGTAGGCCCTTTGGCGCGACTGCTCAACGCACCGATCTCGCCGATTTGGCCTGAAACATTGTTCAATGCATCTCTTATTATTGTTGTTGTTGTTTTGTTGCCACTTTTTGCTGCACGCTCACTTGTCGTCAACGCTGCTGTGGCTACTGTGATTTTTGTGTCATTGGCGTTGTTGTTGTTGTTGTTGGTGTACGAAAATTCAAAAGTGCATGCCAGGAATTTGCGGTATTCGGGCAAGAAGCGCAACTTGGCGTGTTCGGGCGGCGGTTGCGGTGCGCTTTTTGCGCGACTGGCTAATTTGGGCAGAAAAAGTTGCGCGCACGTTTTTGCAGTGCGGCCAATAATGCGAGGACATTGGGGCGAGTAATGCAAGTAATTTCTGGAGCGACTTTTGTCGAACGCGCCGAGTGCGCGCGAGCGCAGGTAGAGCGACTGGCGAGCGCGCTGCCCGGCAGGTGACTCTTTAACAAATATTTTTATATTTAATAGAAGTTTTGGCATATTTCAACAGACGCGCTGATCGCGGAGGAAGAAGAAGAAGAAGAAGATGCAGCGAGTGCACGAAGAACAAAAAATTTAGCAAAATTTAATTGCGAAATGCCATTGGGCGACTTTCAAGCACGCGTACTAAAGTCCAAATTTCACAATAAAAACAAAATAAAATTACAAAAACACCAATAAAACAGCGAATGTGTAAAACGCGAGCGCGTGGTTTGTGTCGGATGGGGGCTGGCTGTGGGTGGGGTTCTGATGTGAGAAAAAGGTGGCGCAGGGCCATCAAGTAAATCCAATAAACATCAACGTGAGAAAACAATAAAAACTTCAATTACCATAAAAAAGAAATTTGTTTGTTTGTCGTATTTGTTGTTGTTGCTTCTGTACACTTCAACAGTGGTAAGAACAAGCAGGAAAGTGAAGCGAAACTGTGCCTGAAAACCGAAATCGAAATAAAGATTAATGACTTTTTAAATTTACGGCGCATATTGAGACCGCACTCAGCCCCTTCCCACCCACCCACCCACCTTTCCACCCACCAGCACCCACGCAGCGTTTCACCTCACATTGTTTGCTTTTAACATTTTTCCTTATTTCCTTTTTTGGGTCGACTTTAGGGCTTTAAATTTCGTTTCAACAACAAGTGCACTGGTGTCAGGTGGCAACGCTTGCACTATTATTAATGTGCTAATCTACTTGTCAGCATGACAGCTCCGCCTCATTTGATTTGATTTGCCTTGTGTCGACAAGGCACAATTAATGCCACACACCCTCGACCCCGCACATACTTTGCACTTTTATTCCTATTGACTGTTTGGTTGTGTGCGTTTCCTTCCTATTTCGCTTAAACGTCTGCACTACGCATTATTTGAAGTCCATAATTCATCGGCGCATTAATAAACTTGGCAGCCGCCGTGGCTCAGTTGGTTAGTGCGTTGGACCGCGAGTCGCAGGCAGCAACCTCAGGTTCAAATACTGCCTGTAATAACACCTAAAAAAAATAACGGGAAAACTCGTTTTCTCTTTCGGTGGCTGTCCTCTCAGCTGGAAATGGCAAACCTCTGAGAGTAAAAATTGCTTATGAAAAAGCTCCCAACCTGCCGTTCGGAACCGGCATTAAACTGTAGGTCCCTCCAACCCGTGTACAAATTCACACGCACAACACGGGTAGTTGCGGGAAGCTAGGCCTTAGTCTCGCGTAAGCGGGCTGTCGTGCCAGTCAATTATTATTATTATTAATAAACTTGATGCGCTTTTCACTTTCCACGCATTCCGCGCATTCTTTTTGCCGATTGTGCCGGCTGCAGCAACTCACTTCACTCTAAGTATGCCATTTCATGGCCTTTTGATTGTTGTTTTTGTTGTTGTCGGTGCGTTGACGACACAATGCTGATGAAGATGAAAAATTCCAAAGCGATGTAAATCATGATTATCTTTTTATTGCTGACATATCCGGCAATTCGGGGGGAGGCGAGCGCTGTGCAGAGCGGCGCTCCTGTGGTTGTGAAGGTATGCTGCGGAGTTGGGGGGCGGACGGTGTACAGGAGCGCAGAAAACAGGCAGGACAATTGAGGTGAGAGTGAAAATGAGAGTTCAACTCATCCAACCCATCCAAAAGATTATATAAGTGTGAAAATAGAGATCATTTATAGTAACACGGCATACTCAGTTTTTCATTTTCTGATTCGATGTCCTTTTAACAGGACTAACACATTTTAAAAACATACATAAGTAATTCAAAGATTTTATAAAATATTTGCGCCTGTCCAATGTTGAAGATGTGGGTATCAAATGAAGGAGGAAGCTTGACACTTTTTGACTAAATTTTCTATTTTCAACTTTCAGGACCAAAATATGTCAGTAAGAATTATATAGTATAATACCTCAACATTTTATTTTTCTATTTAATTTTAGTTATCTTGCTTATGGATGGAAAATTTTGTTTTGACTTTAAACCAACAAAATTAGAAGAATACAATTTTGAGATATTACAGTCGTGTCTGGATATAGTGAACTAATTATTGCAAGGCCTGTTCACAGTATTGAGGTTGTTCACTATATCAAGGTTAACATTTTTGTTCAAAAACTCGTTTTATGTGCTTAGAAACTTTTAAATACACATAAAAAGCCCATTTTCAACCACAATCGGTTCGCACTCGACAAAAACATAACCACTAAGGTCAAGATTTTGTAACAATCAACAGCAAAAATACAAATTAGGGGAATACCCTGTTTCATTTTTGATTCCTTCTTGTTTTTTTTTGTTGCTTTTTGCTTGAAATTACTTTCAAAATTGTATTCACAGTTTAGAGGTTTTCGATTATTCACTATTTAGAGTACTCCATGTAAAAATTTGGGTCTTCCTATATCGAGGTGTTCACTATATAGGGTGTTCACTATACCCAGACACGACTGTATACTGCAGACCAAGATGAAAAACATATATATTTTTTGAAAAGGATTCGTTTAAGAACTTCAAGTGTTAAGAACTTCAAGTGTACATATTTGTCTTAGGATACACATTTAAAAGAACCTTACTGACATATTTTTTCTAAAAGTTAAAAATTAAAAATTTAAGGAAGAAGCAACAATTCTTCTCTTTCATTTGATATAGATATCTATATCATTGCATGGCCTAAAATATTGAAAAAAATTCTTTGAAATTGAAATGTCTTAAAAATTTTAAAGTCTCTTTAAAAGGGCATTGGATCAAAGATCAAAAGCTGAGTATGCTATGTTACTATGAATGATCTCTAGTTTCACGTCTACATAATCTTGCGAATGGGTCCCAACAAGTGTTTTTTTGTCGCTTGGTGTAAAAAGACAGACTAGTTTTCATTAAGTAATTAAAAAATATTGAATTTTTAAATTTTAAAATTTTTAATTTAAAAATCTATAATACTGAACGAAGTTAAAATTGTAAGTCGAACTTTGGTATAGCGTTGACCATCAATCTGACGTTTTGTTGGTGAAATTTCATGGGTGAATGGATACGAATCAATATAAATTGTGTCTTTCAACAAGGAAAATGAGGCTGGCGAGAGACAACGGGCCGTGGTGCCGCTCATATAACACAAATTTTAGAGAATTTCATTGAATTTCGGCATAGAACTATAGTAAAATTTCACAGGCATTGGGCGACGGGCGTGGCACTTTTCAAGTAACATAAATTCTGAATATCGAAAAGCTTTCAATATAAAAAATATTTTTCAATGCAATTGCTGAGTGCAACACCGCAAAACGTGTATACGCTCGTTATTTGAATAAAAATTGTCTGAAAAAAAAAAGTTTAAAATTAAAATTTTCCTGAAAGTCAAACAAAAAAAATATTTAAACACTTCTTTCAACCTGACTGCGCCTCTGTGCATCAAATACACAGCAATGCCCACTTCACGCTATTTCGCGCCTCTCTCACTCTCTTTCAGTCTCTCGGCGCTTGAAGCACAGCTATCTGCATTGTCAGGAATGTCATTGACTGCACAGACTTGACGACCATTGTCACCGAACGGTACTCAAGTGCCGTTTTTGACACTCACTGCAGTGTTGTACTCTCCTCCTCCCCTGCGCCATTGTGTCATTCCGCTCTGTGTGCGCATTGCGTGCCTTTGAAAATTGCTGTCAGCTTATAGACAGCGCCAATTTTGGCCACATTTAAAGCCCACAAATCACACGGCAGCTTTAATATTTGACAGCAATCAAGACCAACAAACGTGAGTACAGATTTCTATGGCTTTAAATTTTTTATGTTCTTTATGCTTTTTCAACATTGCGGCCACTTATGCGGTAAACAATTCAAGCCACATGCGTCCAAACTGTGTATGTGTGTATGTGTGTGTGTGTGCCTTTGCCATCCATTCAAATGAAAATTCATCATTTCGTAATTAGTGGCAATAAATTAACCACAACCCGAACACTGCCACGCACCATTTACGAGTATTGCTTTACATATATGTGTGGGTGTGTTTTGAGAGCTGTGCCGCATCAACATGTGTCCGCATTCCACCACGTGTGGTCACAAGTGTGAACTATGGGTTTTTCGTGTTTGCCCTCACCATTGTTGTGTGTTGCTGTGTTCCGGCGCCCCGTCTGCCAGTGCGGTGTCAGTGTCCTTTTTCCTGTCTTTGCTTGTCCGTACTTCCCGTTTGCCTTTGCTAGCCTGACTGGCATTGAGCGTCAGGAAATTAAATTAAATTGTCCTTTTTCATTTCGATACACTGCGATGCGACGGCAACGAACAATTGCGAGGACGTGGCGGCGGAGGCAATAAATTAATATTACAACACATTCAACATGCAATCAAGTGCTTGCCTTGCCGCCACAGCTTAGCCCCTCCCCCCTCTCTGCTCAAGCACCAACTTGATCCCAATCCCACTGTCAGCACGTTGCCGCTCAAAGCGTTGCTCCATTTGGCGCTTCCGCCGTCCCACCATTTGAGCGAGCCTGCTGCCTTGGTCCAAGCAATAAAGTATTTCGGGTTCATTGGGCCTCGCTGTTTTTCTTAGCATTTCTGGCGCATTTGTTCTCTTATCTTCAACTTGGCTGTTTTTGCTGTAGGTGTGTGTGTGTGTGAGTGCTGTCTAGTGTTGCGCACACATTCTGGTAGTCAATTTGTAGCTGATGAGTTGTGCAAATATTAATAAGGCAGCAGCAGTGCCGTTGGTGGAGGCATTAGTAGATCCTTATTCCTCTGCATAAATAAATGTTTGTGTATGCGTGCGGTGCCATATTGTGTGCTTTGTTTCTTTTTTTGTTTTGTTTTGCAATTAACTAATTTCTGTGCTCATTTAGCTGACATCATAAATCACACATTGGAGCGCAAAAATGAGTTGCCAGCGCTTTTATATGAATCGCGCTGCGAGTCCAAGGAGGTATTCTAGTTAAGAAAAAAATAAATAAATAAAATTGTTATATTGTTTACAAATATTGAAGATTTGAAGGAGTTGACGCATGGAGCCAATTAAGTCATAAGGAAAACTTCCAAATTGTGTACTCGAATACAGTTCTCACAATATCTCAAGATTTACAAAAAAGCTTGGCCAACTGAAATTTGGTTTATATCTCCACGCCTTTACCAGAATCACCTCGATAACAATTTATCATACATGTTCAATTAAATTTCTGAATAATAAAAGTGCTTGTTTCGAAACTGCATTTTTCAAACTGTTCCCACAATGTTTTGAGATCTACTATACCGAATGGACTAGACTTAACTTTGGCTAGACTAGACTAGAATTTGGTTAGACTAGACTAGATTTCGGTTTCGACTTCGACTAGACTAGACTAGACTTTGACTACACTTTGAGTAGACTATAATAGACTTCGACTAGACTAGACTAGACTTCGAATAGACTAGATTTCGACTAGACTAAACTTTGACTAGACTAGACTTCGAATAGACTAGACTTTGACTAGACTAGACTAGACTAGACTAGACTAGACTAGACTAGACTAGACTAGACTAGACTAGACTAGACTAGACTTGGACTAGACTAGACTTGGACTAGACTAGACTTGGACTAGACTAGACTTGGACTAGACTAGACTTGGACTAGACTAGACTTGGACTAGACTAGACTTGGACTAGACTAGACTTGGACTAGACTAGACTTGGACTAGACTAGACTTGGACTAGACTAGACTTGGACTAGACTAGACTTGGACTAGACTAGACTTGGACTAGACTAGACTTGGACTAGACTAGACTTGGACTAGACTAGACTTGGACTAGACTAGACTTGGACTAGACTAGACTTGGACTAGACTAGACTTGGACTAGACTAGACTTGGACTAGACTAGACTTGGACTAGACTAGACTTGGACTAGACTAGACTTGGACTAGACTAGACTTGGACTAGACTAGACTTGGACTAGACTAGACTTGGACTAGACTAGACTTGGACTAGACTAGACTTGGACTAGACTAGACTTGGACTAGACTAGACTTGGACTAGACTAGACTTGGACTAGACTAGACTTGGACTAGACTAGACTTGGACTAGACTAGACTTGGACTAGACTAGACTTGGACTAGACTAGACTTGGACTAGACTAGACTAGACTAGACTAGACTTCGACTTGATTAGACTTCGACTTGATTAGACTTCGACTAGACTAGACTTCGATTAGACTAGAGTTCGACTTGATTAGACTTCGACTAGAAAAATCGTTGCAAGCTTATTGTTTGAGTTGATTTGTTATAATTTTGTATTTGTTGATGTTGTTGTTGAATTTGTAACATCCCTTCGAAGGAAACAAAAGAAGTACATTACTGAAATCTCTCCCTCTCTTTCACACAACTAAGGCAAATCCAACCAGCTATAAAATAGTGCTCACAAATCTTTAAGAGTGCCAATAAAACCATTTAATTAATCGACAATGGCTGTAGCCGAACTTGCAACAACAACAGCAATGCCCGCAATGACAGCAACTATGTTAATTCAAAACTTTTTGATTACCTTTCGCGTACTTGAGGCACTTTTGTAATTACTTTGTTAAGCGAAGCCGAATTGAGGTGAAATGTTGAAAACGACAGGAAAAATAAAATGCCAACCGAAAACCAAAAGCAAGTAACAAAAACCGAATGTAGAAACAAATGTGTTTATTGTCTACTTGACGCCATAAAAATGTTACATAAAATGCGTATCTGCATCGCATTTCAGTTGCTTGCGGTTCGAAGTTGGACGTTTTGTTTGTATGCACAAAGAGACAAAGTGGCATCGTAATGATTTCTCATTTCAGATAAGGTGCTTCTGTTCACGCTAAATGCCACTGGCCATAGTCGCACTGGCAGTCGCGTCGTAGTGGCTGCCATTTCAATTTAACTTTAATTTTCTGAAACTATTCGCTGACCGACCGTTTCGGTTGAGTTGCACTCGTCCCACCGGCAATTTAAAGCAGGTCACCGCAACTGAAATAAATTATCAACGTTCACAAATCTCTGATTTAATTTGTATTTACACAACAACAATAACAACAACAACAATAACAGCTACAACTAAATAAATAAGCCAAATCAACGGCAACTTAATTGAAGCTTGAACGCGCTTCAAGTTCGCTGCAGATTGAAATCGAGACGATTTGCGTTCGCCATCTCATTTCACTGACTGACTCAATGACTGTGAACTTTTTTTTGTTAATTTCGGTTTCGGTTTTTCTTTATATGATTTTCTGAACGAGCCAACAGTGGCGAAAAGTGTGGCATGGCCACGTATGGCGTGACTCGTTAATTGTTTTGAAACGTTTACGTTTTTATTAAAAGGTCTGTAAATGGCGCGCTTTTCGTTTCTTGTCACTGCCATAAAATATTTATTTGTTTAATACACTTGTAATGTGCATAGATGAATGGCCGCGCCGAACACTTTTGAGGGCAGAACTGTTAAAATATGTGCACAACATTTATTGTACGCGAGGCAGCTTCGAAATATTTGCAGCGAAGACGACATATGAGGTCAGCCGATTTATGAATGACAACCGAGTTCGATGGCGTTTGGCTTAAGAAATTCAAAACAAGTGTTTTTAAAGCCACGTCTATTCTCAAAGAGTCTTAATTTCTATAATAAAATACAGCAATGCGAAAAATGGAGGTGAGGATCGATGTTAATAGATTCAAAGCTCCCGCCATTCTTAATCTTCCTCTGAAGAAACCATCTTGAATTTTGGTTTTTTGATAAAACTCGGCCCTTAATGATTAGAAAAGCTGGCTGTCAATAATTTGTTAGATGCCTCACTTGCTTGGCATTGAACCAAATTTAAAAATTTTTTTTTTTTTTTTTTAATTTTAAATTTTACGTTTTAGGCTTCTATGTGGTTATGTTAGCAATATTCCATAAGAAATTTTTTAATTTTTATACTCGGACCCTGTATTTTAGAGTGTTTTTCTGTGAGAGCAGCCACATCATTGTGGCTGTAATAATTACTTAAACATAAAACTTTTTACGCATAACGAAAATTTGAATATTTCTTCATTTCATTCATTTCATTTACTTCAGCCAAAATTAAAAAAAAAATGTATCTAAATTGAAAGAAAACGTCAAATTAAAAAGTTCTCTAATTTTTTCTGCTTCTTCTTCCTTTACTATATCAAGATATACCATTAAAAAAAACGTGTATACTTCTCTTCTTTAAACTTAAATATTCAGTTTATTACTTTCGTATTTTTGCTAAAACTTCAAACTGTTCTAAAGACCAACAAAAAATGTATTCTTGAAACCACAGAGGGTTCAGACGTCCACAAAGAAGCATGTTGCCATATGGCAACAAAATAGCGAAAGGGTTAAGTTAGGTTAGTAGGCGGCTTGCCGATCAATCAACCGCTTCACTTATTCAAAGAGGCCAATTGTGATTCCCCAATAGATTGAAAGCCTCTCCTTAGTCTTAGGATAAAACCATCTTGAGTATAGAATCTATGAGGCAAGTGTGTTCGAGAGCTCTTGGTATTTTTTTCAATACATAGTAGTCGGTTTATTGGATATCGATGATTTAAAATCGTTTCTCGCTTAGCACTGAACACTCCTCGCAATGGAGAGTTGGCCATAATGAGAACTCTACAATTTTAAATTTCTTCAAAAGCATTTCTCAGAAAGTAGATTACCTGACACCCAGGTTATCCTATCAAGTTTCAATCCCATCAAGAGCCGAATGGGAACTGGATGAAGCGCCCGCCAGCGGCAATGTCCATATATATACGGACAGATCGAAATCGGGTGGATTGTGGTATCTACTCCGAAGAAGAATTAAATCCGAAGAATAAAATCTTAACCTAAGATTAAGCTCCGGCTGCCAGACTACTGCAATGCGTTTCAAGCCGAGGTCAAAGTGTAATCTGCACAGTCTCTGACTGGCACAGGGGAAACGGGACATCGGCAAGAG
The DNA here is from genome assembly GCA_963668005.1 of Melieria crassipennis. NCBI lineage: Eukaryota > Metazoa > Arthropoda > Insecta > Diptera > Ulidiidae > Melieria > Melieria crassipennis. Next base: position 122,242,759 of record OY764962.1, read on the forward strand.
ATATCCTGATTCTAACGAAAGCTAATTCGCTCTTAGGGCTCTGGATGTGGTCTTAATAACATCAAAGACTATCTGCAGCAGCAAATCTCTCAATGAGACTGCCAAGCAGTTTCAAATTCTCCTATGCTGGGATGCTCTCCTATCCTAGAGATATTCCAGGAAACTGTAGAGCAGACGAGCTCGCTCGGCATGGTACAACTGAGCAGTTAGGTCAAGGCATGACAGCGTTTGGTGTACCTCTCTTTACCTTTAAGCTTCGTACTCATACGAGCTCTATACACGACACTAATTTAAGATGGGTTGAAGGCAACACAAGTTTCCTTACACGCCAAATTTGACTAACATTAAACCTTCGAGGTTCAAAAGAACTCCTTTATTAAACAGAAATCAAATCAGAACCATGATCGGTTAAACCTTCGACGTTCTAAAGAACTCGTCTCATTAAACAGAGCCTAACGGATAACTGCTCAATTGGTACCCACCCAAAAAGGCTGGGGCTGTTTTTAAAATATACCTTATCTACTCTGCAACTATCCTGCTTTATCCAGAAGAAGGATGACCTTTTTAGGCAACTTCTCCTTTGATAGTTTAGGGGTTCTAGCTTATAAAACCATTCGGTGTCTACGAAGCTTCGTAAGAAGCTCCAATTGGTTAAATGAGTGAGCGGTTTTTGCTTAACCGCATGTGGTATCCTGACCTTTGACCTTTTCAGGCAACTTCTGCTTCGATAATCTGAGGATTCTAGTTGATAAGACCATTCGGTGGTATCACAATGGGCCGTCATGGCCTAAATGTGCCCCTCTTGGGGTAACCACACCTACCTACGTACCTACCTAACTCGTCGAATCACTTGTTATCTATAAAGTCCAATTGTGTTTGCCCGATGATTTGGAAGCCTTTCCATAGTGCCAGTTCTGCCTTACAAGTAGGGCTCCTCCTCCTTGACAATTCATTCAATACAAAAAAAATTTGATATAATATATTTTGTAACTACACATGTCTGTCAATTTATGCCAAAAAAAAAAACATTGTCATTGTTTCGGATAGTTGGCGGTTCGATCCTAAAAAAAACAATGCAAAAAAAAAATCAAAATTGAGCTGAATTAAATCGTATGCGGCTGATTGGCCTCGAAACGAGCTGAATTGGAAAAAGATTATAATTCGAAGGCAGTGAATTGCACTAATTCACTGCCTCCACTTGCAACAGTTGCTTTCGAATAGTTGATTGCAATCATAACGGCGCTCCAGTGCCGGTTGATCCAGCACAATCAGCGCCAAGACATCTAATTCAGCTGACAAAGCAATGAAGCGGATTTGGACTGGTGAAGTGCGGGTCAAGGGCTCAGCGTGGACCAGACCGACCGGATGTTCGTTATCGATGCAGTTTTGGCATTTTCCGAAGCCGCTGATTAAATTGTCAGGCAGCTACGCGGTGAAAGCGAGAAAGCGAAATTAAAAGCGGCAGCTGGAAAGAGGAGCGTTTCGATGAAAATGCGCAAACACGCCATGAATAATGCATGAATTGTTTCGGCAACGCACTCGAAATCCTTTAATCGACAACGGAAAAACTAAGAGAAAGCAGCAAGGTGCAGATGAAGCCGAATACTTGCATGTGGTGACAGCACAGCCACTTTGGTGGAAACGAGAGAGCCCCAACAGACAGAAGTCGAAGAAACAATTGCAAGCAAGCAAAGGGGGAAATAAGGAAATGAAAATGTTTACTTGAGTTGGCCACATTTAATTTCTCGTATGGTATCAAGGTTCGTTCAGCCAGGATAAACACAAACACAAATACGTAAATGTGAACGTAAACGCGAAGACGACAGGCACACGCCCGTTGACAGCAAACCGGAGGGAAAAAAATAATTACGCTTAACACGCGTGCAATAGCAACAAAACCAACAATAACAACAACAACAATAATAAACACAACAAATAAATGTGCCTTTGACACTGATGGACCAGCAAATATGAGCGCATTGCACGTTTGAATTTGAGGTTATGACCACAAGCGGCCACACTGCCCACTGTGGATGCTGTGCGGTGGGCAGCGGCTGCGTTTAAGGAGGATTTCACAGTTGGCTGCACAAGGCCGTCACGTTTGGAAGGCAGAGTGGAATCAGCATGAGGGTAGAGAGACAAGTTAATAGACATGCGGTCACTTTAATGAGCAACGCTAATGAACAGCTTAACCACTCTGAGTTGTGGCACACACACACACATACATCTTTTAAATATTTATTAATACAAATGTCCTACTTTTGCTAAATCTGATAGATCAGCATCAAAACTTTCGAAAAACTCGACTCACTGTGTTTGAATCTGATGATTTTTCTATATTTTAATTAAGAAAAAATTTAAGAAAAAATTAAAAAAAAAGCAGTGTTTGAGTAAAACTCGTCAAAGGAATATTTCAGTCTACCTGGATCAATATATTTTGCTTGGCCACTTTTATTTGTGTCCATTGTCCGCAAGACAACATAAAGTTGCGCTTTTCAAAAAATTCTGACAGAAATTTTAATTAGCAGACTAATCCCTTAGCTGCATTTTTCACAGAGAAAATTTTTCTCTGAATTGTATCCTAATTAATTACTTTCCAATTCATTTTGTCAATTCACTTCCGTCAATATTCAAATAATTTATATTGCTGCTTGTTAAAAATAGCCAAGAAGCCAACGAAAGCGAATGTGCAATCTGCCAAAAATTGCAATTTTATTCAAATCAGTCCTGTGAGTTTTCTGAAAATTGCCAAACTTGATTAAGTAGGCGTGAAATTGGCTGCTGTTCCGTGCCTCCCTTAACTGCTCCTCGCCTCCTCTGCCTTTACGCTCTCCCCCCGCTAATGCAACTTTAAAATTGTTATTATTGTCATTTGACAAATTAGCGTCATTTCGTGCACTCGCGATTTTTGACTTCTCGCCTCGGCAGCCGCGACAGCAGTCAGTGTGTGTCCTGTGCGGCATTCAACAGCCCTGCTCGGCGTTCCTTTCAACCCATACGAAGTCTAAGTAATATGTGAGTACTTGTATGAATATATCGCACATGTAGATATGTAAGCAGCCGTGCCTGTCTTCTGTTTTGGTGACAGTTGTTGTCTATTGATGCGCGCACAGCCACCGTGACAGCATTTTAAATTTGTTACACATTAAATTTGTTCGTTTTTGCATTTTTTAGACCATTTACTTTTGCTCTCACTTGTCAATGCAATGTTTTTTTCGAATGCTTCATTTCGCTAATGCTTGAAAATTCCACCCCTCTGCTAGCAATTTGGCACATTGTCGCATTGTAAGCAGATTTTGCAATACTTACAACAAATTTTACAACTATGCTTGCAACATGTTGTGTGGTGTGTACATGGGTTGTAAAATGTAATGCAATTCAAATTTTCAAACAGTTACCTAAGCAATTCCTATTGCCGCTCAGCACGAAATGGAAGTCCGCCGAAGGTAGAAGAAATGCCTGTGAAAAGGACATTAAGAATTGGCATACAATATATTGGCAGGTGAAATTAATCAAAATTTACACGTAAACAGGAATGGTTGAGGAAAGCGAGGCCTTGTAATGGAATGATGATGGGTGGGGACTCAACCTAAAAGGTTTCTTATGACCCTAAAATCATCAGGACAATCACACAACTGATCAACGTAACGTAATACAAGGCAATGTCTTGAGGAGGCGTTATGCTCCCGAGAGCAGTAAACAAGGAACAAAAATCTGGTGTTTTATATGCTCAGATATTGAATCAGACCCTTCTGCGATATTAGCATCAGGTCCTCTTCACCGAGGCCATGTTTACCCAGAAACTTTGCACGTGTGTGTGTCAGGAGAGGAGAATTGGTGATGATGTGTTCCATTGTTTCATTAGTTCCATAGCAGATTCTGCTGTCGGCAAGATCCAATTTTTAGAGGTGATTGTTCCAGAAGAAGTGGCCTGTCACAGCACCACATAGAGTCCTAAGTTGACTTCGATTAAAAGCTGTAATGGCTCTCTTCTTGTTGAGGTTTAGTAACTTTTTAGATTGGTGTAGACCTTCCTTGTTGTTTTAGTATTGTTGTTTATGTTTTTTTGTTCAGTTGCGAATGTCCTATTTCAGGTAAATTTTACTGGAAATTGCCTTCATGGCTCTCATGCCCTGGTATCCAAACTAAAAATACTCGATTCTAGGTACCTATTACACCGTGCGACAAAAATCAAAAAATTTCAAAACACACGAAAAAATCTATATACTCGCAAAACTAGGGACCAAATGTAGTAAAATTGCGTTTTTAGTTTTTCTCTCTGACATCAGGATATTTTTTTAAAAGACTTTGAAATTTCAAGGACATGTTTATTTCAAGAAATTATTTGAAAAATTGAGCGCATTGTAGAAAAACATTATGGGTATCAAATGAAAAGGAAAAATCCTTAGAATCTTAGAAAATTAAATCTTAAATTTTTGGTGCAAAAGGACGAAGAGGTATTGAAAATGTCCTTTTAAAACATTATCTTTGAATATCCTTGCAAATTTCCAATAGTTTTTTTTGAAAAAAATTTGTGAAAGGAATGTGTTGACGTTTGGTCCCACTATTCCAGCCCCTACACCAGTAGATATTTTGGAGCCATCGGCGCTCCATTTTTATGAGTTGTCGTTTAGCCATAATGGGTTGTTTCTCACTTCTCCCTTGTCCGGAAAGCGAGGCCTTAGTTTGGCATCAGGCTATCATACTTTTTTTACATTAAATTTTATATATTTTACATATGTACAGACATATATTTACATAAATTTTTTTACATTTATATATTTTACAATAGTCATATAAATTCCTCTGATCTGGGTAATCATATACGAGTATAAAAATGTGCATAACTGACACAACGGGACGAATACAGGACCAAGGCTGGGTCCTACTGGATACTATACATATGCAAAAAAACAAAAGCTGTAGCCAGGTAGGTAGGTAGCTGTAAATAATCTCACACCAGTGGCGCACACAGGATTTCATTTTCGGGGGTTCTGCGTATAACTTTTGAACTCGATTCCATTTCAAACCATATTTTGCACCGGCAATTTTTGAACCCCCAAAACCCCCCTGTGTGCGCTACTGGGCCACACATAGACCCTTATTAGGTCCCTAGCGATACCAGCTGAAGGTCCGTTTATGAGTTGCAGTAATGATTTGTTAGAATAAGAATAATTTTCACTTTTTTGCTCGTATGCACAAATATAATGAATTTTGAAGGAGCTGTTATAACGAAGAATAGTTTTAGAAATTTTAATAGTTTCGTCATTTGATATTTGGAAGACGATCATCCTTACTTATTTTAAAAGTATTTAAAAATTCTTGAAAAAATTCCATCTGAAAAATTATCCTAATAAGATCGAAAAAGTATATAATTATTTAGAATAAATGTTTCGGTTTATGTATATTTAAAGCTAAAATATAGGTATGTATATAAAATTTCATTTTATAATATTTTTTTTTTAAATGAATTTCGTTAAAGGAACATTAAATTTGAGCCAAGAAAAGGGTAGAAGTTAAAGTGCCATGATTTTAAACGACATGATTAAAAACATCAGCAATTTAAATAGTTGTTTAACCTTCGGAAAAAACAGGCCCATACTCCTACTTCAAGCGACAATACCAGCTCTAAAACCACAATTTTTATTAAGTGTATATTTCAGATGTACCCAAAATTTTTATAAATTGTTAAATTATTGTTTAAAGTTCCCCAAAATTTTTGTTTTGAAATTATAGGCGATTAAAAGTGAACAGGGACTAATTGACCCAAAGTGTTCCCCATGTTTGAAAAATAAGTAGTATGTTCTCCAAAGTTTAATCAATTCAATTTTTTCATTATTCCATTTATTTGTAAGCCATTTCATGGTTTCGAGATTGATTTTGAATATTGTAAAACCTGATGATATGGTTTTGAAGTATGTTTTGCGTAACTGTTTACTGTCAAACCTATTGGTATGGTTTTGAAACTATTTTTGAAAGTTTTTAGACATGCAATTTTCTGAAAAATATTGTGAAAATAATTGGTGTGGTTTTGAAGTTAGTTTTCAGTGATTTCAAGTATTTCATTTTCTATAAATTATTGTCGAATCTATTGGTATGATTTTGAAACTAGTTTTAAAAGTTTTTAGATATACAATTTTCTCGAAATTATTGTAAAAATAATTGGTATGGTTTTAAAGTTAGTTTTCAGTGATTTGAAATATTACATTTTCTATAAATTATTGTGGAATCTATAAGTGTGGTTTTGAAACTAGTTTTGAAAGTTTTTAGATTTGCAATTTTCTGAAAAATATTTTGAAAATAATTGGTGTGGTTTTGAAGTTAGTTTTCAGTGATTTCAAGTATTTCATTTTCTAGAAGTTATTGTCGAATCTATTGGTATGGTTTTGAAATTAGTTTCGAAAGTTTTTAGATATAACATTTTCTCGAAATTATTGTGAAAATAAATGGTATGGTTTTTAAGTTAGTTTTCAGTGATTTCAGTATTACATTTTCTAAATTATTGTCGAATATACTGCTGTGGTTTTGAAACTAGTTTTGAAAATTTTTGAAACTATGATGAATGATTTCAAGTATTATATTTTCTAAAGACTATTGTCTAAACTATTCGTATGGTTTTGCCATTAGTTTTGAAAGCTTTTAGATACAGCCTTCTCTAGTTATGATTAGAAACTATTAGAATAATTTTGAAGTTAAGTTTAGGTTTTAGTTAAGGTTAAATTTTTTAGAGATTTTTTACGGAAACTATTTGGATAATTGGATAGTCGCACGAATTTAACATTTCGTTTCAAGTAATTTTGCCAACTAAATTCAATAAACTACCACAAGTAATTTGCAATACAATTCTTCCACTACATACAACTTTAAAACTTTTACTTTCGCAAATACATTCGGCTTCCATTTAGCAGCCACATTTCGTTTCATTTCACGCCCCAACTCTGCACACACATCCTGTGTAGAGTCCACCGAAGCGGCAACTGTAACACACTCCACCGTCGACTATAAAATACAAATGAGACTAATTTCATTTCATTATCCAGATTTTAATATGCAGAACAAGGCGGCAGCTAAACGAAATGCAAATTTCACCTTTCTAGATAAAAGTGTTTTGAGCAATAAAATATGTCATATTTTAACAAAATTACAATAAACCCATTTAACGCGCATCTGCGCTAAGGATATGTGCGTGTGTGTGTGTGTTGTGCCGTGTGTCCTTGCATACTTTTATGGGACAGCGGACCAAGTGGCAAGCAAAGCAAGCAGGAGTGCGCTCACATGTGAGGTGGGCGTGTTGCGGCTAATTAGTGAAGCGTCGCGTCGGCAGTGTTGCGCCATGGAGAATTTTGAACACTGGAAGATGCCGCTGAAAGTGTGGCAGTGTGTGGCTGAAAATCTTAATTACTTTGGGACCCAAAGCGGCACACGTAAAGTGCAAATTTGATGCTCTTTGTTGTTGTTGTGGCAGGAAGAGAGCGTAGATTGGCGCGCAGGGGGCGCGGCTGATGCTAACGAAGGCGGATTCACATGTGGGCAATTCACTCGGGGTTGGCTCTTGAAAGTTCTTGCACACACACACACACAGATGTAAATCTGCATATACAATTTTTGGTAATATTCATTTAAATTATGATTTTAATTTTGCAAGTAAATCAAATGTTTGTTATCTCAGCGGCAGTGCGATGTGTGTTCACTGCATTCATTGTGTGGCAGCTATGAGTGCGTATGTGTGTGTGTGTGTGTGTGTGTATGGGTGCACCTTTGCACTCTACAATTTCCATTAAAAAGCCAAGATTTTATCAAGTTTCTAACTTATGTGCAATTTGGGACTCCATCTTCTTCTTCTTCTTCTTTATGCAGCGCGCACTCTAACAACAATGAGTGCCTCATAATTATGCGCATTCGAGTGTTGGTGTTGTAATGCGGGATGAGCATAAATGCTGCTGGCAACCATGGAACCCGCGGCGCGTCATTAACATAATGCGCCAGCTGATAGTTTTATGGTGAGCGACATTAGCCGCAACGGCCATTAGACGCGCACATAAAACTGCACATTACTGTAATGCGAGCCAAACACTTTCGGCTGCCACAATCCAATCGCGCATTGCATTGCAGGTGGCAACTTGCCGAAACGTTGCGCTCCGGCTGTCGCGTGGTGTGGCGCGTGTCCAGCAGTGTTGTTACTTGTCCTGGCTGCTGCTGCTGCTGTGCATTCCTCCGACTGTGCAACGTGTGCAATGTTGTCAAATTTTGGTTTTATTCTTAGTTTTTTTTTTGTTTTTCCGTGTCCTGTGGCCATTATGTGCGATTTTTATCGCATAATGTTGCTCTGAATTGTTGCTTGTGGCAATTTTCGCTGCAATTTTGGGATTTTTGTCGCAAAATTGTCACAGCCATTTCGTGTTGGCAGCACATCCGCATGCCAGCAGTGCATAAAATCATCATTTTGATTGTTAATGGCCGAAATTGAATTTCTGTTGGCCATCGGGAAATCTGGCAGGATGTCGGAATCTCCTTTGCCAAGTGTGTGCTTGTGTTTGGATATTTTGTGGAATGCTTAGTTCGGTTATCGAATGTTGCATCGCTGTCAATGTGACACAGAATAGTTATTAAAAGCACTTGAGGGAAGATTTCAGCTTTGGATGCCAGCATGTAGAATGGTTGGAGGATAACAAGTAAAGAATACAAATACTGCAGTCTTGAAGAATAATCTAAGATAGTTTTTTGTCAAGCAGTCGTATTTGTAAGAAATGCTTAGGGGTATTCACACCCAGCTTGTTAGTTTGTTAGTTCTGTATTCGGTTTTGTTTTTGTTTGATTCTTTTGTAAAGACAAAATACAAATACAAAACTAATGTAAAATTAATCGAACAAAAACCAAATACACCTAAAAACTACCGAGTATCGAACTAACAATATGAAGAGCTCGGTGTGAATACCCCTATTGTATTTATTGGCTTTGTAAGAAATTGTAATTACAATTAATTGTAGTTCAATTTGTTTTAAAACGGGTCTAATAAATTTTGTATCAATATTTTTTAGTTACAGAAAAATTATTTAATATTTATGGAAAAATACAAAATGATCACTTTTTGATTTTATTTAACCATTATTAAAGAAACAGGGTTCTGATCAAACGCGCCCAATTCGTAGACTTCAATTAGAACACAAACTTTCCCTGATAGACTTTCCCGATGGCTGCAAATTATTGGAAATTATTTTGGGGATAACAGTAAAATTTTTGTAATTTTCTTTGAATTCACTTCTAAAAATTTTAATTTGTTAGTGCCTACTTAAATTAAACCCATAAATCAATCGTAGCTTTTGCTGTAAGATGACAAATAGGTGAAATTGCTCTCAGGCAACTTTGGGATGGAAAGGGTTAAGCAACGAGTGAACTTTAATCCAAATGTGCCTGCATTCATTTCCCTCGAATTTTGCGAAAACACTTTTTAACAATTTAATATAAAGCATAATTGAAAAATTACATTACCGGCGTTCACGCTTCATAGCATTTTAGGTGTAAATTTGTTATCGCAGCAATTTTTGAATCTTCGCAATGTTTTCGAAAGCAGTTGTAGCGACACGTTGCTACGATAGCAATTTTACACCTAAAATGCTATGAAAAGTGAACTCCACTATTGAAACCATAAGGTCACGCATGGCGCTACCGGGTTAATCAATGATGTATTTTTCATTTTGTGTAATGACCTCTTGTCATTCTTCTGACAACTCCATGATCCCTCGCTCATGGAACTTCTGATCCTTATCAGTAAACCACTGAACCAAGTCCAATTTTAGATCGTCATTATTAATGAAAGTTTAATCACTCAAAGAGTTAAACAGTCTTTGAAATAAATGGTAATCTAACGATGCCAGATCAGTGCTATATGACATCCATTCCCAACCAAGCTTCAATAGATTTCTACAAGTCTCTAAAGATGTGTGATTTCTTGCATTATCGATTCTTCTATGATTTGCCAATTCTGTGCGTTTTTCTGTGATTGTTTCCTGATTGACAATAACATCTGAATTGATTATTTGGTTTCTTGAAAGCAGCTCAAAGTACAGACCTTTGTAATCCCACCAAATTGAAATTGTTGGTGCTTTTTTTTCATTTTTTGGTTCAATTCAGATTTTGATGTGGTTGGTGTTGGTTTTGCAAGTTTGCACCAGTTTTGATCTCATTCATTTGATTTTATTGTAAACTGTCCATGTTTTAAAAGGGGGTCGACTTCATTGCATTGCCGATGCATATCGCAAACATGGATTGTGTTGGGTCAAGTGAATCTCTTTCAATGCGTTCGGAACCCAAAAATCAAAAATTTGTTAGGAGTCTCAGTCATTTTAAGTGATTGCCAGCTGATTTGTATGATATATCAATCTTTCCTCATCTGTGGTAGGTCGATCAGAACATTGGTCATTTTGAACATTGATCTTGAACGTATTTCCCTGCGAGCCCTATATAAAATATGTCGAAATTTTTGTTAATGCACTCTATTTTATATAAAATGACACTGAACTAACAGCTGGAACCGAAATTGAGCGTAATTTGCATTTAAAGTAACCTAAGAGTGCCAGCTAGCAACGATAGTCCTCCAACGGATATCTTTTGCACTCTTCCACTAACCAGAAACTTGGCTTCTCGGACCACATTGATTCCAATCCTTCAATCCTTGTTACAACCGACAACATCACAATTGTAAACAAAGCCTAAGTGGTTTATAATCTTTCACATCCTTTCTGTAACTAGACTTCCATGCTTATCACAACACATCGAAGTTGAACTCTGTGTTTTGCAATATTTAGTCTTCAGTTAGGAATTAGTAGAAAACATTCTAAATAAGAGCTCAAAGATTGATTCTACAACTGGCTATCAAATGTCAAAAAGAACGAATCATTGGCAAAATGCCTTCAAAACAAACATAACAAAATCTATTTTTGAAACCGTAAATCTTTTCTTGCCGAACCAATACTTTACTTTTCTTTGATCTACAAACATATCCGAGTAGATTCTGAATTTGTAAGCATCCAATATTGGTGCAAAAATTTAGTTTCTGGTTTGGTCATTGGTTCTAGCATAACTAGGGGTCACTTTTTCCGTATCAGCGAACCGTTTTTAAAACTTAGTTTGAGTTTTGAATTAAAAAGAAACGTGCCAATTTTCGAATTTTTCAAACATTTTTTGCTCTGTGTTAGCAGTGCCAAAAAATTTCTGATGCTGATCCAAAATCATACAATACAATCTTATAAATCAGAACCCTATATAGTTTGCCTATAAAATCTAATCGAAACAGCTGCTTCTACAACTCATGACAAGCATTCATATAATCATCCATAAAAATGACATAAATTACTTAAATTCTGTCATAAGAAATTCCAATAAAGCTTATAACAAAAAACCAAAAATACAAAAAACACAGGCAAAACCAACCCTTTCGTCCTAATCGCACAACTCACACAAAACTGCACACGCCCTCAGCCCGAAAAATGCTGAAAAACCCAGCCAAAAAAATACGCAACTAATTTTTATGATTTTTGTATGCAAATTGCAGCAATTTTATTAGACGACGACAATCCAAGAAAACGCCTCTTTATTGTATCTACACTGTGTTGTTGTTGTTATTGTTGTTGTTCGGTAAATGCGTCGCAGCGACTTTTGACTACAGGTGGCACCTTTTGTGTTTGGTGGCCTTTGCGCATTTGTCGCTGTTATTGCTATTGTTGTTGTAATTGTTGGGTGTAAACATTATTTTTATGTTTGTTAATTTCCTTTTTTCTTTTGAACGAATGCTTTTTTTTGGTTGTACTTTTTACCATTTTTTTCTTTACAATTTCACGGAAATTTGCATTTCTTGCGACCCTGGAGAAAAGTGTAGGAAGTGGCACGCTTCTGCCTTCGGGGGTTGTTGGCTGCAATTTGTTTTTTTTTTTCGTTTTTTCTTCTTTTAGTTTTCTCTCTTTTGGGCATTCCTGTGCGTTTTTTGACATAAAATTAGAGCGTAATAAATTAGGAAAAATGCAAAACTGTGTTCGGTGTGGGTGAGTGCAACAAAAAAAGAAAAAAAAAACCTGAAGTTGGTATTTTTAATTAGTTGTACATTCAAACGCCAATTGAGTCAGTTAAATTAATCGTCTGTAAGCTGAAAGCGAAATTAGAAATTTGATATTTGAGTGAGAGGGGAAACGGAAAGCAAGAGGGCAGTTTTTGGGCTCAAAAGAGGGAAACTGATGGGAATGTGATATATGTAGTTATTTACTGTGTTAGTTAGAGAGATATGGCAAGAGGTTATGGGCTTCAGATCCATGAGGCATGAAAGTTATAAAATATTGCTAAATATTTACATTTTGGGCTGATTTCCTGATTTTTTAAAACTTTTTATTGTCAAGAGCAGTCGGCCATATTTGGCTAATGCTAACCCAAGTGCCTTAAATATTGTTTGGTCGATTACAAAGCTAATTCAGTGTTGCCAGATTAGGAGATTTGCTCCCAGATTTAGGAGATTTTTGGCCTAGGAGAATTTTTAGGAGGAAGAATTGTTTAGGAAAAAGTTTAGGAGATTTACATTTTATGTTAGGGAATTTTTCGGATACTTAGTGATTTTGTTGGGAAATGTTTGGATAACGAAGTATAGTGTATTGGGAAAACTGGCAACAAAACATATTTTGGCAACTATATTAATAGTCAAAGCAACCTATTGTGCTTAAAATTTGTAAGCTTGCAAATTGTAAGCTCATTCCATCTCGTTCTTACTTATTGCTGTCACAATGAAATCCCGCCAAAAATTGCATTTTTTATTTAATTCATTTGCTATATGTTTTGTTTTTGTTGTTCAACTGAAGATGAATAAAAAAGGCTGCAATAAAAAAATTATATATATTTGTATATATAATGTAATTCTTCTAAAATGACGTAAATTATAAAAAAAAATAAGGAGCTTTTTTAACTTTTGGGAGGAAATTTCAGTCTTTTTTTAAGATTTAGGAGAAATTCATTTCAGGTATCTGGCAACACTGAGCCAATAAATTGGTGGAACCCTATTTTGGAACACAAGGGTCTCATTACAGAAAATATTTGTTTTAAATGTCTAAATTTTCAAAGAAAAGTTTAAAGAGTTTGTTACAAATTTTTATTTTTAACTAAATTTTCTTGTTTTTTTCTTATTTTAAGTGTAGATTCTTATTATGTATAATTTCTAGCCTGTAGATTTTTTTATTGAATTTCTTTTTTGAATATTTTAATTAATTTGGTTTACTGAACTGATCCGAATAGATTAGGAAATAATACATATTTTTCAAATAAATAACACAAAAATAAATACTTTGCGTTTGAAGGGTCTAAGTTAGCAAATGTATGCATATAAAAAGTAACATTAATTAAAATAAAATATATAATTTTTTTTCTTAAAACCAGGGACTTAACTATTATAAGTTTTTTAAGAAACTAATTGCAATGTAACTATTACAATGCAACATAAATTTTATTTGTTGATTATAATTATTATTTGCGACAATTCATTTTTACGTTGCATAATAAATGTTATGAGAAATAAATATTTTTTTCATTCTGGATAATTATTATTTTGGGATTTTTTTTTTTGTTTACGTTGTTCATAACTTTTATTTATGATTTTTATTTATTTACATTACCGATAACAATTATTTTGAGAAAATTTTTTTTACGTTGCTTCATAACTTTTATTTATGATTTTTATTTATTTACGTTACCGATAACTATTATTTGAAAGAAAATTTTTTTTACGTTGCCTCATAACTTTTATGAAAGAAATTTTTTTATTTACGTTGCCTTACCACATTTTGAGTATGAATTGATTTTGAATGGTTTAGTTGTTGGTGGAAATAAGGTTTCTGCAGTTAATTTTCGTTTGTCAATTTAAAACAATTAAAAATCCATCCATCCATCCAAAATGTATTAATTCAACGTAAATAAATTTTCTTTTTCAAAATAATAGTTATCGGCAACGTAAATGAAAAAAAATCATAAATAAAAGTTATGAAGCAACGTAAAAAAAAATTTCTCAAAATAATAGTTATCGGTAACGTAAATTAAAAAAAACATAAATAAAAGTTATGAAGCAATGTAAAAAACATAAATCCCAAAATAATAATTATCGACAACGAAAATTATACTTGTTACTTATAAGAGTTATTATGCAACTCAAAGATATTTATTACATGATAATAGTTATAGGCGACGTAAAAATTTTCTTATTGGGAATAATTATTATAAAACAATAATTACAGAAATTTCTTAAATTAGGGCAATTTTTTTCATTCCCAAAAATATGGATAATAATTATTTTAGGTCTCTGCTTAAAACATTGGTTTACTCCTCAAAATATTTGATTCATTAGCAGAGATGTGAGCAAATTTCCAAAGATTGGTTAAGGGATGTTTGCTGGACACAATCTATTCAATATTCTCACCCGAAAGTGTTCACAAATCAAGTTCGATTTATGCTTCGAATATCTTCAACCACTCGTTCTACACACACACACACACACACTCCTAGTTTGTTGACTTAGTTGACAGTTTATTTTGGTTTCAGGCGATGTGATTTCAATTTAGCGGTCACTTGTCCAGTGTTGTATATCTTTAATTTATTTCCAGCCTCTAAGCCAAATATTCTTGAACGCCCATTGGGTTCATACAAGCTGTCGAAATCGCTCATTCCCTGCGGATATTTCAATAAACTCGAACGCACACAAGTGAAGCTAATTAGTTTCCGCATTCGAGTGAACATAAATGCAACAAAATAAGGGAAAATGTAGCCCGTGTGCACAGTCAACAATTGAGAAATTTGAGCTTATTTTTTTTGAAAAAAAAATTGTAGTCTGCTAAAACAATTTTAGAGAATTCTTGCTGCATCTCTCAAACTTTCTTTGCTTGAGAAAAAAGTGCCATTTTTTTGCCAGACTTTTTAAAAATTAATCACAACATTTGCTCGCCTTTGGAAAAACCCCCTTCCAAATAAATAAAACATAGTAAAAACATACCAAAACGACAAAGATTTATGGGCTACAACTCGATCAATGCACAACGCACAACAGACGGCAAACGACGGCAGAGGAGCGCAGCGCGTCCCAGGGCGAGTCAATTATTCAATCGATTATTGCAGGCAATCATACAAATCGACGATTTATGTCGCCGCCACTTGCCCATAAATCTTCTTCATGCTACCATCGACTAGCAACAACAACAATGCCAGCGCGCTCTAAAACGAAAACATTAGATTTACACGCATCGCTGCCACATATCAAAATATATGAACGAACATGTTGTTGTTGTTGTTGTTGCTGTTTCGGTTGGCATTGACAGCAACCCAAAAACATGTGGGTTCGCATTTCGATTTGGATTTGGGGTTTGCAACACATGTGTGTGAATTTTCGAATACCTTTTGCACCCCACTCACGACTCAACTCGACTCAACTCGACTCGACTCGAGTGGGCACACACAACGAACGCATGAAGCGGTTAAAGGGTGTGGAAGGGTTGTCGTGCTGCCGCTTTAAAGCTGCTTTAAGCTTTAAAATGCTTATTTTTTTTACTATTTTTAAAGTTGTTTTACATTATGTTTTTTTTTTATTATTTCCACTTCAAAGTGGAACTGAATAATTTGAATTAATGAAATTTAAGTATCCGCGTTAGTTGTAAATCAAATTATCGACTGGTGCGTGTGCCAGCACTGATTGCATTTCAATTATGTGCCGCTGTCATCACGGCCTGAGACAAAGCGCCACCACACCTACTTCAATTCATCACCCACGGAGCAGCGCAACAATTGGCGTCTCGCTTTGAAAGTAAATAAGCTAATTGCGGCTCTCTACCCCCGGCAGATCTGTGAAATATTCGTAACTCTTTCGTTGGCAATCATGGCATGAATTGAATTTCTCACTGGCTGAGAATGGAAGCCATGTAGCGGGTTTTGTTTCAGCTAGTTATTGAAATAATTATTTAGCCATGAGTGAATGAATGTTGTGTTGAAGGGTTTTAAGGATTTGCTGAATGTTGGAAAATTGAATTGCAAATGAGCAATGGCAAAGAAATCGAATAGTGGTGATTATGGTCAGTTTGTAGATTGAGTTGGTGCTCTCAAAGGAGGACATTGTGAACCCATTGTGACAGCAGGTGAGACGAGAGTGGGCTCTTCACGCCAACAAGTTGGAGCTGTTGATAAGACTGAGTACTATTCTTTATTCAAATTACAAGTCTATGAACAATGAGTTCTTGCAGACTGAGTGAAAGATGTATTTGAACTTAAACTGGTCTTATAATTAGTAAAAGTCTCCCTGGATACTTTTGCTGGCTGCTGGATACTTTTTATACTTTTCTCGTGTTTGCTGCTTCTACAAAAATAATTTACCCAGTCTTTCTACATGATTATCAATCAGACAGTGTCCTTTGAGAACCTCGATGGTTTATTTTAATATAATTTAATTGCTTAGTTCGGTTTAGAATAAATCTGGGCCAAACCTGTCTAGTGATGTTAACCCTTTCGCTACAGGTTTTTACTGGGGAAAGTTAAAATTTTAAATTTTACGTCTTATGTTAGGCTTCTATGTGGTTATATTAGCAACATTCCATAAGATATTTTTTAATTTTTACACTCGGACCCTGTATTTCAGAGTGTTTTTCTATGAGAGCAACCACATCGTTGTGGCTGTAATAATTACTTAAACATGAAACTTTTTACGCATAACGAAAATTTTAAAATTTCTCCATTTACTTCAGCCAAAATTAAAAAAAAATATATCTAAATTGACAGAAAACGTCAAATTAAAAAGTTCTCTAATTTTTTCTGCTTCTTCTTCCTTTACTATGTCAAGATATACCATTAAAAAAACGTGTATACTTCTCTTCTTGAAACTTAAATATTCAGTTTATTAATTTCTTATTTTTCCTAAAACTTCAAACCATTCTCAAGACCAGCAAAAAAATGTATTCTTGCAACCATAGAAGATGCAGACGTCCACAAAGTAGCATGTTGCCATATGGCAACAAAATAGCGAAAGGGTTAACAATGTTACTGCTGGAAAGAGTAGGAGTAGGAGTAGGACTAGGAGTAGGAGTAAGTAAGACTATGACTATGACTATGACTATGACTATGACTATGACTACGACTATGACTATGACTATGACTATGACTATGACTATGACTATGACTATGACTATGACTATGACTATGACTATGACTATGACTATGACTATGACTATGACTATGACTATGACTGACTATGACTATGACTATGACTATGACTATGACTATGACTATGACTATGACTATGACTATGACTATGACTATGACTACGACTATGACTATGACTATGACTAAGACTAAGACTAAGACTAAGACTATGACTATGACTAAGACTAAGACTAAGACTAAGACAATGACTATGACTATGACTGACTATGACTAAGACTAAGACTAAGACTAAGACTATGACTATAACTATGACTATGACTATAACTATGACTATGACTATGACTATGACTATGACTATGACTATGACTATGACTATGACTATGACTATAACTATGACTATGACTATGACTATGACTAAGACTAAAACTAAGACTGAGTCTTAGACTGGAACTAGGACCATTTCCTTCTATTCATAGGGCAAAACTTAAAACATCAAAATGAATGCACTTTAGCATTGTTGCAGCTATCTGCAGTTAAAGCTAAACTCTGCCCTAAACTGAAACTTTCTTATAAATGCTATGAAACCAAACACTTTTACTGTCACTTCGCAGCTTCCGCATTTCCCTGAGCAACAACAGGAATTGAGTTGCTGTAACATAATTCGATTAAAATTAGTGGTTTCAAATTGCACTTTCATTTAGTCAGCGCCACCTCGTGCCGTCGCCATCGCCGTCGCCTTGTTATGATTTAATATTATTTACTTATTATTTTAATTCTCCTCCACCGCTGCGCTCATCGCTCGACGAGTGCTGAAAGCCCTGCAGCGTGTTTTTACAAAAGATTGACGAGTGTCGCTCACTGTGCAACGTTTTCGCTGCGGGGTTAGAGTGGAAATTTTAAATTTGCGCGACTGCTCGTGTTGTCGGCAGGCGCTGTTGATTGCTGCCGGAAATGAGCAGGAACAATGCCAGCATAATTTTTCAAAGCGACAACGAAACGAACGAACAAAAATGCCTATTTTTGGCAACGTTTGAGGGTGCAAAGTTGTACTGTTGTTGTTATTGTTGTTGCTGTTGCTGCAGCATTGTGTTGACAACAAATTCGATTTCAACACCAGCCGCCAACAATTATAATAATATGCTTACTTATATTTATGATTAACCCCCGCACGCCGCGCGCCTCTGGTTGTCGCTGCGACATTGCCACTTCAAAAGTGGCGCTAAGGCGAATTTGCATAATTTCATTTACAGACAAAAGTGGGGGAGTGGCGTGTCAGTTGGCGGCTTTGAAGAGGTTAAGTGCGTCTCATTGTGCGACTTTATGGCATATTGATGGGCGTTGCGGCAACTTTAAAATCGACAAGACGCCGACGACATTGGACGACCATCGGCGCTTACGCGGATGAGGACGAGGTCACGCCGCGACTGCGCTGCCTGTGCGGGGCCAGTGGCAGTGACGGGCTGCTGGCTGCTGGCTGCGAGGGTGACGTTGTTGGAAATGATGTTTTTGATTTTGATTATGCAAATTTAAATGTTGGAACAATGTTGCCCATTAGAGCAGAAGGAAATGCGGAAATGTTTGGCTGCAGTTGAGCAGCTGGTTTTGTTGTTGCCGCTGTGCTAGTGGCGGGCAAATCTTAACAAAGAAGTTGTGAGAAGCCAAATGAAACTGTCTGAGGTCCCGTATTGCCAAATCAATTATGATAAATCAATGAAAATGTGAAAGTAAATGCGATTGAAGGTTTCTGAAAATTGTAAAAATTCACTCAAATCTTCTTCTACAATACTGGTCCTTCATATTAAGCTGACAGCCGCACTCATCGCACCTGTGGGAGTCATTTTCCGGTTAACAAATTTCAACTAATTTCCGCTGTCACCAACGCTTTGACTCGTGTTCATTTACTTTGTGCCCACTTTGAATAGCGAATGCAAAAAATAGCATAAAAAAGTCACTTTAAATAAAGCCAGCAACAATGTCAACCCTTTTCACAAACCGTTAACCATTACCAGCAGCGCGACTTTATTGCGCGGACAGCGCAACGACGCATAACGCCATCCTTTGCAGGGCCCTTCGAGCAGGCTGTGTGCTTTGTTTTTTGCTTTTCTTCGCTTAATTTTCCCAAATTTTTACGTCTTTTCTATGCAAATTTGTGTTGAAATTAATACAAGAATTGCCATAAAACTGCCATGGTCGCCCCCTAACCTTTGACCTTGCGACCTCATTGCGTCTGAAGAATTACGAACGGATTTTTTTTTTAGCTGAGCTGTATGAGGGAGTGGAGAATAAAACTTGCAGAAGGCACTAACATATTGTGAGTGTAAGGAGTAATGAAAATATTTTTATATATATTTTTGAAAGAAACTACACTTTTATAGTACTTAATTTTTAATTTGTTCTAATGAATTTCTAATTTTAGTTGTTTTTTTTTTTAATTTAATTTAATTTATTTATTCATTTTTAACAAATATACAATTCGTACTGACTGACTATAGGAAAATTAACAGTTATTTATAAAGCCTAAAAAATACATAAAAGTGCTTTAATTACAGAATTTATATTTATATGTTTATATATTATTTAAAATTTTTAATATGATTATTTATATACAAGGTGCGTCCCAAAGTAAACAGGACTTTTGCAATAGGGACGTTTCTGGTGGCGCCATCTATGTGTGAGGACATGCGTTGGAAAGGTACATCTTTCATTCACATACTGTCTAAATTTCATGACATTTGGTCTAGTAGGCGCCGAAATATCCCGCTCAATGTGACAGTATGTTTTTAACTTTGGTACGAGAATGTCGATCGAACAAAGAGCTAATATTAAGTTCTGTTTTAAACTTGGTAAAACTTTTACCGAAACGTTTAAATTGTTAAAGCAAGTTTATGGTGATGATTGTTTATCCCGTGGCCGTGTTAATGAGTGGTTGAATCGATTCAAGAATGGTCGTGAAGACTTGAATGACGACGAACACGTCGGCCAGTCGAAATTTGTGATTACTTACATCAAAACTGTGCGTGATTTTATCAAAATGCAGCCAAAATCATCATTGGAATTGATGGAAATGGAATTGAACATCTCCAAAACATCAATTGATCGCATTTTAACCGAACATTTGGGTCTCCGTAAAGTGTGTTCTCGCTTCATTCCGCACACTTTAACCGACGACCAAAAAGCGCAGAGAATTGAGCACGCAAAAGACATCGTTCGGGAAGCCAGACGTGATCCAAATTTCTTGTTCAACATCGTAACCGGTGACGAAACGTGGTGCTTTCAATATGATCCCGAAACAAAGCGTCAAAGTGCCGAATGGAAGCACCCAGATGAGCCAAATCCGAAAAAAACCCGCCGTGAGAAGTCAAAAATCAAAACTCATCTCATTTGTTTCTACGATTCAAAGGGAATAATTCATCGAGAGTTTGTTCCACCGGGAAAAACAATTAACGCTTTGTTTTATGTTGAAGTTTTGAAGCGTTTGGTGCATCGCATTCGTCGTATTCGGCCAGAATATCGCGAGGAAGGAAGTTTGCGTTTATTGCATGATAATGCACCGGCTCACAGAGCCCTAGTTACGACCGATTATTTGACCAAAAATCGCATTTTTACCATCAATCATTCACCGTATTCGCCTGATATGGCTCCCTGTGACTTCTACTTATTCGGTCAGTTGCATTTGCCGATGAAAGGAAACCGTTATAAGGACGTTGAGGACATCCAAAAGGCTTGTACCAACATTCTGAAGGCGATGCCGGCCGATGACCTAAAACACTCATTCCAAATGCTTTTGGACCGTGCAAAACGTTGTATCGAAGCAGAAGGAGAGTATTTTGAATAAATAAAAAGAATTATACAAAAATAATCATCCGTTTTCTTTATTTTATAAAAGTCCTGTTTACTTTGGGTTGCACCTTGTATATAATAAAAACATATAAAATTTGTTTAAATATATTTTTGTAACTGAATTACATTGTTTCTTTCACTTTTGTATAAATCAAATTGTTAATGTGTTTTGAAACTTAGTATCTGATTTAGTAGTTGATGAATCCTTGCGATTTTTAACACTGTTAAGAAAATATGCATGTGTACTACTCAAAGTCGATAAATTCTACCCAAAAATTATAATGCACATATTTGCATTCTTTCTGTATTCTCAAAGTAGCCGTCGCAGTTCTAACCGTTGCAGGGCGTTAATTGATTAATAAACCTGCCTTTGACATTAGTTAGCAGTGCAGTTTGAATTGTACCAAAAAGTGTTGTGAAGTTAAATGACCAACAGCTCCAATTACGCTCCAATTACTAACATAAATCTCGCACGGAGGTCCTGTGAAATGCTACAATATGATTGCTTGTTTTTATGTAGTAGTGTCGGTTTTTAAACAACTTTGTGAAAAATAGTGCTTTGTATTACAATTTTGTTGTATTTTGCTAATTTCAATTGTGACGAACTGCAAAACGTTTTAATCAAAGTAGTTGGCAACACTTTGCTAGTGATCTGCTGATGGATTCGTAATTGTTGCAATCGTGTCTGAATTATTTTTAACTGAACTTCCACGATTGGTAGTTGTTGCAGTTGTGTCTGAATTTTCTTAAATTAACTCTTGATTATGAAAATTCTTAAAGATGTAAAAATTTAGTGCTCTAAATTGTGATTTTTACATATTTTGCATAGTTCAATTATGCCAAATTGTAAAGCGCGAGATTTTGCTAGTGAAATACTACAAAAGTGATGGGCAATGCGGTTAACTTGTGTGTGGCTTTGCTAGTCGGAGAGTTGTGCTGCTTTTGAAACAACTCAGGTAGGTAAGTCAGATAGTTAGTTCCAATGCACAGTGATTCGACTCCATACAACCGCGGGACAAAATTAGAAGGAGTGGTTCGTTCTTCATGAAATTTGGTATACTAGTTAATCATGGTCTGCTGAAGTGAAATCTCCATTTTGTTTTTCCTACACCTTTGCAGTTTGGCAATGGCTGAGACTTAAATTTGAAATTTTCGTCATTTTTTGTGAGCTATAGCACTAATTGTGTTGGTTTGATTTTGCAGATTTTACATTTTATCGGTAACGTCAACATTGATAATTGCAAAAAGTAACAGAGATTGTCTTAGGACCCATTAGTTTTGCAATAAAAACGATAATAATAGACGTATGTATGTTTTGCTATTTTGCAGTTTTCTCAATTTTTCATGCTGTTTGCATACTTTTAGGGATGAAACAATTAAATTTTGTGGAAAAATAGGGGTTTAGACCACTTTTCAAATTGAATTATTTTCTGAGATCGGAAAATGTATTTACATTATTCGACAAAGAAAGAATGCTTCTTAAAATTAAAAAAAATCCAGGAACATACTTTCACATACTTTTTAGATATTTTCCTCTAAGTTTTGCCAATTTTCAGATTAAAATTAAAAAAAATCCAGGCACATACTTTCACATACTTTTTAGATTTTTTCCTCTAAGTTTTGCCAATTTTCAGATTTTTAATTTAGAAAAATTTTTTGAATTAAAAGTGATGTAAAAGCTTCAGGTTTGCAAATTTTAAGAAAACATTAAAAGTGAAAATGGCCACATCATTTCTTAATCTGTATTGAAAGTTTTAGCAACTTCTTGGTAACTATGTATTTTTACAATTTTTTTTACTGAATTTACTTAAATTTGTTTGTGAAAAAAGTTTCAACTTTGGGCCGCTTTTGCACACACACTAATTAATTTTTTGCGCAGGGGTTTTTGGGGTTTTCTTAGTTGGATTTTTACTTTTAAAATGACATTCAAATCAATTCAATTCAATTCAAATCATTAAATTCTGAGACTATAAATTTTTTGAATTTTGTCTATGGAACGAATCACTGTGCAATGGTGTAAAAAAGTTGCCGTTTGATATAAAGTAAGATGCAGATAACGTATATAAAAAATCTTTTTGAGTTGCTATGCCATCACTTTACAGTTTGAGCGTTACTGTATTAAATCTCTTACTGGTTGTTGCCGTTGCTAAAGTTTGGAATGTGCTGCAGCACACTGACACAAATTAAAATCAACCCAAACCAAATGCTTCAATTCATTGAGAGGCAAAAGTAACGTTTTCGTAAACATTAGTGTCCGACCGAAGGTGAATTTTTGGCCGAAGCAGAATATTCGGCATTACTAAAATACATGTACGAATGCTAATACACATTTTTTTAAGAAAAAAACTGATCATATGTAGCCGGTTTTTCTTTATTTCTTGTTCTTTTTCTTCATTATTTCTTTGTTTCACTTAAAAATTATTACAACAAAATATATATATGTATATATATTTTATTAAAAAAAACCAAAAACGGTCTTAAGGGCCACAACTAGTTTGACCGCCTGAAAAAAGGAGATTTTTGTGAATTTTGAATTTTGTGAAGTATTGCATCGAATGTTTTAAAATTTTGCAGATATATTTATGCATAAATAATGAATACAAAGTAATTTTTTCAAATGAAAATATTCGATTTTCAGCAAGTTATCCACCATCTCCTGAGTCTTCAAAAAAAAAACGTTCTCCCACTGCTGCAGTGATTGTAGCCTTCGCAGTGCCTGAAATCAAAAAAACCAAAAATTTTACTTAACTAGGTTATATTTCCTATACAATGACCCTCGGTTGTAAAACAAAAATAAAATTTTGCTGAAAAATCTGATGGTTTCTGGCCTGACATAATTATACTTTTCATCCTATCATTAAACTGGAGGGTCATTGTATGGAAAAACAGATACACAATAAGCTAAAAAAAGACCCAAGTCGATCGGATGATTTGTTATCAAGTTACAGCTGCAGCAAATTTGAAAAATGTAGTTTTGAGAAAAACGCCGGTCAGGTACGGCCGTCAAGTAACGCGCCATTCTAAATAATGAGAAGCTGCTATGTAGAAGGCTGTAACTCAGAAACTATTTAAGATTTTCACTTAAGATTTTAATATGTTATTTTTAAAGGTATAAATTATCGAAAAATGCAAAAACAAAAACAACTAAATTTTCAAACTAGTGCCCCTTAAACTAAGGTCCCACGATTGCTGTAAATGAGTCGATCATAGCCCGATCTGGTCGGGCATTGACTACGCAGAAATTGTCAATTGAGCAAAACGTTTTTTGTTTGGATCACACGATTGCCCCAATTTCGACAAATTTTGTCGGCTCAACCTAGCGAACAGAAATATCGCACCGAACGATTTCATAGGTAGGTCACACGATTGCCCGAATCGAAAAAAAAATTGAATTGAAATTGAATGAATTGAATTGAATTGAAATCAATCCTCAAAAAATTTCAAAACACTGACAAAATGGTCGGCCCCTATGGTTGGTGCTCGAGTTGCCGACAAAATTCGGCTCAATTTTTAATTTTTTTTGTCTGACTTCAACTGTTCACACGATTGACGCTACAGTACCGATTTCGTTCGGCGCTACAGGAGACAGATCGAATATTTTTGACATTTGCGCCGAAACCGAATCGAGTTCACACGATTGGCATTTGAGTTTTTTAAAAATGCATAAAATTTCTACGCATTGCGGCAATCGTGGGACCTTACCTTTAAGCTAAGGTCCCACGATTGCCGCAAATGCGCCGATCATAGCCCGATCTGGTCGGGCATTGACTACGCAGAACTTGTCAATTGGGCAAAACGTTTTTTATTTGGATCACACGATTGCCCCAATTGCGACAAATTTTGTCTACTCAACCTAACGAACAGAAATATCGCACCGAACGATTTCATAGGTAGGTCACACGATTGCCCGAATCAAAAAAAAAAATTGAAAAAAAATTGGAAAAATTGAAATAAATTCTCCAAAAATTTCAAAGCACCGACAAAATTGTCGGCCCCTATGGTTGGTGCTCGAGTTGCCGACAAAATTCGGCTCAATTTTAAATTTTTTTGTCTGCCTTCAACTGTTCACACGATTGACGCTACAGTACCGATTTCGTTCGGCGCAACAGGAGACAGATCGAATATTTTTGACATTTGCGTCGAAACCGAATCGAGTTCACACGATTGG
This sequence comes from Melieria crassipennis, assembly GCA_963668005.1. NCBI lineage: Eukaryota > Metazoa > Arthropoda > Insecta > Diptera > Ulidiidae > Melieria > Melieria crassipennis. The sequence goes on from OY764962.1 coordinate 122,267,930, forward strand.
CATTTGAGTTTTTTAAAAATGCGTAAAATTTCTACGCATTGCGGCAATCGTGGGACCTTACCTTTAGAGCTCAGTTTCTAACAAAAGTAAAACACTTAAGAATTCAATTGACATTAATAGTTGATTAGAGATAATTTTTATTAATCGCAACCTTGATGACCGAATTGTCGATAAAACCTGATACTTCGAAACATAAAATTGATTTGCATTACAGGAACCTTCGACTAAAGTATTCGCCTATTTCGAACGAAGTTGAAATCAAAGCAGAAAATTAATTAATTAATGTGGCAAAATAAGCCGAATACCGAAGCCGAAGATGAATATTCGGTTGGACACTAGTAAACATCGAATCCATTTGCGCTATTTTGGCGAATGAACGGGCACCTGCAGCTTCATGTCGATTCCTAAGGTGCATTTTTTATCTCAAAGTTTTGCTCAGATTTCCCATTTGGTGTTCAGTTGATTCGCTATTCGTAACCGCCACTATCTGACATGTGTGCAACCCACTAAGAAAACGACGTGTTTCGTTAAAATTCCTTAAAAATGCAGCAGAAAATGTTTTTAATCTTAACACCAAAATTTGCCCACCACAACTGATTCTTTGGTTTGCTGGAAACTTGTTAAACACATTAATTTTTGCTAAACAAAGAAAAACACATTCGTTTTTATGTAGTTTTTTTTCATAAAAATACTTTTATTGATTTTTTTTGTTGGTTTTGTATTTGATGTTTGTTCTTTTTAGCGCCTTTTCGTTTTGGTGTTATGAAAAGTGCAAAGACTGCTGAAATAGGAAACTTAGAATTAATTGCAAACTATGCAAAATTTACGCACAATAAAATTTAAAGTTACAAAAAATCATAGCAAATCGTATCGAGTATCTACTATATACATATATATATATATTTAGTATACCCAACATGAAGAATATAGAGTGAAAGTAAACACTAAATTACCCGCAGAGCGCGCGCAAACAACCGCACAGGGTGTAGCCACACAAATACGAGCCGAAACGCAGTTGGGCGGGACAAAAAAATTGGGCACATTACACATTTTAAGTATTTTGCGATTGTGTTCTTTTTTGTTGCACTTTTACATATAAATATTGATGCAATTTTTGTTCTGTTTTGCCTTTTCCCATTGTCAATGGCTAATGCCGTAAAATCAGACGTTATGTGGTAACAGAGTAAGTGTAAATATAGAAAATTAAATTTATTGCTGCACCTATTAATGTAATAGAGAAAAAAGAGAATTAATTAATTAAAATTAATTACCATAGAAATTGTCGTATGACATTAAAAATTAAGTTTTACTGTAACAGGCGGAAATGCAATTGTTGTGTTTGTTGTTTGTTGCATTTTATTATTTGCAGCGATTTGCATTTAGCAGCTAATTCAGTGGCTGTGTGTTGTTTGTGTTTCATTTTATATAATCATAAAAGTGCTTTCAAGAGCGCAGCTTCATTGGTTGCCTGCCTGGACGTCATTTGTTTTCTTTGTGTATTGTTTATTTGAAACATTCTTTGCTTTTATTAGGCACTTTAGTGTTTTCCAAAACAAAAAATGGCTCTAAAAATCGGCCATATAGCATTTATTTGCGGTACATGAAACTGAAAAAGTCTCGTTTCATTCGTGGAGTTAAAAGTTGGTGATTTTGCAGATATTACTTTTATTATTTTTTGAAAAAGTTTCCACTCAAAGTGAGAATATTTAAATTTAAACCGCAAATTTGTATTTTTGATATAAACAAAATTTCAAATTTGAAAGAATAATTTTCGTTTAAGAAGGAAATATCCAAACTTCAAAAGAAAATTTCAAAAAATTCGAACTTAATGTCATAATCTAAAAAAAAATTTAAGTTTCAAATAGAAACTTCGAATTTAATATAATAATTTCTATTTAAAAAGAAAATATTAGCATTTCAAAAGAAAATTTCAAAAATTTCGAATTCAATGTGTAATAAAAAAAAATGTAGATTTAAAACAATTTTAACTTAAAATAATAGTCTTTATTTAAAAAGAAAATATTAAACTTTTATAAAAGATTTGTATTCTGAACCAAAGTTTTAATTAATTAAGTAATCATTTTCATTTCAAGGAAAATTAACAAAATTAAAAAATGACAATTCTGACTATTTCCTTGATATTTTTTTTTAAGTTTAGTTATTAATTAGTAATATGGGTGAAAGAGAATTTTTCAAAGATGAGATTAAAATTTAAATGACAAATTCTGCATTCTGTTTCAAATTAATGAAACTTTCTTATATGTATGACAGCTTGGAATTAAAATTGCATACAAATCATGTCACATATTTTTTTTCCAGTGACAAAGAAAAATCGTTAAATTTTGTTTCTAGAAACAGAAATCTTCAGTTGAAATAAGTTTGCGAAAAAATTTAATTATAGAAAATTTCATCAAAAATAAACATGAAAAATCTTCAATTAATTCACTTCTAGATACAGAAATCTTCAATGGAAATGAAAAAGTTGTAATACAAAATATTTGATTTAATTAGAAATTTCAAATTGCTGTAGAATTTATAAGAAAAGAAAATTCTAATTTGTCCCAACTTAAGAACACAAAACTCATAGTAAACAAATTTCATTCTAAGCTTCAGACATTTCAAATCAAATATTGCTAAATTTTAAACTTAAATTTTCTCAATGAGAGTGGAAACAAATTCTCATATTTTTAGTGCGGACAATGTCATTAAAACATTGTTATTCAAAACTGATTGTAGCAAACAACATTGCAGTATGTCACTGAGTTACAAATAAGTTAAGCTTATGATATGTCAATGAAACATTTATTTGGACGAATCTTTAAAGTCAAAACAGTTTCCATCCAATCATTTTCACTTATTTTTATACTCAATGGCATACAAATTATTGCGAAGCTTTTCTTAGATTTTTACAATCAAAGAGACTGCTAGTTTGGTGTTATTTTATGTATCTTTTCCTATATCGATATCTTTCAATACTAGCATCATTTTTTTATTGACTCTCTTTAAAAGCGCAGCTTTCTATCTGTAGATCCTTTCTTCTTTTAATCGATTCTTCACAGATTGCCGCTCAAACGAAAACTGACAATCCAAATCATAGAAAGTAACTTCCACATAGAAACTCTTGAAATGCCTGATTGGTCCATTGACACAATTTTATGACCTATTTTTGCCGCTATGCCTTCTTTCTAAAGCAGTTTTAAAATTCTTGGATTTACATTACTCAAAGTAATTAAATCAGCAACTATTGGGGCGCGTTTTTGCCGCTGGTGTTGAAACTGCTTATTTTAACATTTATTATTTGAGTGCATTTCTATTGTAACCAATGGTTCACTCACATTTGTTTGCCATTGAACTTGTTTAGTTAAATATGCACAAGTAATTAAATTCAAAATAAACAGCAACGACACCAACTCGGACTTATTGCTCAGAGGAGTCGCAGGCCCACAGTTCTCTATACGAACATTCAAATAATTAGTCACTCAGTACGAAGAACCGAAGTCCGAAACATAACGTTTACCAAAATTGGACATTTTGTTGTTATTTTCTGCTTCTAATTTCTTTCAGTTGTCAATTGCTGAGCAGCGCCACTTCATGACCCCATTGTGTCATTAAGCATTTTTCTTCTTCGCACAACGCTCGGGTCTTTTGCATTTTTGACTATCAAGTCGAATTGCGCAACTCACATTTTGTCACATTTCTATTGTGCCTGCGCGCATTTATTGTGCGGCCACATCATTCAACAATTTGCAATTTTTCAATTCTTCATTTTCTGTGCTTAGAATCCGGCACAATAGTATCTGAACTGTTTTGAATTCAATTTCATTTTTGTAATTTCACGTAATTTTCAAGTTTTAGTTCTTAGTTCTTGGCGAATTTCTCATGGTTCGCAGTTGACATTTTGCATGGAGTTTGTTTTGTTTATTGTTTAAAACGAAAAAATGTTAAACATATCTTAATTTAAACAAATACAATACAATATTTTTCGTTTTATAATTTTTAGCAAAAAATTGTATTTCATAAACTAAAACTGTAGTAAGCAATAAATAGTTAATAATTTTGTTGTTGTATTTAAATTAAGTGCTTAAAATTGTTTTCTGCCTGCTCAAATGTTCTCTTTTCTCTGCTAACTTAAGTTCATGCCGCGGCCAGCTCGTCGAGCTAAGCTCAATTCGGAACTGGGCGACGCTTAAAGGACAAACGATCCCACACTGGGGAGCGGGTGGGAACAAGCTGCACTGGCCTTGCGGCTTTCGCAGCGCACCTGCGGCCGCTGCGCACATGTCGAACGTTCGCTTAGCTACGTCAGCGCGCTCTAATACACACATCCATTCATAGAAATAATTTTAAAATTACACGGCGACGGTCAGTGGCTGCTTGCGATCAATGCGCGCACGCGCTTCGCTTCACTTCGCTTTGCTCTGCTCTGGTTCGCTTCGCTCTGCTTAACACACAAACTTAACTGGGTATGTTAATCTGCTTTTTCTAATTAACTGTAAACGATTGCCCACACACTAACGCGAAAGAGACCCTACACCGCCGGCTGCGTCCAATACTGTTCAATTGGCTGCCGAGCGCTGCGGCGCTTGTTCTCCTTTGCTGCGTTGCGGGCGCATGCGTGTGCAGCCGCTCATATTGGCGGCGGACCACGTATGTAGCGCAGCTGTGGCGTGAAGCTCATCGACAGATTGTTCAGATTGTCACAGCAATTCGGTTGCATCAGGCAGGCGGCGCACCACAGCGTGAACAGCGCCAGCTGCACGGGCACTGCCGCCTTGGCAATGCGCCAGCCCCAGCCGTTCTTTGTCGATTTGGTGCCCTCCTCATCGGACGAGTCCAAGTCGAATTCCAGCGCTGGATCATCGGCCGGATCGCCGGAGTCGGGCGCGGCGGCCAGCAGACGTGCCGACCGTTGCTTAGTGCCCGATGCACCGGCGTTGTTGTTCGCCGCAATCGCTGCGCTGTCGGCCTCCGCATTCGAGCCGGCCGAGTGCTTGCGTTGTTTGCGTTTGTTCTTACGTTTGGACGGTGAGTTGGCCTGATGCTGGCCTTGCTTCGGTAGCGGCTGCTGGTTGAGCTTCTCTCCGCCGGCGTGACCATTCGTTTTCAGATAACCATTGCTGTTGCTGCTGCTGGCAGCCAGCGCAGTTTCATCCTCCACAGGTACTTGTTTCTGTTGCTGCAGTAGCGCCAATTGCAGCTGCTGCTTTTTGTTTTGATGTGTGGCGGCAGTGCGCACAATCAAGTCGCGACAAGTGTTTTGGAGATTCTTCAGCTCTGCCTCGGCGGACTCCATGCGCGCCGCAATCGATTTCATAGCCTCACTGCCGGGCGCCAGCGCCGACTCCAATTGCTTGACTAAACGACGCAGCACACCCAGACGACGTTCGCGCTCGGAGAGACCACCATCGGAGGTGGCGCCTCCGTCGGAGATGCCCGAATCCGAGAGTGAGCCATTCGAGGCGGTGAACTTGGCAATGTGCAGTATGTGGTTGGGATCCAAGTGCTCCTGCACTGCGGTGAGCTGAGTAGAAGAGAGATTTGTTTGTTAGTGGGGTGTGTGGTGTAGAATTTCGGAGGTTGCTACTAACCTGCTCTTGACTGACGTGCACACGTTCTGATAGCAATTTGGCAACAAGTTTGACGTTTTGCGCCAGTTCCACTGGTGTGGCCTGACCTTTGTCCAAGGCGCCTTCCAAACCCTTCAGAGTGCCGCGATCTTGGCCCAAAGCCTGCTGGAATTCGTACAGGCCGCACTCCAGCTGACGCCAGGCGGTCAATGAATTGGTTAGCACCTCCAGTTGCGTGTTGATTCTAAGAGAAACCAACAAATAAATTGTTTGGTAGTTTCACTAATAAATTGTGTGCAATACTTTACCTCGCATCAGCCTCATCCCAGGCATTGTACATGTCGCCCACTTCATCCTTCAGATGTTTGTGGAATTCATTCTCCGAATTCATGAGCGTTTGCAGATCCCACATTTTATCGCTGCTGGTGCCCACTGCGGTGGTGCTGGTGGTGACCGCATTGGTGATGGCAGCGCCCACACTGCGCGACACATCTGTGCTCTGTGTTTCCATTTGATTGCCGTTGCTATCGGTCACTGTAACCGTGGTTACGGTGGTTGTGGTGGTGGCCACCGATTCCTCTGCCTGCTCCAACTGCACAACGCCGGCCACTGCCGACAATTGCTGATGTTGTTCGGACTCTGCTTCGTCGTGCTCCTCGGTTAGTGCGGTTTTTTCTTGCTCCTGCAATTCGGCGGTGACCTTTGCGGCGGCCTCTCTTAATTGTTGCTCGGCAAGTGCGGCCTGCAAGCGGCGCTCCTGACGTGTTAGCCAACTGTGCACGCTGGCATTCAGGCGCAGCATATTTGTGCGATAATTCTGCAGTTGCGATTTATCGTTCTAGAAAACAAATGGAGTGCATTGAAAAAATTTGTGATGATTTCAAAAAGTAGCAGAACAATTGTCCGACACTCACCTTTAGGGCCTCAACGGCGATTTGTATTTGTGGCTCTGTGTCCAGTAGCTCAAAAGTGGACTTGTTGCCCAGACGATTAAGCGAATGTTTGAGAAGAATCATCTCCTCCTGCATTTTACGTGCGGCAGCGGCATTCTCGCTCCAGCCCAACAAATCCTCCCAGGCGGCTAATAAATCTGAAAATGAGCGAAAGGAAATGTTTGTTATTAGTAAAATATGAAAATTAAAGGTTTTTATTTTTCAAAATTTTAATCTATAAAGTCTCAGGAAATGCTTTGAGAATGCTGATTAGTTATTGTTGCTTATGATAGCATAACAAGGCGAACTCATTTTTCATTTTTTCTTGTGTGAGGAACAAGAGAGAACTAATGCAGCAATGAACGACATGGAAAAGTTATTCATTCAAAGTTTTTTTCTATTATAGTTTCTATCATTCAATAACTGTTTTCTTTGGCCAACCACTTTGCAATTTTCACTTTCTACGAAAATTTTAGGCGCAATTTCGTACACAGTTTTCTAATTCATAGTACAGCTCCCGCTATCTCCCATCAAACCACTAGTTTTACTTTTGCATGGCTGGTGAAAACTTTCGCACACTTTACTGCCAACTAAAGTGAAAACTTAAATTGATTTTTTGAATGAAAATTTGCGGTTAGACTGCGTGCATTTCCCACTCGCCACAACAAACTCAACGCCACCAACGCTTGATGGGTCTTTTGTTGGCATTTAGCTGTTGTTGGATTTTTGCCCAGTGCCGGCCAACACTTTGTGATTTGTATGTTTTCGTAGTTACTGCTTCATGCCGACCGTAGCGATTATCATGCGGTCGTGGTACGCCCTGGCAGGAATTCAATTCAATTCAATCGAATCGCAACAAACACTTTGGCGTGCAAATCATCGAAAGTGCGGTGAGAGGACTTGCAATTATGCGAGTGAGTGCAGTTGCTGTGGTCGTACATATCAATTAAATATGCAAAGCATTGCATTTTGGCGATCGATGGCTGACTGAGCAGCTGGTATTTTGCCAATTATCTCCCCAACTCGCTCATTGTGCAGGGTTAGCGAACTTTCGTGCATTGAATTAGGGTTTACCATACTTCATAATGTGCGTTTAAAAGTAAAATTTTCATACGTGGACAGACAAACGTACGTCAGATAAGCAGGTCATTAAACTTGGGGCGTGAGTATATAAACCAGTCGATGGTTTGCTTGTAAAATTGCTAAACAATTTGCAATTCGAAACGCTACTGGGTCCTTTCCCAGATACATAAAGTTCGAATTGATTATGGCCACATTCTGAGTTTGGTGAATACACTGCGGGTGGTAGTGTCAGTTCATTTCTTGAATTACTTAATGCAAAGTTGCTCACAACTAACAACAATTCTATGGCGATGAACTTAAGTATCGATTTTGTACAACTTGTTGGGTTTATTTATTTACTGAAGCCTTACTGAACCATCGAATGATTCAAATTGATTCAAATTCTTTTCAAGAAAGCTTCAATTGTGAACTAAGAATTGAAATACAAATAAAGAAATACATTTAAATCAAATATGTTAACAACAACTTTAAATCCCATCGACTATGTTAAACGCGAATTGAAAGTGTGGAAGTGCAAAAAGAAGACAGACCAGTAATAAACAAACAAATAATAAATAATGGATACGTTTGGCTAAAACAAATTACCTTGTGACTGTGATATTGTTTTTAATGTTGTTGTTGTCATAAAGTATAGATTTTTGGGCATAAGCAAGCGAGATCGAAACGAAAACAGGATTAACTCAACGCGCGCGTCGATTTTATTGATGAATGTTTTTCGTGAGTAAGTTTTTTTGCTAATCTTATGATTAATGATGTTCTTATAAACAATATTTTTGCAATACAACTGTTGATTTGTTTTTTTAATTATACTAATAATAATTTGATTTATTCATCAACAATACTAATTTTTTTCAATAATATTTTTGTTGTTATGAGACAATAAAAGTTGACTTATTATTGTTTCTTCAATGAACTTCATGAGTTGAATTTTTACTATTTCTTCAAATGTTGCACATTTTCCAAGCAACAACATTACACTCTATGATTATGTGAGGTTGGACAGAAAAACCAAAGTCCTTTCCTATTACTCAGTTATTGCAATCATTGCAGTCTATTGAACTTTATGTTCATCACTACTTTGTTGATTCAAAACTTCACTTTTTTTTATCTATAAAACACTGAACAAAATTTTCCAAGCGTCACACAGTGATTCGACTCCATACAACCAAACAAAAAAATTAAAAGAACTGGTCTGTTCTTAATAAAATTTGGTACGCTAGTTAATCATGGTCTCCATTTTTTTCCTAAACCTTTGTAGTTTGGCAATGCCTGAGACTTAAATTTGCAATTTGCGTCATTTTTGGAGAGCTATAGCACGAAGTGAGGTGGCTAGATTTTTCAGATTTAACATTTTATCAGTTACGTCAACATTGATAATTGCAAAGAGTGACGGAAATTGTATGACGATCCTTTAGTTTTGCAATAAAAATTATAATAAAAGATGTTTGTTTTGCATTTCTGCAGATTTTTTCCTTTTTCATGCTGATTGCATACTTTTAGGGATAAAATAGGTGTTTAGACCACTTTTCAAATTGAATTATTTTATGAGATCGAAAGATATCGGAGAATGTGTTTGCATTATTAGACAAAGAAGGAATGCTTTTTAATTCAAAACCAGGAACTGACTATTTTGTCTTAAAATAGGTTTTTAGACCACTTTTTAAATTGAATTATTTTATGAGATCGGAAGATATCGGAGGATGTGTTTGCATTATTCGACAAAGAAGGAATGCTTTCTAAAATTCGGAAAAATCCAGGAACTTACTATTTTGTCAAAAAATAGGTGTTAATAAGACCACTTTTTAAATTGAATTATTTTATCAGATTCGAAGATATCGGACGATGTGTTTGCATTATTCGACAAAGAAGGAATGCTTTTTAAAATTCAGAAAAATCCAGGAGTTTACTTTCACCAACCTTTTAGATAATTTCCTCTGAGATTTGCCAATTTTGTTTTGTAGAAACCTTAGCTTTGCAAATTTGAGGAAACACAAACCAGAAATTCTGAATTTATATTTAAAAATTTAGAAACTTATTTTTAACTATTTATTTTTAAGCTTTATTTTACTCAATAAATTAAAAAACAGTAAACATGTGTTGACATTTTTTTGTGACAATGTTTCTGCTATCAGCAGCTTTTTCACACACACTAATTAATTTTTTGCACAGATATTTTGGGATTTCCTAAGTTGAGTTTTACCTTTTAAATGACATCAAAATCGTTAAATTCAGAGATTATAAATTGTTTAAATTTTGTCTATGGAACGAGTCACTGTGCGCCAGCTCGAAATTTCAGCATAATTTTCGCAACATTTGTTACGCTTTTCATTGGAGTTAACACAAATTGCACAAAATCTCGGCAACAGACGTTATTGCCCACTAAACACACACAATTAGTACGAACGCGCCACAGCCACAGCGGCCCACTGACGACGGCTGGCTGGCAATACAACCTGCAGGCGGCGCTGATGGAATGTCGACGAGGTGTCTGCACGCGTATACGCCAGAAAATTAATTAACTTAGCTTTCACTACATAAAAAGTCGACACACGCAGAAGTAACCAAAGCTGGCGTAAGCCAATGAATTGAATGAATATCAGCACTGCGCATGCGTAAACAGTGATCGTTGCGAACGCTGCGCGTATTACGCAAAAGATAAGCGAGCGACAGTGTTTGTCAGTCAGCGCAGACAGCTGTTTGAGACAGACTGCAATTCAAACACAAACACTTTGATGTGATGAGAAAAAATCAAGCGCGCTATTTTCGAGACAAACCGCACCTTGCAACCGTTGAACGCAAACTGGTCGAGCGCTTTTCGGATGCAGTTGAATAGAGTTGCAACACAGCAAACAAACACAAAACGCAGGCGGGTCAGGCAGCGAGATAGATAGACGCATGGACGGACAGCGGGTGGCAGGCAGCGATCGCCGTACCCAGCTTTCATGGCCATGGTGGCAGTGGTGGGCAGCGCGGATGCTTGCTGCAAGTGCACTCAAGCAGAACAACTGTTGTTGCCATTGGCAGAGCAACTTAGGCGGCGGCTATAGATCGCAACAACAACGCAGCAGGAGCGCATTTTAGCGCAAAACGGCTACCTGAAAGTGCAAAGCCAAATTCTATACAATCGAAAAAGAACCAAAACACTTGTTTACAAGCGCAGCTCAAAGTCCGCATCGTCAGACCGTAAATGGAGCAAACTGCATGGCCAATGGCAACAACAACAACAAAAACCTATTACAGTTGCTTTTGCAGCGATTGGACAACGATTGCCAGCGCAATAAACCGGCTGGTGACGATATTTCCAACTTTGGGCAATTCGGCTAGCACACACACACACACACACACATGCATAGAGCGCTGCATAATAGCCGTTTTAACCTCACTTTGGCTTGTTGTGTCAGTTGTGCGTGGATTTAATGCAGTCAGACGCATATTTCAAAATTTATTTTGCAAATTTTATATTTCAAAAGCATGGACCGCATGCAACAACGACATTGGCAGCTATTAAAATTTTGCCATAAAGCGACAGCCAAGAGTTGGCCACTTTGAGCGCCACTGCCACTGAGACTGCACGGCTGTTGCTGCTATTAATTGCATCGTTACGCTTGTTTTATCGCGCTTATTGGCGTTTACGCAGCCGTGCAATGTGTTGTCGCGATAACTTGGCAGGTATTAGCTAAAGTTTTCACTTCTAATTGCTGATATGTGCGCATGCGTACGAACATATAACACTCAAGTTGCGCGTGTGGCATGCAGCATGCGGTATGCGTTAATAGAAATTTCACTTGATGGCGTCACTGCACTTTGATTTGAGGCTGAAGAAAATCTAATAATCGTAAGTGAAATTAATAATAATTGAGGTTTTTGAAACTTGGTTCGCATGTACAGAAAAGTTAAACGAAAAATTCATAGCAATCATTTAAATTGAGTGTGATTGAAAAAAATATCAATGCTGAAAACAACAGTGCAGCCCAACAGTCAAACTCTTTATTCGTACCCTTTACTGTCAAGAATTCGAAATCGCTCAGAAGCGGTGACCAAACTAGGATTGACGATCAGAAAGGTTTTGCTATGTAAGTGTTTGGTGGAATTGGCAGGAAATCTTCTACTATGAACTGTCTTCCCTACGGTGAAACTCTTTATTCGGACCTGTCATCGCCTCAGAAAACAAATGTCGTATGTCTTACTAGGCTCAATGGAACATGCGACATTCCTTTTCTGAGGCAACAAATTGAAGCGTCTGAAGGAAACCATCGCTCAGAAGCAGTCAATAGAAGACGAATTGCGTTTCATCAGAGCAAAGAAAGGCCACACACATGCATCGAAAGCGACTTGCAGGATGCTCTGGAAGCTTAGTTGGGAGGAAGCGGGTTTTAAAAATAACAATCTCTGCATTCTAGGATTTTCCGAAATTTCGTTGGGTGTAACTTTTTCTATTAAGCTGCTGTTTTTATGAAATAAAACAGTATTTTATATGAAATAGGTTTTTATATTAACAAATGTTGTAAGAAATTCCTATAAAAATAAATTGAAAATTCATTCATCTCTTGTAAGCTAAATTCTTACAATAAGTTAAAACTTAGTTTATGGAGAAAAAAGGTATTTTGTTTTGTGTACAATTTTGTGAAGTTTAACCCTTTCCGACATGAAAATAAACCCGTTCTGTATGAATTGTATGGGCTGTAGTCCAATATATTGGACATTGTGACTGAAAGGGTTAATGAAAAAATGCATAGCCACAAAATTTGGTTGCATCGAGTTCTAAGTTCACAAAAGTGCCAGGAAATTGCACAGAAGCTGATGCTTTTTTTATAGTTAAATGTAGGAACCGCAGTCATTTATTTTATTTTAATATTTTTTCCGAAACCATTAAAGGAATCAATTTGCTGAATTTTCAAACTCGAGATCTCAAAGCATCATTCCCGAAATTTTGGTGCTACTAAAAAAAGACGCGATCCCGGAATTTCGGGATTCGAGATTGAATGTCTTAGTTCTTATGCATCAAAGTCCAAACCTGGCACCAAGTGGTTACCAGCTGTTTCTGTCTATGGTAAAAGATTTTTCTGGTGAAAAATTTGCCTCAAGAGAAGCTTGTGAAACGACTATCGGAGTTTTTTGTCAATAGGGACAAGAGTTTATATGAGAGAGGATTGAATTGCATTACCTTCAAAATGACCACAAGTTATCAAAGAATTCAGCATTACAATTTTTTCCATGGCAGTTCAATTCTATTGAATTAAAATATAATATTTTTCTTTTTAAACGATCAATTGATTGATTTTTGATCAATCACATCAATCAATTTGAATTGATTTTTCACTGTTTCATTCCCTTCAAAATGGCCACAAGTTATCAAATAATATAACATTAAAATTTTTTCAATAGTGCAATTCAATTCTATTCAATTAAAATGTAATATTTTATTTTTAGTCGATCAATTGATTGATTTTTATCAATCAAATCAATCAATTTGAATTGATTTTTTGCTGTTCAAGTCAAATACTCTAAGAAACATCTGCAATTATTAGTAAAAGTTATAAGAAAATACAAACACTTTACAAGTGTAGAGGCATACAACAATTTTATTTGCTCAAAAGCTTTTGATGCATAAAACTTAATAGTCAGCCAGCCAGAACTGTCATCTGTGAGCAATTAATGAAAAACTGAAAGTTGTATACAAATTGCTTATATTTTCTTAATTGACTAATTGATGTGTAGACATGACAACACACTGACTCACATACACACTTGTGTGCACTGCAGCTGAAAGAACACAAACACATACAATAAATGCAATAATACCCAGTACTCAAATACGGAATACGTTTAAGAAAAATTACAAAAAATTCAGAAAATTGTCTTCATTAACTGTTCTTCCAATTGCAATGACAAACCACGACAAACCACTGAAAGTAAAATGGTTGCTTTAAAGTAGACTCGGAAAAGACGGTTTGGAATTGATGTACAATTATAGGAGCTTATAATTTCATTGATTTTTTATTAGTAAACACTGAGCAACAGACAATTTCAGTCTGAGTACAGTACACTGACGAAGGGATGTTTTGTTTCTAACAAAAAAGTTGGGTCACAAATAGGCTTCAAATGGTATTTGACTCAAAAGTTATGTACGAATCCCCCCAAAGTTAAACCCTGCGTGCGCCACTGACTGAGCAGATATATATGTATATAGAAAATATTGTTCATTGCTAAACGAGGCAATACAAATGCACAAATGTTGTTAATTTGCCAATTCACTGATTCTCTCAATTAACCACACGACGTGTGGTGAGCACAAAATGTGGAACAACAATAACAATGACAACAAAATCACCTACACAGCGGCCGAAATGCATGAAAATTCTGATTTTTAAATGCAAATGCATAGAACACAACAACAAATAAATAAATATATATACGTAATATTATATTGTATGGCAATTTCAGCGTTTCGAAGCCTTGAAGTTACGTACGCGAGCAAAAAGAATAATGCAAAATTTTCCAATAATGTGCACAGAAAACAAAAACCATGGCATAGAATTGAAGGCCTACCAGTGATAGCTGCCATTATGTCAAATAATGCCTCTAATTTGCACACTAAAGAAAGAAAATTGATTGACATAAGAGGGTTAGACGATTAATAAATTAGCTGGCAATAGTTGAGTAAACCAGAACAGCGTTAAACAAATTACTGAAATTAGTTTTCGTCTGTAATAAATCGTAAACTATGGTTCCCTATATGCGATTTTGTTGTGTCAATTAATGGTTGTAAAGGTCCTTGACTAATGTACAGTATGTCAAGAATGAGTTTACACACAGAAAATAAATTCAATTATTTAACTTTATGATAAAAAAATACTACTTTTTATTTATGTAAATAAATTTTTGTTGACCAATTATAGTTATTTACATTGTTTTAAAAAGGTAACATAAAATAAACTGCAAGTTCAACGCAACAGAAAGGAAAAGTACAACAAAACAAATTATCACCCCAATATTTGAGTGTCAAGTAACTCTTTTCACAACGATTCCTGGAATTGGTTTTCGCACCAATTCAACGATGAACTGAATATTTACCGTAATCTTTGCTCTGTGTTTTTAAATTCTATGAATTAGCTGTCATTTGTCATTTAGTTATTGAGTCATTTGCTGATTGAGTTTTGCTTTGTACGCATCATAAAATTGTGTTTTGTGTCAAAATTGTGTTTTTAAAATGCCAGGCAAAAGGATGTCGTTTGAAGTGGTGCAGTTGGTGTACTACAATCACCATTTGGGAAAAAGTGTGCAAGAGCTCTCGGAAATGTTCGCTATTACACGGAAGACAATATACGATGTCCCAAATCGAGCTGAAAACGAGGGTAGATTGGAGCCGAAAAGTGGAGGTGGTCCCAAGCCAAAAATAACTAAACGTGCAGAATGCGTAATGATGAGGAAAATCAATCAAAACCCTCGGATTTCGACCAGAGCTCTTGCGAGTGAGCTGAAGGAAGAGTGTGATATTGTTGTTTCCCATGAAACAGTACGACAGGCCATACTGCGAAACAAATACTCATCAAGAGCTGCACGTAAGAAACCGCTGCTTTCTGTGCAAAATATCGAAAAGCGTTTCTCCTCCGCTACGAAGCTCATTTCTCAACCATCTGACTATTGGGACGACGTCATATTCTGATATGAGACGAAAATGATGTTGTATTACAACGATGGACCAACTAGACCGTGGCGCAAGGCATTAACATCGTTACAAAACCGCAACATCGTCCCGACTGTTAAATTTGGAAAGTTGTCTATAATGATTTGGGGGTGCATCTCAAGCAGAGGAGTAGGAGACTTAGCTTTTATAGAGACAACAATGGACGCGCAACAATATTTCAACATTTTGAGGAGTCAATTGACAAATAGTGCGAAGAAATTTGGGTTCATCAGAAACAACAAACCACATTTTAAATTTTATCAGGACAACGATCCGAAACATAAGGCGCATATGCTGCGGATGTGGCTCCTGTATAACTGCGGAAAAGTGATGGATACACCGGCCCGAAGTCCCGACTTAAACCCCATCGAAAATTTATGGGCTCACTTAAAGAAACAGGTCGCTAAAAGACAACCGAAAAACCAAACAGCAATACTCGAAGAGTGGGAAAAGATACCGAGTAATTATGACCCGAAAAAGTTGGTTCATTCCATGAAAAAACGGCTACAATGCATGATAGATGCTAAAGGTGGTCATACTAAATATTAAATATGTAATAAAATTAAGTTCTTAATTAATATTAACTTTAAATTATTCATTAAATACACTTCTAATTTTTTGTGAAAAGAGTTTCTTGACAGTGAACAAATTTAGTAGTAATTTGTTTTCTTGCACTTTTCCTTTCTTTTGCGTTGAACTTGCAGTTTGTTTTATGTTATCTTTTTAAAACAATGTAAATAACCATAATTCATCAAAAAAAATTTATTCACATAAATAAAAAGGAATATTTTTGAGCATAAAGTTGAAAAATTGAATTTATTTTCTGTGTGTAAACTCATTCTTCACATACTGTATATGTAGTTTAACCTTAATTCCCAGAATTTTAAAAGTAACATCAACCCAGAAGTGAGACCTTCAGGTTTATATGAGCTAATTTACTGAAAACATTTGTTTAAAAAGTAGAAAAACTGTCTAAAATGTTAAATATATTAATGCAATATAATTCTAACATTCCATTAGAGGATTACATAAAATAATGCAATCGAAAATCTTTTGGATTTATTACCATTTGAAATCTTTAGTGAAACTGTGAGGCTCACTTCTGGGAATTAGGGTTAATATTTCAATATGTACATATGTATGAATTGGGTTAGTAACTGAAGTGCCATCTCTCAGATGGTCTATTTGGCTTCTTAAACAAATTCTTTCATCACTGTCACTGACATTGAACAACACATTTAGTCATTAACCTTATAACAATCCTCACACTTTTCAACACAGTTTTACCTTTTGGATTTGGCTAAATACTATATCAAGATTTTTACATTTAGAATAACTATTCGATAAATTAGGTTCTATGAATAGGGGTCGTTAGGTTAGTTTCTATTAAGTAATAAAGACACTGTAGCGAAACAAAAAAACGGCCCTTGAAGTGTTCGAGGGAAAAATGCTACGCAAAATCTAGGGCCATGTCTGTATTGGCGACGACTATCGAAAGAACAACGAATACGAACGAACATTAAGCTGTATGAGTTGTATACAGACATAGACCTAGCACAGTGAATAAACATTCAGCGGCTAAAAAGATGAAGAATGTGTTCGACGCGGGAGTAGGAGAAAGACCGATAGAAGGACTAAACTGAGGACGCCGTTTCATCTCTTGGTGTGATCTACTGGAGAAGGCGCGCCTGGAGAGAATTTTTGCGACAGGTCGTAACCCGGTATTGAGTTGTTATAGTCAGTTAAGAAAAAGAATGAAAGCATTTAAAATTTAGGTGAAGCCCGAACGGAACAAAAGCGGTTCTAAGAGATTAAGCGATGAATCTTCTGATCTGTCTTAACGACTGATATTTCAAGTGTGGTGGTCTTTTGACTTTCAAAATATGCTAATGACAATTGTCTAGTTGTATATATCTATAAATATATAGTTTTAAGCCTATTTAGTATGTAAAGTGATTATGGATCTAGTTGAGACCAAACACACGTCAAAAGTTTGCTGCTTTTCATTATCATGTTTGATTATTTAATGTAAACAAAATTGTAAGTAAATGAATTCTCACTATCGGCATGTTGTGTATGTAATTCAATGCTAATGTTATGTGCGGTTTAGTGTTCCGATTGTCGACTTACGACATTTACTTATCTCTATCAAAGTCATATGGTACTAGTTTTTTTTATTAATGAAAAATTAATTTACGAATATTACTGAAATAAAATTAATTGTTTACTGCAATGAGTTAGAAATCCTAGAAGTCGACTTACAGTTGGGTTTTATCCTTTTCAAATAAATTTTTAGCACTATTTTAGCAAACTATACTGGTGGGAAAAACTTTAATTTAACTGACTAAATGTAACTATTTAGTACTAAGTTTTGAATGGTTTCATTCCTTTCATAGTTTTACTTCCTAACCAACTACAGAAAACGCAGTTGTATGAATTCATCGTAGATTGGACTGTAGTTTGAGTTCATTTACAATCCTTACTAAAAGTTGTATACCTTTTAGAACCTTTACAAGTGCGTATTAGCCTATAGGACAAAATCTATTCAGCTGTTTTTGATTTTAATGCCTTCCCAACAACTTCTGGGCGTGACCAATCCCATTCTAAAGTTGATATGCCTCAACCTTAAAGTGTAGCGTCAAAATGGTAGCAAATCATTTTTCACTTTGAGCATTGCACTTGTGGAGAATATTTATAAATTCGCATTTGTTGTAAATAAATGCGCTTCTTATTAAAAAAAAAAACTTTGTATGAGCCACATGACAAGCAAAGAATGACGCTGCTTTCAGAGAATCCAAATAACAGCAATAAATCGAGCTGAGCTATTAAGTTGCTAGCTGCAAGGTTACATTGGTCACCAAATCGATTTTCTTTTTCACTTTTATTTTTCTTATTTATTGCAAAAAGTGTAGCTGCTTCTTATGTACAACATAGCCATACAAATTTCAATGGTGGCCAAGAGTGTTTTGCGTGACATGCGGCCATAGGAATCAAGTAGAAGTGGAAATAAAAAATGTTTAAAAATAATGTATTAACGCATATGCAGCAAACTGAAGTAAATAGTGGTGGCACAAAGCGTGTTTAGGGCTACCCAACTGTTATTTTGGGGATATGCACGAAACCTTGTACCAGCGCATGACTCGGTTGGCTATAAATAAATAAAAGCCGTAAGCTTTAATGGCCTAAAAGAAGCCAGAAACGACATTATGACGTTCCCACAAAGCGCGTAAACAGTTGTTTTCCTCATTACTAGAGTTGTATGTACACAGTACAGTTGTGAGCGAACATTGAGCAATGCTGTTGACACAACACATTACCGAAACAAGACACCGAACAGCGCGCCGCGTTGTGGTCCACAGTTTTCGCTAATTAACGACTGATTTAATAATCTTAAATATTTTAGCAATTTGCTATCTCTAAGCCAGCGACCAGCCATTACAATTGCTGCGATATGTCAACAGCAACAAAGCGACAATTTCGCTGAGCTGCCGCGTCATCTTTCCTAAATTTTTGAAATGATAGCAAATTGAGAAATGAAATTAAATGAAATAAGAAAACAAAAAAATTTGAATAATATGCCGGCAGTTATTTGCTGATTAGCTGACGGCATGTAGCCAAAATAACTGCAAACGCAATCAAGTGTTGATGCGTTCGTTGTGCTGCGGAAGTTGTGGTCGGTTCGCTGATTTTGGTTTTTTGTTTTTAATTTTCTGTTTGCAGTCATGTGTGATATTTGTATTGTGGACAAAAAGATTTATGCCAATTGCCATATACTATACATACAAAAATTTTTCATACATATCACACCCCTGACAGACGCTGCAACACTTTGAATAAAAAAGTCCCACTAAATGTGCAAAGTTTTGCTTTGTCTGTGTGTGTGTGTGTGTGTGTGTGTCCAGTGCTGTCCGCAGCAGCTTTAGTGGTCTGTGGAACAGGTGTTAGGCGATTGGCTGACCACAAGTCAATGTACTTTCAATATTTACATCGGGCACGCGTAGAGAAATGTGCGAAAAATGTCTCAATAAATAAACAAATAAATAAATACTCTAGCAAAAGATTGCCAACTCTGTGGCAAATTTGTGCAAATTGATGTGTGCGAAAATTTTGGAAACTCTTCTCATACATATTTACTAGAGATAGAGAGATGAATGATGGCAACGTTCACGCGAGATATAGTCTAAACAATTAATTGTTGTTGTTTTTGTCTCCTTTTAGCTCATTGTAGGCCAAGTAGATCACACTATGCAACAGATTTTTCTGACCTGGAATCGGTCACGACAGGTCGGTAGTACTGGTGTAGAGTAACAAAAGCCTAGCTGGGTTTTGCAAAGCTAATTTCCTTTTGAAAGTTGCAGCCATATAAAGTATGTGTGTGCTCAGCTTTTCCTTTATAAGTCCTAAGATATTCAAAATTTTTTATTGCTGTCTTTAGCAAACTTGCAGTTAATGTTTAGATTAACAAATTCTGTAATCATTCTATAGCCTAATAATTATACCTAACTGAAACGTTGGAGGCCAATGTAAAAAAAATTAAAAAGAAAACATTTAAATATTTTGAGTTTTTTTAACTATAACCAGTAAAGTTTTCGATATTTTTAATGCAATGCATTCTGGTGAAGCATGATGAGTCATGACCAATTCCAGGTCAGATTCCATAACCCAAAAATTGTCGCACAGTGTCATAGATAAATTGTTCAGGATCAGGTAATGACCCTCAATGAGTTGTGAGCTGCTCAAGAAGTAGATAAGAAGATAAGTACCCTTCTCAAAATAGATTACATATAATATGTCATTAAAGGATCAAGGACATGCATTTTTGCCAAGAAGAGGCCGAAACTTCAGGACACACTCTTCTACATTATAAAACAGTGCCGAGCAAAAGAAAAAAGACATTTGAGTGCTTATTGATCAACAAGCAAAGACCTGAAAAGTTATGAACACTTCTCAGAAGGGTCCATCTCGAAAAAGGCTCGTCTTTTTCATTATTCAGATCACCAACAAATCCACTCCACTCAAAATATTGCTCACTTAGTGAAGGTGATCTTTTATTGCCGAAACTTGTTTCCACGAAATTTGCTTCAGACTGAACTCTACCTTCTGAAATGGATTTCGGCAAACATTTCAGAGCAAACTTTTCAGAGAAGTGTTATTTGTTGTTTAGTTTTCTGCTTAAATGGAAGTCTTGCTATCTCTTTGGAGGTCTTTCAGGTAGTCTGAATGTCGTTTGTTTTTCTATAAATTTGAAATTTGGATGGACATAAAATAATACTTTAACCTTAAAATTGTCTTTTGAGCGTTGGACGCTCCTAGCTTACTTCATCGATCAATTCTATGTATGATTTTTACATCTACAAATGCAACA
Source organism: Melieria crassipennis (assembly GCA_963668005.1). Taxonomy (NCBI): domain Eukaryota; kingdom Metazoa; phylum Arthropoda; class Insecta; order Diptera; family Ulidiidae; genus Melieria; species Melieria crassipennis. The sequence goes on from OY764962.1 coordinate 122,288,564, forward strand.
ATTGAAATATTTATTCGAATTGTAAGGTTCCAGTCCAGGTCCAGTTAAAAATGGAAAGAACTGCGAACTTGTAGGGTCAGTGAAATCTTTTCGTACAACTTCTCTCAGAGGAATACTAATTATATCCTTAGTATCTCTCGATGATCCACACAATTGCACATGTTTTCAGATTGTTGAGTCAAATACCGAGGAGGAAAAAACAATAGTACACAGAATGAAAATCTTGGACAGTGGTTTATTGGTTGGTTGCGCGACTTGGCGCAAACCTCTTTAAAAGATTTATTAACTTTTGAAAAGGCTATGAAGACAATAACAATGGGCGTAGTGCAGACATGTGCGGTAGTACTAAGTATGGACCAATAAGTCTATGTGAGGCGCTGACGCCGCCGCTCTAACCTAACCTGAGGTATCTGAACCAAAGTTCAAACAAAAAACAGCTGCCAAAGAGTTGAAAATGCATTGAAAACTGTAAGAATTGGTTGATGAGTAAATATACGTAAAATGAAACGAAACACGTTTTTTTTAATATTTGCACATAAATTACAATTTCAGTTTAAATTTGTGAATTTAAATTAGCGAGTCTTTTTCAATTTTAAATGCAAGTAAAAACGTGCCATGCCTTATCAGAGATTCAAGAACTTTATTCCAAGTCTTTTTATCTCTTTCTCCATCTATGTAAATGATGGCAATTCAAGTTGAAAGCAACCACTTTTTCTAATGAACTTTTACGAGCATTTTTCAACTCCAAATGGCAACAAAATTGTGCTTTGAATTTGTATTCGAATTTGGACAAATGTGTTTTTCACTTAAGTGGTGCGTTAAGTGGTGTGTGCCAATTAAAATAGAATTACTTCAAATCTTCTTAGACTCAACACACTCCAAAAACTAACCACAAGCGGTCATGTCGAACGCTGCGTAAAATGATCTCAAAACGAAAAGTCAACCAAGCGTTTTAATGATGTAATTTATTTGCCATATCGATGGCGCTAATTCAAGGTTACACACACAAACAATCATCTATCTATGTGGTGTTATTTGCGCCAAAATTGCACATCTTGCAGCAATGTGTCACTGTCGCATTTGCCAAAGCGTGGCCCCAACACATACGACAACACTTTATGCAACTCGCACAAGTTGTGTGGAACACCGCCAAAGCAAAGCTAAATTAATTAATAAAATCAGACAAAGTATGAAATTGCCAAGTTTTATGGTATGTGGCGCTTTTAATTTCTCTCCACGAACGAAATGACGTCGTACCGTAGCCAGTAGTGGTCATCAACGTCGCTGTTAAGTCAACTACTGCTTTGGCTTCAGTTTACGATTCAGCTACGAGTACACTGCACGAAAATTGTTGGATATTGTGGGTAAAATTTGCCGCCAAAACTGCGCCACCACTTTGAGAGACCACTGGGTTTTTTGTTCTTGTTCGGGTGCGTAAATGGATTTCATTGAACAGCAACGACTGAGAGTTGTTTGAATTTAAAATTTGAACGTCGACCAAACCGGTTGCAACTGATACAGCTGGACGCATTTGTTGCTGTTGGAATATTACGTAGCGGTTGTGGCTATGCGTCCAGACTGGTGATTTATTGTAATGTTTATGTTTTGTTTTTTAATTTTTGGCAGACATTTAGATTATTAGGCGGCTCGTAAAAGTCTGGAGACTGGAGTTGTTTTGGGTGCCTGCTATGAGATTTAAAATAGTATATGAGAGCTTATCTGAATAAATAATGGATATTTTGTGTTGTGTTAAAAGTGTGGGAGATTATGGTGGACGTTGATGTTTAACTTCTGGTTAACCGGTTTTCGATATTGTTTTTCACGAACCATTCATGTGAAATGTGAATCAAACGTGTACCACTATTGAAGGCTTCACATTTCATCGGTGGTAAGCGTACCACAGTTTAAGAATGGCCGCTCTAGTAACCAAGAAAGTTTTTCCATTCCAAGCAGGTCCTTGGTCCGTAATCCTTTAAGTCCCTAACATACTATCTCGAATATATATTGTCTCTACACCTCAATCTACTTTCCATCAACTCAGTTCGACACGACTCAACTCAACTCAACTCAACTTAACTTGATTCAATTCAAATGATTTAATTTCATTTCATTTATTTCAAGTCTACAGTAAATGAACTTACAGACTAGGCAGACAATATAAGAACTTAAAAATAGAATAACAATAGGAATATAAATCAATTCAATTCAAATCAACTCGACTCAATTGAACTCAATTTAATTCAATTCAACTCAATTCAACTCAACTCAATTCAACCCAATTGAAGTAAATTTCCACTAAACTCAACTCAATTCAATTTAACTAAATTCAATTTAATTCAATTCAATTCAACTCAACTCAATTCAAGTAAATTCAACTCAGCTCAACTCAACTCAACCCAATGAAAGTAAATTTCTACTCAACTCAATTCAACTAAATTCAATTCAATTCAACGCAGGTCAACTCAAATAAACTCATTTCAACTGAATTCAAAACTAAACTAAACTAAATTCAACTCTAATTCAATTCAACTCAACTCAACTTAGCTTAACTCAATTCAACCCAAGTCAACTTAACACAATTCAATTCAACTCAATTCAATTTAATTTAATTCAACTCGATTCAACTTAATTCAACTCGCTCGACTTAACTCAATTGAATTCCATTCAATTCAATTCAATTCACCTCAATTTAACTCAATTCAATTCAACTTAACTCAATTCAATTCAACTCAACTCGACTCAACTTAGCTCAACTCAAATCCAGTAAATTCAAATCCAATTCAATTCAGTTCAATTCAATTCAACTCAACGCAGCTCAACTGAACTCCGCTCAACTCAACTTAATTAAACTCAATTCAATTCCATTCAACTCAATTCAACTTAACTCAATTCCACTCGACTCAACTCAACTCAATTCTGACTAAACTCAATTCAATTTAACTCAACTTAACTCAATTCAACTCAACTTAACTCAATTCAATTCCATTCAACTCAATTCAATTCAACTTAACTCAATTCCACTCAAATCAATTCAACTCAATTCAACTTAATTCAACTCAACTCGACTCAACTACCACCTCATCACTACCTTTCATAACCAACCCTCGAATTTGCTCATATTTCATTACTAATTATATTTCGATTTATATTATAAAATTTCTACTAATTCATCATCGATTTATATTTCAAAATTTATTGTTATCTCCATAGTAAAGTTTCTGCAACGTGGTTTTGCCGTCTCTCAGTCGGTGTTTCGCTTTGAATTATTGCCATCTCTGTTTAAACTATTGCAAAAAACTAGTAGGAAATATGCAAAAACTACAACAACAAAACTTCAATTGCATTAAGTTATGGTTTAGGCATACAACAAATACACACACACACACCATTTACCGCTGCATATCATTAACCGTAAGTCGCTCTCCGGTCCAGACGTCAACTTTAGGCACAAAAACACCACAAACAACACATCGAACGGTTCATTACGAATGCACTTTAGGCGGTCAAATGCCTTCGGAATCACGTTTGAGCAAAAACTAAAGAAACAAAAACAAATAAACAATAGCAAGAATATGCAACACAAACACCGAATGCGCGCAAAGAAAACCCGAAACGAAAACAAATGCAATTGTTGACGTTTTTAGAATGACAGTTGCCACATTGGCTGAGCGGCAGCTGACAGTTGCCGGTTGTGGCTGCAATTTTTGCCACAAAAATGGTAATGCGGGAACAAAAAGCGTCTGGGTTTGTGTGAGTGTGTATGTGAAGTAGCAACAACAACAACAACAATAGTAAAGATAGCATTAAAAGTAGCTATGCGGCTGATTTACTCTATCAAATGTAGATAACTGCAGCGGAAAGTACATACACACAAGTAAAAGAAACAGTTTAGTGACCTTAATAAGCAACTGCAGCCAAGAGCTAAAAAAAAAGATAGTTGAATGAAGAGTTGAGTTGAGCGGAAAACGTTGGCATGTTGGAGAAGTTCAGCGGTGTTTTTTCTTATTTATTGTTTATTCAAGTTGTCTGTATTTTTTTAGGAGTGATGTACATTGACATTTAATATGTAAAGAAAGAAAAAAGTTGAAAACAAACTATTGGTAGTGTTCACGATTGGGGGCAAAAGAGCGAAGAAATAAAATTTACTTTAAACAGCGCAGAAACAAATAATGTACATGTTTTTGTTCTTTTGGTCTTCTAAATCCTTTGATCTAAGAATTTTTACATTCTTCTTCTTCTTCTTTATGAATTTGCATCTTTTGGTAAGCTAACAATCATGTTGGGCTTTGTGAAAACAATAATACAGCAAAAAGATAGACATCACCGAGTTGGATAAATGAAGGAAATGGAAACAAAATTGTGTCAAGGAAATCTTGGAGCTCATTATTTGCTTCTGTTCGGCTACGTCAAGACTGCGCCTTACCCACTTAGAGGCCGCGTTCTTCTCTGGGTTAGAGGAGAATCCCAAGTAAGACATTAAGTTGCTGCTGAACTTCGCTAGGAACACCCACATTCTCACCAATCACTTTTAAGTCGATTCGCAACACTAAGGAGCTCTAATTGGTTTCGGTAGTGACCTTCCACTGCCACCGAAGTGGATAACTCTGTGCTTCCTCCGATATTTGCCCTGTATATGTATGTATATTGGAAGGTTGAGCAAAAAGAACATTGAGTCTTCATGGCGATATGTACTGTTCCTGAATCGAACTTTTATTAGACAATTCGTTGGAGTCATCACTGGACACTGCGCCATTGGATCTATGCTTATCAAATGGCGCCTCTAGTCCAGTAATGTCTGCAGAAGCTGCGAAGATGAAGAAGAAGTAGAAACGATTTAACACTTCCTGTGCTATTGCCCGGCTCTGCAGGAACGCCGACTCCGTACGCTGGAGGCAAGAATCGTAGCGGACCTGGCTTGCGCGGCAAAAGTTAAAATTCCGGATATGCTCTCCTTTATTAAGAGTTCGAATTGCCCCGAGACAAGCAAGACTGATTGGATTGATTTGAGACTGATTGGTTAGCTCTAGAACCATGTCAAAAGGGATTCCCAGTGGGACAATTTGGCATCCGAGGGGAAATGCGGTCTCTTCCCTACGTAGCTTAACCTAATCTATTACAATTGTTATTGTATACATCATGACTACATTTAACAAAAAGAAAAATTGTCAGAAAATAAATTTTGAAAAATATTTACAACGTGTGCCATTCGAATGGCTCAACTACCTTGTTCCGAGGAGCAGCGCGACGTGGTGGACGATGAGCTGTTGGACAGCATGCCGGAGATGTCAGTTTGCACAGCAACGTCGACTTTCATTTTAGAATTAATTAACTTTTATATTTTAGCAACAGAACTAAATTTCCTGTAAGGTTTTCAAAAGCAAAACATTAGGCACACATTTCACTGGCATCCTTCAAGTGTCACTTAAGAGGCAGCACAAGTACCACAATTTTCATTAAAGTGACCCACTGACGCGGCGACTCTTTCTTTGGTTACTGTTGGTGCTCATTTACTACGGCGAAAAGTGGGTCAACACGCGGCAACATGTGCGGTGAGTAGTAAAGCGCGCAGCAGCAACAGGAACAAATACCGGGTGGCAGCACACACACTCACACACACACACACATGTATACACTTGGAGAATAGTGAAATCAAATTTTTGAACTTGTGCAATTTTCCTCAATTTTCAATACATTTCCTTAATGATTTCACTTTCGTTGGCTCGAAAGCACACTTGAGCAACACTTGTGAGGGAATTAAATAATGTTCTCGGTTATTGTTGTTATTGCGTTGTTTTCTTAAGCGTTGAAAATGTTTTTAAAAGTGCTTATCTTTATTTTTTTTTTTGTTTCAAGTACACAAACACACAAATTTGTATAGTCTCACATGTGCTGTTGTTGTTGTTGTTTTTATTATAAATATTGCTTAATTATTGCCCTAAGCGGCCGCAATATAAAATCAACCAGATGCTGTGCGCTGGTTTCTTCAAGCTTGGCAATATTTATATTTACACCAACATATCTCACAGCGGCAATAAAAAAATAATAACAAAAGCGATAATAATGTTGAGTTATTTGAGTGCGTGATTTTTATTTCCCTTGTTGTACGAAGATAATTAATTTGAATAAAAAAACTAAGTAAACAACTAACGAAAAACGCCAGTAAAACAATAACTTTTGCGAACCGTTTAGCTTTAGAAATAAATTGAAATAAATACGCAACAAATTTTGCTACAAACGATTTTACAATGTGCTCACTTATGCTGCGCTCTTATACAGTCGAGTAGTGTCAACTGAACTCTTATACGCTGAAAACTTGAAGCACACATCAAGTCGGCTCTCGCACGTTTTACTACTCGCGAGGGTTGTTTTACACGCCGCAGCTAATTTTTTTTTTACTAATTTTCTATGAATTTTTGCTTTAATTCACTTATATCTCATTGCACTTTGCATACTTTTTGCATTATCACAGCTTTGATGTTTTGTTGTAGGAATTTTTAATTTTATTGCATTTTTTTTATGTTCGAGATTCCTGAATGGGGTGGCGCAACCGACAACGTTGAGCGAACTGAACTGAATCGACCAGTCAACCAGCCACCAACCAACCACTTTGTTTGCTCGCAGCACCGAAACTGACTAACTGACTGACTGACTGGTCTGCGCTGTGTGCCAGCGCGCACATTGTGTTCCTTCTGGACGGTTTCATTCAATTCTTTGTGCTTTAAGCTAACAGTGGTGGCATGCAGCTGTGATGAGGCTCTGCAGCTGTTGCCAAACTTTTACTCAAACACGCGCTTTGTCATTACTGAATTGTCTGAAAAAGTTATGACTGGTTCAGCTTTTTCGAATTATTTTCCAAATCATCTGTTTAGATACGTGTAATGAACAAAGATGCAGCAGTGACACATTGCGCGCTTTGAGATAACCTTTTGGGGTGGGAGGTGAGTGACTCATCGTTCGCATACAAATCTTTTGTTGAAAAAGTAATCAAGGTGCTGATTTTGAGTTTTCGGATTTCTTTGCATTAGTTTGAATAGATGTGAAAGCATGAAAATATTCCCTTTGGCTTCACAACGACTGGCGTCAAGAGGGAGAGAGAGAGCCACAGATTAGTAGAAGTATAACTTGTAAAAAAGAAATCAAATTTCACATCATTAAAAATTCCATGGACAAAATTCTGGGCTTTCTTCCAATTGGTCTGGCAGTGAAAAGCTCCGCTAAGAAGGCCGCACTTAGACTAAAAGGAACCGGATAGCTTATGGTACAGTTACATGTAGGGTTAAGAGATAGCTTAGTCTATACTATTCCTCAGGCTAACTTAAAAACAAGACTCCACTTGATTACAGAACAGAAGGCGGAAGGGTCTTGAATCCAGCTATCAATTCTACAATTTCTTTACAGATGGATATAAGATGTCAGAGGGTATCGGATCGGCAGCTTTCTGTATGGAGCTCGACCTTCAGCAGTATTTCCCAGGCTCCCAGCTTAATGCAGTATCTTCCAAGCCGAGACATACGCTGCGACGAGAGCGTATCAACTCTTAACTCTCGAATCAACTTTTTTATGGACAGCCTAGTGGCCGTAAAAACAGCAGCAGCGGTAAGGTCAAACTGGAGATGCGTACAAAAATGCAGAACCAGATTAGACGAACTCTGCCTCGACAGACTAGTCACTACTTTTTGGGTACCGGGTCATAAAGGTATTGGAGGGGAAATGGGAGGGCTGACGCGCTCACCAAATCTGGGGCGCCTTTGCCAGCGCCTTAATCAGCGTATCTGACATCCACCTATCCCTCTCTACGCTCAAAAGGGCGATTGAAAACGCAATGATTCACGAGGCGGCATCCATGTGGGAGAGATCTGCATTTTACGGCACCGCAAAAATTATGCTTCGCAGACATAACAACAAAAACTGCAGAGTTTGTACTATCACTCCAAAGGGAGGATTGCATGCTACTAGTTGGGGTACTCACGGACACTGCCAACCTAACCTGACCTAACAATTCCAATGAGGTTCTAAATGAGCGACTTTATTCGTTTCTCATTGCAAAACAAGGAGCAGTTTAACTGCGCAAGTTCATGAAAGTTTAGTGGACATGGCAACATATTTCAAGTCAATTTTTAGTGGTTTTGCATTGTTGTGATGAAGTCAGATGATTGCAAAATGAACAAATTCTTGCAGAAGGTAATCCACACGCAACAGTTTAGAGTCTTTAAAATTTCTTAACGTGTTTCGAAGCTCTTCTGTCTTATATTTTTGGATTCGCTGATCAAAAATCCATAGTTTTTCAGATCACCATTAGTCAAAGATAGTCCAGCATCTTAAAGCTCCAAGGACCATTCATGTTAACGGTATTTATTTGAATAGCTAAACTCATCTTTTGGTAACAATATTGTCATCAATTGAAAGAAAATGATAACTTTTGTTCTTAACCCTTAAATGCATGGCGTACCATATATGGTACAGTCCTAAATCCTTCATACATCTGTTGAATCAATTTAAATCATGTTTGTGCTTGCTCTGGATTGATTCGAAAATAATTGCCCCATGCATTTAAGGGTTAAACTATCTTGTAATGTAAACGACTGCAGTTCAAAGTCGGCATTGAACTGTAGGTCATCCCTCTCTTTCTTCATCCGTTTGAAATGTGTATTATAATAGATGTTGAAATAACAATTTAAACGGGTGGAATTGTGGTATCAAAATGTTCCAAATAGGTCTACGTGTGTCGCATACGGAGGCAGCTACCCAAACCGAATCTAATTCAACCCTTTAAAATATGAAATATTCATTGAAAATTGTATCCTCTAAGTTGGATGTAATGACTTGTTTGTTATAATTAAGTGTTTAGTCCCGTTTAGTTAATGAAACTAGCAACTCTCTGACAGTTCGCCAACTTTCCTCTAAGCTCTTTAGGAATACGCTATACGTTCCAATTGAAAAACATTGCTTGCAACTGCAAACTTTGAGTACAATGATTGAAAAATTACAGGAAATCTGAAATATGTGTTACAAGTGTAAACGGATGTAATTTTGTTATCACAATGGGCCATAAAGTCCTAAGTGTGTCTCCTTACCTAACCCATGTAATTTAAATAATTAATTATATAAAAATTGTATGCTCTAAGTTGGAGGTAATGACTCATTTTGTTATTCTTTAGTACTTCTGTGGACCAAAAGTCTGGTTCTGTCAATGAAACTACACTATGAGAGTTCGTTAACTCTTCAGAAATACTGCTTCACGTTCCAATTAAAAACATTGCTTGCAACTACAAACTTTGAGTACAATGACTGACAAATCAATGGAATCCTTAACACTCATTAAGATTATAAAAATTTGACTATAAAAGTTAGTGGACAATTTGGTCTTTTTAAGGTTAAAAAACCACAGAAAATGTTTCTTCAAGAATGGTTTTTGCAGTAGTTCTAACTGATGTTTTAATGTGTGTTACATGTGAGAGTTTAAAAGCTTTCAACAGGTCTAAAATCTAGATTTAGATCTACTCGCAAGTAGCTGAATGGCCATTACTGATTTCGATTGGTTTTTAATTTCAATTTTGAAATATTAAATGGTAAATTTTGAATCAAATGGTTCAAACCTAACATTAGAGTTAATTTAATTAAGTGTCCTAGGAACTGCAATTAATAAAAAATCCCCTCCTGTTTTACTTTTTACACTACTTGCACTAAATAGTTGTATACTTGCCCTTGCTTCAGAATGCTTGCTTCTTCAGAATGCAAATTTTCCTATGGCAGTGTTTCCTACCACCAAGTTTAGGTGCCACTGCATGCACAACCAAACTGCACATTCTTTCCCGTCACACGAAAAACAAAAAAGTAAAAGCAAAACCAGCAACAAAACCATACAAGCAAACAACCAGACAGTGACAATGAAAATCACAGCATGAAACTTTGCTGCCACTACAGAAAAAAACAAAAATTAAAAGCAACACCCCAGACATGGACACTAAAGGCAGCAGTGGGGACCGCTCCGACGACGACCACGACGACACTTGACCCCCAAAAGCGTTGTTTGCAATTACTCGGCAGCGCACAACATAGGCACACACACACACGCACACATACACACACACACACACTGAACATGAGAAAAGCTTTATGCCACACCAAACAGCTGTTGGCTCGCACAAAAGTAAAGCTCGCTCTCATACGTCTCCGCTCGCGCACGTTCCCACTACTCGATTTCCCTTAGTGACGCACTTTTCAATAATGAATATTAAATTTGAAATATTTGCTAATGTGTCGATAATTTCATTTTAATGTGGACATTAAAAAGTTCTGAGAACGCTGCCAGTGGGAGCCAATTTATGATGCGCTGGCAGACAAAATGACGTTGTGGCGAACATACATTTGCCAGTGACAAACGTTGGGCGCTGATTTTCAGTCAACACAGGAATATATGCGAGTGTTTCGTTAAAAGTTTTGCCACTCTTTGCTGTTTGTTTACACACGCACACTCGACGAGTTGCAACAGGCAAAAGTATATTTTTTTTATATTTTATTTTGTTTACTCGACTGTTGCGATTTTGTTTGGTTGGATGATTTTGTGTTGAAATTACGTCACCTTTTAAAAAAAATTTATAAGATATTTGGTTTTTGCCTCGTGGCCTTTTCAGCACTGATATATTTTGAAAGGCGCTACTAAATGAGATAATTAAGTATTTTTAATAATTTTTTGTTTTTATTAATCATGCTTCATATTTATCCATTGTGCTGCACGAATTGTTTGTTCTTGCCAACGTTTGAAAGAAAAAAAATTAAAAAGGTTGCTTTACCATTTATTGAATGTACAACGCTGCGGTATTGTGTTGTTGCAGATTACCGAGTTTCAGATTTTAATGCAATATATAATTCTACTTGAAAAATGTATAGAGACTGTTTTAGGTAGTTTCAACTTTCACTTATAGCTTCTGAAGTTCAACTTAAAATATCCATAAAATAAGAAAATGTTAAACTGTTTTAAAACTTTGTAACTAAAGTTCAAAGGTAGCAAAATTATATTTCAGGTAACGGAAATAGGAATCCATAGTTAAGTTAAATAAGTGAACCATGTAGAATGTTGTCCTCTCTTTTGTATGACAAAAAGACAGAAATTCTAAAAGTTATGTATTTATGCTCAAACTCTGAAATCTTTATGCGGTTTCCAAGAAAATTTTGAAAACCAGAAAATTCTAAAAAATCATTGCTGCAGCACATCAAACAAGAACATTTTTAGTGTCCCGCCAAGACTGATCGAGTGTGTGGGCTGCACTTCAATGAATCAAAACAAGATTTGAGGATGTTGGGGTAGGTTAGGTTAGGTGAGCTGGCTGGACAACCGATACCGGTTAGAGCTCATTAGTGTTGTAAATCCACTTAAAAGTGATTGGTAGGAGTGTGGATGTTGCTAGCGAAGTTCAGCAGCGACTTAAAGTCATGCTTGGGCATCTCTTCTAACTCAGAGAGGAACGAGGCCCCTAAGTGAGTAAGTTGTAGACTTAAGTTGGCCGGACGGGAGCAAAGAGTTGGGGTAATGCAATAGAGAAACTTTTTGACAAAATATCTGGTTTTCTATTTACGAAACAATAAGAAACCATGGCAAATCTAACATTTGTTGAAGTTTAAATATTTTTTAAAGTTTGTTATTATTAAATCCTTTAAAACCAAAACTAAACTACGACTGGTATCGCCAAGAACCCAATAGAATTTATGCGTGGTGTGTATATCCTTACCGAACCTACATCCTTTGAAAAGTTAATGAGAAAATTAAAGGAACAATTAAAAAGAAAAACTTTACATGATTGAAATGAGTTTAAATCATATTCTGCATACTGAATACTACATTCAAACTCAATTAATTGATGGCATATTTCTTAAATGCAGCAACTTTGAGTGCAATTTGTAAAATATTATTTTTAATATTATCACATGGCAACCCTACACAATGCTTAAGGGACGCGGAGTTGACAATCGAGTAGAAAAACGGCAACTGAGCGATCGGATCAGCAGAGAGTGGCTACGCGGCAGTTTCTTTTTTTTGCAATTTTCTCTGCTTATGTGAACTTTTCAGAATCCAGAGTATTTTCAAGAAAATAAACTGAAATAGTGAAAATATTGGTCTGTGAATATTGAACCAACAGAAGAGATAGGAGAAATGTTAGACTAGCTAAATTAAAATAAACCAATTTCTAAACACGATGTATACCTACTTGAAGAAACTTTTTTCAAAATTTTATATTATGATGTTTGGTGAACTGGAGGGAAAGTTTACTTTATTGGACCGCTTTGTTATTGTTGCTCATTGTGATTATAAACCAAACAACAAGAAAACTTAAATTCAGTGGGTTAGAGTCTTTGGTTTAAATCCATACAAATAAACTCTAAGGTGATTAGTTTAATTGACATTTTTATGATCTCACTCAAGACAGCCTCAGGAATTAAATTTCAGTATTAAGTCATAAATTCTGACCACAATTAATGCGTTCAATAACACTTAGCAGTTATCAGAAAATTAGAGCTACACAAATTCATGATTAGTTTAATTTTTGTAATTCTTGATAGTCTACATCAATCAGTAAATCAGACAAATTAACTTAGTAAAACGTTAAGTGTTCCGATATTAGTACTGAATGACTTGAACTGTATTAAAATTCTACACATACAGACAAATAGATGCAGACAGACACTCAGTTAAAATATTTTTATCTTTTTATCTTCACTGGATTGTTTACAACAAAGTTGATCGCAACTGAAACCATATGAAAGCCCTAAACCGGTAACACCATCAAATTTTATCTTTCTGTCACCTTGTGTCCACATTTTGTATGATAATAAATTAAGTCAATATTTAACTTTAACAAATTCCCAAACAGGCTGTGACTTTTAGTTGGTAAGAATATAACGATGCGGGTCTACCAGTTTCAATGAGAAAAATTCTATGTTAATATTTAACTTCCCTACCCACCTTCTCATAATTTTCTACTGTGCTTTACATTAGTCTGAGCTGATAATTATTAAAAATTCTATATAATTTTAAATAATTCGAAAAATTGTATGTTAATATTCAACTTCACTATCCATTTTCGCATAATTTTCTACTGTGTTGTACATAAGTCTGATCTGATAATTATTAAAAATTCTATATGATTTCAAATCATTTAGATTTGTTACTTTCACTTAATTTCCTTTTGCTCATGCCAACCCTCCAGGTTACAATAAATATTTCTTACACCCACATTGTAAAATGCAATACTCACTTTTACTATCACACTCCATGTGTCTATTATTCGATCAAATAAACTAAAAAACTGCAACTCTTTCCAGAGTAAATAAACACGCAGCCATAAAACAAACTTACAGCGAAACTAACCGACTGACACTGGCTACGTGCGCATACATACAACGCCGTCTGGTCTTTTCGTGCGCCGCGAAAACGCGCTCAATCGGTCGCGCCGTAAACAAATAAACAAACAAAAACACATTACTCATACGCACCAACGGACGCTGAATCGCCGCAATTCAAACGAAATGATAAGAAAATATCTATATGCCACCATAAACTTTCAACGTGTCTACGACACACAAATCAAATTGTGCGCTCTTTCCTTTTCTCTTTGTCATATTTCATATCGGAGAGCAACGTTGGCAGCAAATTAATACACATATAAAGTTACATATCGAAAAGTATATATATATAGATATATTTAGAATTGAAACAAATACAACGATAGCAAGCGTACGATATAAATTACAATTGTGAGCCCATTACCGCACTTTGGTTTCATTCGGTTAGTCTTTCTTCAACTACTATGCACGTTAGAGAAGGTTAGCGGATGATGTGTGTGAATATGCAACGGTTTACATTTTTTTACATTTGACAAAACACATGAAATGACACAAATACTACAATTGTTTCAAAGTTTTCAAAAATTGAGAATCAAAACGCGTTTGGTTTATCAGTTTGAAATCAATATCTTTATTCATTATTTATAAACGGAAGACACAGCAATCAAAATTGTATAAAAAATAATAATAAACTTGGCAAAGGCTTGTCAAATGCATTAGTAAATGGATACGACTAGCATTCGTTTCGTTTTCTCTTAGAAATAAATATTAGAGACTCATATTAGTTACTTAGGCAGTACGAAAAAAGAAATGTGTAGGTAAATGTATAAGTAAAAGATGCACTGAATACATTGCAATGTACAAGTGATGCAAAATCAACGAAATTCGTTGCCAAGAGCAAAAATACATCAAGTATTTAAAAAGAAAACGAAAACGAATAGTCACATTTAGATTTTTACAGCAAATATGCAAAAATGTCTAGCACATCATAAGTGAGTATGTATGGACGTGAAGGCTTCAGAAGAACCTTTTCAAAAACGGAATGCTTAGATTCACCAAGTCGTAGAGAGTCCTCAGCGTATTGACGAGGAAACGGTAGAGTGTGAAGTTCATTAGGAAGTTGCTAACGTCTAGAAGATAATCAATGGTACGCGCAACGAAACGGGTAATGGGCGCACACTTGCAATCGACGTGTACACAAAGGGCCAACTCACCTTTTGTCTGGCTGACGCACGGCGGCGACAGCACGGTGCCCGGTGGGCCGCGCAGCACCGCCTCCAGGCAGCGCATGTTGTCGCGGCAAGTGGTAATGATTTCCGACTGAAAGTGGGGAAAATCGATTGTTAGAATTGTTGTACTGCTGACGGGCGCCGAGCGCTGAGCACTTACGTAATCCTCGGGACGCAGCAGATGGCAGCGTATCTTGAGCGCACGTGTGTCCTCGAGCCGATTGTGGCTCTGCTGCAGCAGATTGCGCATTTCCTTCTCGTCGTCGGTGTCGTCGCCGCTGGAGGACGAGGTGGCCGGTATCAGCTTGATGCACTTCTCCAGATTGCGCGACGAACGACGGCGTTCGTCGACCTTGCGGCGACGCGTCGAAGTGTCGCTCTCCGAGGTGCGGCGCAGCGATTGCGCCGAGTGACTCATGCCGAACTCCAGCTTGCGACTGGCCGAGTCGACCTTGTGCTGTTGATGCAGCTTGTCGGCAGCGTTCTTGGGCGTTAGTGCGTTCGCAGAGGAGGACAACGAAATGCTGGGACTGCGTGGATGTTGCGTCTCAGTAGAGTCTAGAAAAAAGTAATTGATTTAATATTATAATAAATAATAATTCTGCAAAATGGCAAAATAACTCACCTTGGCACGATTTGCGGCGCACTTCCAATGTCTTGCGTCGACGCTCGTATTCCAAGTCGAGCGCACGCCGACGTCTGGCGTGATCCACACTGTTTGCAATTGTGTCTTGTGTGATGACTTTTGTCTCGTTCTGCTGCAGCGAGTCCATGCGCGGCGGCGACAACGAGTCCACATTGTTGGCAGCCGACAGCGATGAACAGCAATCGGATTGCGAGTCAATGAAATTGCTGTAGACGCACATAGACAATGGCAGAAATTTAATTTGTGTTATTTTCAGGGTTTTTGAATTTTGCAATTTAATTTAATTGAATTCTATTTTCAAACATAAATTAAAAGGCACAACTGTTGTGCGCCACTCACCGATAGTCATCGCCGAATTCCATTAGACGTCGGGCTGCATCCGAATCGAAACCCTCCGAGTAGTTCTCTGAGTTGTATTTCTCTTGGTAATTGTCCCAGGCGGTCTCCGAGAAACTGCTGTGATGATCCTCAGTGCCGGTGGTGTATTCTGTGCAGCGAAAAATGTTGGCATTAGAAATGTGGGGTTTTATGAAAACAAACATTTGGCATTTTGATGTTAATTTGGCAAATGAAAATCGAAACGAAGAAGACCAAAAATTAAATATGATTTTTCTTCGGCATGAAATTAGTACCTTGCGGCTTCTGTGGCACCGGTGTGACCGCTTGAAACGCAACAAATATTTTGCATTGTTAGTAAGAAAGCAAAAACGAAAAACAAATGAATGTGTATAGAATAGAAACAGATATGGAAGAGAGGCAAAGAAATGTGTCAGCGTTTAAAGTGCAGTCAAACAAAGCTGGTGAGTTGGATGACGACACATTCGTATGATTTTCTATGCCACATAATTCGCGTTTCGCACTCACCGCCCTGCCGCTCTTCGTCCTCGTCGTTCATGTAAGTGGCCAACGCAGCCAACGAGCCCAGTCGCTTCTCGTTGCGCATGTACGCCGTCGTGTAGGAGCCCACGCGGAAAATCGGCTTCATCAGCTGCTGTGCCTCCTCGCCGCTCTCGGCCTGTTGCTGTTGCTGCTGCTCCAGCTGCGGCAAGTGGCCGGCCGTGGGTGCTGCATGGCTGCCGCTATTGATCTGCTCCGCCGAGGCAGCGCCGCGCTGCAAACTCAACAGCGCATTGGTCATTTCTTGTATCTGCTGCACCGACATGGACTCGCACGATTTCATCAGCAGCGTCTGCGTCAAGCGCGGCATTTCCGCTGTCTCCTCGGAGCCGGTGTCGGGCGTTTTCTTGCCCGCCGAGTAGCTGGCCGCGGCGCCACTGTTGAGTGTGGCGCTCGAGTATTTCTTCTTGCGTGTTTTGCGTCGCTTCAGCGAGCCTTTGCTGTCGTATGTTTTCACCTGTGCCACGTGCGGCGTGGACGCGGAGCAGGCACGCGGCCGCCCCGGCGACAGCGAGTCTAGCGCCGACTCACTAATCGAATGCGTGGCCAAGCCGGCCTGCACATCGCTCACCGTGGCCACCACAGTGGACGTTTGCACCACATCGGTGGTCAGCTGCGACAGACACGACACCGACCAGGGACGCTCCGACTTGCGACGCGTCTGCGGGCGCTTGGTGATCTTCACATTCAGACTCTGGTTGCTGCTGCCGTAGCCGAGCGCAGTGGTCGGCCCGATTATGGGCTCGGCCGAGCCGCCAATGCGTTCGGTGGAATTGGTGCCGCCAAACGAGTTGGTGCTGGTCTGCATGCAAGTGGCAATCGAGTCGGTGAAGCCCTCCGAGGTGTCGGAGCCGGGCTGCGGTATGGAATCGGTCTCGGAGGCCTCGCCCGAGGCCTCGCAGTCGTCGGAGCGCGGACTGCCGCCGGCATTGGCACCGTTCAAGTGTTCGTGCGGCTGCGACTTGTGCAGTTGCAGAGGTGTGGACGGCTGATGTTCGAGCCACTCCTGCAATGTAAATAAATTAAAATTGTAGTGCTTTGGTTGGTTTTGTTGTTGTTGCGCAAAATTGCGCTAGTCACCTGCACGCGCTGCTTGATGGGTCCTGGCATGATGACCTCGCGTTTCTTCACCGTCGACGACAGCTTGATCATGGAATGCTTCTGCTTGGACTTTTGCTTGGTTGGCGTCTTCAGCGCCTCGGCGTCACGTACTAAATGCTCCGCCTCGAGCACCAGCTGTTTGATTGATTCATGCGATACTTTACCCTGAAAACGAAACCGCACCGAAAAAGCAAACAAAAGCAAATGAGAATTGTGCGATAAAACGTACAGACAGACAGCGCGGCAATGGTGCTGGCAACGGTGCTGGTCGTCGAGCGACTGGCGCGAGCGGCCGCGAGGGCGCACAAAAAATCAACTTGAATACAATAAAAAAAATAAGGAAATAAGAAAAAAAAAACAATCATTTAAAAGAAAACTCCACACAATGCACAACGAAGTGAAGTGAAGCGATGTGCAAAGTGCGCTCGAGCGCTCTCAGCGCTCGGCCAGAGTGCCGGAGTGGCACTTATCGCGGTCATTGTGTGCCGGTGTGAGTGGCTTATCTGCATTTCACTCGCTCGACTCGACTAGACGCTGTGCCAAAGTTGGAGCGTACGCCCGCAACTTCGTTTGCCTGTCTGTCCGCCTCTCTGCCTATGGGAGCCATAGGAGAATTTTTCGGAGTGTGAAATGCAAATTCAGGTTCAAATGTAAAATTTTCTATTTATATATATGCACACATATATATATTTTTTGCTGTTATCGCTGGCCTTCTATTTTCACATACGAGCGTCTCGTTAGCTCTGACTGCTGTTATTAACTTTTATTTATTTTGCGAAGTTTTTTTGGCAGCTCTTTTTTGTTATAGCTTTGCACGTTCGCACAATTGGAGCAACTTTTGCATTTTCGTACCTAACGGTAAATACTTCATATAATGAGATTATCAAACACACATTCACTTAGTTATCACCGTTGAGTATACGAATTGAAGATGTCAGACAAGACTTTTGAGAATAAAACAAACAGTTCGTTTAGCTAAAAGAAAGTCTGATGCTTTAGTTGTTGAGTACTCTGAGCTATGTTTGTTATTGCAAAATTGTTGCAAATAGTACTTGGGTAAGGTTGGAGTGGCTGTCTTCAACTGAAAAGCCAAAACAAGCTCATTGTAATACCAGATTGGGATGGATGCCTTTAACCCTTTCGCTACAGATTTTTAGTGGGGAAAGTTAAAATTTAAAATTGATTGATTTAGGCTTCAACATTCAGTATTAATTTTTTTAATTTTTATACCCAGACTCTGTTTAAAATAATGTTGTCATATGACAGCAACTTAAAAATTTTAGGCATAACTAAAGTTCGAATTTTTATTCATTTACTTCAGCTAAAATTAGTTAAGAAAACATATCCGAACCAAAGTAATACTTCAAATGGCCAATTTTTCTTATTTTGTCTTCTTCTTCTTTTTTTACTATAGCATTCAAAAAACAAAAATACTTCACTTCTTTAAACTTCAACATTCAGTTCATTTATTTCGTATTATTCCTCAAACTTCTAACTATTCTAAGGACCAACCAAAAAGTTATTCTCGGAACCGAATTAAAGTAAAATTTTAAATGACCAATTTTTCTTATTTTTTCTTCTTCTTCTTTTTTACTATATCAAGATATAACATTCAAAAAACAAATATACTTCACTTCTTTAAACTTCAATATTCAGTTTATTAATTTTGTTTTATTCCTCAAACTTCAAACTATTCTAAGGACCAACCAAAAAGTTATTCTTGGAACCATAGAGGGTTCCGACGTCCACAAAGTAGCATGTGGCCACACGGCAACAAAATAGCGAAAGGGTTAAGGCACTGGGAACCAAAAGGAGTCCAATGTGAACTTAGTTACCTCTCTCATATGTAGATTTGAAGGCTCGATTAGGAGTCTATTAATTTATGGCTTTGTCTGGCCTGGAACGGACATTGGCACTTAAAGTGCGGGAAGATTTCTGTTTCTTCAGATACTTAGGCCAATTAGTGTACAAAGGTAAAATTTTTGCCTGCGTGTCGACCCTTCTCGGAGTTCCCTACAATATAATTAGACGCCTATTAATAAAACTGCTTGTTCATTGTATGCCGAATTGTTTTAGGAAGTTAGATCATGAAATATTAACATTAAGATTTTGAAAATTTTGCTTTCCTGGGGCCTAGATAGACAGTTTTAGTGCCTTCAAATGCCTTTTCAATGCAGTAAATCTGATTCAAATGTCAATTCTTGGTGTGACCATCAGTTATAAGATTACACAGGCACACAAAAAAAAAAAGTCTAGACCCAGGGGGTAGACCCCCCTACCCCTATGTATTTTGGGTCGCTGAAACTGAATATGAACATAAAAAATAATTTTAACTAGCCGTTTTCCCGCTAGCACCCCCTCTCAACCCCACTAAGGTTGAAATTTAGATTTTCTTGAAAAATTTAAGTGGATTTGTGCACCCATGTTTTTTGGGTCGCTGAAACTGAATATGAACATAAAAAATAATTTTAACTAGCCATTTTCCCGCTAGCACCCCCTTCCCTCCACACACTTCACCCCCACTAACCGTGTCTGTATTATACTGTGGAAGGATTTTGACCGTTAAACATGATCTTGTAGTGTAACTTTATTTTAAGTAAAAATTTATTATGTAATTAGAAATTTAGGTTCAAATTGGACAATAAAAATACTTGATAAATTAATAACATTTATCTAGTATTTTTGTTTATCGTCACTGTTCACCACGAGGAGGTGTCCTAGTCGCAAAAGTAATAAAAGAAAGAAGTGTACAGTGACGATAAACAAAAATACTAGATAAATGTTATTAATTTATCAAGTATTTTTATTGTCCAATTTGAACCTAAATTTCTAATTACATAATAAATTTTTACTTAAAATTAAGTTACACTACAAGATCATGTTTAACGCGTCAAAATCCTTCCACAGTATAATACAGACACGGTTAGTGGGGGTGAAGTGTGTGGAGGGTAGGGGGTGCTAGCGGGAAAATGGCTAGTTAAAATGATTTTTTATGTTCATATTCAGTTTCAGCGACCCAAAAAACATGGGTGCACAAATCCACTTAAATTTTTCAAGAAAATCTAAATTTCAACCTTAGTGGGGTTGAGAGGGGGTGCTAGCGGGAAAACGGCTAGTTAAAATTATTTTTTATGTTCATATTCAGTTTCAGCGACCCAAAATACATAGGGGTAGGGGGGTCTACCCCCTGGGTCTAGACTTTTTTTTTTTGTGTGCCTGTGTAATCAACCAACAGCAGTTGAAGGCCTGAACTCAAGACTTGACTTAGCCAACAAGTGTCAACTCATACTTGATTTAGTATTCTTATCATAGCCAGCAAACCAACAAGCGTAAAATTTGTGATATTCGAACCCACAATCCTCTGGCACTGAGTACTAAACAGTGAGTTGAAGTTGTCGTTGTTAATGTACTTTAAAAATAATTTTAATAGAGACTAATCATAAAAACCTTAATAGACTTGACATAGTTATGCACTATTAGATGTGCCACATAGATAAATGAAATGAATTGTTGCTATTTGTGAGTTTTATATGCCAAATAATTAACTACAAACGGTTGGACCTTTGAATAAGATAGCAACAAAAACAAAATTGCAATGCGGCTAGTTTGAATTTTGCACTTTCCGGTGATGGCGTGATGTCGTGTCGATTTGCCGCTGCACAAAGACAAGGTGACACACATGAAAACATACATACATATATATAATAATATATAGTAGCACATATGTGCTTGACTAGTTTGTGAATAAAAACAATAAAATAGTAAACGAAAACGATGTAAAAATATTACAACCTCACTATCAGTGTCGATAATTAGGGGCGCCTGCAAATGCTTGAATGAGGCAAACGAATTTCAATTATTTTATTAATTGAATGGACTTTGGTTGAACATTGGAGGGAACTTT
Organism: Melieria crassipennis; assembly: GCA_963668005.1. Lineage (NCBI taxonomy): Eukaryota > Metazoa > Arthropoda > Insecta > Diptera > Ulidiidae > Melieria > Melieria crassipennis. The sequence continues at coordinate 122,309,682 of OY764962.1, forward strand.
GACAGCTGATTTGGTAGTCATTTGAAGTCAACAACAATTTTTGCAAATTTAAAAAGGCCATTCGAAGGCAAACGCTTAAACAATTTTGATCTAATGATGTGTATAAAAGTGGTCTGAAAAGTTTCCAACCTGAACATGAAGATGAGAGCACTGGTCAACAAAAGGTAGGGAATCTGTTTGCGCCTCTTTTGAAATGAATTCATAAAAATTTAAACAACTTTGCGTCTTATTTCATGTATTAATTAGAGAAGAATTGACTAATTTCATGCGCAGCTGTTGTTTGACAATGGTTTGAGTCAGCCGATGAGTGTTTTTGTGAAATCGAGTATAGAACAGTCATTAAATATTTACTATACACAAACTAAAGACTAGTTGGACGCTGTGTACAGGAACTCTGAACCATCATTTACGACAGTGAAAATTTTGGGTAGCTGAATTTAAACGCGGCCCTATCAGCTTAGTCTACCGTATGGACGATGAAGCTCCGGCGATAAAGGTTTTCGATGCGGTGGTAGGTGGTTGACGGTAAAGAGTACCCCTTGCCACTGGTGGAAGGACCAAGTTGAAGACGTCTTATCATCTCTTGGTCTGGTCAGGTGGAGAAAGCGTGCGAGAACTTTGGCGGCAGGCCGTAACCCGGTAACGGGTTGTTATGGCCAGTTAAGTAAGTCAGTACCAGCTTGGGCGACCATGAGACGAGCATGGCTGAAGTTCTTCAAATGATGCTAGACAACAGACGAATTAAAGTGAGAGAGATAGCAGAGGTCATGTATATGTCTACAGAAGCTGTTTGTCATATATTGAATTATGAATTACTCCTGAGAAGTAATGTTATGCAAACGCCAACTGGAGACCAACAATTTATGCAAAAGCAGCGGAGATGAGGATGCAGTGAAATCAATCAAACAGCTGTCCATGTCCTCTCTCCTCTGTCCATCACTACAAAAACGACTGCTCCGCACCGTTGGGACCAAGTTCTTCAAGGGACTCGCAGAAACAGCTGATTAGTGTTCTATACAATTTTCTTGCCAAGACCAAATGATTCCTAAAAGATTTCGTCTGTATCTATAGGAAAAGGCAACGGATACTAAATAAAGCGAATCACATTAGACCCGACAGGGTATTCGAGTGGAAGTGCTTATTGCACACATCAGTTCTGTAACCTAACCTAACAAATGTACGCCTAAGAAACCATTTGCTTTCGATAGACTAAAAACGTGTGTTCGAATGAACTTTTTCAATGCTCAATTGGAACGAGTTAAAGAGATGAAATCAGTGCTGGGAGAAGTGTGTAGACCTACAACGAGACTATGTACGAAACTAAAAAAAAATTTTAAGAAAAATGTCTTGGACTTTGTTAGGTTACAAACTTTTCAGACCACTGTTAATATTTTTATTTTAATATGGAAAGACCACTGCGATCTTAGTAATTCATCATCATCCGTTTATGGACTCAAAGTTTTAGAAAACTTTTGATGGCATTTGGGCCAAACATTTAGAAGAGAAAACTATGTAAATTGCACACACAAACCTATACATACACCTATAGTATATATGACATCGTTAGTTAAATTAAAATTGTGTTTTGCATGCCGAGAAAGAGCCATCATCAAAAACTTCCAAAAACCTGCTCAGTGAGCCAACGCATTTTAATTGTAGTTTGCCGCCAGTGTTGGCAAACTTTTAGTATTGCCAATGCTCGTTTCAGTTTTGTTGGCCTTCAAGCTTTTGCTGCTTGATGAACGTGCACTACAATCAAAAAAATTATGACTTCTTATTATGATAATTTCATACTTTCTTGAATCCATCAGGGAGACTATTCAAATTTAAAACTGGCCATTTTCATATTTTGCTTTTCAAGTACCGAGTATAGCAATTTTGTTGTAATTGTCTCATACACTGAGCACCTTGAAATGAATTCCAAATTAATTACGAAAACTAATTAGAGCATAAATTTAACTGACTAACGAATTTTATTAACTGCAACCGCATACCGAAAGCTGCCGAGCACTCAGCTATAACTTCAACTCCTATTGTTATTATAATACTCAGCAACAACAACAACAACAACAACAACAACAGTAATAACAGTTGCCTGGCAATAATGAAAAAGCAACGGAAACAGCAACATGCTTCAGTAAGTATGATTTGAAAGCAATTTACGTTTGGGCCACGTTTGCGGCAATTGAGAGAGGCCTGTCTCTCTCTCTCACTCTTTCTCTCCCGCACTAGAGCTGTCAAATATTTAGTTTGTAAAATAGAGTTGGAAGTTTAAAAGAAAAAATGTAGAGCAATGCATGGAAAGTTTTTTATAAATGCATGTAAAAATAGAAATAAGAGATTTACTGTCAAGATTTATGGCCAAGTGTTGCGTTTGTATTGGTAAATCTTTGAAATATGTATGCACAAAATAAATTTGATTGGCAACTTTTGATTTCCAAAGCGATTATTTCGTTTACTGAGAATGCACCGTTGTTGTTGTTGTTATTGTTTTTTTTAGAAGGTTTTTAGGGTCACGATTAGACGCCGACACGATTTTCCATGCGACACGGCACTCGCAGCCGTTTGACGTTTTGAGCTGCGGCACTCGCCGCACCAATAAATCAATGTTCACTACAAATAAACGGGCAACAAATTGTGCTCAAATTGTTGCGGTTTGTTGGTTGAAAGCAACACAAGCTTTGCTGTGGTTTAGTGTTGTTGTTGCTGTAGTCGTTTTCATGAGCAATTTGAAATTTAATTAACAATATCCACAAACATTTAGCAAATTTAAATAATTACGCACTCCTCGCATACGACAACAACAAGCGATGACTGCCACAGATATGGCTGCCAGCTGCCAGCAGGCCGACATTTGTCGGAGAAAGAGGCAAAGCCGCGACAAAGACAGTTGAGTCAGTGGCGACGCAACGGAAACAATTTCTTAAAATGAAAAATCGAAAATCACACCAACAGCAACAGCAACCAGTGGCTGCGGCAATGGCAAATGCGCTACAGTCGAACGCGGCAATTGATAAATCAGCAGCAATGCCAAATGGTCAAATCGCTGGCGACAAAAGGAAAACGAATGCGACGCGGCGCGACGCGGCGCGGTGCAGCGATTGGGCGGCTGCGATAATTAATGACAATTATTAGCTTAACCGTTGCACATGCGGACGTGGTCAGCGTCAGTGGCCAATTAACTGGCTGCAATAACTAAAACAACAACAAATACAAAAAAATAGTGCCCATGCATTTTGCACGTAAAGGAGAAAAAAAACCAATTCAAAGAAAATAGTTGTCCGAGCGCAAAGAAAGCCAACAGTGGAAGCGACGCACGCAACTGGACAATGTTGGCAACAACAACAACAACAAAAAACAACAACTGCAAGTAATATTGCCACTTCAACATTACAGCTGATATTGGTTTAGCAGTTTGGTTTATCGCAACGTTGGCGTTGAAAGCGCAGTCAGCAGCATGTGGCACGTTGTGAGCGTGTGAAGAAAATACAACAACAAGAACAACAACAACAAAATGGTAGGAAAATCATATTTAACAGCTTAGCACTTGGCAATTGCCACAAATACATTTAAGCGACATTTAAACGACTACAAAGCGGGTCGTGCAATTTTTTTTTTTTAGGCTGTTTCTTGTTGTTATTTTTATATTTGTTGCAAGTTTTTTGCAACACATGCGCCAATTTAATAAAATGCTTGCACAGCACACGCCTGGGTGAGGCACAGTAGGGCAAAGAAACCAAAACAAATGACCTAAAGTTTTCACTGCAAAAAAAAAACAGGCAACTAATGATGGCCGCGACGATAGCTGCGCCATTTAATTGGCCCAACACACGCACACAAAATGACTGCTACCGGTGCGCACTCGAAGCGGTTCGGAGCGCAAATTGATTACAAAAAATTATTTAAGTAGCACACTTAATAAAAAAAAATTATATATAGACGAATGAGAAAAAGAAAGAAAAATATAATAAAAAAATAATAAAAACAAATAATAAAAATATTAACAAAAAATCAAATTACTCAGCACATTATGAAAAATAAAAAATAGGAAAAATAAGAAAGAAAATTCATAAAAATACAGAAATAATTATAAATAAATTCATCACATATAGACAAATTAAGCAGCACACTGAACTATAAAAAAATAATAATATGTAAATTAATTATAAGAAGAAAAAAATCAAATTATTAAGCGCACTTGCCAGTCAATTATTATTATTAAGCGCACTTTATAAAAAATAAAATAAAAAACATATAAACAAATTAAGCCGCACACTATGAAAAAATATTCCATATATATATATATACAAGAGAAAAATTATAAAAAAAAAAAATAATAAATGAATTAATGAATAATAATTAGAAAATATCAAAATATTAAGCAGCACACTTTATAAAACAGCACACTTTGAAAAATTAAAAAATAATAATGTATAGAAAAATAATAAATAGAAACATATATAAAAATACAAAAATAATAATCAATAAATTTATAATAATAAGAAACAAATAAATTATTAAGCCGCACACTTCATAAAAATATTAAAACAAATACATATAGACAAATGAAATATTAAATACAAAACAAGCACACGATTTTAGTTTTTGTTTTACTTTATAAATAATAAAAAAGAATAAATAAATACAATAAAAATTAATCCAATAAAACATAAGAAATATAATAGTAAAAGAAATAATAACATGGAAAATAGGAATAATTGGAATAAATAAGTAAATGGAAGAAGCAAACCAAAAACAAAAACTAAAAACCACAGAAAGATAAAAAAAATAAAAAATCAGAACTAAAAAAACAAAAACAAATATGAACCACAAATACAAGTTAAATAAAACCAAAAACAAAGCAAGAACTACAAATGAAAAAAATAACACAAGAAAAACACAAAAAACAAATAGAAATTAAATAAAAAACAACAAACACAAAAACCGAAAATAATAAGCACTCCAAACAAAAAAACACACCGAAAAACAAAAAAATTATATAAAAAAACAAAATTTACTTTGTAAGAACAACCAGTTGCGTTGAATTTTTCAAATTATTTCCACAGAAATCTTCTTCGTTTTTTTAAATAAATTTCCAAATTTTTAACACTATTAACTAAAAATTTTACGTTTCCTAAAGAAATCAAAACTAAAACAATTAAAAACAAAAAACACAAAAACCGAAAAATAAAAAAATAAACAATAAGCAATCCGAAAAGCAAAAAAAAATATATAAAAACACAAAATTTACTTTGCAAGAACAACCAGTTGCGTTGAAGTTTTCAAATTATTTCCACAGAAATCTTCTTCTTCGTGTTTTTAAATAAATTTCCAAATTTTTAACACAAATGAAACAAATGAAAAAAATATCACAGTAAAAAAACACAAAAAAACATAGAAGTGAAATAAAAAACAAAAGACACAAAAACCAAAAATTTAAACAATAAACAATCCGAAAAACAAAGAAAAAATAGGAAAACATTTACACAAAATTTACTTTGCAATAACAAACAGTTGCGTTGAATTTTTTTAAATAGTTCCACAGAAATCTTCTTCTTCTTTGTCTTTTTAAGTAAATTTTCATTACTATTAACCAAAAACTCTTCTTTTCACTTTTCCTCCCTTTTTTTTAACTTTTCACTATAATTTGTGCATGTTCTGCTTTTCTGCACAATTTCACCGCAACGGGCAAAATCGAAACGGAAATACTTAGACGCAGCGACGCTGCAATACGGACATCAACTGTTGCCGTTCTCATTGCTGGGCATTGCGGCGCGTACGCGGCCAAGTACGTTGGCCAGCTGGAGACTCAGCCAAGCGGGCAACTATTGCACGCCGGAATAGCGCTCACACACACTTCAACCTCGACCCCACCGCTGCTCTCACTGACGTTTCCATGTGCAGACGTTTTTCTGATATTCTCTACTTTGCTGTTGTTGTTGGTGTTAGTTTGTCCATAATATTTTTCGGCGATAAGATAAAAGCCACACAAATCGACAAGTGCTCTCTCTCTCTCTACTATATACAAATATGTATGTATGTATGTGTATAAATTCGCAATTCATATTGACTTATCGACATTGGTTCGCGAATGTTTCAATTAATTTAGTTGCCTATCTCAGTATTTACTGTATCTTGCTGTCTATTTTTGGTAGATTCTGAAGTGTTGTGGTTCTGTTGTTGGTTGGATTTTATGGCGTCGATAGCAAATTCATTAGTCTTTTTTGATGATGCGATATTTACTTTTTTAATGAGCTTAACATCTTGTGTCTTACCTAGTCTTTGCTTTATTTATGTAGTTTTTTTGCGGCCGTAAATGGCATCAGGTGTTTAGGTTAGGTTAAAGTGGCTGCCTGGGCATGTGACTTGCCGAAAGACACACTTGGGCCGCAAAATTTGATACCACAAGGAGAGAGTGAACTGTCTCACTGCAAGTCGGAGAGACTACAGAAGCCAATTCATTTTGTGAATAGAACTTAGCAAGTCTCTGATATTGACCGAACTGAGGTTATCCAAGTTGTCGAAGAAGGGAGAGCCTAGGGATTTTCATCTTCGTCTGAAGAGAGCCGGTCAGTGGCAGACATACATTAGTTTCTCAAGACTGCGCCTTACCCACTAAGGGGGCCCCTTTCTTGTCTGCAATAGAAGAAGACTCTAAATATGAAATCAAGTCACTAGCCTCACCGATAACTTTAACGCTGATCCCGAAAACTCAGGAGCTCTAACTGCTATCGCTAGAGCCAAACAAGGTCTATGCATGGCCAACTCACGGAACCTAACCTATCTACAGAACTATAATAACTATTTATTTCTATCTACTTCTAGTTAGTGCTGCAGTTTGTTTTCATTTAGGACATTTGCTGGATGGTTTACCAATTTTGCAACTGAATTGTCTGTGCCAACTTAATTGTTTGCCTTTCAATGTGATCGATTGAGCTCCGTTTTCTTTTGTGGATTTCGGCGTGATTCGAATTTATTGTGTGTTTTGTATGAGTTTTGGATCAGAGCTCATTGTTTGATATTACTTTGGGACAAAAGAAATTGAAGATTCATCTAAAAATCTGTTTAAGAAGATTTCCAAGGGATTGCATTCCTACAAAAGTACTGATTCTACATTGTTGGAGACATTTTTGATTTACTTTAAGATATCTGCGAACAGCTCCAGATGGAGTTGGCCGAATGTCCTCGAGAGACTAGCTGCCGGTACCAATTGGGATAATGAAAATGTGTCAGTTGCGAGTAGAAACTCTTTTTTTTTTTTGGTGTTAAACCAAGCCACCACGAAATTCCCCGAAGGGCCATAAGGTTTGCGAGTGGAAGATCTTGGGTGGCAAATGTGGTTTCGCAATGCCTTGAAAGGCTACTTAGCTCTTAATCCTTAGTTTTAAGTCTTTAATGTACATTACTTCTCTCTTTGTAATCTCTCACTCCTATGGTCTGTAAGGTTTTCTCCGTAGACTTGATAAATAAATAAATAAAATGGTATTGGGGTGGAGTAAGGATTCCCAGAAGGAAATCCTTTTTGAGTCACTGGTTCTATGAATTTCGGAAATCAAGTGTTTTGGTGCAAACACAACCCAACTTTTGCTATCGATTTGGATTTACCGAAATATAAACAAATTTCTTATAATATTTCAATTAATTATTTCTGCGTGTCTTGACAAATATCTATACGCAAAATGATACATATATAATCGATATATAGGTAGATATAAAAGCTACTATACATAAATGCTAATCGTAAGCAACAACTCAGGGACATCGACAAATTAACCGAAAGCCAAATGTGTGTTGGTGGCAATGTTGGTGTTCAACTTCCGGCTACAATCAGCTGACTGTGTATCTATTTTTGATAAGTGACACTGGCGATGGGGTTGTTGTTGTGTCTGCCATCCATTTTAATGGCATGAAACGACCTTATCGCGAGTTGCAAACTACATACAAAAAGTTAGAATTACTCTAGAATAATAATAACAAAAAACTGTGCATGATGTGATTAGATTAGCCAGCGACAACGCTCGAAACAAATAAAAAAACAAACAAAAAAATTGGCAATTGAAACAAAAACACAACAAAATCTATAAAATGCACGTCACGACTGCGACTGTGGCCGATAAGCGCCGCGAATTGACAAATGCATCCGTTGTGATGCAAGTCACATACGCACCAATTGCTTCACGTATGTAATTCAATATTGCACGCAACTAAATTACGAAAAAAAGGCCGCTCACAACAACAACAACAACAACAACAAATCAATAGGTCCATTCAAGAGGGCAAAAAGCAGCAACAAATTGGCAACAAGTAAAAGTTGACGCCAATAAATCAATTGTTGCCGGTACGTGAGTGTGTGTGTGTGTGTGTGGGCTTCAGAGGAGGTGTGTGGGTTTTAGCTGCTCAACGCTAACGCTGGTAGCGATGGTCAAGTGCAATGGCTGCCTGCCTATCAGTCGAAAACACATGTCGCCGACATTTTGTTGCTGTTTTTTGATGTGTGCCAAAGATGCCGCCAGCGCAGTGCGCCGGTGCGTGCCACACATTGGCCGCAACTATTAGCTAAGCGCGCGCACACACTGTGGGCCGCAGTGGCAATCAACTTATTTCTTTATGAGTGCTACATGATTTTTGAGTTTAATTGTACTTTGTTGAGGTTTTGCATTTTGCCAAACGTCACGCGGCGTTTGCAATTTTTTGTTGTTGTTCGATTGCTTGTTGGCCGGCGCACAGAAATGCGTGAAAGCGCAGCACGTTGTCGGCAAATGTGTTAGATTGGCCAACGACTGCGATCGCAGACCACCGGCAATGACACACGAGCGCCACAGCAACAGCGAAACTTGATGCTGCCAACATAAAACTATTTGTACGCATGCGCCTTTATGTGTTTTTGTGTGTGTGCGTGTGTGTGAGTGCGAGTTGTTGGGTGTAGCCGTGCGACAACGCAGAAATTACATGAACCAAAAAATCATGTTGCTAGCAACATTTTCATTGCTGCCACAGTTCGTGCAACTTGCTGTGCGCTGACGTGCTGTGATGAATTTCTGTTTACATTTTTTGTTTGTTTGCTGCTTGCTGCAATGTGGCGGCGCGCAAAAAGCGCCAACAGCAAAATTAATCACGTTGCGTACTTGAAAACGCAGCGAAAATTAATGTTTTTCCATTGCAAGGGAAATGCGGCGACACACGAGTGAAAGTGCGCTGGCCGCATTCAAATGGCAAAATGTATCATTGCCATCAGTAATGCAAATTACAAATTACTCGCCGGTTGCGTATTCGGGTTTTTGTCTTTTATCAATGAAAAATGTTGCATTTAGTTTTCTTTGCGTTACCTTTGTGGGTAAGATGGCCACATGGCAGTTGCCGCCGCTGCCGCCGGAACGCTGCGACTTGCTCGACTTGGCGGGCGAACGGGGCGGCAGTCGTTTGCCAACGCCGTTCAACTGCAGCTGATGTTGCGTACAGTAGACATCGGTCGGCTTCACGGTGATGTTGCAGATATCGGCGCGTGTATAGAAGCAAAGTTTGTCCTGCAAATGAGAGCAAAAACATTAGAATTGGAAACCAATTTGGAAATAAATATTTTAAGCTTTTGATATCAATGGAGAGCAATGATTGTCTTTGAGAGGGAGAAAAAGACAAAAGATATGCGACAGATCCTTATTCAAACTCAAACTTAATTATTGCAAGCAGACAGTGGGAGACATAAGGAATCAGAATGGATTCGCAGTGTAAGAATTGTATCTAGAACCCTTAGCAAGCAGATTGAGGATAAATCTCTGTGATCTGTCGATCCCACCGCTAATCCCATCCTTTTCTTCTCGTTTTGTACTTATGTTCTCCATATTTCTGCTCCACGACCTGGACCATTCAGTATCGTTCAATGTTTATTGTTCATACTATGAAAGTCATTTGAAGAACGTCTGTCGAATAAATAATCCAACCCAACCAACTCCAACCGACTTCAACACAATTGTTGATACCTTGTTTCATATTTGTATGTGTCAGGATAATTGAAGCAGTATCGGCTATTCCTACTGGTTCATGGATGCGCTAAGGTAGGTGAATAACCAATAATTGAGGTACAACAGACACTCAGTGGTTCGTTTGTTGGACCACAAGTCAGGGTGCTGTCAATTAACTCCAAATTATCGAACCTTATCTTTCGTAGGCTTTAGTTTTTTTAATGTAGGATTCAAGCCAAGCATTCAAATAAAGATTTTCACATGTTTTCTTAAAATTGTTCACATCTTTTGATGAAATGGAGAATTCGCACAGTGACAGAGAACCAATGTTAGTAGTTTCTACCAAACTGGAATCCAGTGTCTGAAAATGTTGAACAATTTGATGGGAAAATGAAAACCTCTGTCCTTGTTTTCCAAGCATGAAAAATGGAAGCTGTCATCTCTTATTAAACCAACTCCACACATATCCTGGGCAAAAGAGTAATGACCGGTAAGAATACCGACAAGAATTCTGCAGTCATTGCGTATCTTTTTTCGATAGTAGGTGCGATGACCTTAAATTTTCTACAGTCTGGAGAAGAATGCCATCAGTTTTTATGCTGAGTATAAACCAAGTTGCTAGAACTGCAGTCACGGTTCCTTTCAGACCGGACCGGAGCCCTTCATTGGACTGGGCAAGGTCAGTCTAGCAGAGTCAGAGTGTAAGAGAGTAAGACTTTAGGAAAATACCAGGAATTCTGAACACGCCTCTTGTCTAAGGCAATCGAAAATCTTTACAAGGAGTCAATAATGCCTCAGACTTGGAAAAACCAACTCAGACAGTTTATCGGGCACTGTAGACTAAGAAAATAATGCATACAATCGGTCTAGAATAGGTTAGTGTCTGGAACTAGACTCTGTGGAATAGCAGAGGAGACTTCTGAACACTTCATACTGCATTGCAGGATGCGTTCCCTGGGCCATTACTGGCTTGCAGAAGAGAATATAAAACACCTCAAACCTCGTGAGTTACTAAGCTTCATTATGTCGATGGGTCTAGGGGATGTTCTCTAAAACTTGTAGGAGGCAGTGGCACTACCCTCTTTTTAAATCGAATTTAAAGAACCAAGTCTTGGACGCGGTATTTCACCGATGCCACAGCCAAAACAAGAGCTGGTTCGGGTCCTATAAGATGTTTTTTAGATCTCCCGTAAATTAACTACTAACCTTCATCATCCTTCCTTCTTTCTACTAACCTTCAGGTCGATTAGTCTAAGGGATGTTCTCAAACCACTTGTAGGGGGCACAATAGATCATTTCTTGTTTCAGTGCAACTACCCTCTTTTTAAATCTAATCTAATGAACCAAGTCTTGGACGCGGAATTTCACCGAAGTTTCGGGTTCAATAAGATGTTTTGCAGATTCTTGTCGAGCAAATTTATCAGCAGCCCTATCAAGCAGATTGAATACCTAATTGTTGATACTCTATGCGTTGTATTCTATTCCCACCTGTTCTCCTTTTAGTTCTCTGATATATAACCCATAGCACATGACTCTAATTATGGTAAGCACTTTATCTTGAAAACTGTTGTAGAAAAGGTTGACAATGTTCTCATCGACGAATATCCCACTGACCCAAACATAGATACAGAGACATTTGTGAAGACTCGACAGTGTGGCTACAGATTTCAAATGACCTTTCCATTTCGATCTGCTCTCGAAAAGAAACTAATAATAATAATAATTGACTGGCACGACAGCCCGCTTACGCGAGACTAAGGCCTAGCTTCCCGCAACTACCCGTGTTGTGCGTGTGAATTTGTACACGGGTTGGAGGGACCTACAGTTTAATGCCGGTTCCGAACGGCAGGTTGGGAGCTTTTTCATAAGCAATTTTTACTCTCAGAGGTTTGCTATTTCCAGCTGAGAGGACAGCCACCGAAAGAGAAAACGAGTTTTCCCGTTATTTTTTTTAGGTGTTATTACAGGCAGTATTTGAACCTGAGGTTGCTGCCTGCGACTCGTGGTCCAACGCACTAACCAACTGAGCCACGGCGGCTCGAAAAGAAACTGGGGCCCTTTATTTCACCCTCTTTTTTGTTGTGTTTTCAAATTTTCTATTCATATTTTGGTTTATTTTATTGGGTTTATTTTACCCTCTTTTTTGTTGTGTTTTCAAATTTTCTATTCATATTTTGGTTAATATTCTACACACTTTCCTTTTTATGTTAAACATTATTTAGGAAATTTTGTCTTCCCTTCAACACTCCTCACATCTTCTTCGCCATCTCCTTTAAATATTAGTCTTCTTCTTCTTCTAATCTCACACCATCATTGCAACAAACCATCTATCAACATTGCACTCACCTTTTGTGCATTTCCATTGGCGATATCGCATTGCTGTAGCAACAATTGTTGCTGCTGCAGCCGTTGTTGTTGTGGCACATTCTTCATCTCAATGCACTGATTATTGTTATTACCATTGTTGTTGTTGTTGTTGCAGCTATTGCCATTATTATCATTATTATTGTTGTGCAAATTTGTGGCGCAATTGCCATTGTTATTTATGTGGTTGTTGTTGTTGCAAATAATTTGATTTGCTTTGTTTTTGCAGCCGGTGGTGGTGCCGATGCCACCGCCATTGATTTGCAATTCCATTTCGCTGCGATGCATGCGTTGAAAATGCATTTGTGTAATTTGTGTTGTTGTGGTGGCCGATGTTGTCGTCTCGGTGAGCAGATCGTTCGAGGAGCAACTGCTGCTCCGCGTGCTGTAGCTGCTGCTGCCGCTGCCGCTGCTACTAATCACGTTGGTGCTGGCGACAAATGTGGCCGCATCGGCTGCTCCAATGCTGCCTGCTGCCGGGGCCAATTGTATCTCGGCGGTGGCAATTTGCGTGGAATGCAACGACGATGACGACGTCGACGACGGTGTCGACGAATTGACAGAGTTGCGATGATTTGCTATTGTTGCTACTGTGGCTGCTGTGGCGATGGCTTGCGCCTCCTTGTTCTCCTTGTCCGAGTCGTCGCTAATGATGGTGGCTGCAATTGTTGTTGTTGTCGTTGTCACAGTCGACGATGACACCGCGGCCGACTGTATGCCATCGACAATCAGAGTTGCAATGCCGCTGTGCTGCTTCTTGCCGTGGCCGCTGGTATTCAAACAATCAACGTTGTTGGCGTTAGCGGCTGGCGGGCAGACGGGCGAGTAGAGCCAACCTTCGTCGTCGTCCGAAGATGCTTCAGCGGATTTGAGCAAATGCTGCGGCCACGCAAATCGGTTCAGCGCGAGCAAAAGAGAACAAACGAAAAAGAAAATCAGTAACTGAGCACAAAAAGTGCAGCACGAGGAATGGCAGAATGCAAGAACAAAATGAAATAATGATGGAAAAACAGTGAAAAAAAGTGATTAAGCTTAATTAGCATTACATTGCAAATTGTGCCTGGCACATACATACAACAACAACAACAACAACAGCAAAGGCAATAAGCAACAGTAGCTGCGAGTTGCTGTTGTCATTGTTGCTATTATTGTTGTTTTTTTTAGTCATTTTTTCATAGCAAGAAATCGCACAAATGCAGCCAACAAACAATAAACAATCGACAGCCAGCGAGCAGTGAGTCGGAGTCACTGGCAGCCCGCAGCGACTGAATGACTTTTCTAAAACTATTTTACTGCACGCTCACAACAACAAAAAACGTTATTATTTTTTACTGCTGCTTTGCGCCAAATGGCAAAATTCACGCTTCTGCAAATATTTTTTGCTCGACTCGTTTTACACTCTGGCTGCGGCAGTGAAGTGCAGTAGCGTGTGGCATGTTGCAAGTTGCATGTTGCATACTGCAGCTTTAGTCAAGCGTGTCTAATTCCATTTGCTACTGTTTGCAGATTTGTGCTAAAACTGAATGAATGTGCGTTCAAATTTGAGTTATTTTTAACGTTCGCTTTCCTATATCGACTGCAGACGGATCGCATTGTAGCTCATTTTACAAGAACAACTTACTTTAATTTTTGTTGTTTTCATTAAAAAATATCGACCAAGAAACTATGAGTCAGTGGTATATGTAATAGTCCGCAAGTTGGAGGTCTGTGTTCAAATTTCAAATTTTGAAGTCAAAACGAATTATGAGAAACATTTTCTTTTGGTCATTTATGCAATAGACTACAAGTTAGAGGGTTCGAATTCCGACAGTTTAAGTCAAGTAGAAAATAATAGAAAAAAATGTGTTGGTTATTAAAGCATTGGACTACAAGTGAGAGGGTCTGGTGTTCGAGTCTCGATTACATTTTGTCAAACATAAAAGAATATAAAAACATTTTTTGACGATTGATGCATTGGACTGCAAGTTCAAAGACTCTGAATTCGAATAAGGACTACTTCAGTCAAGTATAAAAGAACAGAGAACCATTTGTTTGACAATTGTTGTATTGAACTACAGGTTAGAGGGTCCTATGTTCGAATCCCGACTGTTTAAGTCAAGTACAAAATAATATAAACAAATTTGTGGCTGATTAATGCATTGAACTACAAGTGAGATGGTCTTGTGTTCGAATCTCGACAGTTTAAGTCAAGTATAAAATAATAAAAAAAACAAGCTGTTGGTTATTAAATCATTGAACCACACGTGAGAGGGTCTTGTGTTCGAATCCTGACAGTTTAAGTCAAGTATAAAATAATAGAAAATAATTTGTTGGTGCTTAATGGATTGAACTACATGTTTAGAGGGTGCTGTGTTCGATTCCCGACTATTTTTAACAAATATAAAATAATATAAAAACATTTTTTGTGGTTAATGTATTGGACTGCAAGTTAAAGGACTTTGAATTCGAATTGGGACTACTCAAGTCAAGTATAAATGATCACAGAACCATTTGTTTGACAATTGATGTATTGAACTACAGGTTAGAGGGTCCTGTGTTCGAATCTCGACTGTTTAAGTCCAATATAAAGAATATAAAACCATTTTTAGACTAATAATGCAGTTTACTAATGGTTAAAGACTCCGGTGTTTGAATTCGGACTACTTAAGTCTAGTATAAAATAATAGGCAACCATAAATTTTGCCTTTAATGCATTAAACATCAAGTTAGAGGGTCCTGTGTTCGAATCCTGTTTGCTTAAGTCAAATTTAAGAGAATAAACACCAATTTTTTCGGCAGTTAATGCATTGGACTGCAAGCTAAAGGACTCTGTGTTCGAATTGCGACGACGCAATTCAAATGTAAAAAAAAGAGCACAATTATTTCGGGTATAAGTGCGCAGAATCAGGAGTTAGAGGGCTCTGTGTTTGAAGTCGGACTACTGAAGTCAATTTCAAAATAATAGAAAATTTTTTTTTCGACAATTAATACATTGAACTACAAGTTTAACGGCTCCGTGCACGAACACTGTCCATTTAAGTCAAATATAAATGCATAGTGAACTACTCTTTCGGCGATTCTTGCATTCAACTTCAACCTAGAGCGCCCTGTGTTCAAATCTGGATGACTGAGGTCGAATATAAAATGTTGCAGAACCATCTTTTCGGCAATTAATGCGTTAGATTAGCAGATAGAAGGCTCTATTTCAACTAATTTAGTGAAAACCAAATCAAATATATTTTCTTTCGACTATTATTGCTGTGGTTTGAGTCTCAATGGCTTAACTCAAAACTAATAGTAGAAAGTCTTTTCATTCGGCAACAGCTCTCAGTGAGAATAAAATAATTGCTACAAAAGCGGTCAAATGTCTCGTTTGAAACGAGCATAAAGCTGTAGGGCCTTTCTACTAATGGACTAGTAAGCGGCTTTAGTTATCGTCCAGAAATTTGTATATATTTAGTATTTAATTGCATATCATTGATAGTTATCTCTACTCATCAATCATTGATGCTTATCTCATCAATCATCTCACTAATACTTATTGACATAACTGATTCGATATTGAAATAAACAACTCGACTCAGTTTCAGCCTCATCTAGTCGACATAAAAAAATCAGAAGCTTCCAAGCAATGTGGATTTTTTCTTTTAATTCTAGAATTATAGTTCCTGAATTCAGTTGGCTTCATCAAGCCACAACTTAATACTCATTGGTTTTTCAAATATTCTGGCATTTTTCAAGTAATGCAAATCAACATTTGTGTGAGTCTAATGAATCAGTAAACTTTATATACTTATGATGAACGCTATGAAAATACTAATTAATGACTACCTAATGATGAGAATAGAATGAAAATGACAGAATCAACAAATCAAAAAACAGAAATTGAGATAAAACATCAAAAACAAAACCAACTTTGAAGAGTCTAAACAGCTAATGACGCGATGGAAGATGACATTGTTAGTACACAACTTGAACGTAACAAACACGTAGGAAGCGAATATACACAAAGCATTCCAACAAAAAGTTAACATTTTAGTAAAAGCATTGAACTAGAATGTTAGTGAAACGAGAATGTGTATACATTTTATGGCTTTATGGCAGAACTTGAAGCCAATAAACAGTGCAACCAAAGAAACCGAACCAATTCTCCAATGCCGCTGCGATTGTCCCAACGATAGTGTGACACACTGTCCCAACACCGTGACAGCTATTTGCGTTGCTCGAAAAACTTCTACTTACTTCACTCGTTTGCGACGTCGACGACGACAGACCATCGCCCAGGTCGCCAGCAGCGCCGCCGCTGACCTCACCATCGCCGCCGACGCTGCTGCAGTTCGTCTCGTTGTCGGTGTCCAGGTGCTTGAAGTAGAAAATGGCACAGTTCTTCGACTTGCGATTGGAGCGATTGAACTTGGAGATGTCGATGTGGCGCTGCTGCGACTGATGCTGATGCTGCTGCGGCTGTGGCCGCTTGCGCAGCACTGTCGGCGATTTGTTGCTGTAGCCCATGACAGCGTTGCCGTTGTGACTGTTGGGCGAGATGACGGCAATGCTCTTCGGCTTGATGGGCGCCGGCGCGTGCGTGCAGTTGCCGTGCAGCATCTGCAGCTTTTGCTGCGTCTGCGTGGCCGCCGTGGCGGTGGTGGTCGAAGCGACGCTGCCCGTCGAGGCGGCTGCACCGCTCGGCAGGTGCAACAAGTTGCTGCAGGGCATCGGTTCGTTCATTTTCGGGTGCATGGGCGTCGATGTTGCTGTGCGCTGTTGTTGCTGCTGCTGTTGCTGCTCCGATGGCTGATGGCAGAAAGTGTGTTGAGGGCCAATCGGCGATTCGGCCAAATGCAAATTGGTGGGTGTTGTTGCCGATGTGGGTGTGCTGCTGGCGCGCTGGCTGTCGCTGGCCTTCGGCGCAGTCACTTTCGGCGGTGCCGGGCCGCTGTAGTAGAGGTTGAAGCCTTTGCGAGGAGCGCGCAGTTGCTGCGCCACCTCCCAGTCGCTGCTCTCCGAATCGGCCTCGAAGTCAGTGAGCGTCGTGGCGGCAGCGGCGTTGCCAATGTTGCCACCCTTGTCGTAGGTCACCAGTACGGCGCTGTAGCCTAGACTCGGCCAATCGCGGCTCGAATGGCCGCAGTCCACTTCGTCTTCGTCCTCTTCCTCGTCGTCGCCGTCCTCGCAGTCACCCTGTATGGGCATGTGGCCATATAATGTGTCGGGGGGGAATTTGTATGCGTTTAGGTAAGAAATTTTGAATGCGAAAAGTATTTCAAGGAAAATGATTTTGATTCTTATTGGTTTTTTTGCGAGAAATGTGAACAAGTTGTGTGTTGATGCGGTGCGGATTTTAGTATTGAAAGCGTTGTAAATCCAAAATGCGCATAACAACAACAACAAGAAAAACACGCTGCAGACGTGCACAGCACACAAGCGGACGACACAATCGAGAACGCTCGCATGCGATTTTCAGTGTTGTCAACTCTTTTGCGGAAGGGGAATTACAAACAATTCTTGTAAATTTAGGAAATTGTTTTGAATACCGTTAGTAGTGAAGGTTGATTTGGAAACAAATTTCGATTTAAACTGTTTTGGGTTTTAAACGTTTTTAAATTTTGAAATTGATACAAAGACAAACAATTTTGTTGCTCACAATCGACTTTACTTTGTTCAAACATGGCTAAACAAAAAAGTGTTAGTAATAATTTTGAAAAATATAACTAAAGTAAACAATTCAAAGGATAATGGAAAGTCGAAAAAAGTTGACAATACTGCATGCAATTTATATAAGAAAAATATATCAATACAACAACAGCAATAAAAGAGATTTGTGAATATAAATTGTGGGCTGAAAACTCACCTTAACCTCGACGCAGTCGTGTGTGGCGTCCGTTGAGGGATTCTCACAGTGCGGCAAGTCACAAAACGACGATGAGTTGTGTGTTATGTCACTTTCTAAATCAGAGGCGACATCATTCAAATCATCTTCGGTGGCAGCTGCATCCTGATCTATGTCCTCGTCATCGTCGTACTCAGACGAATCGAGCACTTCAACGCCGTGTTCGGCACCGTCAAGGCTGTCGCCGTGGTCAACAATGTTCTGCAAGTGAAAAAGGTTGAATGGGGAAATTAATAACAGACGTGGCAAAGGGATTGATGGAACATTATATATAAATGAACATTATTTAAGAGCGAGAGATGGATTGAACGTTCTCAGAACTTTGTAATGATTGCAAAAATGGGGTCAATCAGGGATCAAGGGATGGAATAAATGCAAAAGACCAGTTGTGTGTTGTCGTTGAGTTGTACCTATCTGAGTCGTATTAGATTGCCCTAAGGTTTTTACTCGTAAAGTGACACCTCTCGTCCAGTGATGTCTGCAGAAGCAGTGGTGTTAAAAAAATGTAGACAATAGAACACTCGATGTACCACTGACCAGATTTACAGAAACGCCGTGGCCAGTTTTTGGGTCTAGATTCATGTTTAGTCCAAGCAATGCAACAGAGACTCAACAATCGAATCTGCTAAACTGGCTCAAAAAACTGAACTGAGTTTGAACTGATGAAAAGAGTCATATCGAATTGGCTTTTTTGTTTCAACGATGAACGAAATCTTTCAGGAAAGTGTTAAAAACGCTAGTAATGACGAATTTGACGCCAACGGGGTCCTCGGTTGGAAAATTATTTGGATTAAGAATCTTTTGGCTTCTTTTTTCTGCAATTGATTGGCTTCTCCTATCTTCCCAAACGAGTCCATCTTTCTTCTAATAATCTTCTCCACAGTGAATGTGAAGAAACTGATTCTAGATTCCGGCCCGCAGAAGTAACTATCAGATAATCTTTTGACTAGGACGTTCGATAATGAGTTGAGTTTGAGTTGATAATGAGATGAGTTTGACAGAGGTATCATGCGCCAGTTTTGAAGTTAGAATTGGCAAAAATGTTAGTCCTTTTTGTTTATGTTTAGCCTTTTTGAGTCCTTTATGTAGAAAAGCTAGCTAGACACTCCGGTTTTGAGGTTAGAATGAGCAAAAGAACTAACAATTAGTCTTCTTCAGTCTTTGAGGTTAAAGTGCAGCTAAACACTCCGGTTCGGAGGTAAGAATGAGCAAAAGGACTAACAATTAGCTTTTTAATGCATTCGGTAACTCATTCTGCTCTGTTTCAATGTGGCATTCAATCCACATTATTGTCACAGGCGACTTTTTGGAGTTTTTAAGGTATAATAAGTAAAAGAAGACGACTTCTTCGAGTTTGACACAGAAATCACGAGCCAGTTTTGAGGTTAGAATTAGCAAAAGGACGAAAAATTCGAGTGGAAGTGCAGCTGAACAGTACGGTTTTGAGGTTCGAATGAGCAAACAGACACACACAATTTGCGTTTTTAAGTCCTTCGAGTGAAAGTGCAGCTGAACACTCCGGTTTTGAGGTTAGAATTAGCAAAAGGACTAACAATTAGTATTTTTCATGCCTTCGATAACTCATTCTGCTCTGTTTCAATGTGTAATTTAACCCACATTGTTGTCACAAGGGAACTCTTTCGAGTTTTGAGGTTATAATAAGCACAGGAAGACGATTCCTTTGAGTTTTACCGAGGATTCATAAGCCAGTTTTGAGGTTAGAATGAGCAAAAGGACTAACAATTAGCCTTTTACAGTCCTTCGAGTGAAAGCACAGCTAAACATTCCGGTTTTGAGGTTAGAATTAGCAAGGAAGACGATTTCATCGAGTTTGACAAAGGATTCATGAGCCAGTTTTGAGATTAGAATTAGCGAAAGGTCTAACAATTTTTATTTTTCTGGCCTCCGAGTGGAAATGCGACTCCCTTCGTTTCCTAACCTAATTTGATCTATGTAGTATATATGTATGTACATATAATGTGACGATTATGCTCGCCGCCACTGCACAATTGCGAGGCAAAACTGGGATATTTGAGAAAGAGTTGCGCTTCGAGCATTGCATACTTTCAGGAGCATTTCAGAGATAACTCGCGTCGATACTGGGATGTTCGAGAACGAGTTGCGCTCCGAGCAAACAAGTATACAACGCAGCCGGGTACAGCGCAGAGGGAAGAGTTTGGCAAATTATCTCTGAAATATGGACCTACATTAACAATCCGAGGGGTTTTAAAACCACGTTTGCAGCTTTCACATTCAACGCTTCAATGTGACTTACTCCTGACTGACTAATTCGACTCTAAAGTATCACTTTTGCAATTGTCATCAACCTTATGAGCACTTTTACAACTTAACCCGTTACCAGGTTGAGTTGTTGCAACAAATTAGCGTTGCACATTTGTGAATTTTGTGTGCCTTGTTCGATTTGAGCGAACACAAAATCAATTCACGTTGACCAAATTGACGCTGAAAACAAAACAAAAAGACAACAATACACCAGCATGTGTGTGTGTGTGTGTTCAAGTGAATGCAACAACAGCAACACAGCACAACCGAGTAACATGTCAACTTGGCCATAACATGCGCCGACATTATCGCAACATGCGCGCGTAAAATGCGCAGTGAAGGGAAGGTAAAACGGCCAAATTCTCACAATGCGGCAATGGCGCAGCGACAAAATGGCACAACGATGCGCGGCACCGATGAAACGGCGCAGGCGCATCGCGCATAATTGGCGGCGACTGTTGCCTTTAATCGTGTTTTAAAGTGATCGCACATTGAAAAACAACCAACAAACCAACCAACTTTTCCGCACCATGTTGTAGTGTTCTGTGTTGTTGTTGTTGTTGTTATTGTTTGTATATGTGTACAAATTAATTCGGTTAAGGCTTTTGTTGGCCGCACAATGTGCGATACAATCGCACCTTGGCGCATGTCCTGTTCGGTCAGTCCTGAGCGGCGCACAGTTGTTGCTGCGGCGAATTAAACGAAATTGTGAAAACGAGTGGAAATTATGATTGCTGCGATATGTGGGAAAGTGCACAGTAGTGGGCACTTTAATTGGACTGCGCCGGCGCGATGCAAATGCGGCGATAACTGCGCGAGCCGTTGCGCTTTGGCAGCCCGCTGAGAGCTGCTGTGAGCTTTTATTAGCAGAAGAAATTGCAAATTATAAAATACGAGTAAAAATTTTCTCTTTTTGCAATCGTCATATGACGAAAATCCCTGCATCGATTTGATGTGCGGCGCTAATAAATTGAGAAAGCACGCTTGCGCTGACAGCGAGTCTAAAAAATGTCAATATTTCAATATTTTTTTCATTTGGCTCCCTTGAGCGCGCTGCCAATTTGCGCACCAAGCAGATCAACCAGTCGTGGGCAATTTGTGCGCACAGCCACTTTGCGGTGCAGACAACGACCAGCACAACAGATCCCAATTGACATGGATTTTCTGGCCGGTTGCTAGTCATATTTTGTTGGCCCCGTTGCTTGATTTGCATGGGCCACATCAGATATGTGGCGGGGCTGTGGTGGCCATTCACCATTGAAATAAATTTGTTTGCCATAAGTTCAATGATTGGCAAAGCAATGTCGCAAAACTTTTCGTAGGGAAAAAGTGATAATTGGAATTTATGGCAAATAAATTTATGCAACCTGCTGCATGCGGCACAACACTACCTGGATCAGACTTTAATGTAGTTTTGCTTGTCTCATGGATGAAAAGGCGTCCACATATCACATTTCTATAAAAAAAAAATAATTTAAAAATGCATTTTGGTTAGTCTGTTTGTACTCTATAAACTTTTATAATAAATATACCTCTATAAAAAAAAATTATTAATTTAAAAATACATTTTGGTTTGTCCGTTTGTACTCTATAAAAAAATATACTTTTATTAAAAAAAATTATTAATTGAAAAATTCATTTTGGTGTGTCTGTTTGTACTCTATAAACTTCTATAAAAAATATACCTCTATAAAAAAAAATTAATAATTTAAAAATGCACTTTGGTTTGTCTGTTTGTACTCTATGGATTCGAGAATTACTTGATCGAGTAGTTAAAATATTAGCTAAATATTTCCAAACTAATGTTTAAGACTGAGCTGTAACAAGCAATCGTTGGTACAAAAGTGATCCTAATTAATTTAAATTTTAATATTATTTTTCCTGTTTGTTCTCTATAGACTCGAGAATTACTTGATCGAGTAGTTAAAATATTAGTTCAACATTTCAAAACTAATGTTTATGATTGAACGGTAACATTCAGTCATTGGTACAAAAGTGATCCTGTAGTCCCTAACAAGTTTAGCTATCGGACTGTTGGCCACTAACGTCAGTTCTCAAATCAACAGCCATGACTCACACCACAACAATGCTTCAAATATACTGTAAGTGAACCAATTAGAAAGGAAAACATTCAAATAACTCAAATAGTAGACTGTTGATTAATGTGTTCCATATGCCAGCGAGCAAATCAAACTTAACCTCAAGTTGCTAAAGTTTTTAGTTTTGTTGAAAACCCTTTCGCTATTTTGTTGCCATATGGCAACATGCTACTTTGTGGACGTCTGCATCCTCTATGGTTCAAAGAATATATTTTTTGTTGATCCTTAGAATAGTGATCCTTGAAGTTTTAGGAAAAATACGAAATTAATAAACTGAATATTTAAGTTTAAAGAAGAGAAGTATACACGTTTTTTTAATGGTATATCTTGACATAGTAAAGGAAGAAGAAGCAGAAAAAATTAGAGAACTTTTTAATATCAGGTTTTCTTTCAGAAATATTGAAATTTTCGTTATGCGTAAAAAGTTTTATGTTTAAGTAATTATTACAGCCACATCGATGTGGTTGCTCTCATAGAAAAACACTCTAAAATACAGGGTCCGAGTATAAAAATGAAAAAATTTCTTATGGAATGTTGCTAATATAAACACATAGAAGCCTAAGAATTTAAAATTTTAACTTTCCCCAGTAAAAACCTGTAGCGAAAGGGTTAAGAAAGTTTTAACCTGTAGAAGCAATGTCTAAATCAATAGGAATCATGATGATAGGTTTAGAATGGATTTACAGATTTGCTTGAAATAAGAGGAATAAAGTCGATCTCAATAGCAAAGTGGGTAGCGCGCAAGAGGCTCTAGGATCGATTCCCAGTTGGGGTTGGTTAAAACCTCGTCTACTTCTATCGCCCCTTTTCTCTCCCATTAGTTATAAATGTGTGTTACTATAACATATCCTGAAGAAACATTCTGACTATTGTGGTATCACAATGGACCATAGCCCTAAGTGTGTCTCATACGAAGGCAGCCACCCCAAGCTGAACCAAGAAGAATAAGGACGCTTACTTCAGCTTAGATCAACTGAAGAAAAGAATAAAGTGCAATTTAAAGAGGATTTAGTATGCAGAAGCTACGAAGACGAGGATAAGATGGAATCAATCGAGGAGCTCATCTATCATTGCAGGAACGACCACTCCAGACTCTTGGGGCCAGGTTCTTTGAAGGACTTGAGGAAATAGCTGATGTACAGATTACTTATCTACACAATTTACCAAATGGTTCCCAAAAGATTCCGCCTTTATCTACAGAAAAGAAAACCACCGAATTCAAAAAAGAAGTGACCCAAAGAAGACCCAAAAGGGTCTCCGAGTAAAACCCTTCCATAACCTAAACAAGTTTTTTAGTTCGCCTATATGTCTATTTGGACACTAGAGGGTTAATACATTGTAAATATATTAACGCAACTTTGGTAGAAAAACAAATCACTTTGCCGTTAAAATTTACTGAGGCCTGTAAAAATAAACTTGCAACCTTGAAGAAATCAATTTCGAGCGCCAATGCCAAAACCCAGAAATAGAGAAGTAAATAGAAAAGAAAGAAGAAAAGACAAAGAAAAAATCAACAGCATACAGAATTTCCATTAAAAATCTTACAATTTCAAGTATTTAGGCAAAAGTAAATAATTGAAAAAGTGTAAACGGCAGCAGCTTTCAAGCATCCAACGCCAGCAGTTTGAACGCACTTTGCTGCTTTGCGCAATAATTGGACGGAAATCAACAACAACAACCTGAAACAAGAATGTTTATTGCCAATTCACAAATACAATAATGCTCGAAATTGGTTTTGTTGTTGCTATCTACTTGTACAAAAATAGTTTTTCCCCAACAATTTTTACAACAATATTTTGCTCAAATTGCTTTCTCGTTCTGCGTTTAATTTCAAAAATTCCATTTTGAAGGCCAAGGGAAGCAACAACAATACGTGACAGTAAAATGACCAAAGCCAAGACATGTGCGCCTGCAGTCGCCTAATGGGCGTGTCAGCCATAAATGTTGCCATGATTTATGGCCAACATTTACGAAAGTTCCGTTTCTTTTTTTCGATTGGTTTCGTTTCATTGCTTGTGGCGCTGAATTTGTTGGTAATTAATCAAGTATTGTACAAAATACAGGAAACCATTTTCAGCCTTTCGACTAAAATCATTAGGCGGCTAATTAGGTCTGGCGGCAGTTTTACTTTTTAAAAATTTTATTTTGTTTGTAAAAGAAACTTTCGTATGCTGTAAATTGGCTCATAAAAAATGAAAACACAAAATCCTCAAAAAAAAGAAAACAAAAATTGTAAACTTTGTTGCATGTTGTTTGCGTTTATAAAGTTTCAGCGCAACAACTTAACCTAAAAAGTTTATGGCCTTTGAAAGAATGTGGCAATTAGTTGAGGCAACATTAATGCCAACAGCAGCAATTGGCAGCAATAGTTTTTGGCTAAAATCTGCTATAGCCAATTTTTTTAAGTTGAACGTTATGTGGTGCCAATGTGCGGGAATAGGCACACGTGAAGCCGTTCTGACTGCTGTTTGCGTGCAATTTATTGATATCTGGCTACATTGAAGCGATTAATTTTAGAAAACAAATTTCTAAATATTTAGTAAACACTGCAGATTTGTTGAAAGATGTTGATTTTATTATCTACACATCCGATTGGAGGCTTAGAGCGATCGTTGTAGGGAATCCAATTATTCAATTTCAATATTTCCAGAAGGCAGTTTTAACTTTCAACTGTAACTAGCAGAGCTCCGCGGCTTTGCATGCAAGTTTGAAGTCAATGATGCCAATAAATCAAGTTCATCGTAACCCTCTTGTTGATCCCATCAGATTTTTATAAACAAATACTTATCTAATTATTTCTCATTTGAAGTGCTTTGACCATATTTGAAGTCAATTGGCGCATTAAATCACGTTTAACCATACAAACTCTTAACCCATCGTTGACGCTATTAGATTTTTATTTTCAAAAAAATGAAAAGCACGCGTCAAATTATTTCTCCCCAAGGGTACTTCTACCAAGTTTGAAACAAAAGACGTACACAAATTATCTTTCTTCACACAATTTTTATTTCTTGGTTCACCCGTTAGATTTCAATTTTCAAAAAAATTTAAAACATGTGTCTAATTATTTTTGATTTTAAGTGTTTTCACCAACTTTGAGGTCAATAGGCCCATTGGTTCATGTGTTTTCGCAGTATCTCTAAGCAAACTCTTAACCCATCGTTGACCTCGTCCCATTTTATTTTCCAAAAAAGGTAAAAACAAAAAGTATTTTAGATTTGGATCACTTTTAACAAATTTTAAATCAATAGGCCGACTAATTCATGTTTTTTAACAGTTTCTTCATACAAACTTTTAACCCCTTCAGATTTAGATTTTCGAAAAAATTAAAAATACGTGTTGAATTAGCCAGAACAACACTTAAAAAAACCGGGTTCGGTAACAAAAATTAAAGAAAAATAGTATGATTTTTTGTTGCTATAACCACACAAAAGAATAAATCGATAAAATTAAATCAAATTGGAACTTAACCCAATAAAAACCTGTAGCGAATGGGTTAAACATTCTTTTTTTCTTCCTCTTGACACCGGAACAGTGATTTTACAACTCAATATTACCGTTATGTCATGTGTAGGCCAGCTTTATTTTGGTTCTATAAATACACAGCGCCATATTGAATGAGTGGTTTAAGTTCCTTAAACAAAATAAAGTGGCATTAAAGAAAAGCTGTCATTACAATCCCAGATAACGCAACAACAGTGTTGTAACCAGTGTTGGGACTTATTACTTTTGACAGTAACATATTACTTATTACACATTACTGACATTTGAAAGTAATATCGTTACATTACTTATTACTGGAAATATCAAGTAATGTATTACAAAAAGTAATATATTATTTTAAAAATACATGATTTCTACAGATTTTTTCCAAAAAAATAAACGAAGATTTTTTTTACATACATATTTGATATTTATTTTATAAAACCTCAGGCATCTTGTTATTTAAAAAAAAAAAATTATCTTTGAAGTAGATAGGGTCACGTTTTCTTTCTCACACAATTTGCAGCGTACTTTTATATTTTTGACTGCAGCATTTTGCAAGTCGGTTGCTTCCGTCAACAAATCGAAATATTTGCAGCGAGTGCAGCGTTGTATAATTGTAATAGATCTTAATCGTGTTAACAGTGCTGCTGTTTTACATGAAAATTATAACTTTGTTGACTAAAAAGTAATATTGTAATAAGTAACTTGAAAAAAAGTAATAATATTACTGAAGGTGATTACTTATGGGGAAAAGTAACTAGTTACACTACATTTTTAAAGCAAAAGTAACATACTACGTAATAAGTTACACTACTGTAATATATTAGTCACAACACTGGTTGTAACATGAAAATTTTAATCTCAAAAGAGGCAATCTTTCACAAGACTTTTGCTTGAACGGCCACTAATGCAGAGGGAATAGTATCGCCTGTTGTTGTTGGGCGCATTTACATTTCCTATTAGACATCAAAACTACGAGAAGAGAAGAACAAGAGACCTGTTCATTGCCATTGAAAGTAACGTCGGTGCTGGGGCTAAGAATGAAGTAGTTCCCCCTCTTCGCCCTTTTCAAACTTTTCTAACTTTCAATAGTCAAGCAGCCAATTTGCCGGCCAGCTGTTATTGTTGTTGTTGTTGTGTTCAACGACCGCCCGGCCCGATGCGAGTAAACACATTCAACGAACCGGCATTGCCGGCTCGGCAGTGTGTCTCATGTTTAATTTATTGCATTTATTGTGCATACGCCACGCGTCTAACGCAACATTATGCGCCGTTCTCGGCCGCATTCCCACCTCGTTTGATTGCCTGACATTTGCCGGCGGCGGCAATGCCCGCAAAGCCTACGCACACACACACACACACACACAAGCATCTATCAGTCTTGTGCGGTGTGGCCAGATTGCGCTATGTTTCGTGTTGTTGGCTGAAGGTTGACGGCGTCTGTCTGTCGGCACTGCAAGCCCAACTTTTCTGCGGCGGCTGCTGCTGTCAAGTGGGCGGCGGGGAGGCCGCTGCACAGCACGTGCTCGGCTTTACATGCCACTGCCGCCGCCAAGTGTTGCTGCAATTTTGCGTGTTGGCAACTTAACACCTTGTTGGCCGTTGAATGATTAACCAGCCAACAAAAAAAACAACAACAACAACGAAAGGCCGGCTTGCTCGTAAAAGATGCGGTTGCGTGGCAAATGTCTCGAAAATTAAGTGGAACTTGATGTGGATAGGCAACAACGCGGCGTTGCAACTTTCGTTGTTGTACATTTTGTTGTGGCTTCTGACTGCCTTTTAGACTGTTGCGCCATCTACGATTAAGTTGCCTGCTGCCATCTGCCATTTATTTTCTCTTTCTCTCATTCAAATTGTTGCTTCTTTGTTGCTATCTTTGAATAAAAATCATACTTGAGTCTTTAGTTTTTTTTAAACACGAAATTAGTGCAAGACCCAGTACGTGCTTAACATTTTCTACCAATATTCCTCTACTTCATCCCACATTTGGCATCCCGCCTTATCAACTTTACACATCGCGTTGCGTTTCGCCTGAAATTTTCTTCACGTGGCCAAAGTTAAATTTTTTAATTTTATTTTTATTTTATTTTTTTCAATTTTATTTCTTCTAGCAATTGCAATTTACAATAATTGTGAGAAAATTATTCTGTAGACGTTGCATTCGGTTGTTGTTGTTGTTGTAGTGGTGCGCACATTTGGCCACTGTCAAAATAAATTATGAAGTTTACACACGCCAACAATTAAAAGCCACGCTGCGTGTTTGTCTCAACCATTTTTCACGCTTTTCAATGTTTTTCTTTTTTTTTGTTGCTTCCATCGCTTGTAAACCGTCGTACGCGGCGTGGATTTCAATAGATGTGCGCGCGATTTTTTGCCGCTTTGCACCACTGTTTAAGTTTTCTGCTGCCTCTAAATTATTTATGCAGCGTTGCATGGCGGCCAGCATTTATAGTTATGTAAATACACAATATTTTCTTCACGTAATTGATAGCAAACTGTGCGAATGACTTCGAGGCGTATTCACAATAGCTGCGTGTAGTGATTTAATCTTTTTAAAATAAACAATTGAGGTAAATTAATGGCCATAGTTGCTGGCGCATTATGTCTCGAAACAAACTACCGCATTCCAGTGTTGGTTCAAATAAAAATTTGAAAAAAATAAAGATAAACTTGTCAATCATTTGAGTTAAGTGGAGGAAACAAATGTCCAACAAAAATTATAGAATACATTAATAGTTGGGCATAAGAAGTTGTTATCGGATTTCGAACTGTCTCAACACTTTTGTTCAGTTGCCATTGCTTACATACCTTCCAACTGGTTGATGCCAACAAACGTTGATCTTATCTCCATTTGATACTTGAAGACCTAAGAAGGTCACAGTTCATTATTCAAAAAATATTCGCCCTTAACATCTTCTTTTATGATGATATGTGGAAGTAAATGAAGACATGTTTAATAACCCTTTTAGAGCTTTTAATCCAAACTTAAGTTTCAGATCTTTTTGACTCCGAGCAACTCCATCTCTCCATCTACACAGCAATTAATTCTTCTCTCAAAATATGGTTTCAGCCCAACAGCTACAACACTTGCGTTTTATTTCGACTCTTTACAGACGTGCCACACGTGCAACATTTCATAATTTTCGCTTACAAATGTAACATTTGCAAGAAATTAATGGATAATAAAACACGCCTTCAATGCAAATCAGTGCAGAACCAAACAAAACCAACTGATTTACTATAGTTGACAGTGCAGCTAACAAAGCAGCAACACTGCAACATCACAACTAACAAACAATAAACCAACAACAAATAATAACAAATAACCAGCCATAAAGTGAGACAATTTACATGCAACAACAACAATAATCAACACAATTTATGAGCTAATTTTTGGATAGAACAACACCAGGAAGATGGCTGAACATTGCTCGAGTGCGGTGGACATGAAGCCAACAACCACGCAAAATGACAAAACACCCACAATGGCGAACAACACGCACCCACACACACACAACGGACAGAACATCGTGCAGTGAGACTAACAGCTGACAACAACAAATTGTCATAATTATAATGGCAGCAGCATTTTGTTGAACAGCAGCACCAACAGCAGCAGTTGTTGAAGCAGTTGAAGTCGAAATTGAAGAAGCAGCAGAAAATGCAACAGAAAAATCAGTAATGGCTGAACATGAAGAAGAAGCATCAACAGCAGTGGATGAAGCAGATGACCTTCTTCTGCTCCCAGATAACAAACAACAACAACAACAATAACTTTAAATAGTCAAAAGCAGAATCATAATGGCGGCATTCACTATGCGTTGCAATGCGACGGCGCTGATAGAAAAGCAGAATAAGTAAAGTAAAATAAAATAAATTAAAATGAAAGGAAATAAAATTGAATGAAATAAAATATAACCAAAAAACTAATGAAATAAGCTGAAACAATAAAAAAATTAAATTGAAATTAAAATTAAAAAAAATTTAAACTAAATTAAATAAACTTAAACGAAATTAAATTATATTGTATTTTAGTAAAACATATTTTTTATTAAAATATATTTTTAATAATAAAATATATTTTAAATATAATTAAAAAAATAAATTTTTTAAATCAAAAATAAAAATTTAAGATTTCAAATACAATAAAATAATAAAAGAAAATAAAAACATAAAAAATAATTTAAAACAAAATAAATTAAAAATAACACGAAATAAAATAAATTAAAATAGGTAAATAAAATAAAACAAAAAAATAAAATAAAATAAAATAAGCTGATTTATATGAAATGAAATAAAATAAAATTAAATTAAATAAACCAAAATTAAACTGAATTAAATATATTGTATTTTAATAAAATAAATTTCTTATTAAAATATATTTTTAATAATAAAATATATTTTAAATATAATTAAAAAATAATATTTTTAAATCAAAATTAAAATTTAGGATTTCAAATACGATAAAAGAAAAAAATAAAATAAAAAGATACAACAAATAATAAAAAACAAAACAAAACAAAAAACAAAATAAAATAAAAATAAATAATAAAAAATAATAAAAAAATAAAAGTAAATAAATAAATTAAAATAAAATTATATAAAATAAATTAGAAGAGTAAAATAATAATAGATTAATAAAATAAAATCAAATAAAATAAAAAAGAAAATAAAAAAATTAATGAAAATAGACAAATGAAATAAAACTAATAAAATAAAATAAAAATAAAATGAAATAAATTAAAAATAACACGAAATACAAAAATTTGAAATAAAATAAAATAATATAAAATAAAAAAGAATAGTAAAATAATAATAGATTAATAAAATAAAATAAAATAAATAAAAAAATAAAATTAAAAAAATGAATATAAAATAAAGTGAAATAAAATCAGATTAATTCAAATAAAATAAAATAAATTAAAATAAAACCAAATAAAAGAAGCAGTTTCACCCCTCCCGGCACCCCCGGAGGGTGAGAGGGAGAAATAATATAAATAAAATAATATAAAATAAAACAAAATAAAATAATATTACATTAAATTAAAAAAAATTAAAATAAAATAAATTGGATAGTGTACACTCAAATTCGACGAGTTGTATGTAGCAAATCTACCACAATTGATTTTTGTTATTATTCAAGTTTTCTAGAACAATTCGTGAACACCGCCTGTTAGCAGCAAAAATACAATGAATGGTGGGCAAAATAAAACAAGTGAGAAATGGCCAAACACAAAAAAAATAGACGCGGCCAATGGGCAACAACTTTCCGCTCGTTGATGCACAACGACAGCCGCGGCCGTCAACGACAATGCAAAATAAGTGAAAACGCACACAGTCCGGATTTGCTGCGTCGCTGTTGCACGGCGACGATAGCGGCTGATCGGCAGTGCGAAGATGCCGCGTTGGCTGCTAACGACCAACGCAAATTGCGCGCCGCACCGCATGGACTGCGTTCTCAACACACCGCCGTCGCCGCGCTGTTGCTGCTGCCGGACTTATTGGGGACTTTGCTGAATTTAGTGCATTCATCATGTAATGCGTTGCGAATTGTAATGGCCGCGTTCGCTCGCTGACTGCAGCGGCCGACTGTCTGCCTGCTCCATGTTGCCGGCGCATGTTGTACCAGGAAATGTTTAGTGCAAATGCATTGCCAATAGGCCGCGATGGCGATGATGTCTGGCTGCGACCGTCCGTCCGCTGCGGCACGACATTTGCGTCAGACATGCGGGCTACAGTTGTCAACGAATTGCAAATGTGCAGTTTTCGGCTTTTGAGATTGACGCTTGATATGCCGATTGCGACGTTCAGGACGGAGCAGTCGCTCTCTGGAGAGCAGCATAACTGTAAGATGGCAGCCAGCTTGACAAGCGCGTGGTAAATTTATGCAAATGGCGAGAAAGACGCGCCGCAAGTGTTAACATGCAAATGTTTGCTGGATGAAACAGCAGCACACGGATGAGGGGAAGTGAGGGGAGGAAGGTGCGAAACTGCAAGCAGAACTTTCACACAAACCACAACAAAGCAAGAGAAACCTTTTGGCTGGCACCACGGAAGGATTTTTGTTGCTTGAGACCGCTGAGACTAGCAGTGCGCAATCTTCCTATTCCAAGTGCGATGACAGCTGTGACAGTGTGAGGGATTTAAGACGTGACTAAGTCAAGTGCTAAGATCTGTGGCGATTTGGCCCAGATGAGAGATGAAAACATTAATTTGAAATTCAATCGGGGAAAAAGAAAGATAAAAACTGGTGTCCGACCGAAACATCTTTTTTGGGAATTTCGGTTTTTTTAATATTCGGCCGAAACCGAAACATTCTAGAAATAAAAATTAACATATCAAGCATTTTTTTCAACAAACGAATTTGACATTAAGTAAATAAAGAACAAACATAACATAAATAAATAAATACTTACTAATAAAAACAATTTATTTATTTTTTAAAAACATAAACATAAAAAAATCACCCTTTCGTACCATACTCGCTAATATTCAAAATTAAATAAAAAAAGTTTATTTACATTGGTGGCATCTAAATTACTCCTTCTTTCACTATATATCTACCATACAATAACATTTAAAAAAAATATTCTAGGAAGTTTCCGTTTCGGCCGTTCGGCAATTTTTTGGCCGAAACTGAAACCGAAACTGAATATTCAGTCGGACACTGAATCTTCAGCAATCTAAACCACTTGAAGTCAAGGTTTGACTTTGCTTATGCCTGAAAGAAATATTTGGGACTTTTTCATGTGGACTAAGACAGAATTCGAACTTCAAGCCAACGGACTTGTGATCCAATTCACTTTAAAGAATGTTGCTTTGATGTCTGTTAAGTCAGAAATAAAACCTGAAACCATCTGATTAGAGATCCATAGCCCAACTTCCATGATTTCACAAACTGTTTTAAGATTATTAAATGAAATTCTTAAGAACTTGAGAAAGCTTCAAAGATTTAAGATAACCTAAATTTTAATTGCAAGTGTAACCAAACGATTCAAAGGTTTTTTAAAGTCTTTTTAAACCAGGTCCATGTCTACGTATCCACGTTTGCTACATGTAGTGCACCCAGTGGCGCACACAAAGGGGGTTCAAACCCCAAATGGTATTGGGCTCAAAAACTGTTCTCAACACCCCTCCCCCTGCCCTGAAAATTTAGTTCTCTGTGCGCCACTGAGTACCTGGAGGACACTGAGTTAAGTGTGCTTTAAAATTCTGGATTAGCCCACGTACAACGACCGGAAAGCACATTTCAACTTAAAGTACATGAATGAACCAAATTTTAGGTCAATCTGACTTCAACAATTTTGTTCGTAGCGTGGCACTCGATCACTGGAAGACACTTTCAGAGACTCAGTCTACTGTTTAATGACTACTGTGGGTTGATTGATGAGCAGCCAGACCGTCTACACCTCGTTTGTCCCAATTTGTTTTAGCTCGGAGTTGACTCTGTAATGTTAGATCCCATTCCTTGTGAGCTTTGATAATGAGACGAGGGAGTCAAAAGACTCTGAGAGCACTTAATTATTGTAAAGACAGCTGAAGACAGTTGAAAACTTGACAAAATAACGGGCCTGGTGAGAAAGAATGCGAATGCCATTAGTGTCCTTGATTCCACAAAAATTCGTAGTTTCTTGTTGGCGTTACTGATCGGTCAAACTTCTTTCTATAATTCCCTTCTTGGTGTCACTTTAATTTTTTTTATTCCTTCTTATTTTACATTCATTCTTTTAATTTATTTTTACATTCATTCTTTCCCTTCCTACTGACTACTCTCTTTTATTTTAAGTTTTTTAACTATTGTTAATGATTTTTTATATTTATAACTACAGTTTCCATCCAATGTACTTTATACAGATTCGAAATAAATAAATAAATTAATTCTATCTTCTTGGACTGATTTTTGTTTTATTTTATTTAATTTTTTATTTTATTTATGTATTCAGTCTAAAGTTAAATTACTTCCAGACTATGGAAAACAATTACTTCTTAAGTTATTAATTAAAAAGACCAAATAAGGTTAATGTAAGTTGGTTTACTAAGAAATTTACACTCGACTTAATTCTAACAATTCTAATTAGCTCAACTCTAACATTCAAATTCACTATTTTTACAAGCAACACAAAACCAATAAACCACGACAGCAACTAAAAGAACCAAAATTTTCCAATAATAAATCTATAAAGTACACAACTTTTTATAGAAACTCAACGCAAAGCCACATAAAGATCGACAGTTCAAAAGGTTAGATTACTGACTGTCAAGTCATAATTACTGAAATGTTTGGTTGTCAACAAGCGGCTGATAAACTTGGGAAAAAAATGAATAAACTGCCTTCTGACAATAAAAAAAATAAAAATAAAAAGAGCGACAAGCAAGTGTCAGAAGATCAACAACAAAAACAACAACAACATTAACAAGGAAACCAACCAACACAATCGCTGAGAAAATGTCACTTCAAGTCAAGTCACTGCTGTCACACAGTAAATTTATGTTTTATTTTGGCCACACATTCGAAACACTGTGGCAACACCATGGCAGCCGAAACAGCAGCAGCAACAATTGCCAACGCCGAAGCGTGTCAAACAGCCGCAAGCTACGTGCGAGCACAGTGAGGAGGAAAACAACAGCAGAGGAGACACCTGCTGATTGTAACGCGGCCGATGTTGATAATGTTGTTGCTGTTCAACAGCTGCGACGGCGACCAGTGCTGCTGCTGCTGCTGTTTGCCATTTGCCAACGCAAGATTGACGCCTGCCGCCTGCAACAACAACAACAACAACGCCGCTATGTGAAGTATGGCATTTGACAAATGTCACAACGCTTGCCACAAGCCAGTCAGCCAGCCAGCCAACTAACCGCAACAATAAAACCAACAACCAACGGCAGCGGCGACAATTGTTGCAATGCGGCGAGCGTTAAGCAAACAACAACAAAAATTCCACAGAGTTTTTCTGCTTCATTTGCGCGTTTTGACGAAACATTTCCTTTAACGTCAGAAAGTTGTTTTTGTTGCGATGGCGTTAGGCGATGAATTGGTGATTGTTTGTTGTTGTTGTTGTTGCATTTTGTTGCAGCATGCACTCGCTCGCATTGATTTATGTGACGGTAGCGTCTGCTTGCAGTGTTGGTGTCATCATCATCACCGCCAGCAACGTATTTGGTGCACAACTCTGCACGCCTGTTGCGCCTGACGACGCTTGCGCAGTCGCTGTCACCGACGCCAGCGTGGCAGCCATTTTTCGGCACAATCGTGGCTGTCGGTGTTGCGCGGCCGACACGTTCAGAAGCGCGTGGAAAATTGTTTTCACTCTTACCAAATGTCAGTTGTTGTTGCTGTTGTTTTGTCGTCTATTACACTTATTGTTGTCATTTGTTGTGTTTTCATTGTGCAGCATTTTTAAGACAAAGGTGCCATCGTGTCGTATTTGCATTCAATGTGGCAACGATGAATAATGACGACGACGACACCGCCGCCGCCGTTGCTCTTTCACCCTCAATTTGAATTTCCCTAATTTGGTTTGCGTGCAGTTTTCGACCAGCGCTTTGCCAACCAATGACTGATCGCTGATTTAATTTGTTTTTCCCTATTCAACGATTTGTTTTTGTATCAGTTTTTCCTTGCAACATGGTTGTAAAAAGTTGTAGTATTATGCAAATGGTTTGTAGTTTTCATTGGCGATGCAATAAATAAATCTATGTAGGCATTCGAGCACGCAGGGTCCAAGGCACACAATCGCAATAAATTAATGTCTGTGAAATGTCAGCCAAGTGTCGATTAATCAAAAACTTCTTGCACCAGAGAAACGTGATAGCACTAAACAGCGGATATATAAATAGATATGTGTTCGCTTCACTTGATCGAGGCGGTGTCGTTTGTAAGTGAAAGCTTCAAGTTAAGCACAAGAAACCAAAAATCGTATTCCCAATGAACTGTATTTCCATTTTTTGAACAAATTTAAAAAGGTTTTCTGACGGACAGGGAAACAAATTGTGGAATACTTAAATCTACTGACATACAACTGTGTTCTAGGTCACTGAGATATGCCGGGAAACTGCACAGCAGATGAACTGTCCAGACTAGGCATAACTAAGGAGCAGTCTTCAGAATTCGCTGTCTTAGGTACTTGCAAGCTGGCGATAGACAAAAGCTGCCAATATTACAGGGGCAGCCTTTGAAGTAGACATGACAACAGATCTGGTCTAAACTGGATTGGAAGCGTACCAGAAGTCTGCTAAACCTCAGAAGAGGAACACCCAGAGTTGTCGAGGTACTCTCTGGTCACTGCATCCTTGGCCGCTATTATTCGTTAGAATACTAGGACTGGGTCTTCATCAGGTCAACGATTGCTGCCCAAGCTGCAAAGACGTATAGGAGGAAGAAACTATGCTGCACTTAAATACTTTGCACCTGGACTGCCCGTTTGCAGGATACGTGAAACACATCTACGGTTTAATCATATCGCCAACGTATCGGTGATCGAGACTAATGACCTAATAACTTATTTAGAATGGTTTCAGACCTACTAATTCAAAGACGCTAATGTTCCAGAGGAATCATAACAATGGGCCAAATTTGGCACAACTTTGAGAGCTACCTAAATCTTTCGAAACTTAGCTGGCCGGCCTCGATAGTTCAGCGGGTAGCGCGCTGGCTTCTCATACCGAGGTCCTAGGTTCGATTCCTAGCTCGAGCTGGTGAAACACTTGTCCACTGCTATCGCTATCCACATGAAGCAGATTAGTTACAAGAATCGCACATGTGCAGGCAATGGCAAAATCTCCAAGTCGGCGTTAAACTGTAGATCCCCTTTCCCTGCTGGAAAAACAGTGTTGCATACACATTTCAAAAACGGGTGAAATATGTGGTATCACAATGAGCCTCATGAAAGGCTTCCGAGTGCATCTCTTACAGAGGCAGCCACCATAACCTAACCTAACCTACTTAACTGGCTTAACTGAAACTCTAATCGACATTATGTAAACCAAAACAACAACTGCCCCAATACTTATAGCATCTCTGGCGGCGACAATTGAAATTCTGTGATGTTCCAAAATTGCTAATTTTTCTTAGTTTTCTACACTCAAAACATGGTTCAACACTTCGTGAAGCCTAGAATTGAAATGACTATATAATTAAGAAGGCGCAAAGATCCAGTCATCTAATCACTGCATGCTATCAAGTGGCTACTACAATTTACCTCGTTACAAAAACAATCTTTACTAAGCATTGCTCTCAAGAAATGTGAGATCTCATTATTGATATAATAAGTCCATGAGGCTGAAAAAGAATATAAAATATGCAGTTCGATTCTTCTTCAATATCGGTGGTTTAAATTATCATATCGACGTTTATTGAAAACTTATTTGAATTGAAGTTTAAAATCAAAATTAAAAATGTATCTCTTACAAAATTTCGATGTGAGGAGATAGTTTTCAAAAATCTTTCTTGCTACTTAAATATTGTTGTTATTTAAATATTTAGTATTTTATTTAAAGATACTCTTAAGATTGCAAACTTTTCGAAAGACCCAACAAAAACTCTATTGGGTTAGGGTGTTGTATGAAAAAAAAAACGTGATTTTAAAGGCCTATTGACTTTAAAATTGGTGAAAACTCCAAATCAAAAAAAATTTACACTTTTAATTTTAAAAAATCCAAATATAATGGGGTCAACGATGGGAGTAAGAGTTTGTAAGGGGGGGGGGGGGCCTGATTTATTGGGCCCATTGACTTAAAACTTGCTAGTAGTGTATATATGTAGAGCGGATTGATTCACAACGCGGCTTACAAACCGACTACGAACTGAGAGCGACCATGATGAGAAAAAAGTTAAGAGAAGAGAATGAGAAGTTGTCACGTAGCCATCCATCGAAGAAGTCTAGTCCGTGGACCATCAAAACGTTCTTTGGATAATTAAAATTTCTACTTACTCGCAATTATAAAACTCCTATGAACATATAGCCATAACATTTCGTCTTGGCTGTTATTTCAGCAAAAAAAGTATATTACAAATCATATTTTCTTAACCTTTAATTAAACACTTAACTCACTTAACCTCTATTTCACACCGAGCTGTCATCAATCTTGGTTCACAGCTGTGTGCCACATTTTCAATTCACAACAACAGCAACAAAAGACTGCCAAGTGTTTAAAAACTCATCAACAACTTAATAACAGTTAATAAAATTCATTAAAAAGTCCAAATATTTAAATTGCATAAGCCAAACAAATTTCATAGAAAAAAAAAGTAAAAAATGTATCGAAAACCAGAGTCAAGCGAAGCACGTTTTCGTGCCGTGAATTGAAAACTCTGACAAATTTAACGCAGCAGTCGACAGACAGACATACAGACTGTGTCAGGGAAGCGAATGCGTTTGGCACAAATGCTGCCAACTTTGGGTTGTTGTAAGCGGCTTAAATGAAGACAAATTAATAACCAATAAAATTACAGTTTATGCGCATAAAATGAAAACATTTGATAGTTAAACTAATGCAAAATGTGTTGTAAGCGGCGCTTTTAATATATGGAAAGCCGGCTTTGCATGGAGCGATGAGAGCATAAGACACACTTGGCGAGATGAACAACAATGGCAACAAGTTGACCAATGAAAGACCAACGAATTGTATAACAAAGGAAAAAGTGCCTATTTGCATATGAAGAGCGCAGTGTATAAGAAAATAATGAATAAATTGCTGGTTAGGACAAGAAAACTTTCAGCAAGTTTTTGCTTATACAAGTGAACTGCTAAGCATTGTGGCACCTCTGTTTGAATGCTTCCATGTCGGACCACATCAAATGCACCAATAGCCAACAATAACCAATAATCCCCCTTCCGCCTCAAGAAACGATCAGAAACGTTGGTCAGCGCGCGAACGCGTCCAACACGGAAGCCTAATGACCATCAACAACAACAACAGCCAGGCGGCCACCTTCAACGAGCTATTGGCTCTCACCCCTCAGAGCTGCACCAAAGCGCGTCAATAATCATGCTAATAGTTTCCTCAAGGCTTACAACAACAACAACAAAGCCATAGTAAACTATTTTAGCC
The DNA here is from genome assembly GCA_963668005.1 of Melieria crassipennis. Lineage (NCBI taxonomy): Eukaryota > Metazoa > Arthropoda > Insecta > Diptera > Ulidiidae > Melieria > Melieria crassipennis. Next base: position 122,348,795 of record OY764962.1, read on the forward strand.
AATAATTTATGGTGGCGCCCCTCACGTGCGCACAGTTCGAGCAACAAAAACGTGAACTACTTTCGATTATGTCGCAGCGAAAATGTTCAACGGCTCGCGGGAGGAGGGGGGGTGAAACAACGGCCGACAATTGTTTGTCGAACGCGTGTCGCCTAATGGCTGCCACAACACAAACCACCACACACAAAGCACAACAAAAAAAGAAAAAAAAAAACGCAGAAACATGAAAATTCATTGAATGCCGTAATTTTTAATAACACAAACTGTGCGCTGCAGTGTTTTTGTTGCTATTGTTTTGCAAAATGTTGCTAGGCGACTGGAAAAAATCACTTTTAAATTGACTTAAAAAGCGCCTTGTTACAACAAAGGAGTGAACGAAATACTAAAGAAAAAAATTGTGTCATGCAGCAACATTTCCTTGAAGCGACAGCAGTTAGACAAGTTGCAAACAAAAGCGTGGAAAAAAATTGCATGATGCAAGAAAGATGCAAAATTTAAGAAAAAGAAAATTTAAGAAACTATAAATTTTGGTATAACTTGGCAGCACTTTTCATTAGTTTATTGGGTGAAATTAAGGGAAATATTCGATAAAAATATTCATAAAATTCTGTTGGGCGCATAACAATTCTAAAGATGATTTTTATTGTGATTGATGGAATTTTGATGATGATTTGATTTGATTGATTTTATTGATTTGATATGATTTGCATTTTTGATATGATTTTTAATTTTTCCAGGAGCCATTTTCGAACGAAAGAAGGGAAATATTCGACAAATATATTCATGAAACTCTGTTGGGCGCTTAATAGTTCTGTAGATGATTTTTATTGTGATTGATTGATTTTTGATGATAATTTGATTTGATTGTTTTGATATGATTTGTATTTTTGATATGATTTTTAATTTTTCCATTTTTCGAGAAGCCATTTTCGAAGGAAAGAATAGGTGAACGTGTTGAATAGATATTCTGGGTAATAAATAAATACAGGATGTGTTGTGCTTTGGAAAGTTAAGTCTTTTGCTGATATCCAGTGAAACTTTCATGACATTTTGTTCACTAGAAGCATAGTTATGGCGTCTAAAGTGACAGTATGTTTGTGTCATTGGCACAAAAATGAGAAACGAACCAAAAATTAATATGAAGTTTGGTTCTAAATTTGATGAAACTGTTACCGAAACATTTCAATGGATGAACCAAGTTTATATTGATGATTATGGCAGAGTTCATGACTGGATAGGCGATTTAAAAATGTTTGATTTTGTGGTCATCATTCAGATTCCATCAAAACTGTGAATTCATCAAAGCTCAGTCAAAATCTTTATTGAAATTCTTGAAACTCAGGCTTAGAACTTAAGTTTAGATGATTAAATCTATGAATTCATAGCATTTCAGCCGAAAATTTTAGCTATCAAAAGTTGTGTCACATCGATTGGGACTTGTGACTTTGATGATTTGATTGAATGACTTGATTTTTTTACTGAATAATAATATAATAATTTTAACCATCAAGCACTTTCCGTTTTCGCCTGATTGAGAATCGTGCGATTTTTACCTTTACGAAAAAAGCATTTTCCAATGAATGAAAAGCGTTTTGGTGACTTAGAAGCCAACCAAAAGGCTCAAGGACATTGCGATCGACGATCTAAAACACTTATTCGACTGAAGCTAATAATTTGAATAAAATATATCAGTGTTGCTAAAACAAACCATAACAAAAGTGAGTACCAGTTCTGTTTACTTTGGAGCGCATCGATTATATTAAATTTTGTATGTCATACATGTTTTTACAAGCTTCAAACCAAACCCAAAGTGATTCCGGACACCTCCAAGCTGTGGTCATCACCTTTTCACATAACACTAAACACTTTAATTTTCTTTTGTAAGCGGCCTTTTTGAAGTGCTTAGCTGCTGAACTTGTATTCATTTGCTTGTGTCTTGCGGAACAGACTAAAGTTTTACATAATCGTGAACACATTGTCTGGGTAAAACGACCTCCAAGTTGTTTTGCGGGTTTCTTTTTCCCTCTCTAATGGTTACAGCCGTGACGCGGTCTTTTCACGCGTTTCATATTTTCTTTGGTGGATTTAATTACAAATTATGTTGAACATTGCAGCAAAGGTGAACAATTCGGTTAAAGCTTCTGAGAACTGTTTCTTTTTATGGACCTAATGAAGGCATAATGGTTAATCTAATCTAACCAAAAACCAAGTTCGAATGCGTGTAAATATTTGCTTCGTATACAAAAAAAAAATTCAATTTCCATCTCCAACTCAAGTCTGACTTCATATTGAACAACCTGAGGGCAACAACTTCAAAGCGAAATAAACGAGCAAAAAAATTACATCGAGGGATAGGAAAATACGATGGCCTAGCAAAAAATAAATGAGATATTTTTTGTAGCTGTCGAAAAATGATTTATGTGACAGCAACTACATACAACAAAACGGCGGCAACAGTGTCAGCGCACTATATGAACGACCGATTATGGCATCGGCGACATTATAAAACTTGACATCAATGCTATAACTTTATTGCTTCTTTCTTTTGTTGTTGTTGTTGGAGCTTTGTGTCCATTTACACGCCATGACATAAAAGCCAACAAAGCCCAGCCCAACACAATGAAAAATGAGAAAGACACAAACCAACCCCAACAACAACAATAAAGAAGTGATCACAAAACGATTTTGATGAAGATTGCGCACATTGTAAATTTGATTGTTCGCCACGGCCGCCCCCCCCCCCACCCTTTCCCCATGTCTAACTTGTTTGCTGGCCTTTTTAGCTTTGTTGTTATTTTTTTTAGTTAGCCCTCAGAAAGCGTTGCAACATTTTCCAAGTGCAGCCAAACACAAACCAACTAAAGCAAATCTCCAGCGCACATCGATTGTCCCGACTGACTGACGAACTGACTGCCGTTGCATTGAGAGAAAAACATAAATTACACTTTTACTTTCGTTTTGGCGATTTTTGTTTTTTCTTGTGTGCTTCTTCTTGTTCCGCTGCTGCCGGATTTGTTTTGCTGTTCAGCGTTGTTTATTTTTCAGAGTTGAACAAAAACATTTCTTACCGTTTACGGTTCAATTGCAGCCATGGCGCACGCAGGGCCCCAACGAATGGCCAACTGTCAAGACAAATTAACAAAAGCAAATCACAACAGCCGCAGCAGCAAAATGGCGCACAAGAAACTACAAGCAGACCAGCGACGAAAAGGGAAAACTGGCATTGAGTGAAAATTCAAAGTGACAGCATTTAAAACAGCCGTCGCTGCACTTTTACTTACTTGCCACACGGCAATTACGGCTCAAAAAATATCACAAAACCGGGAAGTAATTGCGCTGAAAAAATTGATTCAGTGTCAGCCATCAATAAGCGCCAAAATTGACATTGTAACAGGGCCTAATTAATGGACGGCCGCCAGTTGACCAACTCACATTCAACATAAATGTCAACTTTTCGCCAAATCCCTCTCACTCACTCATTCACTCACTGAGCGAGCTACTCCTCGCTCTCTCTCTGCCGTTCGAGCTCTGGGGATGTGTTAAAAAATTGTCAAGTCCGCTGGTGGCATTTAAATGAAAGCAAATCGGCCAGTTGGGCTGTGATTTAGGCCGGCGCGGCTCGTTTGTCCGTTGGCCGTTCAATTCGGCTGACCATTTATATTTTTTAGTTGACAATTTTTCAATTTGTTTAGAGCGTTTGCTGCATGTTGGCGACATTCACAATTTGGATACATTTTCAGTTTTTACCGACACCTTTCATTCAAACTCTTACTGGCGAACACGATGACAAAGATTTAGTTGAACTCCAATAAACCATGAGTGAACTGAGTAGTAAATGTTTTGACATTTGAAAAGTGAACAGCGTTCAATAATTAGTGAAAGAAATTATTAGCAAAATAATTGGGGCTGAAAATATTTTAAAACTTTTGCAAAACCCTCAAACAATCGATTTCATTTCTAAGAGAAATGAGAGGTTCAAAGAAGGTAAAAGCATTATAAGGGATGAAGACAATAAGAATGAAGAGAAGAGAGAGAAGGAAAGAGAGAAAAAAAGAGAGAAAGAAAGAGAGATGCTAACAAAGAAGGGAATCAATAATTTTATGAAAATTGTTTACCTTTGACGAAATCTTTTATCAAAGGAAGGAAGGATAAGATATTTCAAAACCTTCACAAGATAATTTTATTCAATTTTATTCCATACTTACCAAAAATAAGGCGCTCAAAGGCAAAAAGAGAATGAACAAAAAGAAAAGACGAGGAAAAACATTTACAAAAAAAATTAGGCTTGGTGAAATTTTTTGTTAGAAGAATTTGAAAGAAAACTTTTTCAAAACCTTTGCAAGACCTCAAAAAATCGATTTCATTTTTACAAGAAAGGATATGTATAAGAAAATCGAAAAGAGAACAAGAGAAAAAGAAGGAAAACGGAGGAGATAAATTAACTTTGAAAAAATTTTAGTCCTGATAAAATATTTCCTCTAATAAATTGATTTTATCCTTAAAAGAAACGAAGTGTTCAAGAAAGGCAAAAAGGGAACAAGGGAAGAAAGAAGCGGAAAAGGAGGAAATAAATTGATGAACAAATTAATAATAAAATAAATGTATGGCAAAATTTATTGTTAGATAAGGAAGAAGGAGAATCATTTCAAAATGTTTTCAAGTCCTCAACAAATCGATGTCATCCTTAAAAAAATATTGTTCAAGAAAAGCAAAAAGAGAACTAGGAAATTAATATAAAATGGGAAGGGGTAGAGGAAGAAAACATTTTATGAAAATTTTTTAGGCTTAACGAAATTTATTGTCAGATGAAAAAGAAATTTAATAATTCCAAAACTTTTGCAACTTTTTATTTCATTTTTAAAAAAGAAATGATGAGCTCAAGAAAGGCAAAAAGAGAGCAAAGAAAGTGAGAAGGGGAAGACATTTATGAAATTTGTTTAGGCTTGATGAAATTTATTGTCAGATGAAAAAGAAATTGAATAATTCCAAAACTTTTGCAAGACGCTTACAATAAAAAAAAATTATGTGTTCAAGAACGGCAAAAAGAGAACAAAGAAAGTGAGAAGGGGAAGAAATTTATGAAATTTTCTAGGACTGACGAATATTATTGTCAGATGAAGAAGAAAGCAAAGCATTTCAAAACTTCTGCAAGATCTCAGCAAATCGATTTCATTCTTTAAAAAAACATTATCTGTTCAAGAAAGGCAAAAAGAGAACAAGCGAAGAGAAGGAAAAGGGGAGAGAAATAAATATAAAAAAAATATTTTATGCTTAGAGAAATATTTAGTTAAGCAAACGCGAAAGCAAACTGTTTCAAAACTTTTGCAAGATCCCAAAAAAATTTATTTTATTTTTACAAGAAAAATGTTCAAGGAAGGGGATAAAGAAAGGACATGGAAGTGAGATGTGGAAGGAACGAAATTGGTGAAAATTTTTAAGGCTCGACGAAATTTTTTTCTTAAATAATAATAGATTGACCAAAGAAAACTATTTCAAAACTATTGTACGACCTTAAAAAAAACAATGATTTTATCTTGACTAGAAATAAGTGTTTAAAAAAAGGCAAACAAAATTATAATTACAAAAAAGGTAAAAAAATCGAAAAGTTTATTGAAAAGAACAGCAATTAAATTACCAAAAGTTTAAGAAAAGAATTCAAAACCATTTCCGAAGGTTAAAAGAAAACGATTTAATTTTTGAAGAGCGATATGAATAATCGTTTCGAGCTTTGATTAGTGTTGAGATGCTGGCTTGGACATGTCTGCCGTATGAAAGATGAAGCTGCAACAAAAAAGATGTTCGAACAGTTGGAGGTCAACGGCGAAGAGTGAGACCATGTTTCTAGTGGAAGGATCAAGTTAAGGACGCTTTATCATCTCTTGGTGTGACCAACTGGAGAAGGCGCGCCTGGAGAAAACTTTTGGCTGCAAGCCCTAACCCTATAACGGATTGTTACGGCCAGTTATGTAAGTAATGAGGTACGTACACTTTGGAATAGGTTTAAAACGAAACGAAGGCAAATAAAAAAATTGCTGGTGAGCAAAAGTAACAAAAAAGTTAAGAAAATAAAAAGCAACTTTTATTCAAAAATTATTATTAAATTATTAATTTATTATTAAGTTATTTAATATTAATTTATTAATTATTAAATTATTAATTATATTCAAAAATTAAGTAAACACTGGAATAAGTTAATTGTTGCATGTGTTTTTGAGCACCAAAGTTTTAAATTTCTAAAAAAAAATTGCATTTACCTGGCAACACAACAATCACAGTTGAAATGCAGCAAGAATCCAAACAACAACAACAAATTACTGCTTGGCACTTACAACCTATTAAACGCTGTGTAATTTTCTCGAAAAATATAGGCTAAACACACATTGCTGCCACACACCAGGCAAAATAACAACAAATACGACAACAACAAAAACACACGAAACACACCAGGCCCGACGTCTGCCGTCCATTACCACTGGCCGCCCACGGGCTGTGGCGCAAAATACATGACTCAATTGAAGTAAAACAGCAACAGAGAAGAATGCGCCAAACAACAACATCAATAATGCCAATAACAATCGAACAACAACAGCAACAACAACAATAACATTTAGCACACGACTGCGTTATAAAGATAGAAAATTAGAGCAGTGGGATGATTGGCAGACATGATCGATTGATGCAAACGATTGAATTTATGTCGAACATAAGTGCGGACAAACTGCCGCTGACGGTGGGACGAACGAACGAACGGATCACTCGTGCAGCGGCCAAAGGAGTTGCGGCAATTTTCGACACGATCGCAGCGCATTGTTGCTGCTCATTTGAGTGGTGTTGAACCGTTGACTGGGCACTTGGACTGCGGCGCACACTTTACACCAGAAATCCACTGAGATCATGGCAATTTTTAACACTTTTTCTTAAAAAAAATAAAGAATAATGTGCTACAAAAAAGCCAAAAAGTGAGCAAAATAGCTGCAGGCGCTGCTCTAATTTTCACAAAAATATTCTGAAAATGAAATGCCGTAAAAAATGTTTTGCTTACAACCGATCGCGCGATGATCGCCGATTGAGCTGAAAGTGATGTGCGATCAATGTCTGAGTGCTGATTACTTGCCTGGGTACATTAGTAACCAGTCTTGAAATATTCACAACAAAGGACATCCAGCTTGAGACCTGAATGTCTTATCCTATAAAAACTTATACAAACGGTTTTCACTAAAGCAACACAGACCTAAGCTCCGAAAATCTCAAAATGCAGTTAAAGCCCAGCAACAGCATCAGTGCTGCCAGATCGCTGCAATATATCGGGTGTTTTTTTTAGAGGTATAGAACTTCGAATTGAAATAAAACACAAGAAAATCGTTTTAATGTCCATCAATTTGGCTTTATTGGAAGGATAATTTTATGCCATTAATGTTTAAATATGATTTCGGGCATGTGGCCGCCGCGGCTGGCTCGAATAAAGCCAATTCTACAGGTCCAATTTTCAATCACTTTTTCGAGCATTTGGGGCCGTATGTCGGCAATAACGCCACGAATGTTGGCTTCCAAGTCCCCTAACGTTTCTGGTTTGTTGGCGTAGACGAGCGACTTCACATATCTCCAAAGAAAATAATCCAATGGTGTCAAATCACACGATCTTGGTGGCCAATTGACAGGTCCATTCCGCGAAATTATGCGCTCATCGAATGTTTCCTTCAATAAATCGATTGTGACGTGCGCTGTGTGGTATGTAGCGCCGTCTTGTTGGAACCACAACTCATCCACATTCATGCCATCCAATTCGGGAACAAAATAGTCGGTTATCATGGCTCTATACCGGTCTCCATTAACGGTAACTGACTCCTCTTCTGACTGGGTCCTCTTCAACATTTTGCTCTACAGCGGCAATTGTTTCTTCGGTGCGCACTGTTCGACGTCTCTGCGGATAGAGTAAACGTAGTGCGAAAACGACCCATGGTTAACCGGATTAATTGCTCTGATGGACGATTATGTCGACCATAAAATGGACGGAGCTTGCGGTAAACTTCGCGAACTGAACCATTATTTTCGAAATAGATTTGCACGATTTGCAAGCGTTGTTCTTTTGTCAACCTGTTCATGATGAAATGGCAAACCAAACTGAACATAAATGACATTAGAGTTGCCAGATTTGACCATAAAATGCCAGTTTTATCTCTATTCGAAAAACAAACCTCTAAAAAAAACACCCTATACAATCGTTTTTCTTTCGAAATATTTAGCCCACAACATTTCAATTGTCTGCACCTGCAGTCGCTTTTGTTGATACGTCAAAGTGTTTTGCTCTTATTACAACAACAAATTGTTGCAATTTATAAATGTATGGAGCACACAAAGGCGCACATGTTGTTGTTTTTTTCTTACGAAAAATATTAACTTTTTTTCTTTTAAGAAAATTTTCCATTTTTCACACAGTTTTTTTCGCCGTTACTTTATAAAGTGTGTAACTTAATGAATACGTGTTGCAGCAAAAATTGTGTTGTTGTTGTTGTTCTTGTTGCTGTTATTTTATTTACCGTTTCGCTAATAGAGCATAAATTTCAATTTGCTCTGTGCACCAGTGTCGGCGTTGTTTTAATGATATTTGTTGGCGTTTTTATTTTCCTTCCACTAACTTGTTCGGCTTCATTAAAACTGTGTAACTTATTTTGGTTTTCAGTGCTTTTGAGTGAACAATAAAATTATGAACAGATGATGATCTTAAGTTTTTAGCAACTGCAGATGGCAATTGGTGAGATGTTTTGTGTTGCAGACGCTGTCGAGTCGGTAGTAATTAGAAACAGGAAAAATGCCCACAATTGACACACATTGGTTCGAGGAAGTTTCCAATGAATTAATAAAAATGTGAGGTAACGCAGTGCAAAGTGTAAGAGAACAGACGCCAAAAGAATATGTTTACTTATTTCAAGTCATCTGAGTGAGTGAGGCGATTTAACTTGGAGACTCGACCAAAGGAATTTAGATACTCTGTAACAAAAATCCGTAAACCGTGGGCGCTCTCAAATCTGATTTCTTATACAAAATGAGGCAGCTAAGAGAGGCCTTACTTGACTTTCTTACGGTACGCCTATCGTTTTTCTGACTGAAGGAGATTACGAAACTAGAAACCAAGTGGCTATCGAAGTCTTGAGTTCGATACTGATTTTTTATGGAATTCATACCTCTTTTGAGACTGGAAAATGTCTCGAAAGAGTAGTCTCTTTTCTGGCTGGTGGTTGTTTTAAAGATAGAAGTCAAGTGCCTACCGAAGCCTTGACGTTGCATCTTGATGGCTTACCGGAACACATATCTCTTTCCTAGATGGTCCTCCTCGTCTTAAAAGTAAAAACCAAATGGCTGCCGAAGCCTTGAAGTCTTGACTTACGGGAACACATATCTCTTTCCTAGATGGAGGAGGTCTTAGAAGTAAAAACCAAATAGCTACCGAAGTCTTGAGGTTGCATCTTGCTGACCTACCGGAAAACATATCTCTTTCTTAGCTGGAGGAGGTCTTAAAAGTAAAACCCAAATGGCTACCGAAGTCTTGAGGTCGCATATGACTGACTTACGAAACCCATATCTCTTTTCTGGTTGGATGAGGCCTTAAATGTAGAAGTCAAGTACCTAAAGAAGTCTTGAGGTTGCATCTGACTGACTTACCGGAACACATATCGCTTTTCTGGCTGGAGGTAGTCTGAAACCTAAAAACTAAGTGGCTACCGAAGACTTGAGGTCGCATCTGACTGACTTACGGAACTCGCATCGCTTTTCTGGCCCGAGGTGGGATCAAAGCCAGAAGCCAAGTGCCTACTGAAGTCTTGAGGTCACATCTGACTGACTTACCGGAACACATATCGCTTAAAGGTATTAAAGATAGAAGCCAAGTACCTACCGGAGTCCCAAGACAAAGTGGTAACTGGCGGACTGGCTAAAAGAGGTCTCGAAAGTAGAAACCACATCACTATCCAAGCTACGAGATCAAATTTGACTGACTTACGGAATCGATACCACATTTCCGTCTAGAGATGGTCTCGAAATTGGAAGCCAAGTGGCTACCGAAGTGTTTAGAACTCATATCGCTTTTCTGGCTCAAGTCGGTCTGGCTGACTTACGAAACAAATATATCTTTCCTGGTTGAAAGAGGTCTCGAAAGTATAAACCGCTTTTTTGGCTGGAGGTGGTCTCGGAATTAAAATCCAAGTGGATACTCTGGAGTCGCTATTGGTTTCCTTACGTACCCGTATATCTTATCTGGTTAGAATGGCTGAATCAAAGCTATTTAAATAATCGACCTATATTAAACATTTGCTGATTTTATGTTTACTTTGGGATTAAGTATTTTGTACATACATTGCTCACTAATTTCTGTCTCAATATTTTACAATCTAATCATATTTGGACGTAGCTGAACGTGCCCACACATGTTTTCCAAGTCAGAATTACAATGTCTTCCTATTACATAAATACTCAGATTGTTGAATGGTCTCCTTGCGGAAATTTTCCTTTGGTTCAAGTCAGTCAAATCTTTATAAATTCTTTCTTAAAAATTCCTTGAATTAACCTTTGTATCCTTTCAGAACCAATTGCATGCTTCACATTAATACTTGAAAAAACTTTCCAGTAGCTTATCTGTGAGTTTAAAATTCCATCAAACTTTTTCACCCCAGAACTTTTAGATCCGAAACCATAAACACTTAGCCAAACCATTTTAACAATTAAAAGCAAAATAAATAAATTCCAGCACCAAAATAACTCAACACATAGCCGAACAACTGACAGGTGCCTGATTAACACTGCTCCGAAAAAGGCTTGACACATGGTACATACATGCGTCAATGTGCTGCTCGAAAGATGCTCAAAGCACCGAAATAGCAAAGTTTCTATCGATTCGAAGCGAGATGCACACAGTAGCGCCGAATGAACCACTTGTCGAACGTGTAATTTGCCGCTTCAGACACACTCGTCGAGGGAACATTTCGAGAACGCATTGAACTTGAAGTACTTTGGCGCTGTCAAAGCAGAACAAATAACTATTCGACGAGCGGCAAAGCAGAAGAGATTTTTAAATAGATTTTAAAATAGAATTCAAAATAGAAAGAATTGACTTTCATTTGTCTTCGGGGCATGAAGTTGTCGGGCTTGTTTTGCGTACAATTTCATTTGTTTCTATTTAGATGCAGAGATCGTGACGCTTCAATGCAGTGAGTGATGCTTTTGCTGTTGAAAACTTGGTCTTTTTTTTTGTATTTTCTGATTCACGTACGTCTTCGCTGCGGCCATTTCAAGTCGAGTGCTTTCAAGTTCGAGTGGTATGTGTGTGTGTGTGTGGTTTTATCTCGTTCTCACTGCCCTTTTTATCTCGCACTGTCGAGTCGAGTGGAGTGGAGGCTCATCAAATGTTTAGTTGGCATCATTTAACGACAACTTAATCGCTGATAATGCGATTTTATGCGTCTGTGTTATTAGCTTAAAAAGCGAATTGAGGTCAACGGCGCTCATTAAACCGTTAACGCGCTGCGCATTTAGTTCTAAGCATAAAGATCGAGCATAGGTTTTGATATGCGGTTGTAAAAATTTGAATTTTTACTAATTTGAAAAGAATGTATTCGTTTGAATGTGTGTGTGTGTGACTTACCGCCGCTGAGCTTTTCTTGCGCAGCAAACCGTCGAGCCAAAGTTGCACCTCGAACGCTTTCAGATAGAGCAAGTGATATTTTTTCTGCAAGCGCTCCCAGTAGCTGCTGCCGCCTTCACTTTTGCCGCTGCTGCAGAATGTTGTGGCTGTGTTTGCTGCTGCCGATCGACTGCTGCTTGCCGGACTTGTCAGTGTTGTGGACAATGTCAGCGATGTGTCCGCTGGTGATGTGGTGGCCGATGTGTTAATGCCACCAGGCTCAATGCCGCTGCTGCTGCTGCTGCTGTTATTTTTGTTGTTGACGTTGATTGCAGCGACAATTGCTGTTGGTGTAGTTGGGCTGGGTTCGTCGTCCGTCGATGACAGCGACGAATTGTTGCATTCGGCAATTGTTGTCGAGCTGGTGTCGTTGCTGCTCAGCGACAGCAACTGCTGCTCTTGCTCGAGTTCCAGCTGTTCTTGTTCTTGTTGCTGCTGCTGTTGCAGTAGTTTTTGCTGCTGCTGCTCCCTTTCGGATGCGGCTCGTATGCAGGCGCTCACTACACGGTCGTGCGATACGATTTCATGGTACAACACCTGAAAGCAAAAGAAAGGCAGAAACGCGTTTAAAAGGCGATCGTCATACGAAAACGCTTACGTAAAGCATCAATAAGCGAGTAGTAGTAAAACTCGATGGGCTAATAGTGGCCAAGGTGCCATACAAATAAACAACGCCAAACCCTCACGACACGACGAAATGAATGAAAAAAAGAAGAAAAAAAATAAAAAAATTAAAAAAAAAACTGAAAACCCAAAGGCCAACACAACAGCAAAGGCGGCCCACTGCTGGGCGTGAAATTTCGAAAGTGTAACGAATGCACTCTAAATTAAGAGGAAAAGTGATATAGATGGCAACACTGCTTCAATTTGTATTTGTATCCAACAGGCGTGGACGTGTGTGCCACGGGGAGCCCACGAAGCGTTCGATGCCGCAACGCTGTTGTGAATTTCTCATTTTCCATTCATTTCTAGTCTAATTTCTGACGCCCAAAACCCACCACAAACACTCCAATTGATGGCGTCGAGCAAGTAGAATTCTGCTTCGTTGCCAGTGCAACATGTTGCAAGCAATTTTTAGCTCAATCTAACATAAATCAAGTGTTGTAGGCTGCCACAGCACAAACTAAAAGCGAAGGCTGCAGAAGGCCGCAATTACTTTCAATCAGACGTGTGCAACACTAACAACAACAATGACAACAACAATAACAACGACATCGACAATAAAAACAACAGCATGAAAATACACTTCAACACTGCCTACCCGAGTGCAGACAGCGAAAAGAAATTCATAATCTGAATGGTGCACCGCGTTGTCAGTGTTGCCATTGAAATTTAATAGCAACACACCAACAAATTGCTTTATTATTGCGCTCATTGTTGTTGCACTTCTTATTGGTGTTATTATTGTTTATGCGTTTCAGTTGTTGTTGTTGTTGTTGTTGATGATGTTACAACCTCTGCATTTGTTGCAATTCGTTTGCATTGCAATGAAAATGAAAATGAAGTTGAAGTTGAAAACTTGCGGTGAGCACTGCGGACTTTGTTTTATGGATGGCGACGGTTGACTGACACATTGAATTAAAATCCAGAAGAACTTTGAATTGACTTGACAGTGGAAACGTTTTTACTATTATTGCATTAAAATTTTAGATTATGAAATTTGTAGTAATTTTTGGTGATACGAACCCATGAACTATTGGCCGGAGCAACACGATATGGGTTGGTTTCAATATTGCCTACTGTCAGATTTTGTTTTGATGACATTGCAACTTAGGTAAGGATAGGTTAAAGTGGCTGTCTGGGCACAGGACCTGACAATATTGTTTTGGACTGCGTTTTGGAAAGTGAATTAAAGTGGTTTTATTTTTGAAGCACAATCCAGAGAGACGAATAAGCCTACACAACTTATTTTCGTTACAATATAAACCTGGTTTGTTGCCTGATCTGAGGTCATCCAAGGTGTCTTAGAAGTGAGAACATAGGGATTTACACCTTCGTATAGGGAAGGTCGGGCACTGACAGAGAAGGTGACTTATAGATTCTTTCTACTCTTCGTTTTGACAACGAGAGGGATGCCTACTGTAATAGTGGTGTTGTTGTCTGGTAGGATGGTGCCACCTCTAGCGAGCTCATTGGCTACGCAGTTTTCCCTGATGTCTCTGGGGTCCGGTACCCAAGTCAGAGTGATGATGCATACACGTCCTAGCCTGTTGAGCAGGGAGCGGCAGAGAGAGACCACTTTCGATGTGGTGAAGACCTTCTTCAGGGCTTTAATTGCTGCCTGACAGTCTGTGAAAATCCTACCTTCAGGGAGGTTGCACAGTTTGAGCAAAGACAGGGCTATAAATTCTACTATAAGTTTAAGCGTTTAAGTTGCCGAAAGACACACTTAGGCCTCAAAGTGGGCCCGTGGTGATACCACAAGGAAGTCGGAGACCCTGAACAACCCAATTTGTTTCGAGCATAAACCGTAGAACAAGTCTCTGTTGATGACTGAACTGATGGTATCCAAGTTGGCGAAGAAGTGAGATCTTAAGGATTTCCATCTTCGTCTGAAGGGAGCCGACTACAATCTCTTCATTGCCAATATGGCAACAACCAATAAAAGCATTTAGCTTCTCAATAAAGTCACAGTAAAACGAAAATGTCTACGCTTGAGGTCAAACTGCCATACGACCTTTTGACCTCTGGCATGCGACTTACATAATTGCACTGGGAGCACAAAACTTACAACAAAAAAAACTAACCAACCTGTCACTAAATCGCGGAAATAAACTGCAAAACATTTAACAACAACAACAACAAATACAGGCATTTCCAATTGTCATTCGAGCTGTGTTTATCGGGGCGGCTGCAGGTTGCAAGGAGGGCGCGTTAAAGACGCTTAATTGTGGCATTTTCCGACACACTGCAACTGTCAGTGCTGTCAAAAGCTAACGGCCGAAGCGATCAATTCGCCTTTGGGCCACAATGAAAACACGTAACCCGAATGGCTGCTACTGTTTTGCTGTTATTGTTGTGGGCAATAAAAATTGCACCAAGAGGCAAGCAACAATGCAATTTTCACCTGTGCAATTCCCCAAAGTTGCAACGTTGGTGTCTCTATAATTTTCACACTTTGAAATTTCTTGAGTTTTCCGCTTTTAAGGCCGCAACTATTGTCGATTTATGGTGGCTTTTATGATGTGCAGCACCAGCGGCCAATGAAAAGTTTAGACACAAAAATTGTCTGGCATTAAAAAAGTGCCACCAACCAGCGCCAATTCGATTTTCATGGCATTTATTGAAGCAAATAAAAAATAAATTGCTTATAAAAATCAAAGCGCACGTTTGCTGTACTTAATCATAACGGCCGGGCCGGGCGAGGAGGGCGAGGCGAGCGCAACTGTTGTCAATTGCACTCAACATTGAACGCGTATGCGACCTCCTGCTGGCAACGATTTGCGCCAGTTTTTGGCACTTGATTAATTTAATTTTCACCAGCGCTGTGAAAATTTATGCGCCAACAAAAATATTAGCTGGCAAAAGGAAGGCGCTGACTTGAGAAACAACCAAAACAAATAAAAATTGTGCCACATGTGGCAACATCGTCGAACAGTGATTGTGCACAATTTATGCGGTCAAACTTGAAACTCACTGAAAATTGTTGCCAATTTTCTGGTTTTCAGCTTTGGGAGGTTGGTTTTTAGTTTTGTTTTAGTTAGTTAGTTGGTTAGTTGCTGCTTCGATTGGCAATTATTAGTGGCAAATGGCTGACTGCGCGCTGGCACAGGATATATTGTATCATTTTTGACAGATGAATGTTTTATTAATGCAATCAGCTTTAACTGATGGCCGCGCAAAAACGAATCGGCTATCTTGTTGGTTGGTTTAAACAAAAAAATTAAAAAAAAAAAATTTAAGGTGAGGTGTTGGCATTTGGTGTGAAGGATAATGGTAAACTGGAATTTTTGCCTTAATTAATACAATTTTTTTAAATTTTATTACGCATACAAATACATATTTGAGACATTTGTGAAGAAGATATCTGAGAGACATAAGTTAGAGAGATAAAACATTGCAAGTTTTTAGTGAAAAGTTGTGCTGAAGAAACATTAACGAAACAAGATTGTAGCAACAAGTGTTTTGCTGCAAATTTTAAATGAAATTATGGCCTGTTCTCTTAAAACTAGAAAGACCATTGCGGTTATTTTGACGGCTTTTCATTTTAAAATATCTAACTAAATTTGTTTTAGTACATATTTCTGTTAACTTTTGCTTTGGTGCTTTGGTGACTTTTATTTTTTTGTCGAGTTCTACAATTAGGGGTCTTCGATTACAATTAGCCAAATCCGATGTGTACTTTTTTATGGAAAACTTTAAGTTTTTCTAATGTTAAAAGATAAATAACTTTATTTGCGTCTATTAAGCTTGGTTTTAGATTCAATAAATTGCAATGAGTAGATTAGTGATTGATTTAGTTCTCACATTATTTGAAAGATTATTTTAAAACATGTTTATTTATTTATTTAAATTTGTACAATAATTAAATATTTTACAAAAGAAAGTAGGAAGGTCGAGCATTAGAAACTTTCGGGGTTTGAAAAAAATTTAAAGCGCCTTCCAAGAAAAGTCAGCACTTTCAGAGTGTATTGTGAAAGAACAAAATTGAATTGAGAACAAAATTGAAGCTTTACTAATAAATTTTCTGATAAATGTTTACTTTCCAAATTTTCAGATTTTTTTCAAGGCACCACAGGCAATTGGGAAACGAAGCAAACTGGAAACAGGCAAGATTGGAAGCACAAATTCAAAGGATATCTCCCTCCAGCGGCCTACACAAGATATCATTTACAGCTCGATTCCATATGAAACCATATTTTGCACTAGCAATTTTTGTATTAAATTGTTTGTTTGAACCCCTAAAATCCCGCCTGGGTGCGCCTCTGAGCCTGTATATATTTGAATTTTGTCGAGAAAAATCTTGGAAACCATTCGTTTTTCATTAAAAAAAACAGGAACCAATTTTTTACCATTTCCTTACATGAGAGAAGGCGTATAGATGTCTGACCACGCCCATTTTTACATGAAATCATTTACACATTTTCGGAAACACGTGACCAAAGTTTCAGGCTGATATCTCGGCTAAAAGTATTTTTGACCGCTATGCTCAAATAAATGCAACCACTGTGCAGTGAGTGATTACACTGAAATCTGTGAATCAAAGCATTGAAAATGGAAGAGTCAATCCGGTCCAACTTGATATCACAATGAGACAACATTTTCCATATTCTAAACTAGATACATTTTCTGGCATGTAACAACAGAACTTTTGTAATTCTAGCTTGAAAATTTGTAATCCAATGATTCAAACTTTACATCAGAGAACAGTTTCTTTAGGTCTTACGAAGCTCTAAAAGGTCTTTAGGTCTTACGAAGCTATAAAAATGGCAAATCTTTAGGTCTTAAGAAGCTCTAAAAGATGGCAACATAGTCACTGTTGCTGTAAACATTTCAAACACATTTTCCTTAAAATAAAAATGCATTTCTTCAGCAAAATATTTACTCGGGCTTTTTATTTAAAATTTTTTAAAACAATTTACATAAACAAAAAATTAATTTCTTGATTTTCTTTTAACACCCAAAATGAGTCAACGAACCGGGCCCGCGCAATCGTTGCTTCTACATTGTTGCGTGCCATTTTTTCACGGCGTTGCCCACTTAAACTTGCCGCACTGCAACAGCAGCCGCACAAAAATAGCCACCAAAATGCGCACAAAAAGCGGCGTTCACATAGGCGCTTCAAAATAGCCAACAGTTGCTGCAGCACGCCAAGCAAACTCGGCGCAAAAGCGCAGCAAAAAATTAAATTAAAATGAAAAAATTCTAAAAAAAAAAACTTAAAATCCGCAAAGAACCACGAATAATCAGTGCACATTGTTGAAATAAAAATAGCGTCAGCGTGCGTCATGCGTGCCGCCACACATTTCGACATTTGATTGCCAAAAAAACTGCTCGTCCCAAAATTGAAATTAGATTTTAGCATTTTGTGTAACGTTTCGAAATGTGTGGAGCGCCATTAAATGTTGCCACTTGACGTGTCGTGCAACAGCTGTGGCCACCACGAAGAATAAAGCATTGAAATAAAAAAAAAAATGTGTGTATATGTTTTTGCATTCATGTGGAATGTGCTTTTAGTGCCTTTCAGTGCGGAAGTTGTCATAACATGCGGCGTTGACAGCGGCGGCAAAATGCTGCTCTTGCTGCTTGCCACAAAATGTGGCACTTAGCTTGATTAGTCACGAAGTTTGCACAAAGTTCTTGCTCTTGTTTCCTATCGTGTTGTAGTTGTTGTTGTTGCTTTTCATAGTTGCTAACTTATATTTGTTGTTGTTGTTGTTGTCATTGCACGAACGCTGGCGCGCTGATAAAAGGTGCGGCACGCTGCCCATAAATATACGCAAAGAGAAAGGCGTTGCTGCTTTTTCGCCAGCCACGCCGACTGACTGACTACACTTGGCCGCAACTTCACAAATTACATTAAGAATAACAACAACAACAACAACAATAATGCCCTAACAATGAACTTTATTAAATTACTTTAAATAAATAGACAAGTCGCTAAAGTCGCAAAGGAAACCGAAGCAGCTGAGCCAAAAACAGACACAGAGAGAGAGAGAGAACATGGAGTGTAGCAGTTGACTTGGCGTTGTTGTTGTTGTTGCTTTTAGTTTTGTGCATTTTGCAATAACAACTAACAAGAACAAGTGTACTCTCTGTTGTTGGAGAACGCTATGTTTAAGCTTTGCTCTAACGGTGCTTTATCGATTGTAGGCGGCCAAGAAGTTGCCACCCTCTCCTCCTCCCCAATTTGTCATTGGCCAAGCCCAGCAGACAAAAGACTCGAATTCTAGTTGCAGTTTTGTTGGTTTTTCAGTTTCAGTTGATTTTTTATTCGATTTTCTATATGTTTTTCCTCGAATTTATTGTGCAGTTAAGGCAGGTTGTGTTTGTTGTTGCCGTAGCTTGTTTGCTAATTCGGTAATAAGCAGCTTGAAGTATGGCATTAGTGCTGACACAAAGTGACGGCACAGCCCACACCCAGAAAATTCTGAGTCAACGTTCAGGTGTGCAATTGTGCGCAAAAACAAAAAAATAAATTGTTCTTGCCTGCAGAATTATTGGGCAATAAAGGCTAAACATGGAGTTTCAACTAATTTAATGATTGTTTTTTATTATTTTTATATTCTTTCATATTTTTAACATTGAATGTATGAAGTAATTGAAGTTGTGACCTAAGGCAGGTTTCAAACTAATAATTTTATTAGTAAGAATTTTTTTATTTTTTATTATTTTTATTTTAAACATTGAATGTATGAAGTAATTGATGTTGTGGCCTAAGTCAGGTTTCGAGCTAATAATTTTATTAGTAAGAATTTTGTTTTATTTTTTTATTTATTTTTTATTTTTTTAATTTCAATTTTAATTTTTTTAATTTTTTATTTTTTTATTTTTAACATAGAATACAATTCTTACTAATAATTTTATTAGTAAGAATTATTATTAAATATTTGTAAAATTTCAATACTACGACGTTGAACACTTGAACGGATTTTACTTTTAAGAAAGTTGCGCCAAGTTATGACCAAAATTTCAGCTTAAAAACTCTGATCATTCGAACTCGAACTCTGACAATTTGAATTTAGACATTCTGTGACAGACATTTTACATATATTAAAATATTAGCGGTAATCACAACGAGCTCGTTGTGGATTTGTTTTTGTTAAATTCTTTTGCAAAAACAAGATACACATACCAAATTAACGAGTACCGAATAAACAAAGTAACGAGCTGGCTGTGAATACTCCTATTGTAGCTCCCAAACTGGGGTTTTGCTAGAAGAACCTAGAAAGATCCTATCTTGAATTGCAGTAAATTTGAAGAGCTATCAACAACTGATCTAAACGAGAACTGGATTGAGTAAAAATAATACATTTTACCCAAACTTAGACCAAATCAAGACTTCAGCTACAGTTTTTCTGTGTTTCCAGTTTAAAAGGTGCAATGTGTTAGACTCAAAATTGAGGCAACAAGAGTACGAAACATTCCTTGGAGCTTAATGAACCCCAAAATTATAAGTTTCGATAATCTAAGGTCTTTTTATATGTGAAGCGTATGTGAAGCGTAACACTAAATCACTCTTAACATAACATTCAGGGTGAGTAAAGGTCTTCTAAGCTAGTTTATATTAACCCAATAGTGATGAAAACTGATGCAAGTCGTTCAAACTGTTTCCGGTTCTTAATGTTTCAAATATACGAAGCAGGTTTTTCAAGTTTAAATATACGAAACAGCGATTTTCTCTACTGAGGTTTCTCACTATTTACAAAGGATTGCAGCTTAGGGGTCAAAAAACTATACCAGCGATGAATTTTAGAGATATGACCAGCTGACTTTTTGTCATGACAAGTTAAATTAATGAGTGAGACATCCTATTTTTTTAAAAGATCCACTACGTAAATAAAAAAAAAGATGCTGACTTTGGTTTCGAGAACACAAATACCAAAATTCGACTCTACTTTTAGTATTTTCTTACTGAATTCTGTCCTATCTTACCCTAACCCAGGGGCGTAGCCAGAACTTGGTCATGGGGGGGGTTTTAAAATTTGTTTTCGCCAGTTTAGTTTACGTGTTTTTTAAAGTTAACTAATTAATTAATTGACTGGCACGACAGCCCGCTTACGCGAGACTAAGGGTAGAAACATAGTGAGCAGGTCGAGGTGACTAACAAGCTGACTAGCAAGCTGACTAGTAAGCTGACTATCAGGTTCTGCTCGAGGTCATGTGCACATAACGGAGTAGGTTAGTCAAGAAATTTTGTAAAGGCATCAAGCTATATAAAACTTTAAAAATGAATCAAGGTAGTTCTGAAAGCGAAAACGAAAGCGCTGTTGGCTATTGGCAAACATTGGAAGAAGACAATATTCAGTACATCCACTAAACGATTTCTCCAACTTCCTTCCAGTATTTGTCCATCAAGAACCTATTCAGATGGTCCTTATCCCAAATAGGGACCTATCATGGACGGCAATCAGTTTTTCTTTTTTATTTGCGCACATTTTCTTCACACATCAATGTTTGAGTTCAAAAACTGTTCACTGTTTGAGAAATTTAGCTGACTACCTGACTGACAAAAACAAACATGTCACAAAGTCAGCAAAACTTTCTAGTTAGCTGATTAGTTAGCTGAGTAGCTAGCTGAGCATGATGTGCGCTCTCGTATTGTTTCCTATGTTTGTTTCGTCAGTCAGCTTACTAGTCAGCTTGTTAGTCACCTCGACCTGCTCACCATGTTTCTACCCTAAGGCCTAGCTTCCCGCAACCACCCGTGTTGTGCGTGTGAATTTGTACGCGGGTGGAAGGGACCTACAGTTTTATGCCGGTTCCGAACGGCAGGTTGGGAGCTTTTTCATAAGCAATTTTTACTCTCAGAGGTTTGCCATTTCCAGCTGAGAGGACAGCCACCGAAAGAGAAAACGAGTTTTCCCGTTATTTTTTTTAGGTGTTATTACAGGCAGTATTGATCCTGGGGTTGTTGCCTTCGACTCGCGGTCCAACGCACTAACCAACTGAGCCACGGCGGCTGCCGTTAAAGTTAACTGCACCTTCCAAATAGGGCATTTTGTGGTGGCTTATGCGACTTAATGCATTGGATATTAAATTTTTCCCGATTTTTAGTAAAAAGTTCATGAAATTTGGTGCACTGGAAGCGAAGTTATTGCACAAGTTACAATATTAACTTTTGTTTTTAAAATTTGTAAACTTTAACCGAAGCATTTCAATTTATGAACCAAGTTTATGGTGATGATTGCTTATACCGTGGTGGAGTTCATAAGTGGTAAACGCGATTTAAAAACGATTGTCAGGACATAAATAATGACCAACGAGTTAGCCAACTGAAATCCGCGATCACCGTAGATTCCATCAAAACTGGGCGGTAATTCATAAAAGATTAGCCAAAATCTTCATTGAAATTCTTGAAATTGGAATTAACCCTCGCTTTACTACCCAGAAATACCCACCCGAGTGATCTTTTTAATATTCATGTTTCATATCTGCCAGAGTATTTAGCAATGATTTCGAATAACTGCACAAATTTGAAGGTAATTTTCAATAACATGAAGAAATATTTTTTTTAGAAATCTTGTTTATGTTTAAACTTGAATTTTGTCATTTTGTATACAAAATACCTACCCGGCTGATCCCAGGTGCTTTTGCTGCCATTTTGAATAAAACTCACAATAATTGTTTTTTTGCGTACCTTATTACTTACGTAAATAAACTATCTGGAATGAAATTTTCTAATATTTTCCATAGTTGCAAAATAAATCATTAAAGTTAGGCCTTTTTTCGAAAAACCAACTATCGCCAGAGGAAGATACTAAATACTGACGTATGAAAAAATGTATATATTATTATATCTTAATTGTGAGTTTTAATCAAAATATCGGCGGAAGAGCCTGGGGTCATCCGGGTGAACGACATTGTTAAACGACGTAGGTATACAACAATTTTTGGTAAGGCGAAGGTTAAGCATCTCAATAGCATAAATTTATCGATAGCATTTTAATTGAACATTTGGCTATCGAAGGATGCCATCTCATCGATCGACACTTGTTTTGACTGTTTTTTGTTTACTAAAAGTCGAATTTTAACCATCAACCACTCTTCGTTTTCACCTGATGCGGCACCGTGCGACTTTCACCTATTCAAAAAATGCATTTACCGATGAAAAAAAGCTTTAAGAGAACGAGGAATCCATCCAAAAGGCTTGTACCGACATCCTGAAGGATATTCCGGTCGACGAACTAAACTACTCTTTATACATGTTTTTACATCATGCAAATCGCTGTATTGAGTCTAAACGGGACTATTAAAAAACAATTTAGTTTCGCATAAAAAATTTTTTAGTATTATTCTTTTAAATGTTTAAGGATGAAAGACCTTTTTGCTAATGTGTGAACGTACATACGACGCATAGTGATTGAAAATGTTGACAAATTATAGGCTATGGGGGGGGGGTTCTGACACCCTAAACCCCTCCCTTGGCTACGCCCCTGCCCTAACCTATCCTATTTTATCCTATCTTTCGCTTCCTTTCCTTTGCTTTGTTTTTTTCCTTTCATTTTTTTCTATCCTATCTTATCATATCCTGTCCTGTCTAATTCTAACCTATCCTATACTATCCAATCCAATTCTATCCGATCTTATCCTATCGTAACCAATTTTATCCTATCCTATCCCTTTCTATCCAATTCTATCCTATCCTTTTCCTTCCTTTCTTATCCCCTCCTTTATTTTACATCCTTTCATTTCCCTCCCATTCATTCATTTCTTCACCTTACAAAAATGACTCAACACTCAAAGATTTTCAGCTGCATATAACTTTTCTCTAAGAACTTAAACTTGTAATAAATTAAATCGCTTTAAATCTGTGACAACATTGCGGGTGAAAAGCCTAATAAATTAACACCCAGGAAGACGTCAACGTCTGCAACGTGGATGCTTGCCACCACAAGTCAGCACACGAACACGTTTCACAAATTTAAACAAACATTAAATAAAAATAATTTGAAAAATTGTATATTTTTATAAGAAAATTGCGACACCTGCTGGCATAATTTTGTGCGATTAATGACAGCTGAGACATAACGACCGGCCAAAATATGCGACTAGGTTGAGTTAACACAAAAACAACACGAAAAAAATACAACACTTTGATGATGAATACACTTTGATGACAATATAAAATATTTTGTGGGTGAGAAATGGTGTCATAGACGGCGCTGCAGCCAACAACAGCAACAAACCGAGAGAACACAACAAAAACGTATGCTGTCATAACGCATTAACTTTCAGGGTTACACGCAACAGATAAATAGACAATTGGGCAGCCAAGAAGACAGGCAGACGAACAAGCAAAAGGCGAGCGCGACAGACACAGCAACAGCTGGGCGGAAAACGACACAGAACGCATTGAGGTGGCGAACGTTACTCACCGCTGACGCAGATGTTGTTGACAAACTGCCGGAAGGCGGCCGGGCGGGAATGCGCCGGCATGTCGTCAAGACTCCGGATGAAGCAGAGCCAAACAACTGATGGAGCCGAGGGGAAAGCGAACGACAACGTGGATCAACGGCAGCAGGCGAAAGAGAAACGCAATGGACGGCAAACCGCTCGACTAATGAGTCACATCCGCAAATGCTCGACGCGCCACACAACGTTGCACCGGCGTCTGGGGGCCAACGAATCGCTGACAGCGCCAAGAAGTGACGCTGGCAATTGGAACAAATTCTATCGAATGTATGGCAACAAAAAACGGGGCGTGCGAAAGGAAAACCCAAAAGCAAAGCAGACAGCAAGTCAGACTTTGCGGAAAACCAAAGAAATTTTCAGTCAAAAAATTCAAATATATATAAAAAAAAATGTTTTTTAAATAAATAATGTTTTTCGCACACCAACAACAACAACCAGCAATAGATGTCCCCCACTAAGGCGAGCAGCTGCACGGCGCAGAAGTCACACGCTTCACTGGAAAGCTGTCAGCTGACAATCAGGAAGTGTCAAACGCGTCCGAGCAGCCAAAGAAGAAAGTAGTTGTGACGTTGCGGCGGAAGAATGATGACAAAGACAAATCAAAGTGCAGTGAGAGCGCCAAAGGAATTGGATGAAGGCGCAAGTCTCACATTGTATAAAGTGGGCAACACTGGTCCATGGATGCATGGAAGATGTGCCAAGCCGTCGCTTGACCTAAAAAAGGCAACGACAACAATGAGCCATGCAAACCGTTGTAATTCTAGTCGAATCAGTGGATTATGACAGAAGAGAAATGCAACACAGACAACACGTTGCAGTGATTCCTATACACACACACACATACACACAAGTAAAATTGTTGTCTTCTCGTTTTAATAATAGCTGACATAATCTCATCAAAGTGTCACGTTCATGTTTATACTACAAACATATTTTGTTGTTGTTGCTGTTGTTGTTTCGATATTCTGAGAAGTTAGACTGGCTGGCGATGCGCGGTGGCTGCCGCTGACGATGTGTTCGATGTGGCACAGTTTGTCACCTTTCGGCTGCAGCTTAGTCGCTCTTCTTCTTGATTTACTTCAGTTTTTGTGGCGTCACGTTTTACGGCAGTTTGACGATTTCTTGTTCACAAAAGCCAGAGAAAGCTGCCCGCTTAGAAGTGCAGCGTGTTCAAGCAGAAATTACAACATTCTCGAGTGGACTTCAACGCTGGAGTGAGCGCAGCGGTTGGCCAAACTTAAGCCGCTTACGTAATGAGTTTTGTTAAATGTTACTAACACTTAAGTAGGAAGTGGAAGATTTTCTTCTTCTTCGATGTACGTAATACGAGAAGTGATCAAATAGCTGAAGCTGCAGTGACTCTGACTTGAATGCAATGAAGATGAATGATGAAGTTGAAGTTGTTCTTCATTTGAAACTGAACTCATTCGAGGCTCACTAAGGGAACAAATATTTCAAATATTTCGACAATCTGATTCTATTTTTGAACTCTATGGTAGATGAGGCAGGATAAAATCAGTCTCTGAAAAATTTGATAAATTTGGATCTGACCTGTTTTGCGATTCAAACTGATGAGCGGAAATTAAACTAATTCATGTAAATTTAATGTAAGATCCAACCTAACTAATCAATAATTGGTAGCTGACGACTTTTATGGACTTCTAGTGACTTACAATTCGAAACTGATCTCATTTGAAACCAAATCTAGGACAAATCTAACCTTAAATTCAACAGAAGATCTTCTAAACTTCATAAAATCGCAGTGCCTGACGACTTCTATGGACTTCGGGTGAACTACAAGTCGAAATTAATCTCATTTGAAGCCGATTCAAGGACACATCTTTAAATTTCTCTTTAACATAAAATATAAGTGCCTGAAAACTTCTATGAACTTTGAATGACCAATGATTTGAAATTTATTTCAATCAATCAATCTGATTCAAGGACAAATGATTTGAAATTTATTTCAATCAATCAATCTGATTCAAGGACAAATCTAACCATAAATTCAGCAGAAGATCTCCTAAACACAAAATCGCAGTGCTTGATGACTTCTATGGACTTCGGGTGAACTACAATTCGAAATAAATTCTATTCGAAACCGATCCAAGGACAAATCTAACTTTAAATTTTTCTTCAACATATAATTTCAGTGTCTGATAGCTTCTAAGGACTTTGATAGACCCATGATTCGAAATTAACTTCATTCGAAATTGATTCAAGGCCAAATCTAACCTTCAACTTAACATAAATTCGAATCTTACTTTGAATGATCCATGATTCGAAATTAATCTCATTCAAAACTAATTCAAGGACAAATCTAATCTTAAATATAACATAAAATCTAATCTAATTTAACGATCAATGTCTGACGAATTCTATGAACTTTAAGAGACAGATTATTCCAAATTAATCTCATTGGAAAATTATTCAAGGACAAATCCAACATTCAATTCTCAGTGTCTGACAACTTCTATGGACTTTGAATGACCCATGATTCGAAATTAATCTCATTCAAAACTAACTCAATGATAAATGTAATCTTCAATGGAACATAAATTCGAATCTTCCTACTACTTCTACTAACTTTGAATCGCCCATGATTTAATAGTAATCTCATTCAAAACTGATTCAAGGACAAATCAAAGCTTCAATTTAACATAAATTCTAATCTTACTGATCAACGCTCATGAACATTGAATGACCCAAGATTTGAAATTAATCTCATTCAAAACTAATTCAAGGACAAATCTAATCTTCAATTTAACATCAAATGTAATCTAATCTAACGCTCAATGTCTGACGAATTCTATGAACTTTAAGATACACATTATTCAAAATTAATCTCATTCGGAACTGATTCAAGGACAATTGAAATCTTAAATTTCTCTTTAACATAAAATCTCAGTGTCTGATGACTTCTATGGATTTTATATAACCCATGTTCTCAATTAATCTCATTCAATCAATCTGATTCAAGGACAAATCGAATATATGCTTGAATTGATGTAACATCTAATCTCAACTTTTAAGGGCAATAAAAATGTTTTCTCTAAATTTAACACCATTGCAAATGACCTTAGAAATCTTAATGTCAAACAGATAGCAAAAAAAGTTAAACACCTCTAAGCATAGTTTAATGTTTTATGTTTATTTTAATGTGCTTTTTCGTACCATTTTTGTAAGGTTTCCAAGTTGAGGTCAAACAATTTCAATACTCTTCAATGATTACCACTCAAGTTCACACAATGCAATGCGGCTCAAATTACAACAGGTTAAACACTGAAAACCCACAACAAAAACAACAACAACAGTTCAACACTGTTGACCACCAAGAAGCTGCTCAGGCGTGCTAATGAACTTTTCCCAGGCCTCATTAACCTCACAACAGTAAATCGGAGCGCTGACAACTTAAACTTAAAAGAGCGAAAGAAGAAGGTAGAGCGAGAGGTGGCCAATGCAAGTGCGAGTGTGGCATTTATGTATATTGCGGGCTGAGCTCAAGTTACCAAAGCAAAAATTTACCATAAAAAAAAGAAAACTTTACTACAAGTTAACAAAAGGGCGAAGCATTTTTGGTTGGATTACAGTCCTTGAAAAGAATTTTTAATTTTTTTTGGTGGGAACAAAAATCTTTTGACTCCAATGTAATTAAAAAAATATTTAAATAAAAAATTTTACAACTTAGTCAGTGATTAATGAAGCCAACTTAGAAGCACAACTTAGGCTTGGCATCGAATTGCAACTGTTGCAAAGTTAACGCAATTAAATTTATTCAACAATTGCAACTAAAAAACACTATTTTAATTAACAAAATATTTAAATAAAAGATTTTACAACTTAGTCAGTGATTAATTAAGCCAACTTAGACTTGGCATCGAATTGCAACTGTTGCAAAGTTAACGCAATTAAATTTAATCAACAATTGCAACTAAAAACACTATTTTAATTAAGAAAATTTACAAAATATTTAAATAAAAGATTTTACAACTTAGTCAGTGATTAATTAAGCCAACTTAGAAGCTCAGTTTAGGATTGGCATCGATTACGATTGGCATCGTTAACGCAATTAAATTTAGTCAACAATTGCAACTAAAAAACACTTTTTAATTAACAAAATTAACAAAATATTAAAATAAAAAATTTTATAATTTAGTCAATGATTAATGAAGCCAACTTGGAAGCGCAACTTAGGCTTTTCATCGAATTGCAACTGTTGCAAAGTGAACGCAATTAAATTAAGTCAACAATTGCAACTTTGGAAAACACTTTTTTCGATGAAAATATGAGCAACAAAATTAAAACAACAACAAAAACACTATGCAGTGCACATCTTAAACTCACAAGCCGAGACAAAATTGAGCGCTAACATTACCGTTAGATGCTGTCGGCCGACAAGGTCATTAATATCACTTAAAATGCAGCAATGTGCAGCACACTGCATGCTGCATGCAACAGCGGCAACACACGAACACACGGCGCTCGATTGCAACGTTGCCACACAGTGCGGTGCAATGCGCTGCTTAGGGTCAAGTCTGTGTCTGTGTCTGTCGCTGACGTTGAGTGACGTGCCAGCGTCGTAGATGTGTTGCCGGCCAAACAAAGGCTTTCTTTATGCTTGTGTTGTTGTTGTTGTTGTTGGTAGCTGATGTTCGAGGGAATTTTGTGTGCAGACTGTTGCTGACAATCGGCGCGACATGGTTGCGACTGGTAAGCTGACACTACCAAAAGTCAGGCACGCAGCAAAATCAACAAAGCTAAAGTCACACACACACACAAACACACATACACACAAATCAACGCACTACAAATTGGCGCAACGTTGGAGCGTCGGTGTGACCACAACGCACCGATGTGGTTCAAGTCTCAAAGCAAAGTGTATGTGTGTGTGAGTGTTTGTATGTGGGAGCGTTGCACTTGTACGTGTTGGCTGTAACTGGGCTTTGTTGTTGTTGTTTTTGTTATGGGCATGTTGTACATTATGGTCAAAAGTGCAGTGGGGGAACGCTTTACCGTTTTGGCCTTTTGCCGCTAATAACGAGAGCCACTTGTTTGTTGTTGTTTCTTCTATACTATCTGCCATCTCATTTATATACAGTTTTTGTTATGTTTTTTTTATTATTATTTTTGACTTTTTTGTATGGTTTTATATGTGAATATTTTTCATCGCTCAACCACCGGCAACGTAAAATTTTTCTGGCATTCGTTATGGTAATTAAAATTAGATTACTTGCATTCGACTCTGGGCACGTAACTGTTTGACTGTTATACTATTTTGTTGTTGTTGTTATTGTTGTTGTTGCTGCACTTTGGCCAATAGTGAAAAGTATCGTTAGCTGGCAAATGAGTAGTTAATTTCGTAATGGAAAGCGTGATGTAGAAATGTGCGCAATAAATGACTTTAACATTGAACTGTGCAATGGAAAAGTGTGGGCGAAAAAGTTGACGGAGAGGAGGGGGGAATACATGAAATGAATGAAAATGAATGTGAAATTATACTTTGAAATACAAGTTGTAGATAATTGATTGGGGAAGAGATAAGAAAAAACAAAAAAAGTTGTATACAACAGCCAAAGGAAACTCAATGAACAGTTCTAAGGGTTGTTGGCCAAAGCTTGCAAAGAGGGAGCAAAGTGTTGCTAAAAGTTTTCTGATTGCTGTCAGTACTGAAAGCTATTGAATGGCATAAAGGATATTTTTCTTAGATTCAATATTTCATACTCAATATTTTGTTTTGATAGTAGAAAGTATTACTCGGACTTAGGCAATCAATGAACTTGACTTGCTGCCTTCGAAAATGGAGAAAAAACGTTACAACTGAAACTTTTATATTGGATTATTTTGCAATGAAAATGTTCGGTTGAAGTTCGAAAAGGTGATTGAAGGTCGACGGCGAAGAGGCAGACCGTGTATGGACCTGGTGGAGGACCATGTTGAAGACTTCTTACCATCATTTGGTCTGGTCAGTTGGAGACAAAAATGTTGGCCAGTCAAGACAATTTTATTGGTAGATTGAAATACATAGATTGAAATTAGATAGTTTTATGTAGTCAAGACAATTTTATTGGAAGATTGAAATATATTGAAATTAGATGTCTTTGTGTATAGAAAGGCACCAGAAAGACATTAGGAATCTTGAAATGATCGAATTGAATTGATTTCACTAAAATATTGAAGTTCGTCTTTTGCAGTAAAGACTTGTTTATCGGTAAGTTCATTGAAGATATTCAATAAGAAAAGATTTTGAGTGGAAGGAATCAGATCGGCTCATTTAGAGATCGAATAGCTGTTTCTGAACTCGTTCTGTTTCATAGATGCTTCTTCTTATTTAGCATTCACACTGATGTTCAACATTCATTCATCAATCTCCCACTAAAGCATTCTACGTTCTCCAGTCGCACAGGAGCCAATTTGTATTTGAATTAAGCAATTTGGTGCTTTAATGGTTTTCTTTTATGTTTATGATTTAATAAACTGTAAGAAAAGACAAAGAAGTGCTTTTAAATGCCGATGTGTTTGTAATTAAATAAATAAATAAATAAATAAGATCAGTAGTGAACTTCAATATTTTCGGAAGTTTTGTCAGCAGTTGGCTGAACTTTGCAGGGAATTACAAAATTTGTTTAAATGTTACACAAACACTTCTTAGTCCTTCAGAAGAAGAGCAAAATATAGAAAACTGTTCGAAGGAACAGCATATCTCAGAACATGACTTGGACCAGTTCGAACAACTACACCACAAAGCGTTCGATGCAAGCAATTCGTCAATTATGAAATGGCTAAAAGCAAATTGAAATCGTCAGAGCTGAGACAAATATTCAAATATAAATTTAGTATACAAAGAAGTAAAATAAGTAGCACCGGGAAGACTCTCAAGAGCTGCTTCAAACTTCAAAATTCTTTGAGCTGAGAGAATTGCAACTGAATAAAGCAGATCTCTTCTCTATGTGGGGTGATGGCTGAGTCTGGATTCGAACCCACAGCACTCAGACCAACAACCACTGAACTACAGCGACCGCCAAAGTTGGTATTCATAAAAAGTTTTCAATTATGAAATGGAATACAATAATGAAAACTAAACAGCTGTAAAGTTTTTACTCAAATAATGTCTTGAATAAAAATCATCACAGTAAAAAAATGTGAAAAATTTTCTATCATTTAATTGAACTGATCAGTGCAACTTATAATAAAAGAAAACACTAAATTACCGTAAGAGGTGTGTAAAAAAAATCAACACGCATAATACGGCGAAAAGGCGACTCTTCCTCCTTGTTTGGCTGAAGTGAAGTGAAGTTGTTGCATAGCAAAAAAAAAACTTTTCATTGACTACAAATGTGCAATTTTTATTGCCGTACAACATAAGCTTTTTCCACATTGAGGCCACTTTTTATATGAACAGCAAATTAAACACCATAAGGAAAAAGTGTTGAATTAATGAGATTTTTGTTGCACACTTTAATGCTTTGAAAAAGTTGGCGGCACGCCAAGTGATACGCAGCCAAAAAGTGCGTCTTGGGTGCGGTGCAACAGCTGGAAATGTTGACCGGTTAGTTGATTAGTTTGTTGGTAGTGTTGTTGTTGTTGTTGTTTACCGAATTTGGTTAATTGTGGTGAATGCGGTTTGCATGGCTTTGCCACTAATGCGTATTAATTACACAAATGTGGTGACACATTTCTTGGTGACTGATGGCAAATTCAGAAAAAGAGAGAGTGAGAGAGAGAGATAAATGCAAAAAAAAATGTTTTAAAATTTACATAAGTTGTTCGAATATGTAAAAGTAAAAAAAACCTATTAAAGAAAGGAAAGAGCAAACATGAAAGTGGTCTTGAACAATTTTTTCAAGACTTACTCAATCACAACCACAAAACCCAAAACAATGACTAAATGACACTAAAATTTTTTAAGATGTTGAACATTTAAATATATGAAAAATAAAATCGATTGAACGAGTGGAATCCCACTGTGGCTCAATTAAAGTGACAAGAGCAACCAGCAACAAATCCAATGACAAACCCAAAAGTGACAATCATTTTCCCATGTGCGGCATAATCCACTTCATTATTCCTTGTTCGAGTGTGTGTGTGTGTATGTAGCTGAGAAAGGAGATTTTCAAGTGGCACACATGGCATTGCGGCGAAGTGACAAATGCAACAAAAAAACTCAAAATTCAAATTAAAAAATTCAATAAATTGTGATGATGAGCAATTTACATATTTTTCTGTTTGTTTTTGAATTTGATTTGTTATGGCACAAATGGGCAATAAACAAGGCTGTTATGGCGCTGTCGCTCTTGTAATCAAATATGGTGAACAGATGAAAACAAACAACACCAAAATAAATGGATGACAGCTGATCTCAGCGCCTTTGACATTAACCTTCATGGTGTTGAATAGTGTTGCAGAGATCGAGTTGTGGGAAAGAGGGGGAAAAAATTAAAATGAAGTAGATGATGAATGCAATAACTGGTAAAATATTTTAACTTTTGTTAAAAAACCTTGAACTTATGAATTTTTTCAAATATTTGTTAAAAGTTGTGGGCGTTCTTAATGTCATCAGTGTGTTGATTTAAAAGTTTTAAAAACGATTGACAAGATGACTGATAGCACTTCAACACGGAGGCTAAAATGGCGCATTGGGAATGCTTTCTTGTTTTTCTTTGGTGTCTCAGTGTCAATACAGGACCAGTTCAATCTCTTAGTGAAGGAGAAGGGATCCATCAGGAATATTTATTCCAGGACCAAAAAGTTTTATATCGCTTCAACTTAGTCTTCATCTCCAAAACTTATAAAGAGCTAAAAAGTGTTCGAAATATGGCAACATTGGAAGTAGAAGGACCAGTTCGATCTCTTCGTAAAGGAGAACAGATTTAGGATTAAAACTTTCGTCAGATCCGTCAGGAGTCTAGGAAGAAGCCTAGTCTTCATCTCCAAAACTTTTAAAGCCCTAAAAAGTGTTCGAAATATGGCAACATTGGAAGTAGAATGAAGGCTCAAAAGGTGTGCGCAAACCCCCCAAAATGAAATCCTGTTTTTGCAACTGGGCTATCACGTTAACTGCCTGAACAGAATGTCGCAGCTGTGGTGGGATCTGTCAAAAGTTGAAATGTATGAATTTGTATGAGAGTGCGAACAATTCGTAGTTGTACAACTATGGCAAAGTTTTATTTAATTTTAACTTTTTTGCGACACATCAAAAATTTGAGATTTAACTTTGAAATGTGATTAAAAAAAAACAGAAAAACCTATTGAAATTATTAAACATAAAAAAATTCTTTTGAATTTGTGTAATTTGTTGGAATTTTCTTTACAAATGACAATCAAATTTTCAGAACTTTTGTGGTTCGTCTGCTGCAGCATTGTGTTCATAGCTTTTGTGATCAGCTGATGTGGCTGCCACAACGCTTGTGCCTGTGGTATTGCATTCTGTTCAGGCAGTAAGATTGGGCTCCCCAAAATTAGAATCACCAAATGGAGATTGAAGAATAAATTTTACAATAATTTTGGTGCATTTTTTTTTTATATCTTTTTCGAGTTGCACTTCTTAGGTCCCCTTTAAAAAAAAAAAAACAGAAAACCTTATTGAAATTATTTAAAATATTCTTTGGAATTTTGTTTACAAATGACAATTCAAACTTTATATTTCTTTCTCATTTATAGAAAAAGTCTTTTGAAATATTTTAGTTATTTTCTTTATCCATTTAGAGCAACAAATTTGTCACCATTTCATAGTTAACTTCTGGTTTTTTCCGTTAAAATTACTAAACTTATTATGACTGACTTTTACAAATGACAATTCAATCTTTATAT
This sequence comes from Melieria crassipennis, assembly GCA_963668005.1. Lineage (NCBI taxonomy): Eukaryota > Metazoa > Arthropoda > Insecta > Diptera > Ulidiidae > Melieria > Melieria crassipennis. The sequence continues at coordinate 122,382,351 of OY764962.1, forward strand.
TTTTTCTCATTTATAGCAAAAGTGTTTTGAAATATTTTAGTTACTTTCGTTTCTCATTTTGAGCAACAAATTTGTCACCATTTCATAGTTAACTCCTGCTTTTTTACAATAAAATTACTAAAATGATTATGACTGATTTTTACAAATGACAATTCAAATTTTATATTTCTTTAGTTAGTTAGTTTTAGTTTTTTTCTTTTTCCATTTAGAACAACAAAGTTGTCATCATTTTATAGTTTCTGCTGGTTTTTGTTTGCAATAAAACTACTAAAATTATTATGACTGAATTTTACAAATGGCAATTCAGACAAATTGAGTAACCTTTATAAATGACAATTCAAATTTTATATTTCTTTCTCATTATGGGAATCTTTTAAATATTTTAGTTATTTTCTTTTTCCGTTTAGGGCAACAGATTTGTCATCATTTTATAGTTTCTGCTGGCTTTTTTTTCAATAAAACTTTTTAATTTATTATGACTGACTTTTACAAATGACAATCAAACTTTATATTTCTTTCTCATTTATAGCAAAAGTCTTTTGAAATATTTTACTTATTTTCGTTTCTCAATTATAGCAACAAATTTGTCACCTGGTTTTTTGAGATAAAATTACTAAATTGATTATGACTAACTTTTATAAATTACAATTCAAATTTTATATATTTTTTTCTCATTATAGGAATCTTGTAAATATTTTAGTTATTTTCTTTTTCCGTTTAGGGCAACAAATTTTTCATCATTTTGTAGTTTCTGCTGGTTTTTTTTTTAATAAAACTACTAAAATTAATATAACTGAATTTTACAAATGACAATTCAAACTTTAGATTTCTTTCTCATTTAAAGGGAAAATTTTAGTTATTTTTTTTCCGTTTAGAGCACCTTTTATTACTAAAAATGTCCAAAATTAATATGACTGACGATAGAAAGTGTGTGAGCGTATTTCGTCGAACAACAGCAGTCATTAAGTTTTTGAAATGATAAACAACTATTTTTTTTTTGTATAACTAAAAAGTGGCACTGACTATTTGTGGCTATTATGTCACTGTCTATGACCAGTGGCACAGCGACCAGCTCTTAATTAGTGGTGTCACTAATGACAGGTTGGATTATCGCGTCTAACGGACCTCACACTAAAAGCGACTAGTGTGAAAGTGTGCTCGGTCTGTGTGATATAGAAATGGAAATGTTAAATGCAGTTTGCACTTTGACTGCCTGTCAGTGTGAACGACGAGTCAGCGCTTGACTAACGGTCAGTCCCGAACGGCGTGAGAACTCTCTGCTGTTTTGCTCTCTTTCGACTTTGGACACACAACACGATCGTGCCCGGCACTCCCGCAACGGCACTGATTTGAAACTATAGCTTTGGAATTTTGCCCCGCATGCCAAGGTGGCCATTTAATTGGTCAGTCAAGCCCTGATTGACTGCCAGCAGCTATCAATCACGCCATTGATGCGGTAAATGCCACAAAATTGTGCACAACAAACAGGGCGAATTTAATGTGGCTGTGTGTGTGGAGAGATAAATGACAAAGCGGCCTAAAGCACAAAACAGATGCAACGAAATATAAAGGAAAATATAAAAATACAAATAAAAACTTTGGAGAAACAATTGCATAGCCCAAAAGCGAAACTCGGAGCGAACAAAAAAATTGCATGACATGCTAATTGGATTTTTTTTTGTGTGTGTGCGATCCCCGTACGCGCAAAGGCAAAGTGCTGTGTGCAATTAAATGAATTTGCACATAGCTGCAAGCGGTAATTATTGTTTATTTGATTGTGAATGCAAAACCTACCGACAACAATAACAACAACGAATGACAAACAAAATACACAAATGAAAAACGGGTATAAAATTACAAAAAATTGCACCAAATCGAAAATTGCTGCACACAAATTTCGAGGTTCTGTGTGGAGTTTGGGCAATTTTGCACTTTGCATCCAATCATTGCATGAACGGCAGCAATTCTGAATTGCGACTGCAGCCAAACAATGCGAAACACTTTCACTTGCAAATGTAATAACATAATAAATGATTGTTAATAAAAACAAAAAACAACACAAAAAAATTGTTATTACAACACTTTGAGCTCGAAAATATGCAGAGACGTTCACCGATCCACACCGGCCACACGATCCACACGAACGCCGATCGACACACAAAGCAGCGCGCGCGCCCAGAAGCCAAAAGCATTAACGATGCACGTTTAAAAAAACAGTTTTGCCCAATTGCTGACCTCTCCCCCCTCTTTTACACCGCAGCAAACCGACACAAACTCACTCAAACCACACACTCACTCATTCCCACGCGATCACTCGCCGGCGCTCTCAACACGGACTCAATCGAATTGCGGCAGCCGCTGCAAGATCAAAAAGCCAAAAACAACAACAACAACAACAACAACAACGACAACAACTTGTAAAAGCGACAAACAACACAAAACAAAACGAAAAAAAAAACGGAAAGTGGTTTCAAGGCGTGCATGATCGATGGATCGTGGCATATGAAATTTGGTAACAATTTTTACAGATTTTGTTTTTAACAAATTTATTTTTCAACGCAAACCGGCTGCACATAAACACAGCCACAACTACAACAACAACAATAGGCGCACAAGTTCATAATTTAACACCAAAAAAATTAAAAACACAAATCTTTGATATGACTGAAGGTCAGGAAGCGGGTTCAAACATGCACCGGTGGCCACACAGCATGCCACACGTTCGTCACTGCCACACAACGTGCCACAAGTTGGCAGCGAAAAAACAAAAAAATCAAAGTGATTGTCAATGCACTTTGCATGAACGCCGACGCCATCGCAAAGGCAAATAAATTTTATTCGGCCGAAAACACCTGCAGCACGTAATCGCGATACCGCAAATTCAAATGGCCAAATTGATTGCCCGCCGCCCACTGTCCGCCTTGCAAATCTTCTCCCCACATAACAAACCCGAAAACGCCAAGAGCGCAAAGCTTCGAAGAAACCACACGAAACGCAATCAAACACCGCTCAGCTATTAGCGTTAAATGGCGTTCAAGTAAAGCGTCAGTCAGCGTTCCATAAAGTGGCATCGTTGGCAGCGCGCGTCTTTGCAACGCCTCGAAAGTAAAAGTCCATCAAACGTTTATAACCTCAAAAAACAAAACTGTGCAATATCACAACGGTGCATCGGCTGACGCGGCCAGTCAGTCAGTCGATCGCTGATGGAAAACCAAAGCGCCAGCGCCAAGTCAACGTGTCATGACTTTTATCAAAACTATTCAAACAGCAGACGTGCTTTGCTACTGCACCGATTGCCGTTGGCCCTTCGTCTTCACCGCATTGCGCCGCACCATGCAACGTGGAACGTGGAGCGCGCAACACCAGATGACCGGATAGGCGAAAATTAGTGACTGTGCTGGGGTTGCATTGAGAGCTCATTAGCAGTGAACTTTGTGCGATCGAATCGATTGGCTGGCGGTTGATTTTGAAAGGTGAGGAGGCGGCAGGGAAGGCGGTGAACGCGGATTGCGAGAGAGTGCGATCTGTTTCGAAAGGGTGGCAGCTCAAATCGAATGTGGGTTTTCAGTAATTAATTAGTTAAGGTTTAGTCATTAAGTATTCTGTTCAAGGGCACTCATGGCAAAGTAGAGTCAACTGTCGGACACTATGGTCCACTTTTTCCATGAAGAGAACCTGATCCGTGTTGTTCTGAGTAGATTCTCTAAATTGTATCCAGGAGATCCAGAAGTAACAGCAAACAACACTTCCGGTGCCGCTCCCCCGCTTTGAAGAACTCCACTCCCTGGGACCAAGATTCTTACGGGCCTGACTAGCTTGGGTCTACTCCGCTTCATAAAGAGATCGATCTGGTTTAGATCCTCTAAAATGCAGCTCATCGGGTCAGCACCGGGCACTGCCCGATCCAGGAGATCCAACAGAAACAGTAATGTTACAACACTTCCGGAGCCAGTCCACACCCTGGGATCAAGATTGCTCACACGACGCTCGAAATACAATAAAAAAAGAAACCACAATGGTCCATTTTGGCCTCGGAGATAATAAAACCATACTTCCAGTGCCACTACACACCCTGGGAACAAGATTCCTGACGCCATTGGCTTGTTCGGCCAAAAGTTGGAATCTAATCTCCTTCAAGAAGAGACTGAACTCTTTTACCTCGGATTCAGACAGATGGGGGTTCTTTCAAATTCAATAAAAACGAAATTACAATGCAAGCCGTTTTTGTCTCGGCACTTCCGGTGCCGCTCCCCCGCTTTGAAGAACTCCACTCCCTGGGACCAAGATTCTGACGGGCCTGACTAGCTTGGGTCTACTCTGCTTCATCAAGAGATCGCTCTGGTTTGGATTCTCGAAAGCTCATTGGGCCAGCACCGGACACTGCCCTATTGGATCCAGGATATCCAGCAAAAGCAGTAATGATACAACACTTTCACTTCCACTCCACACCCTGGGATCAAGATTATTCACGCGACTGGCTTTATTGGGCTAAGGTTCGAACCTAATCTCCTTCATCGAGAGACTGAACTTTTTTAACTCAGATTCTTACTGATGATTATCTTCAAAAAACAATACAAAATAAACCACAATGGACCATTTGGTCCTCGGAGATAGTAAAACAATACTTTCGGTGCCACTCCACATCCTGGGATCAAGATTCCAGACACGGCTGGCTTCCTCGGACTGCAGTTTGAACCTAATCTCCTTCAAGATAGGACTGATAGGACTCTTCTACCTCGGATTTTTACCGATGGTTACTTTCAAAATATAATTTTAAAAAATCAGAATGGGCCATTTGGGCCTCGGAGATAATAAAACAATACCACCGAATTCTTACTGATGGTTATTTTCAAAATATAATAAAAAAGTAATCACAATTTGAGCCATTTGGATTTCAGAGATAGTGAAATAACACTTCCGGTGCCGCTGCCACGATCAACTCCCTGGGATCAAGATTCCTGACACGACTGGTTTGCTGGGCCAAAAGTTTAAACCAAATCTTCTTCATCAAGAGACTCAACTCTTTTAGCTCGGAATCGGACTGAGAGTTAACTTCAAAATACAATCCCAATTTGGGCCATTTGAATCTCCTGGAATCAAGATTCCTGACACAAGTGGCCAGCTTGGATCTACTCGTCTTCATCAAGAGATCGAACTGATTTACCTCGAATGAAGACTAATTGTTACTTTTACAATACAACAAAATAAAGTTTACAACTTCAGCGTCCGAATGAAAGTGCAACTTTACCCTCAACTAACCTAAAATCTTTAACTTCCTAACCTTAAGAGTTGTCCCACAACGTTTTTCCTGTTCTAAGACTCAATTTCCACTCCTCCTTTTCTCTCTACAAGAACACACAGAATGCTCATTGAATTTGCAAACATTTAAAGTCAAAGCCAACGACGACATTTTGCCAGCTGCCGCTTATGTAAGCCAAGTTCAATGCACTTTCACAAATAAACAAAACATTACAATTTGAATGCAACACAAACAACAACAACAACAACGACAACGATACATTACTGATTTCGTTACGCAGCGATGCAACGTAATTGCAAATGGGGAAGCAAAGATAAGTGTTGCATTCAAACAAACCAAAGATTTGCAACACAACCCAAAGCGATCCGAGACGATAGAAACAAAATTATTTAAAAAAAAAACAAAAAAATCACAGAAATCGAGTCCCAACGAGAAACGGGGCTCACATTTGCGGCCAAATGAGGCAAATAACATTTTAAAAACAAATAAACTTTGCGGCTTTAAACAGATGGAGTCATAAAAACAACATTAGACCGAAATGTGCATTAGACAGGCAACAGCAGCAACAACAACAACAACAACAACGACGACGATGAGAAAAAACGAAGCAGCAGCAGCAAATGTTAGCTGGTCGTCCACAGGCAACATCATTGCTGTTGGTGTTGTTGTTTTTATTGTTGGCTGCAACATAATCAGCCGCATCAGCCATTAAACTGACAGCAAATGCATTGAACTGCAACGACCGTTGGGAAGCGACGGCCGTGGGCTGCCGGCGAGCCCTGCAGCCGCTTTGCTGCCGTTGGCTGATTATGTGTGTGTGTGTGTGTGTGTAAGCTGTCTGCTGCTTCCGCGCTGTCGCTGGCAGCAACAACCACTTGTAGCCGCTTCAAAGCTGTCAAAGTTATTGCCTTTTCTTTTACCTCAGCCTGTTCCCTCGTCCCTTGGCTGTTCGATTTTAGTGAAAATCTGCTGCACTTCCGCCCGCTGTCATCTGACACTGTCTGCTGGCTGGCTGTCGATTTGTGGCACCAAACAACAACCAAATAGTCGAGCAATCGTTTCGTTGCGAATCGGTAACGTTTTCACAAAATTTTCTCACTCTTGCTTTCAGTCGCATCGCTGCCTCGAGGAGCAGCTGGGCTGAGCGCTGTTGCAAGGGAAAATTATGCATGCACCTTGCAACATGGTGCGCCACAGCGGCGCGTTGTCAATCGCGCGGCGCTCAAAAATCGATAAACGCTTAACCCGGTGTCAGACGATTCCCACAGCGTAACTGCCACTTGCAGCGGCGAGTTTCGTAAGCAGCGCCAACGCTTCTTTTTCTTCGTTTTCTTCTTCTTTACTTATCAATGATTAACATAAAATCTGGCAACGCTGTGCAAGTGTAGGTGGCAATTCATTTATCGATTGTACAAAACAACAAAAAAATTATGCAAATGTTGTTGGCATTTTCCATATTTTTTTTTGCTTTGTGATATCAAAAAAGACGAAGAAGCAGAAGAAAGCAGCCACAACAACTGTCTGCCTTGCCACAATTTTTGTAGTTTTTATTAAAATGCTGAGCATTTTTATTTGCTATTTTGTGCACTATTTGTTGTTGTTGTTGTTGCATTCAAGTGTCAAGGGTGCATCTTGATGGTAATTTGTCATGGCGAGCCAAAGTTGCAGTTTTCCTTTACCACCGCCCCCACACAAATGTTTACAGTTATTTCGTTGGCAGCATTTGCATGGCGCTCGGCGTCTGTGTGGCAAGTGTGCGTATGTTGCAACTGTGGGTGCTGCTGCAACTCGTACACGTTTATTTGCATAACAATGTACTAGTTGCTGTTGTTGTTGTTGTTGGTATTTGTCTGACAACAAAAAAATAACAAAATTGTTAACGCATTTTTTCAATGCTGCTGCAGCTGTCAGTTAACGGTGTGGCAACGTTGCCTTTTTTGGCAACACCAGCAATCGGAGCTGTCAAATCTGTGCATTCTGACAGTTGCTGTCAGCTGATGGGCGCAGTTGATTAAGGCGGAGCCAAGTGGCTGTCACCAAGTGTCGACTGTAAATTTTCCATAACTTAAACCTAACCCAACAACAATTTCCTAAGTTCGGAAATGGCACAAACGTATTGAATTCTTAAATAAAAAATTAGCTGGCAACTCTCTGAATAATAGTAATCAACAGTCAAGGTGTGAACACCTAATGTCAGCAACACAACGGAAATAGAACGAAACGCAAACCTGCAACACACCTCGAAACCGCCCAGCTAAATGAGGCAACAATGACAAATCGCTGATTTGTGGCAGACAGCAAAACTGGTCAACATTTTCGCTGTGACTCATCAATTTATGTTGTCATATAGTACTTGTTGTTGTTGTAGTTTTTGTAGCTCCCGCTGCAGTCCAAAGCATTGAAAGCGAACTTGCCACATGTGTGCGGCTTGTCAATAAACACGTTATCGTTGTTGTTGTTGTCGTATGATTAGTGCTGTGCAGCAGAGTGTTGCAGCGTTGCCGCGCACCGCTGATTGACGTTGGCTGACGTTGTTGTAGTGGCTGCCACCACCACCAATAAACTGGTGGCAAGCAATTTGCATATTTGATGCTTTCAATGCGAGGCAACAACATGCGTAATGCGTGTGTCGGCAGCAAAGACATTTTTATGTGGTGGCAACAATGGCAGCCAATTTGCTGAACAATAATAAAAATAAAACAAAAAAACAACAAAAACCACTTGCAATTGTTTAATGCTGATTGAGTGGGCAACAAGTCTGATGACGACTACAACAACGGCAACAATAAAGGTGCAGCAGCTGACAACAGCAACAATGACGGCAGCAGCAGCAGCAACATTGGTGTCATTTATTGCGCAAATTTTTTATGCTTGAATTGGCGCCGCAAATCATTGTCTTGCATGCCATTGCAACAGCAACAACAACAACTGCAAACACTTCACTTGTTGCATTGCCGCAGCAGCTGTAGGCAGTTATTGTTGCTGTTGTTGTTGTTTGCTTTTGGCGGAGGTGGTGATTCGTGCATATTTTGTCATAATTTCGGCGCATTCGACTGCAGCATTTTGTTGTTTTCAGTTTTCGCTTCAGCTGAGTGTGTGTTGCTGTGTTTTTCGTTTATGTTGCGCAAAGTTGCATGCAACAGGCGACCGCACATGACACACACTGTGGGAAATAAACACTGTGCATGATATTTCCGCTGCGCGGCCGTTGGCAAATTGGCCGAAAAATTCAAATGCGAGATCGCTGGGCCGCGATAGGTTTGCATTCGTTGCCACCAACACTGCACAGTTGCCACAAGTGGCAGTGGCCATGTTGCATGCAACCAGTGTGTTGCATGCTGCCGTCATATTTTGCGTTTATCAGCGCCGCTGACCAAAAAGCGAATCATTTCAATTTCATATTTTCAACACCTTCGTGCCGCTTAGTGGCAAGGCTGGACACGTGCAACACTGCGCCGTGTCAGAAAAGTGAAAACTTTTTTGATAAACAATTAATTGTTGCGTGTTATGTAAGCATACTGGACACTATTATGACTTTATTATAAATGTTTATGTGGCTTTTGAAAATATGAAAACCACCAACAGTACAGAAAGGCCCCAAACAGACTTGCAGAGTTGTTGAAGATAAAATAAAATTGAATGAAAAATAAAGAAAATTGTTAAAAAGATGTTGGAAAACTGGGTCTTGCGAATGTTTTGGGGTTTTGGTGCGAAAGTTGCAGCACGCCATTTTTTGGAGACCATTATCTACCGAAAACCTTCAGACAGTCTATGATCTGAACTGATTTCGTACACAATTTAATTTATAATGTGGTACGAAGTTATTTCTCTGATCTGTAATAAACAGAAGTGACGTTCAAGATCTTCTCTGCCTGAAGAAAACCCCTCAAAAACGATCTTATCTGATCTGATTTCTTATAACATTTGACTTATAATCTAGTACGAAGTGCACAATTTGACTGGTACTAAAAATAAATGGGGTTCAAGATCTTCCCTTTCTGAAGACAACCCCTTTAAGAACTTCATCTAATCTGATTTCCAGAACATTTAATTTATTTAGTACGAAGTCCGATCTCTGACCAGTAATAACAGAAGTGGGGTTCCAAGATCTTCTCTGCCTTACGAAAAACTCTCAAAACCTCTCTTTTCTGATTTAATTTCATGGAACATTAAACTTATAATCAAGTACTAATTCAGTTCAGCAGCCGCCGTGGCTCAGTTGGTTAGTGCGTTGGACCGCGAGTCGAAGGCAGCAACCCCAGGTTCAAATACTGCCTGTAATAACACCTAAAAAAAATAACGGGAAAATTCGTTTTCTCTTTCGGTGGCTGTCCTCTCAGCTGGAAATGGCAAACCTCTGAGAGTAAAAATTGCTTATGAAAAAGCTCCCAACTCGCCGTTCGGAACCGGCATAAAACTGTAGGTCCCTTCCACCCGCGTACAAATTCACACGCACAACACGGGTGGTTGCGGGAAGCTAGGCCTTAGTCTCGCGTAAGCGGGCTGTCGTGCCAGTCAATTATTAATTATTACTAATTCAGTTCTCTGACGGAGGATAAAAATAAATGGGGTTAAAGATCTTCTCTGCCTGAAAAAAAAACGCTCTAAAACTTTCTTATCTGACTTGATTTCCTGGAACATTCAACTTATAAGTTCTCTGACAGTGAATAATCAGAAATGGGATTCAAGATCTTCTCTTCCTGAAAAAAAAATTTGAAGAACTCTCTTATCTAATTTTATTTCTTATAACATTTAACTTATAATTAAGTATGAAGCCAGTTCTCTGACCGGTAAAAATCAGAAATGGGGTTCAAGATCTCTGCCCTAAAAAAAACGTTTAAAAACTCTCTCTGATTTGAGTTTTTTGTTTTTATCATAACTTAGAGTCATAACTTATGACCAAAAAAGTATTTATAGGAACTTTAAATTGACCGAAACTGACTCCAGTTTTTTTTTTTTTTGTAGTAAACAAGTAGTTTTATAAGTTATATTGTCATAAATTTCCTAACCTGACAAGTCTGCAAACTTTATTCTGAGACCATGGTTTTGGAATATTCCTGGACAGACAATGAACATTAGTGGTTGGATTTAGAACCTAAACTGTCTGTTGTTGGTTGAAAAAAAAAAAAATGATATCTTATCGTCAGAACATTCTCTGGCTGTTCTAAAACTGAAAAAATATGTCTGCGATCAATAGTTGCAAATCACCATTTGTAAACTTTAGAGAAACCTTTGTATCAGGTTTCAGTAGAAATCTTTGTATCAGCATTCAGACAACATTTTTTAGAATATTTAAAAGCACTTTTGTTATGTAAAGTTTACAAACTTTATAAGTTGTTGACCTGATTTACAAATTTCGAATATTTTTGTTTGATATGCAGTTATTTGTGGCCTAAAATCAACGTGCCTACATATTTAATATTAAATTTTGATAAAGTGGTGGGAATGGTTGAAAAACGTCAGAGTGCTTGGAGGACCGGTTTTGACGGAGGTAAATGGTGCGCTGCATTTCCGCGAGGATTACTTTATACTTGATACAATTTCTAACACCTGGGACTAAGTTTAATCACAATAGGAGTAATTTAGCTTAGGGGTGCTTTGATCTGAGAGCTGCCACTCTGACGTATCTATCATAAAGTGCTATAGTTATAGTGTTTTGTTGTTAGTTGTATACTTTGGATATTGAAATACTAAGCTTGTAGAGTATGTTGACACATTGTGATGACCCACAAAAGGTTCAAAGAAGTGCATCTGCCTAAAATGTTTGCATGGAGCCTTTCTGAAGTCATTTTTAAAGCTAACAAAAATGCTTGTTCTTCAATCCTGTAGAGAGTATTGGTTCCAAGAAGGCTTTGTGTTGGTTACGTTAGTCGGTTAATGCTCTGCTAAAATTGGTGCTTAGTCTGTCACTAAGATCCTTCATATCTCGAATTCGTACAAAGTTCATTCTAGTCGTTGCAAGCCCTTGTTGACTCAACAATTTTCCTACGCCAATGCAAATGTTATTTCATATTTTCCCAAATTTCCATGAAAATTTCTCACACACTTTTGAACGACAAACCATTGCTTCAGACCACTAGTCAGCGCGCCTTAACCCGCTCATAGTCCAACATTACTAACTAAAATGTTTTCCCTTCAGACCTGCAATGTTTGCGTTGTCGTTTGAACATCAAATATCAAAACAGATCGTTACGCAGAAAAGTACAACCAGCTCATCCTCACTGCTGTCAGCTCATCCAGCAAATGAAAACAAAAGTGAAAAATTATGAAATACACCTGGAGAGAAAAAATAATAATAATAATAATAACAAAGAGAAAGTCGCCACTGAGACTTTGAGATTTCGACATTTTCGTAAAAAGCCAATTTGTGTGGCACAGTGATTTTTCTTTGGCCACGCTCATAATTTTGAGGAAGACAATCCGACATACGGAGCGAGACGCAAGATTAACAATTGTTGTTGTTGTTGTAGTTAGCTTTACATTTAACGGTAATTTTGGTGAAGTTGCGTATTGGTTTGTATTTTATTTTTCTTGTTGTTTCTTTTTTAATTTTTTATGTTTGTAGACTGTGTTGTTGTTGTAATTTTCTTGAAATGAAAAATGAAGCCACTGCACGCAATGTGATTTTCTTCGATTGGGATTTTTGGGCAGCAGACACAAAAAAAACAACTAAAAAAAATGAAATAAAAACAATTACGAGAAATTTTTTAATTGCGGAAGTGACACGACGCCAGCAGCGACTGTGGTTATAAATTTTACGCTTAATAAGGTTGATTGATTTTATCATGGAACAGCCAACAGTCTGTGTAATAAAACGAAATGCGCTTTAAAAAAGTCAATCAGTTTCTAGTTTCGGCCGCAACTGCTCTCAGGCCAACTTACGTCAACACTTGCACTGTCTGCATTTGCTTACCTGAAACGACAAAGAAACAAAACACCAAAATTAGATATTTATCAATAAATTTCATTTGTAGAAATATCAAATTTTATTATGGGGGAAAAAAATCTCCTTAATGCCAAAAGTTTTGAATGTTGAAATGACCCGCAACTGATTTGTGAACCAGAGCTTCGCACTAAATAAAATCTAAATGCAGCCGTAAATAATGCGGAAGCTGCACGCGTCGACGCCGAAAAAAGCCAATAAACACTGCCGAACCGAGCGACTGCACTGGCGTTGACTTCTCGCCGGGGCCAGCGCCATACAATGGCCGCCAGCGAGTCAGCACATCAAATGGAAATTTTAAATGCCACAAAAAACAGGAAGAAAAAATCGGTGTTCGAATCAAAGCACAACATTTGATGCCAGCTGCAACGAAACTCCAAAATTACAAAAACAATAACAACAACACTGAGTGCAGCACGCACAGCCACAAAGCGAGCACACAAATCAATTTGTCTGCAAGCGAAGAGTGGAGCGAATTGGCGCGCGCACAGCATTTGCCACACATTGCCAACCAAAACATGACTGACACTAACTGCCGAACGCCTTGATCCCCCCCCCCCCCCCACCAGTCCTACTAAACTCCCCTCTCTCACATTGCCATGGCACTTCCCCAGTTGGGCTTTCAATGTGGCGGCGTTGTTAAATGGATTCGTTGTTGTTGTTTTTATAGTGTTGCTGCATATGAACGATGAAAAGTGCAACAACAAAGATTGTTTCAGTGCAACAAGCAGACAAGAATGAACTGCAACAACAACAACAACTACAAAGTGAAAACGAAAGGGCTCGGCTACCAGATTTTCACCCAATTTTCTGGACATTTTCCATGGATCGAAGCAAAGCGTAGCTGGCTCTCAAAATGCTTTTTTACTTTCGTTGAAAGATTCTATGCGTCTTTTTTGTTTTTGGAACGTTTGGAACATATTAGTCATGGATACGAGAACGACGATCTCACGCCGAGTGAGCGCTGGCTGTCAGACGTCAAATCTGGCTGCTGATAACGAAAATTGCACATAATTTTTTAGTAATGTGGAGAGTGACTAATTAGCTGGCAACAAATGATGATGAAGTGTGTGGTATGAGACGGAAGCCGGCGGTTTGTTAGAAGGCATGTGGAATTTTATGGAATACGACTAGATTGAGTTATATTGGAGAGCATAGAACATAATAGATTTGGATAGAATAGGATCGAGTTGGATTTAATAGAACAGGATCGGATCGAAATGGATAGGATAGGATAGAATAGGATTGGATTGGATTGGATTGGATTGGATTGGATAGTATAGGGTAGGATCGAATAAAATAGGAAAGGATAGGATAGAAAAGAATTGGATAGTATAGGGTAGGATCGAATAAATTAGGAAAAGATAGGATAAAACCCGTTAGATTGGATAGAGAACAAGATCGGTTAGAAATGGATAGGATAGGATTGGATTGGATAGTATAGGGTAGGATCGAATAAAATAGGGTAGTATAGGGTAGGATCGAATAAAATAGAAAAGTATAGGATAGGATAGGAAAGGATTGGATAGTAAGGGGTAGGATCGAATAAAATAGGAAAGGATAGAATAAGATAGGATAGGGTTGGATTGGATTGGATTGGATAGTATAGGATAGGAACGCATAGGATAGGATAGGATTGGATTGGATGGGATTGGTTTGGATTGGATAGGATAGGATTGGATAGTATAGGGTAGGATCGAATAAATTAGGAAAGGACAGGATAGAACCCGATACATAGGATAGAGCTCGTATTGTTTTATAACATCTACATAAGAAAGACTAGTAAGAGACAAAGTGAGAGTTCAACTTTACCCTTTTATTCGCTATTGCAGCGTCAGACTTAACCCGTCCTAAGATCTCAACAAGTATGCAATAAAAATTGTTTTAGTGAGTTAAAGTTGCTTTTTCATGATGCAATGACTACTTACTCACTAAGTGCTGCAAGAATCATTGGAAAATGCAGGAAGTAACTTCTAGAACAATTTAAGCCAAAAATTAAAGCACAGTCTATGGTTTAAGTTAAGGAAGATTATGGAAAGAGAGAACTGAACATACGATAAAATTTGGTACAAGTATTTTTAGATGAGTGTTTTATGATCTAAAACAAAAATAAAAAATCACATACATATAGAGCAGAAAATGTATAGCAACTTTGTTCCAAGATTTATATTTTAAAACGAAAGCATGAAAAATTGCTTAACTCACATTTCTACAACGTCAAATGAAAAGCCCAAAAAATCTCTACACTCGTTGCCAACACAAACAACAACTAATCATATGAGGGACTCTTGATTAATTGCACATTTCCGTTTTATTTTAAACAAATTACGCGCATGTTGGCAACAAAACGAACTTCACAAACAAAAAAATTGAATTTAAAAAGCATACACAGAGACCCCAACCAACAACCACAAAGCCTCAAATTACAACAACAAATTGTTTGACAGACTCGACATATACACTGGAAGCGTCTACAGATTTTCATAGAGCTTAGCTAAAAGTATACAAAAACCACACGTTGTGGCATTTTGCGCCCGCGGCATGCGGTATGTGGCATGTTGGTGGTGGCGAAGGCAAATGTTGCGGCATGCAGCCGAACCGCGCAATAAATTAACAATGCAAAAAATATTTACACAAAAACAAAAAAGGCGAGAGAAAAAGCACACACACGAAGGAAGGAAATGCAATTCTTGAACTTGGGTGGCATTTTGCATTCGGTGTCCATGCCTAGGCAACAACAACAAACGACAAGGCAACATTGTGGCACCGCGCTCCCCTAAACGCGCCAACAACTTTCAGTTGTACAAACAAAAATTCATATTTCTCATATTTGCATAGACGAAAAAAAGAAAGAGATGGACGAGTGTGGAAAAACTACAAAGCAGAAAAATATTATTTATTGACAGTGCAACATGTTGCAAGGGGCATGTACGAGTGTGCATATGTCTTGTTTGGTGGAAATGAATGAATGAACAAAAGCACAAAAACCAAAGACTGATATCAGCGAGACCTTTGACTTCATTTGGCGCTGCTGCAGCATGTTGCAGCATACAGCCTGTTGCAAGCTACAAGCAAATTATGCAAGACAATATGCAAATTACTTATGATCAGTGAAGAGGAAAGTTTGTTTTTTATCTTAATCGATAGACAAGTCAGCGGCAGTTGGCAGTCGGTCGGTTGCAAGTCGCCGCTTGTTGTTGCAACTGGCGACAGCGACTTGGCGTTCGCTGCGCTTTGAAAGAGCGAAGAGTGTGTGGGAGCTCTATTTATTTGTTGTTGTTGTAAATATGTAAATACGTTTTGTATGAGGGAAGTGAAAGAGTTGTGTCAAGTTTAAGTGGATTATGTAAAGCGAGAAAAAGTCGAACGAGATGCAACGGAAGCGGAAACGTGGCCAATATCGAAGAGACATTAACATCATTTTTATGTAAGAAACAACTTTTTAAAAATACTTTTTTTACAGAAGCCAGTGCGCAGTAGATATCCGGGTACCGATTGTAGTCAGAATTCGAAACAATAAAACTCCAACATTCTTTCCTAATCGCTTTGTAGACATGACATCATCATCCTTCAGCCATTTTTTTCTTTTGTTAAAGTTCACAATCAGTTAATTGCAATTTTCTGGCACTTAGCCTTTCGGCTCATAAAAGAACTTTCTAAAACTTTTCATTCATTAGAATAAAAACACTAATTTGCAAAAAAAAACCTACAGTGCCATACCATACAAATAACAAAACCTTCCATTTATGGTATAAAAAATTATTGTAAAATCAAAAGTCACGTTGATTGGTATTGACCTTTTGGCAGCCTAAAATTAAAGCAAAAAAATAGCTCAGCCAAGTAATTAAAAACTCGGTGTAAAAAACACAACAACCGACAATCATTAATTTTGTTATTGGCAGCAAAATGTTGCCGCAATCGAAGGCATACGAAATATTAAGTAAATGTAACCCCATCATAGTTAATGTGTTAATTTCATGGTATGTCAAAAGTTTTGAGGTTAAAGTGAAGCTGTCAAATGCTGAAATTTCTCAGACACTGGCAACAAAAAATGGAGGAATAAAAAGAGCAGGAAAAGAAAACAACAATAGAAAAGAAGATTTTACAAAATGCCAGAAAAGTGGAAATGACTTGAAAACAATAAAAATAATAATAATTTAGAAATAAAATTGGGAAAAACTTGCAGAAATTTGGAAAAAAAATTTGTGCACATTTGCAGAAATTATAAAAATAAATCATAAAAACAGAAATTAAAAAAAATTGTATACAACGAGGAATCATTGCAAATATGAAGAAAAATCGTAAAACAAAAGTTGAGAAACAAATCATAACAATAGAAAAATTGCAAAAAGTTAGAAATAAAATCACGACACATACACAAACCACAGACAAAACTTAAAAAATTTGAAAGAAAATTATTGTCTTAACGAAAAATAAAAAAAATATATATAAAAAATGTTACAAATTGAAATAATAAATACAAATCAAACAAAATCATAAAAAAATAGAAACAAAAATTACAAAATATAGGGACGAAACAATAGACAAAACATGAACAAAACATCAACAGTTTAAAGAAATTTGAAAAAAATAGAAACAATAATTACAAAAAATACTAGAAAAAATTACAAAAATTACAAAAAATACAAAAACAAATCACATAAAAAGTCTTAAAAAATTAGAAACCAAAATTGCAAAACATGGGAACAATATTACAAAAACTTGAAAAACCAATCAGAAAACAATAGAAACAATTAAAAAAAATAAAACAAAAAATAATAATAAATATAAAAAATGTTCCGAGAAATTGGAAGCAAAATCAACAAATTAAAAAATCATTAAAAAATCACAAAAATCATTTACATTTTGCAAGATCGTTGGACTAAAATTATAAAAAGCAGGAAAACAAATTATAAAAAGTAGAAAAAAGCTTTCCAGAACAAAAATAGGACCAAAAGTACGAATGGGAAGTTAAATAAAAAAATATAAAAACAAGTCATAAATTAAATCTTTCAAAATGCAAAGAAATTCGCCAAAAGTTTTAATAAAATCCATAAGATTGAAAGACAAGTATAAAAAAATTAAATGCATATAAAGAAAATTCACAAAAAATTGGCAAAAATCAACAAAGAAACATCATAATAATTTTTTTTTTATTTTTTGGGAAGAAAAGTCAGAAAAATAGGTAGTTACAGAACAAAAAAAATTTTTTAAAAACAGAAAAATAGAGAGGACTTCAAAAAATCGAAAAGCCAATAAAAAAAATCATAAAAAATATAAAGAAAAATCACAAAAAAATTGGCAGAAATCAACAAATAGAAAGAAGCGTCATAATCATTTTTTTTTTTTTTGTAATGAAAAGTCACAAGAAACAGGTAACAACAACAAAAAAGAAAAACATAAAATAACAGAAATAAAGACAGAATAAAAAAATCGAAGAACTAAACAATTTATTACAAATATAAAAAAATAAAAAAATAGGGAACAAGTCACAAACAATTCAAAAACAAAATTTAAAAAACTGCAAAAAATTTAAAGAAAATTCCCAATTGGAAGACAAATCACAACAAACAGAAGCAAAAATCACAAAACAACAATTAAGAACAGAATAGAAAAGAAAAAACTTATAAGCAAATATTAAAAATTTGAACAGAATTATAAAAAAATATAAACACTCTCATACAAATAGGAATACATATATATCACAAAAACAATACAGAAAAATCACAAACAAAAGAATCATAAAAACGTAGGAAAATTTATAAATACGAAACAAAATCACCAACAAATTAAGAAATAAATAGATTAAAAAATAAAAAGATTATAAAAAATACATAAAAAATAAAAAGAGAAATAATAAAACTCATAAAGTACAGAAAAAACTTCAAAAAAAATAATCAAAAAAATCACAGAAAAAATCTCAAGACATATAAAATAAATTAGAAAGATACCTCACATTAAATAGGAAGAAAAATCAAGTTTAAACAGCTTCAACCATTCCATGTAACAATGGAATGTGCAATTTACGGCAAACATCAAATTACAACAGCAGCCAACAGCACAATAACGGTAAAGATTAAATTAAAAAAACACTCTTAACAACGTCAACAAACTCACAAAATCATTTGCTTCATTTGGTAATTAATTTTGTTGCAGTTTTTTTTTTCATTGGAGTGCAAAAGTTTTCAACAGTTTGTTTCTACTTAATTTCAATTTGACGAGTTTTCTTTATGTGCGCCTTTATGTTTGGCAACTGGCAAATGTTATTGTGATTTGTTTTTAATGGCAAAGTTTTAACGTCATATTTTCGCCAGTGCTGCCGATTGAATTTCAATTACAATGAGTGAGCCGTAAATTTCCAACCTAAAATTAAAACCATAAATCAGCGCTCCAACAACGCGCAGGCAACAACAAAAGTCACACTTTCAACAGCGCAACGTCAGCCAGCGGCCAGTGTTGCCAATTGTGCGCCTATCGGCGATCGGCGCTGTCGTGTTGCCATTTCGTTCGGTTCATTGTTTTTCTTTCAATTCCATTTTAATTAAGCGCATAATTACAGCCAAAAGGTCAGCTGCAATAATTCAAAACTAAACAAATTCCCAGTTCGTAGCAACGTTGCGTCGTCGTCGTCATCGTCGTCGTTGTTAGGGGCATTGGCTGGCGCGCCTGCGCAGTGACGTTGGCAATTTTGTTGGCGATGGTGTTTGGCGTGTTTGCGTTCATGTTCTCTGCAACGCCAAAATAACAACAACAACAAACACAGCAGCCTTTATAGCAACACGTAGACAACATGTTGGCGAAAAAGATTGTTTGCAATTTGCTACTACCAGCAGCAACAACAACAACATTTTTAGGCCGACTAAAATTGGTGAACATGTGTTAAATTAATTAGGAAGACGCTGTGAATGTTTGCTGGCATTTTTGTTTATTTTTTATTCATTTTGTTACTGCCAAGTGGCATAAATTAAGCAACATTGTCGTCTGGCAATGCTCACATGATCCATGCAATAAAATCACAATTAATGCAACTTCAAGTCACAACCAAGTGTCAAATACGTACGAAACTGCGAAGCCTCAGCTGGCCAAAACCAAATCCGAGTTGGACCTGTCACAGAGCACGAAAAGCATTAAAAAAGCTAAAGAACGAGATGTGTGAACATCAATGAGAAATGTCGGACAATACACGATCTCCTAAAATCCAGGGCCTTATATTTTCTTTACAAACGCCTTACATGTGAGAACATCACACAATGAGGAAGAGAACAATAAACGATCTCCCAAAATCCAACGTCTTTCATTGTTCTTACAAACGCCTTACAGCCTCCTTGAAACTATACCCAAAACTTAATTTAGTCCAGACTTAGACTGACTTACACTGGAGACTCAATTGGATCCATTGAGTTTGAGAATTGAAGCTTCCAAACTCGCATCCAGTAAAACTGGCATTCAGACTTTTGACATCTGACTTCTGACAGTTTTACATTTGACTTTTAGTTAAATGGGTAGCAAGATGGGTAGATAGGTAGGTAGATAGATTGATAGAAGTGGCTGCTCCGATGGTAGCTTAATGAAACCATAAAGACTCACATTTCTCGCTTTCTCACTTTCTCGGATTCTTTGCTTGCTCATGAATCTAATTGGAGCTTCATACGAAGTCAAATAGATATCACAATGTTCTATTGGCTGGATCTCCTAGATTATTGAAAATGAAGCCACCCAAGTACTCCTCTTTCTACCAATGAGTACAGGATAAAAATATAGTAGATGAAGGTTCACGTAACTCCTTCCCAAATCATAAAAAAACAAACAGGAATGACATGAGACCAACACCTAACGATTTCTGGATTTACTTTCCGAATTCATTACTGGCGCCTAGACTATTTTTTTTGTCTCCTTATTCACTCTGCGTGGGAGCTTAGGGCCTCAGAAAGGGGTTTTCCATCTCATTCCATTTTATTTATTTTTATTTATTTATTTAAGTCTATGAACAGATTGTTCTTACAGACACATTACAAAACTGTTGTTGTTGTGTCGTTCAATGTGTTGCTGACATCCTGTTCCCTCGGGGGGAACAGGGGGTTTCAGTCCAGCGTCATTTTTCTGATGTTGGACGATGGTATTCTTAACGTATGGCCTATCCAACGCCTTAGCTATCCATCTGCTCGAATAAGGATTCTTCTGGATTCTTCGGGTCTGTAACCAGGTAACGGATTGTTATGGCCAGTTAAGTAAATAAGGATTCTTCACTCTGCAGTTCCCGGAGCTTTAAATTTGCTTTATTTTCCGTCACTGTTTCGAGTGAGAGAAAGGCTTCTTATACTTTTTTAAGGTTTGAGTTGACCATAGTTTGGGAAGCTGCAGGAATGCCAAGTGTTTTGTGTTAGACAGGGGCATACCTTCTAAATTTAGGCTGGAAAGATCTATGCCGGATCGTCGGACTAATCACAGAGCACAGTTAATGGGGTGAACACATGGCCACAACAGACATCATCGAGGATACAACTTGGGCATCGTGTCTGGAGAAGGTAGACAGCACAGATCTGATGTTATGAGGATAGACGAGGTTCATTCCCTTACCCTGCGCGATCTTCTGAGATTCCAGAAGACCAGAAAAACATGTTGTCCCTATCACTTCCCTACTACTTTTTTTCTTTCTCTTTATATCCCATCACACTTTCCTCTATCACCATTTTCCTCACGAGTCTTAAGCACAATGGGCAATTTAGCCTGAGTGCTTGAGAAATTAGACCCTCTTGAGTTCACTTTCTGGGCTCCCCTCATATCCATTCCATTCCTTACCATTTCAAGGTTTCAAAGTTTGTCTTTTCTTCTTGAAGAAAAGGATTCCGAGTTACTTGGCCCAATTTTTCGCAAATTTACAGTGCTTTTCCGTTCTCAACAGTTCCTTCTTCGTCACAATTTAGCACTCACTTTTAATAAATTGTCTGTTGGAGCTTCATTGTCCTAATAGCTTATAGCTTAAATAGCTTCTCCATTGGAGCTTCTTTATCCCTATAAATGAATCACTAAATCATCACAATTACTGGATATTGATTAGGTTAGAAAATTAATACTTAGACCCCTTCAAAACAGATGTTTTGCTGCACATAATTCGATATAAGTGACTCATATCAAACTCAGGTCTGGCCAGTTAAATGATGTAAGCAATCTGATTGCCAGATTGCAACTCATTGAAATTCACTATTTGCAGCATTCACATGAAGCAAGAGTCACATTTGTCAGCCACAGTCATCAAGCAGTACAACAACACTTTGCAACATTGCCACACATTGTATGGCAATCTGCAACAGGTGGCAACACCTGTCATTCCATGTGACTTATTGTAGCCAAACAAGAGGGAAACAAACCAAACACAATGCAAATTTGTAGCCAACAATACAAAGCGTTCGATATGAGAAAAACTGCAGACAAATGCAAAAAAAACACACAAAAAAAATTAAATCAATTTTGCACACAGCAGGCAAATTCACAGCATTAGCAGCAATATTGTCGATATGAACGTTTTATAAATAATTAATAAGTTTGGTATTGTGCAGCGGGTAAAAGTAAAGTCAGAAGGTCACAAACGCCACCGCGCGCTGACACGAACAACAGTCGCCACAGTTGCAGCAAACGCTGGACACGACGCCTTGCTGGCCAATTGGCTGCCGTTTAGAGTGGCCAAATAGTACAAATGACATGTGCGCTACTGTCAGACGATAAAAATAAAATATATGACGATAGCAGCGAGAGCACTGCAACTGACGGCAAATATGGTTTGCCCGAAGCGTTTTCGGTCGTTGCAGATATTATTTTGAAAAAATTTAAATTGACTTTGCTTGCTATTAAAACCAGCCTGTACGCACTCATGTAGGAAGCGCACTTAAAATTTAAAAAAAAATTTGCAGTAGTCATGTTTTTGGCTTCCAGTGCACAACGGCACAGCGACATCCTACGCGTCTAATTTATTTTGGGAAAATTTTAAGTGAACGATGATCTGTGAAATTAGTTGAACGTAAGTTGCGTAAGTTCACAACACAACACAAATTTTTATTGTACACACACACATGAAGTGCGAAGAGGGAAAATTGCCCAAATTGCTCGATGTGTTTGTCTGATGTGATGTTGTTGCAACAACGATATTTTCATAGAGCAAAATAAGGTCAACCCACATCGATTGGGCGCAGCATTGCGTCAAATTTATTGTTTGTAAACAACGAGACACGGCTGCGCATGTCACCCAATGAAAATATGAGCATGTTGTGAGTTGAGCGCAATAAATTGGCCACCACTGTGGCTTCAAGTGGAATGGGCGTGCAACGAGCACGTTGCGTGTCTTTTGGGCAATATTTCACTTGATGAATTTGATCAAAAAGGGCCAAACATATGCGGGCGTGATTGACCAGATATCGAGTTGGGGAATGAGAGAGGATGGAGAGAGAAGCTGAAAAGTCGAGATATAAATTTAAATAATGTGCCATAGGGTGGCAAATGATGGGAAAGTAAAAGTGATAAAGTAATATTTTGTAAAGCAGACAATAGCGGAAAATATGTTTAAAAAAACCACATTAATAACAACAACAACAAACGCCTGCATAATTTTATGGCAGTCAAAAAGATTTATGAGATTTGAGACATGTGGCTTTTGAAGCAATGTTAGAGCTTATAATGCTGAATGTTTAGACACAATGTTGAAGCAACAAAGTTGTAGATGTGAAAAATTGCTGGTCAGAGTGGAATATTATCAAATCGATTTGAGTGTTAATTATTTAGTAGCAATCTTACAACACACAAATTTTGAACAGAAAAATATTTTTTTTAATTTAGAATTTTTTTAGTTGTGGAAAAGGAAAACTACGAACGAGAGAATAACAACAAACCGAAAAAAAGAAATATTAGTACCACAGTACCCACTGAGAAACATTCATCCGGCTCAAAGACTTTCTGAAAATTTATGGTTTCTATGACCGATTTTGTAGCTAAAACGTTTTTCTACTACTAACAATATGATTTTACCAAGCTTTCTAAATCAATATCGTTGGATCTGTCATTTAAAAGATCGTAGTTCAAGAGGCAACTCGACAAAATAAGTCTGAAGTCACCTTAATTAATTTTATTTTAATACTTATATCATATTTTTATTTTCTATTTCTCAACATTGTGAGACAAGCCTAGCTAGTTAACTAAGTTTTTCAAAGCTTTGGTCTAAAGTTTCTGTGTATTAGTTTGTTTTCATCTTTTTAGCTTTTACTTTATAAGTCCTGAGATATTCAATACTTTTTATAACTGTCTTCAGCAAATTTGCAGCTAATGTTTAGATTAACAAATTCTGTGAACATTCTATGGCCAAATAGTTTTACCATACCGAAATTTTAGAGACCCATGTCAAAAAATCGATTCTTTTTCGGTCTGATTCCGATTCCAGGTAAGAAAACGCTGGTGCACAGTGTAATCAGAGTCTTAAGCTTTCCAAATGAACATCAGTAGATCCCTTGTGAGATCTCCCGTTGTGCAACATTGTTACCAAAGTACAATAAATTCAAAGCCATCGAAAAAAAACATGTAGAGAATTCTTGAATTGCTGCTTGAGCTCTAAACAATAAATGAATTACTGTTAAAAACATCTAAAGGCAGCTACAAGTTGGCATTAACCGACAACTGTAGACCTAAGCAACATTTAGCAACAATGTTGCAGCAATAACGTTCGGAAAATCAAAGCATACAAAGGCTGAAATAAAAATCTGCTGAAAATTGTCTGAAATTTTATTTTCATAAAACGTAAAAAAGCAACAACTGGCAACTTCATAGACAATAAAACGTTTAAAGAATCAACTGTTGTACTTGTAGTAAAAAAAAACAAATGATGCATCAACAGCTATTAAACTTATTACTGCAACAAAAAGTGGCAACAACTCTCTAACGGTGCTTCTATTTATAACTTTATGCATGTGTCTGCCAATGTGTATCTAAGCTTTCGAATGTGTAATTTAGATTTATTGCCAGAGCTGTGGGCGGTTCGATAGACAATTGCGATAAGCAAGCAACAATGTTGCCAAGCCTTTGTTGCACTCAAAGGCCACACAGCGCGTTCAATGCATTCAGTAACCATAGAAAAAGCTTTGTTCTAAAATTTATTTGTATATCTTCTGTCTTCTTCGCTTCATTTGCCTTATCTGAAGACACTTTTTAGTTGTATTCATTATAAATTTGTATTGATCTTAATAAATAGATTCTGCAAATCATTCGATCAGCCCAAATGTTGCACAATGGAGTGCAACATCCTCGCTGTACAAACAAAAAAAAGCTACGCCCACAAAATTTCTATGCATTTATTTTTTTTATTTTTTTTTATTTTATGTGTAATATTTCTTTCAAACATCTGCACGCTGCACCGCACCTTAAAATCGTTTAAATTTGTAATTCAAGACCATCTCGATTCATCCACAATCGACCGACGGCGGTGCACTGTGGCTGCAACTTTTCACGTTCACGTTGTTGCTGTCCCACGACAAAATGAAGATTTCTATGTCGTAGCATTGATTACAATATGCAACAACAACAATAGCAACAATCAATAACAGCAGCAACTCGGCTATGCGTTGTGACGGCAGACAAATGAGGGAAATGTTGAGAAATTAAGCAAAAATAATAGCATCGAAAAATGGGAGTCGACCACAGCTGCCTAAGAATTATTATTAGAAAGTTTTGCGGCGCATTAACAGCAACAATCGAACGCCCACCTCTAAACATTGCATTGCAGAATCCATAAATACAGGCATTGACTGAACAACAACAACAATAAAAAATAATAATTGACTGCAACAAGAAAAAACCGTGTGCAGAGTGTTTAATCGAAATAAATTAAAGCAAATATAAATTTTCTTCGATTGCCTCTCTTTCCCCGACCCCACACATTGCCAACGCTTTCTCTTGCAACCGCTTACTCTTCCCTGCACTCTTCGACCAGTTGGCGGTGTTGCCAGATCAGGCGATCTCCTCCTAGATTCAGGCGATTCTTCGTCTTTTAGGAGAATTTTTAGGAAGAATTGTTTAGGAGATTTTGATGGTGAAACATTTGACATCATTACTGGCACTGAAGCCTTGAATATTGAAAGCAATTAATTTAATTTAATTTAATAACATTTTATGCTATAAAGTGTACAATTTATGCAATGAATGAAGAAAGTTTACAAAAGCGAAATTCATACCGATCTCATTTTTTATATATTTTTTGTTTTAAGTTGTTGAGCTGAATCTGAATGAATAAAAAGGCTACAACAATAAAAAAAATTATATATTTTTCATTTTAATTTATTTATTTTTTATTTAATTTAAATTCCTTAGTTTATAATCACAAAAATTATAAAAAAAACTATTTACGAAATTTTTCAAATTTGTGGGAGAAAATTTCCTTTTTTTAAGATTTAGGAAAAAGTTATTTCAGATATCTGGCAACGCTGCCCGTTGTGTTGGTTGCTAATTTAAAGCCACATTCAACCACCCAACGGGCACCGCAATCAGCAACATTTGCCTCGCACAAAGCATCCACCCACCGCAGCCATAACGTCGACGTCGATCGGCTGCCCGATTTCTGGCGATTGTAATCAATTAAAATATTACATTTGAAAATGAAAAACACTAACGGAAAATTAATTTGCCAACGCTTATGGGGCCAACATGGAGGAAGATAATTTAATTAAATTATTTTGTTGTTGTTGTGAGTTGCGCTGTTGTCTGGTCTTGTATTGGGTTCAGCAAAGGTTAAATGCATTTGTTGTAATTTGCTGTCGAGGTCACAAGTGACTTTAACCAGTAATGTGTTGAGACATGGCAAGCAATTGTAGGTAAGAATATTCAAATGTTTTGTGGAGTCAAAAGAAAATTTCATTAAATTCAATTTAATTTAGTTTATTAAATTACAAGTACTTCCCTTAAGGGATTTTAAGAAGCAATCTGTTACGATAAGAATTTGATGCTCTGTAGTGTCGTAGACTATTTTGCTGTGGTTGAGTCTAGAAAAGAGACCTTCAAGACTTTGATTAGAAGATGACATTGCTAGAACAACTTTCATTGATCCGCAACTCAGCATTGATCAGTTCAGAGATGCTTTAGACGCTCCAAGACTGGAGAAGCTGGTCCTCTTCTCTGAATACTGAAGTTTGATGCTCAAAAGTATTTGTAAAGAGCCCTACAGTTTACTGAAGGCAGCTTATCCAATATAGTTAGGGAAATATGTAGGTAGATTTGGTTTTAGTTACAATATAAATAAGCTACGAGAGATCACCTTCTGACTATGATAGATCACGTTCGGACTGCCTAAGTAAACACATATCCAAGATTTATCTAGAAATATAAACGTCTTCAGATTCTGTGGTGAAAAAGAGCAACAACTAGGGAACATATGAAACTCCATTACTTGAATGATGTGAAATTAAAATTGGAAGAATGCAATAGGAGTTCTCAGCTCAAAAAAAGTTCATCAAAGAGAACTTAGAACTTGACTTTCTAGATTCCGATAAGTGCTGTGAACATTATAAATTATGTTTTTTAGCTCATTTACCACAATTTGATAGTGAAATGCCTACAATTTTATTTCATGAATTTAGTTGTTAAAATATTGAACAAGAAAAAGTGTAATGCAAAAATAGAGCAAACATTTCCATATTGCTGGTATTATTAAAAAATTTCTTTTTTAAATTTTGTACGTTGCAATACACACAAAAAATATGAAATAATGGTGTATAGGTGTTTTGTGAACATAAAAATATTTCAAAGAAAAAAATCAGTAAAATTTTTCATTCTTTCCATTTTTTGCAGGTCCCTAAGTTTACTACCTTCTTCCACCTAAAATGTTTCTTATAGACTTCAGAACGTTATTCTTGAAAGAACATTCCACCTACATCTCAAGAATTGATTAGGATTTGAGAAACAAGAAATGTTTCCTACATCTAAAAAATTGATAAAGATTTGAAAAACAAGACATTTTGAAACTATTTAGAGGGTAAATTACAGACAATGAGCAGAGTTCAGCGTTTATATATAAGGAACTGCTTTTTAGGGGTAATTTCTTGACTACCCCTTCTATCTTTTTCATCTGTGTAAGGACCAGATTCCTAAGCTCAAGCTCGGCTTATTGCTTAACACTAGAAAGACCGCAAGTTTTCCATACCTTCAAAGACTACATTTTATATCCGCTGATATCTCGTAAAGTACACATCGGATTCGGCTAATTGTAACTGTTGAACTTTAATTGTAGAACTAATTGCAGAACCCGATTAAAAAGTAGCCATCAAAGCAAAAGTTGATAAAAATATTAAAGAAAATACAGATATTTAAAAATGAGAAACGGTCAAAATGATCGCAATGGTCTTTTTAGTGTTAATAGAAGTGATTGTCGAATGATTTTAATTATTATATTAATTAAATTGATTAAATTTAATAGATTAAGGTTCAACGAAAACAAAACTATGGGAGTTTAAGGGTTAATTTTTTAAATTTAATTTTTTAATTTTTAGGTTTAAGTTTAGGTTTAATTTACAGACAATCAATACGCCATCTGGGGCACTGATTATTCGGCACCTGCTTATATCTTAGGACCAGGACTAAGGACATTCTACATATTTCTTCTGTTTTTGCTGCTTTATTAGTTAAGGTATCATGGCACGTTAGAAAGGGGAATTTTTAATGATTTACAAATTATTTATTTTTCAGCTCCTTTATTCCTGTTTTTTAAAAACAGCCAACAATTAAATCAGTAAATATAGACTAAAATACTACGACATTAATTGTTTGGTTTTGTAAATCATTAAAAATTCCCCTTTCTAACGTGCCATCATACCTTAAGGAAACTTTCATCTCCAACTTTTTTGCCACTACCATTTTTTTTTTATTTTTTATAATAGTTTTTTTAAATATTTGTTTTTTATTTTTTAATAATATTTTTTTTTTTATATTTTTAAATATTTTTTAAAAACAGCCAACAATTAAAATCACTAAATATAGACTAAAATACTACGACATTAATTGTTTGGCTTTCAAACTTGGTCAGCTGAATTAAACTTGTTCGCCATAACACAGAGACCGCAGCAGCATTTCTTCCGCAAAACTCTAACAAAATTGCTATTGTTTTTAGAAACATAAAACAGCTTTTTGTTTTCTTTTATAAACAAAAAAGGAATTGGCATCTCTCATGCAATAGCAACGCGTTGCCGACTTGTTTTGTGGCTTCCGGTACATGTCACTGCAACAATTGGAGTAGCAATTCGCAAACGGTGGCAACGGGGGATCCGAGTGCGGCCGACGTAAATGCAAATTCCTACTATTACCTCAGCGGCCAAATGGATTTTCACGCGTTTGTAATTGCTACGCGGCACTGACGGCAGCAACACAAAAACCGAAGCGTAAAAATAAATCAGCAAACAGCAACAACAACAACAAAAAACAATGGCTAAAATAATAGACACCTAGACAGACAGACAGGAAAAGCGAGAGGCGTGGCTGGGACACTGCGGCGAGATGCCAATCTGCAATAATTGAAATTATTTGCAGCCACTGCGAATGGAAGCAGCGAGCAGTACCAGAGGAGCGTAGAAGGGGGCCGCAAGAGCGGAAGCTGAGTGAGAGAAAACCGGGAATTTTGCGGCGTCTTTTGCTAGAAAAGCAATTTTCCGCTCGATGCACCGAACAGAAGATGTTGAAAACCAATGCAATTCCTGCCACTGGGCCACGGCTGCGAAACGTGTGCAACAGTTGCACAAACACAAACAACAACAACACATAGGATCACATGTTGCCAGCTGACAGGGCGAGGGGAGAGACGAATGGTCGCTAGAGAAAATTAACTTTTTGCGCCAAAATTGCACACACCAACTTGCCACCTTTGTGGCAAGCAACAGAGTGCAGCCAACATTAGCATGTGGCAAGTGTGTTTTGCATATGTGGCAGCGCGATTTTCGTCCCATCTACTTACTGGGCGTTTGTGGCACAAATATCTCGACTCGAGCACCAAATGTGTTGAACGTTGTTGGCGTTAGGCGTTTGCGCTGTCGAGTGCTACTCGTAACAAATATTTTAGTCTTTTGTTTTTTGCATGACTGCCAGTTTAGTTGTTGTTATTATTGTTGTTGTTTTACAACGTTTAGCGCGCTGACGCAATTTTGGTGTGTATGTATTTTTTGTACTGTTGACTGACTGTTTGCCTGACCGGCGGCATATGCCCCCAGCTGGTTGTCTAACTGTTCAACTTTACATCCACCCGCCCATTTCAGCTGTCCGTCCGTCCGGCCACCTATCCATCTGTCCATCTGTCAAGCCATTGTTTAAGCCACTCCATCACAATTTACACGCTTTTCGCTTCGAGTTTTGCTTCTCGAATCGCATTTTTCTGGCTTTTGTTGCCGCGGCCGCATTGTATTTGTAATTATGAATTAACCGACAGTGAAAAATTTGGTTTTTTGCGCGTTGAAGCAAAAATTGTGCTGTACACACGCTGCCGCATTGCATTTGGCACAGCAGTGTTCCCATCCCCCCTCACCCCCCACTCAAATCACACCTAAAGTCTTCAGCCAACTGCACAGTCAACTCTTGTCGGCTTTATTGTTGTTGCCATTTTCCGCTTTCATGTGTGATGTTTTTGGTATTTTTTGTACTTGCATGTACTGTTAGATGATTGCTGATTGTTTTTATTGTTGTTGTTGTTGTGTTTACTGCCTGCAGCTTTTAGGGGCGTCTGCTGTGCAGCATCAACAAAACAAACTTCGGAATGTTATTTAATCTGCAACAATGATTGATTTCCTCAAAGGCCGCGTGCACTGGTGTCGACAAGATAATCATTTACAAAAACCAACAGCAACAACAACAATAATTAAATAACAAAATACTGAAACAACGACAAGACCGAAATAACAAAGGGTGACCATATTTTGTTTATGTCGAGTTGATTTGAATTTAATTATGGGAACATAATCAATGCTGCAGCTATAAGAGAAGAAGAGGAAAAGGAAGAGGAAGCCAATAAGCAACAGCTGAGGAAATGCGACACTTTGAGATGTATTTTAGATTGAAGATGAGTGACATTAAACAAATTTGTACATGATACCTGTTTAGGTTAGGTTGAAATGGCTGCATGGATCTTAAGTATTCCAGACATAGATCAAGTTCTTCTTGAAAAAGAAGAAAACATTTGGAAAAAATTTAGACAAATTTTGGAAATTTTTAGAAAATTTGGTTTTTTTGTCAAATCATTTAGACGATGCTATGAAGCTGAGCAGGTCTTTAACATTTACGTATGATTCCTACTTTAATGGATATAATTTGAGATTGCTACGAGAATTGGATTTGTTGCTACGCCATTCCTGAGATACTTTAAGAAGGAGTTCAGGTGCTCGGATGCTGGTTTGACTCAACCATCCACCAAATGTATTGTCAGGTGGAGTTCAACGGAAATCAGGAATGTCCTTGTATGAAAACTGAATCTGAATCTGCATGACGTCAAGAAACGTTAGGTTAGGTTGAAATGGCTGGATGAATTTTATTCCAAACATAGATCAAGAAGAAGACCTAGAAAATTCGGTTTCTTTGTCAAATCATTTGAAGCTGAGCAGGTCTTTAACATTTACGTATGATTCCTACTTTAATGGATATAATTTGAGATGTGCGAATTGGATTTGTTCCGATGCATGAGAGCCATTCCTGAGATACTTCTGAAAGAAGTTCAGATGCTTGTTTGATCCACCCATCCACCACATGTGGTGTCAAGTGGAGTTCTACAGGAATCAGTACCGTCATTGTATGAGAACTGAAGCTGAATTTACGTGAAGTCAAGAAATGTGAGATTCAATATTGAACTATAGGCTGGGACTAGAGATTTAATACTAAATAAAGTGATATAGGTTCGACATTAAAATTGAAAATACTCATGGATCAAAAGTATAGATCGGGTTGTTAGATTGGTTGGAAAAAAATATTAAAAAGAAGACCATTGCACAGTGATTCGTTCCATAGACAAAATTCAAAAAATTTATAGTCTCAGAATTTAATGATTTGAATGTCATTTTAAAAGTAAAAATCCAACTAAGAAAACCCCAAAAACCCCTGCGCAAAAAATTAATTAGTGTGTGTGCAAAAGCGGCCCAAAGTTGAAACTTTTTTCACAAAAAAATTTAAGTAAATTAAGTAAAAAAATTTTAAAAATACATAGTTACCAAGAAGTTGCTAAAACTTTCAAAATAGATTAACAAATGATGTGGCCATTTTCGCTTTTAATGTTTTTTCAAAATTTGCAGAGCTTAAGCTTTTACTTCACTTTTAATTTAAAATATTTTTCAAAATTAAAATTCTGAAAATTGGCAAAACCTAGAGGAAGATATCTAAAAAATATGTGAAAGTATGTTCCTGGATTTTTTTTATTTTAAGAAGCATTCTTTCATTGTCGGACAATGTAATTACATCCTCCGATATTTTCCGATCTCAGAAAATAATTCAATTTGAAAAGTGGTCTAAACACGTATTTATCGACAAAATTTATTTTATTGATCCCTAAAAGTATGCAATCAGCATGAAAAATGAAAAAATCTGCACAAATGCAAAATATACATCTATTATTATCATTTTTATTGCAAAACTAAAGGGTCCTAAGACAATTTCTGTTACTCTTTGCAATTAGCAATGTTGACGTTACCGATTAAATGTAAAATCTGAACAATTTAATCAACACACTTGGTGCTATAGCTCACCAAAAATGACGAAAATTGCAAATTTAAGTCGTAAGTCGTTAAGTTGTTTAACAACAGTTTAAGAAAAACAAAATGGAGATTTCAATTCAGCAGACATTGATTAACTAGTATACCAAATTTTATGAAGAACGGACCATTTTGTCCCGCGGTTGTATGGAGTCGCATTGGAAAAAAAAATTAAATATTTTTAGAGGCTTTCTGCTTGGGACAATTCACATAAAGCTTTATTAAATATAATAAAAATCGTAAATATTTTTTTTAAATAATCGCGTAACCAGAAAATCTGAGGTGCTCTGCTTAGCGAACGAAAAAAGTAAAAAAAATCAAAACCAAAATATTGACAGTACAAATTAGTTCGATCCGTCTTCAGAAGATGGCTCCGGCCATTGGGAATAGTTCATAGTGACAGCTGATTGCAGTGAATCCAGAACGGTTAATCATCTGTCAAAAATACTCATTAAATATCGCTTTGAGTTTATTAAACAAAATGTTTTTTACTGTTTTGAATATGATCAACTTTGTGTTAGCGAAGCAACATTTGCGGGAGACGTTGAAAGGTGATTTTTCACTTGCGAGCAGCAGTAATTAATGAATTAGAGAGCAATTTGAGGGGTGTTGGGTAAATGCAATAGAGAAATTCTTTGACAAAATATCAGTCATGTTTTTTTCTAAATATTTATGAAGAAATGTGAAGCCGTTTTAAAATCTGGTCTGCTGTATACTGTGTCCCGAACACAGGAGCTCCCGTATTCCACGTTATTGCGATATTTCAGCGCACTACGCGGAGAGAGAGAGAGAAACACTGGAAATTTTCCTCAGATATCTATGAGGTTGATGGGTTCAAGTCACGTGTCTATGGCTTTATTTTAAACCCTTTTCCTAAGGTCTAAGTCCTTGCAGAACCAACGCAATCTTTCGACCCCAAAGTTGCCTGAGAGCAACTTCACCAATTTGTCATTTTATAGCAAAAGCTACAATTGACTCAGAGCAAATTACAAAAATTTTACTGTTATTCCCAAAATAATTTTCAAACATTTCTAGCGATATCAGGGAAAGTTTGTGTTCTAATTGAAGTCTACGAATTGGGCGCGTTTGATCAAAACCCCGTTTTTTTAATAATGGTTAAATAAATCAAAAAGTGATAATTTTGTATTTTTCCATAAATATTAAATAATTTTTCTGTAATTAAATAATATTAATACGAAATTTATTTAACCCGTTTAAAGTTAAAATTGTTCAAAAGTCAGTTTTGAACTGAAATTAGGCACCAAATTTCAAATACAAAAAATTTCAATTTTATTGAAGTAAAACACAAAACCATACATGAAACTTTTTTGGACAAAAAATCATTGAGCATTTAGCTTATTGCAACTTTATGTCTACTAATGCGCCATAGAACGATCTCTTTTGTATAAGTTTCCTTTTGATAGTTCGGCTCGATTGAATATAAACAATTCATTTAAATTGTAGGAAGCCAAAATGCATCACAATAAAATTTTAAAACAAAACTCGTTTGGCTTTTATATAACTTTCAAGCCATAAAAAAAACACACCAAAATTGCACTAAACCATAATTTGGCATTTGTCTGCTGATTAGCAGAACAACAAACACAAGAAACATATTAAGTAATTTTTTTTATTTTCTATTTTGGTAAAATTAAAAAAGCAGTTTGCACTTCTGGTCGCATGTTGGCAGCCTTGATGCAACGCAAACTGACAAAGCTGTCGAATGTCGCTGAACAAATTTCATTTTTACGAGTCAAGTCAAGGTGGCATTATGCAAAGCGATTTGTGAAGCTTCGACGGGGCAACTTTGTGTGGCAACTGTGGCTTGCAAAAGGCGCAACATTTGGCCCATTAGTCACCTGACAGCAGACAGCGGCCGGCTACGAGGCGCAAAATAACTCATGGGACAGCGGACATTGGAGACGTTTAAGCGGATTGCATTTCCGATGCACTAAAACTAAACAAAAAACAAACTCAAACTGAAACTCTCATTGAATTTTGTTGAATGAAGAAGGAAGACACATGCGACAAAATGTGTTTAAAAGGGAAATGACCGGCGCTGTGTGGAAAAACGCTTCAAAATGTTGCTGCACGCTGTTCATGTTTGGTACTCAAATGTGAATGTGTGTGTGTCTGTGTTTATGTTTGTAGGGAAAATGACGTTTAGAATTTATCGTTTTGAACTTTGCAAATTTGCAGTGAAAGCGTTTAGTGTGCGCGCCAACGCTTTATCACTGTCCGGTTGTGTTGTGTTGTTGTTTGTTGGTTGTCTTGGGCACCCGACTTCAACTCCCTTGCACCCTCAACCAGGCTTTGGCAGCACTGTTTTGCATAAGCTTTGACTTCTTTTGTGTACTTGTCGCGCGTCGGCTGGCCGTTTTTACAACTCTTAGAGGCCTTGGCTGCAGTAAATTAAACACGAAACGGCGACCAACCGAAGTTGGCTGCAGTTTCGTTTTCAGTGAAGATGCGCACAACAACAACAACAACAACAAATCTTGGTAGTGACACGTATGGCTGCACATGTGAAATGTGTTTAGTCTGCGAAAAAAAAGTGGCGGGAAGCGCACAATGCGGTCTGTGGCCATGTTAAGGTTTGGGGTGAAAAAGAAAAGCAACAACAACAAGTAGATAAAACGAAATGAAAGAAGAAGCAAAAGCGAAAATTTACATGTGACAAAAGTTTCTTTTTTTAGCAAATTGTTTTATTTTTTGTATCTTTTTTGTTGTTGCCAATGTTGCTTGACATTGTCACTTTTATTGAAGTGAAGCGCAACAAACTTAAATAAGCAAACAAGCACATACACACACTCATAGAGTCAGACAGACAGACAGACGTTTAGGCCATTGGACAGCCAACAGGCCAAACGTGGACGCAAACGGCCAGCGGCTGTTTGAAGACTATCAGCGAGTAGGGATCGGCAATGTTGCTGCTGGCAGGGAGCGTAACGATGGTCGCAAAATTGCTTAGGCAAAAGTATCTGACAATTGTTGTTGTTGTTGGTGGCAGCAGCTTCCGCTGAACTTGGACAACCTGTGCGTCGCGACAAGCTAAGCAAATTGTTGCCGAGCTGAAGGTTAAAAATGTCACAACATTTTTACAACAACAACTAACATAGCGAGCAATAAAAACAACACAAGCATGAAATATGGGCACAAAATTTTTATCAACTTTCTCAAAGCATACACACGAAAATCACATAAAAGATGTGCAAAAATTGGCACTTTGCTGAAAACACTAAAACCATAAAGAGAAAAAAAAAGCAACAACAACAACAATTAGGCAGCTAGTGTTAACTGTCAGCGACATGCGTTGCATGACAAATGATTGCAATATTGCATGACAGATGGAAAAATGTCAGACAAGTGTCGGATTTGATATGAAGCCAACAACAACAGCAGCACCTACAACATATAAAAACAACAACAACAATAATAACTCCCACTCACTACAAAAGCACAAACACGCAAGAATGACAGCAACATTATACAACAATGGCAATGACAAATTATGCACAAAAATTTCAACAACAAAAATTTCAACAACAACAACAAGACATAGTTGAAGCAAAAGTGCAGTGACACAACTGCAATTTTTGGCTGTCAAAATTTGAAAAATAATAAATATATGAAATGAAAATTAACACAAACACACCAACACGTTCGTATTTGGTGAGGGGGAGTGGGAGGGTTACACAAAAAACAACAAAAACAACAATATCTCGTAATGGCTTTCAGTTGTCCCTGACATGCGCATTGCAGTTGCAACCAAACAGCCACAACAACAAAAACAAACGCAACGAACAGTTATGGTGGTGGCAAAGCCGTTGCTCGTTGGTCAGTGCAACCGTCATTTCGTTCGTCATTAATAACGGCAACTAACAACAACAACAAATCCAATCATAATGACCATCGTAAAGTATTAGTGCACAAAAAACAACAACAACATTAATAACAAAAAAATGGCCACGCACCGCAGCTACGCGGCAGAAAATGGTAACAGCAGTTCGCGTTGGAAACCATATACAATATGGAATTGTATTGACACCAACAACAACAACAACAACATGCAGTAGCAAAAGAAAATTATGCGTTTTGCTGAACATTTTCATGAAAAATCAGCCACTGAAACGGCGCAACGCTCAAAGGCGGCCACCAACCAACCAACCAACCACCAGACGCTGCGCATAACACGACAGCAACAACAAATACTACTACAACAACAACAACAACAATCATAACTACTTAACAACAACAAAGCAACATTGCGAGGCCACGCATGTTGCACCAGCAACTGCACAACGGCTTTTTATTCAACCGCCAGTCTGGCTGGCAGTCGGCTTACTCAGCTGTCTGTCCGTTCGCCCAATGCATTCATGCGGCCCACAGTCGACATTCGTTTTTAGTGTCGCCCCTTTGGCGGTCATTTGATGAATTTTTGTCATAAAACAATGAAACATTAAGAAAATGTTGCCAGAAAACGCCGTTAAGACGCTTGGTTGCAGCAAATTACACGAAAGCGGTGTTTACCAGCTGCGGCAACTGTCTTCGAAAACGAATAAAAGAGGAAATTTATCAATCAACAATAATAAAATTGGTCACAACTGATTTTGCTTTTCTAAAACTGCTCAAATGCAACCCTGGATTATCTTAAACGTACACAAAAATTTAAAAAATTTTACCTTTTCTTATACAAAGCCACATTGTTAAAAATATTGTTCACTTTTCACCATTTGCACTGCACTATTCAGCTAAAAATATGCGCTAAACAGTTGCCACATATTGTGAATACCGCCATTATTTTGCCACTAAAACATCGTAACTTATGTGCACTGTCTGGTTGAATGTTTTCCGGTGTTCAGTGGGTGGAGAAAAATTGGAAAATAATAAATGTTGCTGCCAATTGTAGCAACAAAAGGCAATAAACCTTGTTTGCTAATGTGGCAACACGGTCGCCAATTACAACACTAAATATATATATATTGTCTGTGTGTGTGGGTGTAGGTACATATCTACATAATTGGTTTTTAAGTTGGCATTGCTCGAGTGTTGCTTTTCACTTAACTTTTTTACAAAAGTGTGCGGGCAACTTTGTGACAAGTGTCAAATAGTTCAGAAAATATTAATCACTCATGCAACAAGCAGGTGACAGTTTGTGCGACTATTTAGTAACAGTAATGAAATATGATGAAAGATCATTAGTGTGAATAGGAAGTAGACAATTTTCGTGTACTTTACGATAATTTTCCGGTGTTTTCACCCTTGAAATCTCAGTCACATTGGACCATAAATCTTTTCGTTTGCTTCCTCAGTTGTTTGTTTGGTTAGTCTTTCATTGGGTTTTTTGTTTGGATTCATGTATATTCCATCTTTTCTCACTATAAATATTTTCATTATCTTTCTTAGTTAAGATTAAGAAGAAAGACATTTCAGGTATCTGGCAACACTGGCACAAATGATAATGATAAATGAGTGGAAGAAATTTTATGGAGATTTTTTAAATTTCTGGAAGGAAATTTCAACTTATTTTTAAGATTTAGGAGAAAGTAATGTCAAGTATCTGGCAACACTGGTCTTTTATTGGGTTTTTTGTTTGGATTCATGTATATTCCATCTTCTCTCATTATAAATCTTCTCGTTCTCTTTCTTAGTTAAGATTTAGGAGAAAGTCATTTCAGGTATCTGGCAACACTGGCTGAAATGATGATAATTGAGTGGATGAAATTTTAAGGAGATTTTTAAAATTTGTGGAAAAAAATCTCAGCTTTTTTTTTTAAGATTTAGGGAAAAGTTATGTTAAGTATCTGTCAACACTGGTTTTTCATTGGATTTTTGTTTGGATTCCTGTATATTCCATATTGTCTTACTTGTCTCTTATTTTAATGTAACTTTCTCTATAGCTTTTCTATGTTTTTTCTTCATTTCATTATCTCCTTTGACAGTATTTCCTTTTGCAATTATTTTACTCGTCCTACTGTCCCATAAACAAGGTTATGTTTTCTTTATTCTTTTCTGTTATTTCTCTACTTGATTGTTTTCGATTATTTTTTCACTCTTTTCTGTTAAGTAGTCCGTCTTTTCTATTATTTATTGTTCATTCTTCTATTATTTATTCCTATTATTTATTCTATTATTTATTTTGCACTCCTTTTATTTGACCCCCAGGACTGATTTTTCAAAATTGATAATGAACTATTTTTCCTTTTCATTTAGTTATTCTTTCATATCTGTTACTTCTGCTTTATTCTTTCCTACTATTTTTCTTTAAAATAAAACCATTACCATTACTTAAGTCGTAAAAAAGTTTTTGTTCTTTAGTATATTTTTAATTTTCCTCTTTCTTTTTTTATTTTTGCATTTCTTCTCATTTTTATTGCATTATTCTTTTTTTGTATTTTTACTCCCTATTTTAATGTTATTAAATTTTTTGTATATTTTACTTTTGCCATTTGTAGTTTAATTTCTTCATCTTTTGATTTTACTAGTCTCTTTAAAATTTTTTCTTTTTCAGTTTGTACTTTAAAAATCTTCACTATTTTTGTTTTTTTCTTCAGTGTTATTTCTTCTCTTGCTATTCATTACGGAATGAAGAAAGATTTTGTGCTTAAGTGTAATTTTAATTTTTCTCTCTTCGTTCACTTCTACATTTTTTATTTTTATTGTATGTAGTATTAGTTTTTTTTGTATTTTCAGTGATTCTTCTTCTTCTTCTTCTTTTGAGACTACTAGTTTCTTTAAAATATTTTTCTTTTTCAAAAATCTTCACTATTTTCGGTTTTTCTTTAGTGTTATTTTTTCTCTTGTTATTCATTACGGGATGCAAAAAGTTTTTGTTTTTTAGTGTATTTTCCTTTTTTTGGAAGTTTCCTTTTTTCTTCCTTTACTTTTGCATTTCTTCTTGTTTTAATATTATTATTTTTTTGTATTTTCACCCCTTATTTTAATTTTATTAAATTTTTGGTATCTTTTACTTTTGCCTTTTGTAGTTTCAATCCTTCTCCATTTGATTTGATTAGTTTTCTTATAATATTTTCTCCCTTAGTTTGTACTTTAAACATTTTCTTTATTTTTGGATTTTTTCTTCAGTTTTATTTCTCCTCTTGTTCTATCTGGCTCACTCCCACAGTATTTATTTTTATCTATGTTTCTTGTTGTCTGGTCAGCCTTCATTTTTCTTCCTCTTTTACTATTTCAGTCCTTTATACTTATTCCTTTCATTCTCTTCTCTTGCTCTCTTCGGCCTTTCCACCTCAATTATTGTTGACTAAGTAAAAATACTTTCTGTCTTGGTCGAAACAAACCACCTATGGTCCTCTCTCTTTTCTCTCTTTTTACGTTCCATTTCGACCGCTGTCACAATGCTTTTGTATCTATCTTCTGCACCTCTTCTAACTACGGGGTTTCCTTCATCTTTGTCCTCTTTCCAATGTTATCTCTTATGTCTCCATTTCTAGAATTGTATCTTTCTATGTTTTCATTCTATTCTATAAATTTTTATTTGTTTTTTCTGAGTTTATAATTTCTTATTATCCTTTCTTTTGTCGTTTTTCTGTTACTAACTTTTAAACGCGTCCCTCTTCTCTTTTTGCCAACCTCTTCTTTTTAACACTACTTTAGTTATTTCTCCTTTTATTTCTATTTATTTCTCCTACTATCTGGACTGATTCATTTCTATGCTACTTTATCTTTCATAGAGAAAATAAACATTTAAACAGAAGAAATTCTGTGTCTCTTCTATTTATTATTTTTTTTTACTACTCTGTTGCTTTTTGCTTTGAACTACTTTTTCTCTTTAGTACTTTTACTGCCGCTTTGATTTTAGTTGTAATCTTCTATCTTTCTTAATCTTTGCGCTCATCTCTGACACTTCTACCGTCTTCTTCTTCACCTTTTTCTTTACATTTACTATTATCTCTTTAACTTTTACTTCTATTGCTTCCTCGTTTTAGTCTTCGATTCTGTTCACCATCACTTCACCGTTTCACTTCTACTAATTTCTACTTAATCAGCTGTCATCTATTAAATCTCTTCAACTCAAAGTTTCCTTTTATTCAACATTTCAACCTCGCGATTAACGAACCTTTTTAGGTTAATCGATGAAGCAACATTTTTGTGCCTTAAGCAAAAGAAAAATTACTTTATTTTCTTCCGATATGACAAAAACAAATATAGGAGCCATTCCAATTAATATAGAAAAAAAAATGAAAAGCGCCCAAGGGAGACACCGAAGTAACCTAATAAGCAAAATCAATAAACGAAGGCAAGCGGACTGAAGTAACAGAGACAGAGAGAGAGAGAGAGGACGAGAGAGGGAGAGAACGAGACGTAAGACCACCTGTCGTCTATGACGCGCACCAGGGCGCAGTGGCATAGATTGGAAATTGAATGCGCTAATGGCGTTATGCTGCAAGTTTACCACAACAACAACAACAACAAGAATAATAATGAAAGAAATAATTTTCCCGCAACGTGCTGGCCCACAGCGTTGGTAAGTGGGAGGGCAAACATTGACAGGTCGATTTGTTTACAAAAAAAAAACAAAAAAAAAGTTGGTGTTATGTCTGGGCGCCTGAATGGACGCGTTGTCTGCTTGATGCGCTGTCGGTTGCATTGGCTGGCGGACAATAAGTGAGACGTGAGAGGTGCACACGGCAGCTGGAAAATATCACAATAAAAGTTTTTATATGGCCAAGAGAACGTTTCGACGGAATGCCATTGTTTGGAAAAGCATTCAAGAATGAATGAAATGGAATGCAGGCATAAAGTACAGTGGAGGCAAACAAATTACGAATGGCAAATTATTTTAGAAAAACAAAAACAACATTCAACGTATGTGGCACACACGAAACGCGGTTAATTGGAGCAAAATTGCAAAATTGCAATCAGGGTTACGAGTGCAAAAAAAAATTTACAGACTTTTTCAAAGTTCCAACCCTGTTGTTGAATTCTTGTTGTGCTGGTTGATGTTGTTGTTGTGGGTTTTCAAGTTGTACATGGCGGCGGAAATAAAAACTTGAAAGCCAGCAGAGCGCTGCAAACACAAATTGTTCAATGGGTCATTATGGTCGTTGGGTTTGTTTCTAAAGAGCGGCAACAACAAATGCGTAGAATTAAAAAAAACAAAAAATTTTTTTTTTCAATTTTAACAAAAAAAACCATACAACCGGAAACCACAAAAGACAATAAGCCAGGCAAATGTGATTGTTGTCGGCCGCAACACTCGACAGAGCCGAAACATTTGTATTACACAGGCAACTTTTAATGTGCCGCTCAAACGATTCGAGTTAATTTGGCAACTGACGCCGGCTGCTGGCTGCCTGACTGGCTGGGGGAAAGTCGCCTTTTTTGGGTAAACAAAATGTTGAGGAATTTCAAAACCAAAAAAAAAAACCAACATGAATTGCAACACGTGAATATTTTCGAGATAAACCAAGCCAAGTGACAGCAACACGTGCTCGAGCGCCATAAACAAGCAAACAATAACAACAACAACAAACACAAAAACAATGCGCTTGACAATGTAGTGTTGGTGTTGCACTTTTAAGGGAGCGTCTGACATTAGCACGTACCGACTGTCGGCCCGGCGCATTGTTGCGCATTGTTTGGCAACTTAATTAACTCTGCAACAACAAAAGCATGGCCACAACAAAACCAAGTAGCGAGCCAAGTTGTGAGCCATTGAAAGTGAAGGAGGGGGTGGGGCATGCCTGGAGGGCATATGACCCGATAGACATTTGAATGGACATGGTCAAGAGAGACAGCCAAACAATAACCCATAGACAGCAAGATAAATCGCGGAATGTAGCAACAGACGGACACATGGACAGACAGACTTATAGAAAGTTGAATGGACAAATGAGTGAATCATCAAAAATACAACAAAAACTACCTCTTGAACATGGACAAAGACCACAAAAATAAGTGATTTTCGTTTTTAAAGTTGCAGCAACATGTTGCTGAAACATTGTAGTGTTGTACTTTCTTCATTAGTAAATCTATCTACACGCTTTTTTAATTAGAAAAAAATTGTACAAAAATCACATATTTCTCAAAGCCAAACAAATTAACTGACAGCCATTAGTTCTCTTGTTTTCATAAATTGCCAACTCGTAGATTGAGAAATTACAACACAATTGGCAGACTGTCAACTCTTAAAAGAAATTAACTAAATAAATTTATCATCACACAGCTGAGCCCACAGCTAACGAGCAAAGTTTAATTGCGGTCATTGTTACCAATTATTTGCGTTACTGACAACAATAACAACAACAACCCCTTAAACGAAACATCCAGTATAGACAAATAAATAAGCGAAAAATGTTTGCTGACAAATGGGAATTTTTTCACACTTTGCAATTATGATAGATTCAGTTGAGGTCTTTCAGGCCTACAGACGAAATATTTTATATATTTTTTGTAGAAAATTCAGCCGCATGCCATAATTCACATTGGCCGCTTGAACGTCAAAATGATTAAAAATACTTTGCTAAAAATATTTGCCGTCTGCGGCGAATGACTGCGGACGATTTGTTGTACGATTTGTTGCTAGTTTATAAAAAGCTAAAGAAAATTTTAGCAAGAAAAACGATGCGTAAGGCAGGAAATGCCTAATTGCGGTGCTCACTTTACAGCGAACAAAGTGCAAAAGAAAATGTGAAGAGAAGCAAACAAATTTAAAACAAGTCTATGAAATGTAGAATTTCAATGCTATGCAAATTATATAGTAAATCAAAAGTTATTTCACACTAAAATTAAGTTACATGGGCGATGCCTCGCCCCTTTGTCTAAGCGCGCATTTTAGTAAAAAGTT
Organism: Melieria crassipennis; assembly: GCA_963668005.1. Taxonomy (NCBI): domain Eukaryota; kingdom Metazoa; phylum Arthropoda; class Insecta; order Diptera; family Ulidiidae; genus Melieria; species Melieria crassipennis. The sequence continues at coordinate 122,425,103 of OY764962.1, forward strand.
CGTGCCGAAAGTCATTGATGTGTTTCAAAGTATTCAGCAAAGGGTCACAAAAACTGTGCCACGCCCCTTGTCCTATGCCCATGAAATCTCATCAGTCAAAACACAGATCCATAAGACTAGGCATTATCAAATTTAAATATTATTTTACTTATAATTACGACGTTACTCAATATTAACCCTTTCGCTATATTGTTGCCATATGGAAACATGGTACTTTGTAAACGTCTGAGCCCTCCATGGTTCAAGGAATACATTTTTTTTTGTCCTTAGAATAGTTTGAAGTTTTAGGAATAATACGAAATTAATAAACTAAATATTGAAGTATAAAGAAGAGATCTATACAGGTTTTTTTAATGTTATATCTTCACAAAGCAAAGAAATAAGAAGCAGACAAAACTAAGAGACATTTTCGATTTGACTTTTTAATTTCATTAAAAATCAACTGAATAAATAACAAATAAGTAAATAATAAATAAATAAAAATAAGTAAATAATAATTTTTTTTTTAATAATTTTAGCTGAAGTAAATGAAGAAATATTTGATTGTGTTAGTTATGCGTAAAAATTGTATGTTCAAATAATTATTACAGCCACAGCGATATGGTTGCTGTCTAAGAAACACTAAAAAAAACAGGGACCAGCGATTAGTATTAAAAAACCTATTATGGAATGTTGTTGATATAATCACACAGAATTCTAAATCGAAAATTCAATATTTTAACTTTCCCCAGTAAAATCCTGTGGTGAAAGGGTTAAAGATTTGAGTTGTATGGATCATAAACAACAAAAAATTTCCAAAAAAACAAATTTCCAAAAACAAAGAAAAACAAATATATAAATAAAAATAAGATATATAAGAGGTTGACAAAATATATATACACTGATTCAAGGACAATCTCATCTATAGAGCCTGACATGTACCTGGAAAAAATCTATGAGGCATGGGATAAAAATTCTAGGACGTAGGGTGCCCAAACAGTGTTGCCAGTTGGGACATTTCATCCGGAGATTCAGACGACTTTAGAGTTTATTATCCCAAAAAATGTCCAGTCCAAAGCTTTGAAAGATTAATAAAATACTTTACAACAACTTTTTATTAGTATCAAAAAACCCCACTCAAAAAAATTCCTCTAAAATACAGCACACACATTTTTAATTAGTCCTCGTTGTCCAGGCCATTCAAGTCCCCAGCAATTCCCCCGAGCCCCGTTAATTAAGATTTATGAACATGGCGCACTTTGCTAGAACATTCCAAGTCGGCCCAAGTCGGTCGCATGCCAATTCATTAAAAGCATTTTTGCGCTCTTTGTCTGCCATCGGCTGCCATCTTCTCCACTCGCTCCAGTTGCTTTCATTCACTTCAATTCAATCTACAAACGACACCAGAGCAAATTAAGCTTTGCAGCTCTAGTTTCAGCTCAACCCAATTCCGGCATCACATTACGCGCAGATTTGCTGCTATTCAGTGGAAAAACTTGCCGCACAATGCCAAAGAACTTGAGAGCAAAAAATGTGTCTTTTGTCTATGCGGATTTCTTTTAAGCCCAAGCCGCCGCAACCAATTTTCATGTACAATCAAACGAAATGAAGTTGTACACGAAATGGGGGGCGCGATGAACTACCTGCCGGTAGTTCGAGACCGTGAACAGCCCGACCCTACCAACTCGAATGCCACTTTGGCCGTGGCAAAATTCAAAACTGTGAAAAACTCTAAGCTATCCAAAGCCAAAGATTTGCGCCGTGCAGAATGTTTTACCAGCATAAAATCGGCACTTAAAAAAAAACATCATTTCTTTTAAATGGGTCAGTGTTGTTGTATTGGTTGTATGTCTGGCTGGGTTTTTATTATTCATTTTCTTTGCTTGTTGCTTCCTCTTTCGGAACATAATTCACTTTATTAAGTGCCGCTCAGTCTTGGTTGGTGTGATGCTAAATTTAAAAATAAAAAAATAAATAAAAAATTGTGTATTGAAAGACAAAAGCAAAAACCATGCGAAAGAAATGACATCATCAGATATACACAAATTTGTTAATTCTTGAATACAAAAAAAAAAACAGCAACAATTGTTTCTGTTGTCTTTGGCATTTGGCGAGCGCCAAAGCAGCAAATTGCAGTCACCGTCAAGTTGTTGTTGCACACTCATAAATTTGAATGTTCTTTGCAATCTGAATGCGGCTTGTGAGTCATAATTGTTGAGCAAGTGCGATTAAGTAGATTGCGTTGAAATTATAATCGCGAAAAGTGTTGTTGGATTATGAAAATAATAGCCGCAGGGCTGTGAGGCTGTCAGTGGTGGGAGATAGAAAATAGTAAAATAAAAATCCATTACAAGGCACCTGTACTGAAAGTGTGGGGGAAAAGGCAGCAAATATGCAACAACAAAAAGTGGGTTTAAATTCAGCGAGACAGAAATTAGGTTCGAGCTAACTGAATTATTTTTTTTTTTTATTTTAAAGGATCGAAATCCGATTGCTAAAAGAACAATGGCTAGAAAAAGTAGAAAAAGAAGAATTTTCAAAGAAAATGTTATGAAGATCAAAATATGGACCAGAACAACCAACTTCTACCAAATATTAGGGGTATTCACACCGAGCATGTTTTTTTGTTAGTTTGGTATTCGGTAGTTTTGTAATGTATTTTGTTTTTGTAAAAGAATCAAACAAAAACCATATACATGTACAAATCTGTCGAGTACACCATGCGACAAAAATTTAAAAAATGTTCACACCAGAAAAATTCCATATGGGCGTGAAACTAGAGATCAAACATAGTAGTACTGCATACTCAGTTTTTCATTTCCACATCCTTTGTCCTTTTAAAAGGACTTCAAAATTTTGAAGGGGATAAAAAATAAAAAAATGTGAAAAATACTTAACCTCGTTAGAATATTTGTAAAAGAACGGATATGAAAAAGGTTCTTTGAAAATTGTAATCCTATATATCCTTGAAAATTTATATACAATTTTCTTGAAAAGTAACTATGTTAAAAACCAAAATCTCCCTGATCACGTGTCAAAATTCCATTATTCTCGCTTCATTGATTTTGTATCTTTTTATTATTTAAAATACTCAAATAAATTAGAATTTTTGTACTTCATTAGAATTGCAGCCTCCGCCTTTTTTTTACTATCTTTCGAACCAATAAAGTTAGAGTCATGAAATTTTGACAGGTGAGCAAGGAGATTTTGGGTTTTAACATAGTTACTTTTCAAGAAAATTCTATAAAAATTTTCAAGGATATAAAGGATTAAAATTTTCAAAGGACCTTTTTCATATCCTTTTTTACAAATAGATAAAAAATTCATTTTATTTAAATTCTTGACCCTTTCCTCTTTTATTTGATATACATATCGCCATTTTCTAACGAGGTTAAGTATTTTTTATGTTTTTGTTATTTTGTATCCCCTTCAAAATTTTAAGTCTTTTTAAAAGGACAAAGGATGCAGAAAGAGAAACTGAGTACGCAGTATTACTATGTTTCGTCTCTGGTTTCACGTCAATGTGAATTTTTTCCGGTGTGAAAATTTTTTTTAATTTTTGTCGCACGGTGTTGTATTCATCATAGAAACGAAATGTTCAAGACTAAACAAAAATATCCCATTCTCTCTCCAAAACGTCTGGTAGGATTTAGAGGGTTTTGAACCTCAAAACCCAACTTGCGTTCATCAATGCAAGTCTGCATCCGAGACTTTCTTATGTAGATAGTATCGGGACCAAGACTCAAACTCAAATATTGTAGCCAATATTTGCGCAGGGAATACTTTATGCAGGTCCCCACAGTCCAAAGATAATTCTTTACAACAGACTTGAAAGCTATTCGAGACCAGAATTCAGGTATTCTTAATGAATATCAGAAGAAATATATTTTATGAAGAATATCCAATCACTGATCTTCAGGTTCAAGAGATTCCAGTATACTCAGTCAGTTGGATATATAAATGTACCTATATATATGGTTTCTTTCATTTACATTCACATTGTTGGTTCACTACTCAAATTCCAACTTCATTTGCTCTGCGGCAAACGTGGTCAACGATTGTTTGTGTGGCGCTTTAAATCAGCTTTGGCTCTTTCTCAAATTGCCTCAAAGTATGTGCATTCAATCACAATCGCATTATTTATTAATAATGACAATAATTTTGCTACTCTTGTGCCATTTGAATGTTTTTTTCTTTCAAGCGTTTTTCAAATAGCAAAAATACTTAATTGTGCGCAACCATAAACATTCAACTATGGGCCAGTTGCACGAACTCTGGTCATCACACATACAAAAATGGCAATAAATGTGGTTTTCATGTTGTTGTTGTTGTTGTTGCAACATAGCAAACTTTTCATTTCATTCTTTGCGTACGTTCATTTCACTCTCGTACCCAGCCGGACAGACAGTTGGCACGTTGGCTGGCTGGATGGCTGACTGGTTGGTTGGTTGGTTAGATGGCTGGCTGACTGGCCAAGCGTTTGATTGGCATTTTACCAATTGTCCAGTGATTGTACGTTTTTGTGTGCACACCTTTAGCTTTTTGTTTTTGTTAATAGACTTTAAGTACCATCAGTTCTGCGCTTTACGAGCGCCGCGTTCAATGTCTTTTCATTTGCTCGAAACGGCCATTTCGCCGCGTCTCTCGCCCGCTGCTTGCCGGGGCGTTTTCTTTCATCTCAACGTTTTTTGTTTCGGTTTTCCATAACGCGGTTTGGTTTCTGCGGCTCGTTGCGGCCGCAGTCATGGCATGGCACATTCGGAATGTGTGAGTGTGTGGGAATTCATGAGGCGGCAATTTGCCGCACACGGACGTGGCTGCGTCGACCGCAGAATTGCCGCACTTAATGCGTGGCCAAAATGCTCAAATCAACGCGCAAACGGCTCGTAATGGCGGCCAACGCCAAAGCGCCGTTTACATTTGAGTGCAGCACTAAGCGTGGCGATTTGTTGTTGTGGTTGTTGGCTGCAAGTGCGCGTGTGTGCTTAACGTCGCTTGACATCTGACCTGCTAAGCTGAGCAGCGAGCACTTTGCTGGCGGCGCGCCACAACATTGCACAGCGTTTTCCATGCGCCACGCTGATGGAGTTATTTGTTGCGGATTGTGTAATCGTCGAGGTTGGGTTTGTTGGTTTTTTCAGGCAAATAATCGCTGCCAAATTACATGAATCAGTGCATAGATCAATGATGAGAGATTCGAGTTGGAAAATCAAACAAACAACCATAATTAAAAATTAGCGAAATTTCTTTAATCTTCAACTTAAAGTGAATAATGAGGTCTAAATGAGTCTAAACAATTTTTATTTTTTTTTAATTTATGAAATTCTTAAACTTAAATTTATTTAATTTTGTTGCGATGAGCTCATTGCTTATGACACCATCAAATGTCATCAGCACTACCAAAATTTGTTGCTTTAATATTTTGGTTATTGTTTTTGCAGCTTTATTGAATTATTTAATGCCGAATTATTGTCAAATGGAAACTTGTTTCATAAATTCTGCACATGTTTCCATTGTTAATTAATTTCACCATAAATATTGACAAACCCTGACTGACAGACTGTGGCTTTCATTGCTGACAAAAATATGATCTAATCATTGCGATTAACCAAAGCGAATATATGGATAGAATATTTGTTGATGATTTTTAAGCAATAAATTCAACTTTTGCGACAACATGATAAAAGATCAAGGCCGAGCGAAACGATGGAAATCGTCGAGTACGACTGTAAGCTCTTTTTTGATTGTCAAAAAGCTAAACATTGCACAAAAGATGGTTTGGAACAACTTCAATAAGGCTGAATATAAAAAAATGCGCGATGTATGAGTGCCACACGAGTTAAGACAAAAAATCTCAGAGACCGAACTTCTCACTGCTGGATCACAACAAAATCTACCCATTCCTGAAGCGAATGGTGACTGATGAATACAACCTCAAGCGAAAGGGGACGAGTTCGAATCGCTGTGAGTTGACACAAAAAGTGGTCAAGTAAGGATTGACGGTCAGGAAGGTTTTGCTATAAGTTTGGTGGAATTGTCATGACTTCGGACCTGACATGCCAACAATTGGACCATCTGAAGGAAGCCATTGCCCAGAAGCGGTGACCAAAGTAGGCTCGACGGTCAGGAAGGTATTGACAGGGAATTGTCTGCTATCAGCTGTCTTCCCTACATCCAACTCTTTATTCGGACCTGAACTATCAACAACTGGATCGTCTGAAGGAAGCCAGCGCCCACAAGCGGTGACCAAAGTGGGCTCGACGGTCAGGAAGATTTGCTATGTGTTTGGTAGAATTGGCAGGGAATCGTCTACTATGAGCTGTCTTTCCTACAGCCAACTCTTTATTCGGACCTGAACTATCACAGCCAGGCCACACACACATCGATAATAACTCACCAGAATTTTCAGGAATTTTAGTTAAACCACAAAACCAATGCTTACCTGTAAATAGAAAAAGAAAAAATCATTTAGTATGAAATAAATTAATTTATGTTTTCAATAGACTTTTACTGAAGTAATTAGCCAATTAATTAATTTAATTTTAAATACATTTATTAATTTTTTCAATAGACTTTTATTGAATTAATTAGCCAATTAATTAATTAAATTTAAATACATTTATTTATTTCTTTTCAATACAGTTTTATTGAATCAATTAACCAATTAATTTCAATTAAATTGAAACTGTACACAGTCGAAAAATTCAAAAAATCAATACCAAATAAACACTGCACTGCACTCTAATTGCAATTAACCCCAGCACGACCATAGAGTTATCAAAATGTCAACAGTGATTGTGACATAAACAACAACAATTAACCTTAAATTACGAAATTGCAACAAACTAAAACACAAAACATTTAACAAATAGACAAATTTAAAGACGAACAATCAGCAAATGCGATTTAAAAAATAACTACAAAAAATAATTTAGAGGAAAATGTCAGCCATTAGTAGTAACTAGGAAAATTGAGCAGAAAGATCGCAAGTAAAACTCAACGATGATGAAACTCCACTGACAACAACAACAACAAATAAGACAACTTAAACTATTAAATTATTCCCCCTTATGCCTAATTTGGTGAATTGCAAGTAAGACAACAAAAACAAAAAAGGCCAAAAGTAAACACAGCAAGCCAAATGCTTGGATTGAGCAATGCCAATTGCAGCAACTACAACAATAACAACAACAACAGCAATGCAACTTTAAACGTGTGTGATTTTGGCTGAGTTGCCACTTTGTTGGTTGCCAGTGATTTTAAGCCTCAATTAAATGTGCAAAAAATACCGTTAAATGTGGCCAAAAAGGAGAAACAAATTGTCAGAAGCAATGTGGAGATTTCGCAAGTGCGGTGAAACATGGGCAGCAAAAGCTGGTAAAGTGATAAAAGGAAGTGAGGAAGAATTGTGATAGATTGAAGAGGGAGCGGAGAACAGAAAGGATTGAAAATGTTAAGGGGGGGGTAAGGGATAATTTGAATCAAAAAACACTTTTTTCGCTAATTTTTTACGGAGATGCAGCTGAAGCAAATTTATTGAAACTTTTTTTAAATTATAAAGCATCATTTAGAGAATATTTCGTGAAATTTTCGTAACAAAATATTGAAAAATAAGCCGGTGACAGCGGGTTTCCCAGAACGTCTTTTTGAAAACACGTTGTGCGGTGAACACGATAAGTCGGCGTAGAATTATCTGAAATCAAAAAAGTTGGCCAATTTACTTAGAGTATGAGTTAATCCTCCCCCCCCAATCGTTGAAAAGTTATTATTTGCGTTTTTCAACAATTCGTGGGCTACTGAAGCAAAAAACGCGATTTTGCGCTAAATTTTCCGCCATTTTTTAAATAAAAAACTACCTAAAAATAAAAATGGAAAAATTTGAAAAGTGTAGGGGGGAGGCATTTTATACCAAGAAAGTATGTTCCAAGTTTGAAAAGAATCCATTGAGTAGATTTTGCAGGATCGTGTTCACCGACTTCGAAAAAATGGTTTTCAGAAAAACGCGTTTAAAGTTTTTTTTTCTCAAAAGTGAGGAAACAATTTTTTTTTGTAACTTACACTGAATCATCGATCCCAGGTCCATAAAGTACGTTTCCGGCGCAATAGTGGTCATTTCGGAGATAAAGAAGGCGCCACTCAGGAGCGCATTATGTTGACAGTTTTGCTCCGATTGATTTGAAATTTTGACACAGCATTTTTGAAATGTTAAACTTTAAGAAAATGTAAAAAAAAAATCGATTTTCCGAAACTGCTCATCCCTTACCCCCCCCCTTAAGGAAGAATGGACAAGGAATAAAAAGGATGGGACGGGGAGCTGTTACAGTTCACTCAAGTCCATTTTTAACCGCAATATTGCAATCTGCTGAGCCTTCAGGCGTCAGGCAATGATAGACCTACCAAGGAAGATGGATTGACAATGTGATAGATCGCTGTTCCACTGCCCATATCTGCTCTTCATTTGAAGGTCTGAACAAAAATATTTCTATATTTTAATGTTGCATTTACCTACAAACGTGGCCAACCTGAAAATCTCGCCTTGAACTTCCAGAGAACTTCACTCTTTAAAAAATGGATCAGATGAATAGTGTTCTGATGGGTCACTGTGTAACAACATGGCTGGGTTGGCTTTCTAATGACTTCTGTCGAAGCTAGATGAATCAGGAACAAGAAAGACTCATATGGTCCACTTTTTATTCGACAATCGAGGGGATCTAGTCAATAGAATTATTCAAAGTCTACTAGGTTTGTGAGGAGCTCAAACTGGTTCAATGGGTGAGCGGACTGGGCCTTCATGGCCTGAATGGGCTCCGAGGCTCGAGGAAGCTGGTGTGGCTCATTCAAGTCTATATACAACAACAATATTACAATCTGCTCAGCTTCTTAGAACAAGACAATGAGCTACTCGATAGATCAGCCAGGAAGATGGGTTGCCAGTGAGATAGATAACTCTGTTCCACTGCCCAGATCTGCTTTATATTTGAAAGGCTAAATGAATAATTGTTGTTTCAATATTTTATAATTATTATTTTATGAACTCAAAGTGCCTATAAAAGTTTAGATCAAATTAAAACCAAATGCAAAATTAGACTTTCAAGAACCTCAGTCATTGTTGGCTTATAAAAGATCCTTCACCTTTGAAGAACACACTAATTTTTTCAATTATCGGCAACACTCTTTGTTTGGTAATTCTGTTCACTTTTGATCGCCTATTAGTCCAAAACTATTGAACCCATGGATTTGAAAAAATTCTCGGTTGTACTTAAAGCATGGTTTTAGTAATTTAAACATATAACAGATACCTCTGAAGTTTGTGATATACTTAAAAAATTAGCCGAGGAAACCGGTATTGTTGTTTAAGGAGTATGAACCTACATGACCCAGCATGTTCTCCGAAGGTTAAGTCAAAGCTTTAAATTAATCTAAAAACAATGAGACTTTTCGAAGAAATCGAAAACTTGAGGACAGAACCAGGAATTCAGGTCGTTGGGATGTTCTCTAACAACTTGTAGGGGGCACAAAAGATTATTGGTCTCAAATTATTGGTTTGGTCTCAGTGGAACAAATCCCATTAAAATCTAGATCAGATTTTTGCGAAAACTATGAAATGTCTGCAGCATTACAATTGGCAAGAAGAATTTCTCTTAGTATTTTCGTCAGGTCTATAAGTATTTTCCTACGAAAATTTGTTCTACAAGTGAACAAAATCAAACAATAACAAAGACCTAAACTTAAAGTTGTTTACAATGCTTTTAAAATTATGCTTATTCCTTGATTTTCAACTGATAAACATTTGCACAAATAATTCGCAGTTTTCTGTTAATTGTCAAAGCGCCTGATGACAATGACACCGACGGCTGGTCGGTTGGCTTTGAAGTTGGCCGCCGGTTTGAGGCGCTGACATCAAGTAAAAGCTTCAAAATTAACAGCCCAGCTCAGTCGGTCAAACTAAAAGTGAGTACGATGGCACTCGAAATTGTTTGTACAATTCATCAAATTGACAAGAAATAATTTCTGAAATGACATTTATTAACTTCTACACAAACAAAGCACACTTTTACTACCAGATACTTTTTTCAATTTTTTATTGAAAAAAAAATGTGCATGAAAAGTAGAAGAGAAATTGTTTTTAGCATGAAAATCAAACAACAAACGACTAAACGATCGCAAATCAATGGACGACATGCGACAAATGTGCGCCGGCATTCACATTGATGATGTGGCTGACATGCAACAACAACAACAATAACAACAACAACAACATCTTTCTCCTTCTCTGCGCGCACCGGCAGCTCAATTACACTTATTGCTTGTGTCAATAATTTGACATTCGACTGGAATGCTTTCGTTGAAGTCATCTTTTACTTTTTATTGACGGCCGCACAACTCTAAACGCTCGCATCCTAAACGCTGCACACAACGGCCAATCGATCGGATCGTAGCGGTTCGATGGTGCGATTCAATGCGCCGTTCAACGATCATTGACATAAAATAAATAATTTTCACACATTAACAACTGAGCGCCTGAACGCCGCCGCCAGTGGCAGCAACTGAAACTTAAAAGCCGCCATTAATGTTGACACTTTACTGCAGTTCATAACTGCTTCTTCTTTTCGCGGTTTTTGAAAGTCCAACTGCTCGTAATTGAGTTAACATTTTTAATACAATTTTTATGTAGCGGCAGCTGCACAGCTGAAGCGGTTTTTCCTATTTTTTTTTTCTTAATTGCTGCAATTTTTTTATGCTTGACCACAGCGCAGCGAGCGTGAGTGGCTCAATTTGTAAGTTTGACGCGCTTGAAATTAGCAGCGTTTATTATATCTTTGCACATTCAAGTGGAAGCAAAGATTTGGCTGACTTTAAGGTGAGATTTAAAGTTTTTAGGTTCATAACAAATTATTTTGAGAAAATTGTTACGAAGCACTTTTCGGACTTGGAGTGCAATAAAATGTTGTAAAAAATACCGTAAAAAAAAGAAAATCATGTCAAAGAAAATTTAGCACTTTTAAACAAATAAATCGAAAACAAAGAGAGAATTAGAAAAAATAAAAATTACTAATTAAAAAATTTATATGAGTTGTTAACTTGATTACTCTGACTTTTAAAAAAAAAGTGCATTCATAAAATTTATTCACTCATAGCATACATACGAGGGCCGTTTGATAAGTCAGTGAATTTTTGAATAAAAGAAATTTTTATCGGCAAAAACATTTTATTTCTCAACATAGTCTCCGTTTAGCTCGATACACTAAGTCCACTTTTTTCCAATTTTTGTATCCCTTCCAAATAATAAGTTTTCTCAAGGTCCTCAAAATAGGCACACGAATATGTTTCAGTGATGACCTCTTCATTCGAGCCAAATCTCTTAGCGCCGAGCCATTTTTTCAGGTCTGGAAACAGAAAACAGTCGAAGGGGTCGAAATCTAAAATGTTTAACCATTGAAATTACAGAGTTGAAAGGTACAGAGTTCCCATAGTATTTATCAAGCCTTTTCTTGGTTTCGGTAATGGTTTTTTACGAAAAAATTTTCTTTTATCTGCACGCAAAGTCCACATTTTCCCATTTTTGTTGAAATTCACAAAGTTGTCTGTTTTCAATGACTGTCAAATACAAAGTAAATGATGCGTCATGCTCAAAATTTAAATGTCACCTACTAAGAGATGGTAGTTGACAGTAGCAGTGTTGCATTTAAAGTTCCTATGCGGGTAATTCAAAAAAGCCACTGACTGCTCAAACTGTCCTCTTAACTTATGGGAATTAAGAGCCTTTTAACTGCAAGTAATTATCCACTAACCAGCAACTCGCTCCAAATCAATAACTTCCGCTCATAAACTAACTTCCTCTCTTCTCTATCTCTCACTATATCTCCCTCTTTCTCTCAAGCAGTGATTTTTCCATAGCACGGAAATTTTAGTTTAGTATCTAAAACTAGATACTAAAACTGCCTTCGCCTATTAGCACAAAACATTTAAATATCAATTAAGTCCAGCTGCCGGTTATGTTTGCCATCATAAATTCTGCTTTCTGCGCACACTTTCTAATTAATAATTAAATATTTTTTTTGGAATAAGTACCCACTAAACTTTATGCTTTGCTTCGCAGCTACAGAACGTGGGAAACTTTTACAAGCACCAAACATTTGCTGCTGCCATGGCTGTGGAAGGCAGAAAAATTAATTATAGTAAAATACACTGACGGCTCGTTTAGAGGCCGACACGGACACGGAGTTAGTACGCGTCATTTGCGCGATGACTTCATACAAATTTTCCGCCACTGACAACAACCAAATGAAATATGGAATGAAGCTGTCAGCGAAGTGATTAGGTGGCAGCGTTGTACCAACACTTTCACACCAACATTAGTCGTCGTTGGCCAATTATTTACTCGCTGAATTTTAATTAACATTTATGTGCTCTGCTTTCGGTAATTTAATACGCAACACAGTCAGTCGCGAGTTGCAGCAATTCCAGGTGTTGATATCGGCAGCCAATCGCAATTAAAGGCAACGCCAAACTACAAAAAACATTTAAATCGACCGTCGATTGCTTGGAAATCGGAGGGCCGGGAGTTCAGAGAAGGCAGCGAGCTAATATTTCGTTCAACAGGAAATGCGGCGGCGCAACGTTGGCTGTCCACATTTATCAGCGCTGCCAACGGTGAGTTTGCCGAAAAAAATGTCCACACACACACACACACACTCACACATGCACACGCAATGACGGCATTAGTTTCAGCAACATGTGCTGCAATGTTGCTATCGTTGGATGCTGTCATTTTCGTTGTTGTTGTTGTTGTAAAGTGTGTGCATGCGCGTTGCGTTGCATTGCATTTTCGTGACATTCCGATTTGGCGCGCTTTTGATGTGCTTTTTGTTTTGTTTTTTCATCCAAATAAACTTTAATGGATTTTCATGTTTTTAATGTTGCCAATTTATTTGCAGCATGTTGCCGCGTTGCTTGCATGTGTGTATGTTTGTGTGTGTGTGTGTGTGCGAGTCTATTAGAGTCACACAGCCACACACAAATGGCTAACAAATGCGACACAAAAACAGTCAACAGTGGCTGGTTGCAATAAAGATAAAGTTGTTCTTAAATTAACAAGCTTGTTGCACTTGTTGTTGTTGTTGATTTTACCGCTACTAGTTGCAGTGGTTAAATCGATTTCGATTTTAGTCAACATTGTTGGTTGGTTGGTTGGTTGGCTGGTTGTGCTCGGCACACAATCGGGTTGGGTGTTTTATCACCAGCAAAAACAAACACCAGCCAAGCACAACAACAAATACAACAATTCGCACAAAAAACGCAGCCACTACTAGCAGCAATTTGACTTTGCTATCCTTTCACTTTAAAACGATATACGAAAATTGCACAGTGTGGCGTGGCATGTTGCCGCACAATTGTGCAACATTTGCCATCATTAAATTTAATTTCATTTTATTTACACTGTCGCAGTGTAGCAGTTTTATCGGCAATTTTTTTTCTTTTCACCTTCAGCAAGTTAAGAAAATCACAAACATGTTTTGGGGCTTTTTCCTTGAAATTGAATTGAATTTTTTGCAGATTAATTTGCATTTCCTAATTTTTTATCTCCACAAATTTAAAAAACTTTAGGTCAGCAATATTGTAAAATTGAATGAAAACTCCGAAAGTCAGAATTGGCTGACGTTTTGATACATGATACTAAATTGTTTCGACTCCGAAAACTCCGAAAGTCAGCATTATCGTAATATTGGCTAACGTTTTGATATTTGATAATGAATTTCTTCGACTCCGAAAACTCCGAAATTCAGCATTATCGTTGGCTGACGTTTTGATACATGATAATGCATTTATGTTGACTCCGAAAACTCCGAAAGTCAGCATTATCGTAAAATTGGCTGACGTTTTGATACATGATAAAGAATTTTTTCGACTACGAAAACTGCGAAAGTCAGCATTATCGTAATATTGGCTAACGTTTTGATATTTGATAATGAATTTCTTCGACTCCAAAAACTCCGAAATTCAGCATTCTCGTTGGCTGACGTTTTGATACATGATAATGAATTTTTTCGACTCTGAAAACTCCGAAAATCAGCATTATCGTAGAGTTGGCTGACGTTCTGATACATGAAAATTGTTTCGACTCCGAAAAGTGCGAAAGTCAGCATTATCGTAGAATTGACTGACGTTTACATATATGATAATGAATTGTTTCGACTCCGAAAACCCCGAAAGTCTGTTTGGATTATAACGATTGTGCGATTTTTTGGGAAAAAATCAGCACTGATGATCAATTAATCTCTGTTGGTCACAAAAATCAAAGTATCTCAGTGCTATTGCTTAGGAGTTTGCTCTAAAAGCAAACATTGCCATGAAGACTTTAGGTCAGCGAAGACCATTCTGTTACTAGGCCACACCTAATCCAATATGTAACCTAAATAAAGATGGACTTAAGAATGCAAAGGGCAGAATGGTTCTGTTCTACTTTATAAGGCTGCTAGCTCAAAAAAGTTTACCTAAGCCACAGCTAATCTAAAGTCAAACCCAAGTAAAGATAGACTCCATGTAACAATACATCCATCTCCACTACTTCATAAACTGAGTCTAGTAACTTACTGACAATCTTTGACAGGTCACAGAGATAAACAAGAAACGATGTCTCATGGATACAAAAACTCCTTCAAGCTAAGACAAAGTAGTAGTGACAAAGTAAATGGTGACCTCTTCTTCATAAATCCACTAAGAACTTAGACAATCGTCATAAAAAAATCTCAAGTCAACTCTCTCCGCATGGCCAGTGGAACTTTTATATCAAAACTATAAAATCAAGAGTATTGGACATTTGGTTCGTCTTACTTTCCTTTGAAGATAGGTTAGGTAAGGTTAAGTTGGAGTGACAGCCTTCTACATGAAAGCACACTTAAGCTCTGAAAACCACAAGGATTCCAATATGAAACTGGCTATGTCCCTGATGCACAGTGAAGATAGTTCAGTCAAACTGGTGAATCCTTTGAAGATGCTGCAATCGATTCCTCTGTCTATCTGCTGGAGCCTCTTGAACTTGTTTGCCTAAAAATTGAGCTTCAACAATGTTGTACTTTCTTACAACACAATTATTTCCCATATTCGCTCACTTGGAAATGACACCACATTCCAATCCATGTTTTTTCTGCAAACTGTCTCGCCCTATCCAACAGTATTTCTGGATAAAGAATGCTAATAAAGCCATTTACGCGCCGCATGTTGCAGCGATTACGATTTCTTTGGAAAACGCAAAGAGAAAATAAGCCAATGAAGCCAAACAAATAGCAGCAACTAGCAACTCAACAGCCAATGAGTTGCTGGTATTTGATATTTCTGGGGTATTTGCACATTTTAAAACAACAACAACAACAATAGCAATGGCTAAGCTCAACGAAGAAATAAAATGAAATGCTGTAAACATGAAAAAAGTTTGTGGTGAAAAATATCGCCAGCTGCATGCAACATCAGCAGTCATCCAGCAACATGAAAGACAAATGAGTGAGTGATGCTGCGGTCTGCCAACAATCAATACGTGTTATTGCCAATTGATGTAGAAATGACGAGGGAGGAAACATAACAACAGCGCGACGGGTGTACGAAGGGGACGAAATAAAGAAATTGAAAAAAAATGTTGTACTATAAAATGTTTATGTGGCGACAAGCAGTGAGGGTTGTGACAGCATATCAGTTACATTAAAAGTATTGGGACTTGTGATTGCTGCATTTTGTGGCTTGAAGAAGTAAAGTAAAAGTTGTCACATAAAAGTTGGGACATAGATGTGAGACATTTCACGTATTTCCAACATTAAATGAAGTTCGTAAGTACGTAAATGTGTGAAAAATGGTAGCAAACCGTTGTCACAAAATGATTTTTTAACACATTTCTGAGATTTTATGAACAGAAATGTAACAAATTGAAATAAAACACCTGTCACATACATACAAAGAAAACAAGAGTTGCCCCAGTCAACTATTTAACAGTCACATAAAAGTTGGGACATAGATGTGAGACAGTTCACGTATTTTCAACGTTACAAGGAGTTCGTAAGTACGTAAATGTATGGAAAATGGTAGCAAAATGTTGTCACAAAATGATTTTTAAACACATTTGTTAGATTTTATGATCAGAAATGTAACAAATTGAAATAAAACACCTGTCACATAAATATAAAAAAAAATGCGAGTTGCCCCAGTCAACTATTTAACAGTCACAAAAAAGATGGGACACAGATGTCTATCTCACATGCATTTCAACGTTAGAAGGAGTTCGTAAGTACGCAAATATGTGAAAAATGGTAGCAAAATGTTGTCACAAAACGATTTTAAAACAGATTTCTTAGATTTTATGAACGAAAATGTAGCAAATTGAAATAAAACACCTGTCACAAGAACACAAAAAAAGCAAAAGTTGATTCAGTCAACTATTTAACAGTCACATAAAAGTTGGGACATGGATACGAGTGCAGTTCACCTTGGTTGGTGGGTTAAATGGAGATTGTCAGAAAATTTGGGACGATAATATGTGTACAGTTGTTTTATATTATTGTTTACGTAACACAATTTTCAATTCAATTTAATTTCAGTTTTTTTAGAAAAAAGCAACAAAATGAGCTAACACAACCGGTCACAATAGTTCAATTAGCTGTTTTGCAACATCGAAAATTGGTCACAAAAATTGGGACACACATAAAAAATCGTAAACATATTTGCAACATTTCATGGATTTTTATAAACAAAATTGTGTGTCCTAAAAAATTGTCACAAAACGATTTTAAATATATTTCATAGATTTTAGCTTTCATTTAACCTCATATATTAACTGTCACAAATTTTGGAAAGTTTTATCAGAAAATTTAGTTAATTTAGAAACAATCTAAATTTGATTAAAACAGTTTTTCAAAACACAGTTTTTAGAACACATCTGCATCTAAGATTAATGAATTTGCAGTGTTCAAAGTTGCTGCAGAAGGAAACATACTAAATTTCTTAGGTTCTAGAAAGGGAAACGCAGATACGCTGAATGAAATCGTAAGAAGTAAACTAAAAACTTGTCACAAAAGGATTGGAAACATATTTTACATTATAAAGTTTGCACACATTTAATCAAGTTTGTACAAAAATTAAAATGTTTTTTGACCCACATAGACAAACAATTTCCGATATCGATGGAATCTTTCCGCTACAAAACAGAAATCACAAAAAAGAAACATTTAGTGATTGTTTTGTTTTTAATGACAAAAGTTGCTCTCACCACTAAACTATCGCTTTGGCCCAAACAAAACCCGGATTTGCAATGCAAAAATGTCATAAAATTTATGTGCCACAAAAATGTCTCTAGCTCGTCAACTGACCAACGCCAGTCGACATAAGAAAGTGAAATTTAAATTTCCTCATGCCTCGAGTGGTTGTCAAAGTGATGCAGCAAAACAACGGCAGCCGTGCAGCGGCAACTCGCCACTCAATGATGCGCTGCAGTCACCCTTTCTGTGTGCCACAACGATGATTCACGTGATTCTTCAATTATGCAGCAGACAGCTGTGTGGTGTCTGGCAGGCGCTCAAAATTCACTTTCATTGTAGAAGCTGCAATGAAAGTGAGTGAAATGTGGCAGCAACCAGCCATCCATCCAAACAACCGACTAACCAACTGCCGTAACCAGCCGACTCGACCCAGTCGCCCCGCCACAACCGAATCAACATGCGTGCCACAACCGTTAATTAATAATTTTCGGTTGCAAGCACTTAGCATGCGTCGTTGAAAAGTGAAATGCCGTGTCACGGCGCGAGAGATGTGGGATGGGCGCAACGAAATGCGGAGGCTGTATGCGGGCGTTTTCCCGGTTGATGTTGTGGTGGGCGTGTGAATTATGTTGAACTTTTTCTCAACACAAAAAAATTATCATTATTTTTACATCTATTTGGGTTTTTTGGTTTGGAAAAGGGTTTGGAATGAAACTGTTTCGTTTGTAGGTCATGTGTGAGTGAGTTGGACCAATTAATTTTCCTACTTTCCATTCTAATGTTTTTCAAATGAAAATTAGTTTCATTATATCTTTAATGTTTTCTTAGACTTTGGGATAAGAAAAGAAGACGAAAATGGTTGTGATACGAAAAAGACTAATAAATAAGAGATCGAGTTGAGTAAACAACACCGATGGTTCTAAGATTGAAGGTGGGATGGATGCCAGCTGACAGTCAGTCCGGGAGATAAGACCACAGTCTTCCAGGCTGTGGTCTTTGCCATAAATGAGTGTGCCAGAAAATTACTGACTCTTACTGAAAGGCTCCGAGCTCAACGACATTTGACTTCAAACTAGTCTGGAAAAAAGCAAATGTTCTCCAAGACATTTTAACTGATAACTGGGTGCGGATGGTAATGAGGAGGCAGACATATTGACAAAGAGGTCTGTAAGACCCTATACACCAAAACCGATCATAGTTGTCAGCAAAGCTCATTACAGACACTGTGTCAAACAGGAATTCGCAAATCGAGCAAACCATAAATGCTCCAACACGGTGGGACAGCGCTATTCCAAGCTATTCTTTCTGTCAAAAGTATCATTTATTGATTATGTAATTATTTTTTACAAACGATACCACAAATTTTGGTCAACTTTTGTTACCTTCAAGAAATAATAAAATCAAAAACTTACAAACACAAAAATGTAAACCCCATCAAAATTATGACATCATAAAATTTCAGCAAAAAACCCTTCAAAGTCTCTTCAATCTCTCTAGACTTCTTAGCACCTCTTATCGAACTTCAACTCTTGAGACTTGAAAGCTTTATTTACTCAAAATGTGAATTCAATTTTCAAAGATAAAAACACTCCAATGAAGTGCTGCTTCAAGCTATGCTCAGGGCACGACATTTGCACCATATCTCGGTTTTTCTTTTGGCCGGCACCGCAACATTTGTACGCGACACGTTCGTTTAATTGGCTCATTAAATGAATATCAGCGAATCATCATTCCAAGACTGATTAGATAACTGTCGCTGACAAAGCAGTTGGGGAATTACAACAGACCGCAGACAAATAGACAGACGGACAGACAGTTGCAGTACTCTACTCTGGCCGACTTTATGCTGCCGGCAAATAAATTATGGCGAGACGAAAAAAGTGTCAACGCCCTCTTTGCGGCGGCTGCAGTGGAACAGGAAAGCATTGTACTTTGAGCAGACCAAACGGGAACGAAACATTAACGCTCGTACAAATATTTACAGCTATGAACAACACACACGCACACTCACACACATGGACTCATGTGGCAAATAAAGGGCAATTAAAATAATTGTGGCAATTGCACAGAGCGTCGTTCAACACTCCGGTCAGCAGTTGGACTTTTGATGCTTGCACTGGTCATTAATGTCATGAAGTCGCACACACACACACACACACACACACAGACTGCGACGAGCGGCAGTGTGCAAAAGTCCAGGCCAAGCCAAGTCAGGGGGAAGTCAAAAGTAAACATAACCTCCATAGCGCACCGAAGCAATTCGTGGAATTGTTTAATGTTACATGCATTGTTAGTTTACAAAAAATAACAACAAATACATCAAAAATTACAAACAAGGAAAGAGTGAAAGAAATATGTCTGCTTGGTTCAGGGTAAACGTTGAAGATGCTTGAGAAGAACAAATTCCAAAAAAAGAAACCAAACCGAAGGAAATTGCAATATTGAAGTAAACTTTTGATCAGCTTCAGGAAATTCAGAACTGTTCAATTGTGTCCTCACTCAAACTAATAATTTTGGAATAAGACTGTTCTTAACTAACCCTTAGGAGACTAGACTTTCATCATCCTAGACTGAGTACCCGAAATAAAATTAGTACTTGATGACCCCTAACTTATACTCCAAATTTTTACGATTTCTTTTTTATTTTTCATTTTCTTCTACAGTCGTCCTAAATCTCGATTACAATTAGCTACTCCGGCTGAATGCTTGGGCACTTTTCATTCGCTCATCCGAGGCTGTTTCTGGGCTCCTATTCAAACTTTACCAATCAAGCGGCCCTGGATTCTTGGTACCATGAATCTAAGTGATCGAAATCTCAGAGCACAAATGTAGCACTGAATGTAGCACTGATGCTTGACAAAAAGAAACCTACTATGTGATTCGGAAAATCACCAAACAGAAGAAGATTTTAGTGGTTAAGCATGCTAAAGGATTGTGGAAATGCGTCTACCGGTTTCTATGAAGATTCCATCTTCTGCGCTAGAAAAGAGCTCATCTCTCGAGTTGAAATCGTGGCATTAAACTAGAACTTTTTATACCAACTTCTTATACCAACAGTTCATGTATACTCAACTAGAGATTCTCTACTACTAGACGCTTCCTTTAAAATGTATCATAGATCAAGTAAGGGGATTTTGGTGAGTTCAAGCTCAGCTATCAAGTAGTAAAGTTAACTTACGAAACAGCATTCATTTGCGGAGAACTTTCAATGTCCTCAAGTCATAGGCATCTATCCTCAAATATTTTGATATGTCTTGGCAAAACTCAATTGAAATGGTATGGGATTTTTATAGATTTTACTTCATTAGGTGTCAAAGCTGCTTGACTAATTGAGTTAAAGTTGAATTAGCAACTTCACAACTTGACCATTTAGCCATCTTTGGACAATATTAAACGATTTTACGTAGTCAAGAAGAGCTGATAGTCTCTGTAACTATTTTTACTAGTCCTAAATTTAATCATTGAATTCGTTTTAAGACTACATGCTACATAAAAATAGCAAACAATTAAGACATCTATTGGTAACTTGAAACCTAGTTTGTCAAAAACCGGACGGAGGGTTGTGAACGATTTTCTATAATAAGTGACATGTGCCGAACAAATGGAAACACCTCTCAGCATTATCACAAACTAAATATCTCACCCTCATGCATAGAGAAAACATATTCGTTGAAGAATACTTCAGCAAGGAGAAAGATTTCCCTATTTTTTAAGCATCACAAGTCATGCAATGCCTTAACAAATAATGACATACTTGAAATTCTTTTACAAGTCCGAATTGTACTTGTATATATGTATTTAGACGAGTGATCATGGTGAATAATATTCCACAAAATTTTGATTTTGCTTACATTAAGCATCACGTAGAAGGTCTATATTCCATATTTTCATTCGTCAAACCTGGGCTTAGCTCATTCGACTTGCATTTGACGTCTTTAAAAAATAATAAAAGTTTCACCAAAGCTTCCAGCAAACTTAAGAGACAAACCCAAAAACTGTTATCCAGTTTCTCAACAACAGACTGGACATTTTTTGTCCAAATCTTCTAGCAAACTAAGAGGCAAACCCCAAAACTGTTATCCCTTTCTTCAGCAACAGTCTGTCAAGTCTGGTCAATGCGCCCATTAAACATTTTAATAGAGCAGTCAGCCGATAAGCTCGCTGTCAGCTGGACTCTGACTATAATTAGCCACTACGGAGCCGTAATAACATTTGACCTACTCCCCACGCAACGGCAAACGCCAATCGCCAGGCAGCCAAAGGACACCAAAGTCATTTGTGGACAACGCATTGTTCGTGTTGAAAAATAATTCCTGCCACAGCGGAACTTGTTGTGATGATGCAAGCGTAGCGGAAAATCATGCGGCGAGTGTGCGCGTCAAAACGAAGGCGCGTCACATTTCACCGCCCAGTCACTTTGTTATTATTAAATTCGTTTGTTCCTACGCGTTTTTCACATTTTTTATTGCGCTCCATTTTTTCATAGACACGCACACACACACACACAACTTAAACACACCTAACGGACAGAAGGCAATGACCCAGCGGGCTGAACAGTGGCGGCCAGCGAAAACCAAAGTGGCGTTGGCGCTGACGTCGCGTTGGCGCTGGTACCAGTGCTGGCAGTTGTCAGCGGTGGAGAACGAGCGAACGTCCTCCGTAGACCACAGGCGAACGCGGCCCAATCAGGCAGCACGATAAGGGCGACGGTTGAGGGGGACGCAGCAGTTTGCGGCTCGTGTGCGTTGTGCGCTCGTCACAGTGGCGAAATGTGTTGTTGGAGTATCGCAGCAGTTCACAGTAGCCAAAGTCAAAATACGCAAACAGCAACGAGTGGCAGAAGAAATCGCAGCCAGAAATCATTCCGGCCGCACACTTGTCGGGCAGTTGCTGGCCATATAGAACGAACACTTGAACGGGTCGGATACCGCTAAGGAAAAACAAAAAGTATTTTATTTTTTGCAAATTCTGGCTGCAAGCAAGGTAACTCAAGCGTTGCATGCAGCACACACAAATTGTGGCAATTGGCAGCAACAACATCAACACCAACAAGTGGATAGTGTGCCGCACTTCATGTGGCACGTTGCACGTTCATTTATGCAACGGCGACGCCAACCTGCCGCTGCCGACTGTCTCCGCTCCACAACGCGCCGAGTTCAATTTCTTGCTTGTTTTTATTGCCGCCAGTGCAGTGCGGTTATTGTTGTTGTTGTTGTTGCAAGCCGGCAACGAAGCGTAAGAAATGCCGGCCCGGCAATCAGCTCAACTCGTAAAGTTCTAGTCCGACAAAATTTATGAATTTTATTTGTTGTTATTTTTGTGCTATTTGTTTTTGCTTTTCGTTCGTTTGTGTTGTCGCTTTGCAAAAATTATATAAATACAAACAAAATGCGAAAAAGGCCCAAAAAGAAAATAAAAACTAAATGCCAAATAATAAACCAACAACGATTCACAAGTAAAGCAGTCAAGGCGAGTCGACTCGAGCAACGACACGACTTCGTTGATGGTTTTCGCTGATATAGCGGAAACTTGCTTTACTGTTTGCTCTGTTTGCAATGGTAAACAATTTACGTGCACAAATACACGCAACAATTTTGCATTTGGAGAGTTTGGAGATTTGTGACTAAGCGGCACAAGTGTTGTTAATGTGTACGAGTACTTAAGAAAAAGTACCCAAAGGGCAAAAGCAATTAAAGGCAGTAAAATAAATGAAACTGAATTTAGCGGAATATTGATTACTACGCCAATTGGCCCGCTTGAAGGAGCTAAGTTACTCGAGTAAAGAAAACTTATTGCGTAGAGTTTTATTGTTAATGCTAAGGATTTGTTCAAACTAAGAATTTAAGTAATAATATGAAATGATGATTAAGTAAATAATACAATTTTTATTGTTATAAGCTCATTTAGTTGAATTACAAATATGAGACACTGTGTCACACTTTACAAAAACCTTTTGATTTAGTAATGTAAATTCTAAAATAGCTGCTAAAATTAATATTTGCCGTATTTGGAGTTTGTGACAAAGTGTCACACATTTTTTTAAACCTATTGGCTGTTCCTTTTATACTTTTAAATGCCAAAATAGTTGCTAACAATTCATAATCGCATTAATTACAGCATGTGACAGTGTCACACTTTTCTAAAACCTATTGCTTGTTTATAGTTTGCCTTAAAACGCTTAAATAATTCGTTAAAGTTAGTACCTGCAATAACTTGAGTGTGTGACACTGTGTCACATATTTTTAAAACCGATGGCCGATTGTTTTTTTGTGGTTTTAAATGCAAAAATATTTGCTTAAAATTACTATTTGCCGAAATTGGAGTATGTGACCTAGTGTCATACTTTTTTAAAACCTATTAGTTGTTTTTGTTTATACTCTTAAATATTATAAATCTTATTAAAAAGCTTAAAATTTATAATCGCAGTAATTAAAGCATGTGTCATAGTGACACACTTTTCATAAACCTATTGGTTGTTTGCTTTATTTTAAAATTACAAAATATTTGCTTAAAATTAATAATAGCATTAATTCGAGTGTGTTAGACAGTTTCACATTTTTTTAAACCAGCCGACTGCTACTTTTATGGTTTTAAAAGCCAAAGTGGTTACTTAAAATTAATTAATGCAGTAATTAGGGTATGTGGCATGGTGTCACACTTCACAAGAAACTATTGGCTATTTGTTTTATTATCTAAAATGTAAAAACAATTGCCTAAAATTACTATTTAAAGAAATTAGAGTGTGTGACACAGTATCACACTTTTTCAAAACATGCTAGTTTTGTGTTCTGTGGTTTTAAAAGCCAAAATAGTTGCTGTACATCAATAATTGTAGTAATTAGAGTATGTGACATAGTGTCACACTTTCTTTGAACTTAATTGCTGCTTGTCTTGTGGTCTAAAATGATAAAATAGTTGCTTAGAATTAATGATTTCAGGAGTTAAAGTGTGTGACATATTGTCACAAAATATTAAAATTTATTGGCTGTTGTTTTTGCCTTTAAAATGTGAAAAATATTGCTTTCAATTAATAATTGAAAAAAAATAACAAAAATGCTGTTACAAATTTTGCTACAAAAAGGGTTTCTTCTGCAAAATGTGTTTTAGGCTTAGATAGGCACAGATTTTTAGTTTTCCATATTTATTTTATGAAGGAATATTGTCCAAGTAAGACGCAAAAGTTTAACCGACTTAAGAATCACCATTTTATATAATCGTGTACTAATTTCATTCGAATTCTATACATATTTGTTTAATTTGAAACCACGTAAAGCCATGGAAAAGTCCTCAGCTGCTGGCTGATAAGCGTAAAACATTCAGAAAATTCTAATGCACTGATAGCCAATTTAAAAATGTCCACACAAACAACCAAACACATAACTATCTACATATATGTCACCGGTAAATACACACTTTTCACACACACTGTGTGACAAGTTTGTGCATTGCCAGTCAAGTGACAAAAGAAAACATTGAAACTATTCGCTTTAACTTTTATAGTCCGACGGTTTTCTCTCTGCAACTTGTCATGCCCGAATGTGCTGGCGTTTTCTCATTTTCTCCGGCTGATAATTAGCAATTTAAGTTAGGTCCGAACGGATTACTAAATGTTAACGTCACACTGGCCGGCACACCTGCAACGCCCGCCGAAAATGATTTTACGAAAATTTTAATGCTACGAGTGAAAATTTTCCAAATCCCATTATTTTATTGTGCGCTTTGTAATTGGCAGAAATTATAGCACGCGGACGCGTTCAGATGCAAAATGCAACTCTGGCCAGGCCGGCAACACGTAATAACCAGGCAAACACACACACACACACACACAGCCGCACATACTGGTTGATGGTTGCACCATTTTCAAATGCATGCGGCCGCGGCCTGCCATTAGTCGAGGTTAAATGTTGCATGCGGCGCAGAGCGAATGAAGCTGCGGAAAAATTCAAACGCTCGAAAAGCAAACGAAGCACAGTTCGAGTTTGCTAGCTGAAAATGGCTTTGAAATTGGCCATTTGAAAATTGATGCGCAATTTTGGTGTTAAAAATCTATGATTAAAAATTTTCCCCCTCACAAGAAACAATGGCAACAATGGCGAGCAGCGAAGCCGCACCGCCAGCAGCTGCTTTGATGATGGCCGATTGGTTGGGGTTTTTCGAAATTGACTTGGACAAAGCTTCAAATATTGGCATATTGAGAGAAGTGGAAAAGAAGCAGGAGGAGGCAGAAGACGTAAACTCGAGGAGCGGTAAAGTGGAAGCGTAGAAAAGCGAAACGCTTTTACTTTCTATTGTTGTGCGGCACGAGTGCATTTGCGCGAATTGAGAGTAGATTTGGTAGTCAAACGAATCGAATTTATGACTCTGCGAGTAATGAAGGCGATTTGCATAAGTTTTGGCAATTTTTGGGAAAAATATTCAATTATAATGTATGGCTAAATGCTGATCCTGATATCAGAGTATAGGAAAATCTTCAACGCCAAATTGATGCAAGTTTATCAAGCATGATTGTGTTTCAGTTGGAAATTGCATGGCTTCAAGTCAGATTAAAAACCAAATGAAGAAATATTACAGGCGCTTGAAAGACAATTAAAATTAATGGCAGACAATTCAGAGAGTAATCAACAAAAGTTCCAGACATGAGATAGTCTTTGTCTTATGATCCATTAGGGGATCACAACAGATCTAAGAGGTCGTAGTGTATAACATCCTTTTCTATATCTTATAAAATGTCCTAAAGGAGCTCCTTGCGAGCTCCAACCTAAACTAATCAGGTAAGTAGAATTGGCAGCTCTTGCAAGAGAGAACTTAGATCCACAGCATTTAAGTACTCAAGACGTCTCAATTTCCACATTCAAAAAATTTTATTATTTTTTCAAAATTCCAAAATATTTCCACTGTTAAAATTGTTGACCTACAGCACAAGTTTCACACTTTTACTTTTTCTCCGAATGTTGTCTCTTTTGAATAAAATGCAAATATTTGCATTGGTTGAAAAATGAAAATGAAGAAGTAAACAAAGGACTACAAAACAAATAGCAGGAAGCAACAGCTGCAAATATTTACACCCTTGATTAGGTTATGTTGAAGTGCAGCAGCAACACGAATCGGTGGCATAAATACTACTGTGGATCGAGCGACAAGTAGCTAAAGTACAAAGAGATATGTCGGAACAACGTTTTTCCATTAGCGAAAACAAATAAAAAGAAAAAAACAACGTTAAACGATGCAAGCGATAAATGACTGCAATATGCAATGCACGAAACGAATTGAAGATAATGCAAGAAAATAGCAATGGTGACTAGAAGAAGAGTTGGGTTTAGCACAAAAACCGATTTGCAACAAAATGGCACACTTTCGAACAATGCCGGGAGAGACAAGTGTGGAATTGTATTTTATTTGCAAGTTATTTACTAAAACAACATAATAGGGGAGAAAGAGAGAGATGAAAGAAAACGCTATACAAAAAATTTCAAGTATTGCATCCGGCAGTGGAAAACGGAAAAAATCTTCGGCAAATCTTGTAGAATTTTTGCATTGAAGTTAAGAGTTATTTACAAAAACAACAAAAGAGAAAAAGAGAGAGATGAAAGAAAAAGCTATACAAAAAATTTCAAGTATTGCATCCGGCAGTGGAAAACGGAACAATTCTTCTATAAATCTTGAAGAATTTTTGCATTACCTTTTAGGAGTTGAGAGTTATTTACAAAAAGAACAAACAGGGGGAAAAGAGAGAGAGAGAGAGAAAGAAAGAAATAAAAGAAAACGCAGTGGAAAACGGAACAATTCTTTGGTAAATCTTGCAGAATTTTTGCATTGGAGTTTAGTGTTATTTACAAAAACAACAAAAGCGAGAAAGAAAGAAAGAGAGAAATAAAAGAAAAAGCTATACAAAAAATTTTAGTATTGCATCCGGCAGTGGAAAACGGAAAACTTATTTTTTCCGTTTTCCACTTTTTAAAAGCTTCTGTAAATCTTGTAGATTTTTTGCATTGGAGTTTAGAGTTATTTACAAAAACAACAAAAGCGAGAGAGAGAGAGAAAGAGAGAAATAAAAGAAACCACTATACAAAAAAATTAAGTATTGCATCCGGCAGTTGGAAAACGGAACAATTCTTCTGTAAATCTTGTAGAATTTTTGCATTACCTTTTAAAAGTTGAGAAAAACACGCGAACAGCAAAGCGTGGAGAGCAAAGTAAAGACCGCAAAATACTACAAACTGGCGCAGAAAAAGAGAAAATGTACGAAGCTAAAAAAACAGCCAACTCCAATAAGAAAAGACAGCTGAAAAAGCGCAGAAAAGGAGATGCAAAAGCACAAAAGAAAGACCGAAGACGGCACAGAAGGAAGCACTACAAGCACTGACCAAATAAAAAAATAAGAAAACAAAAACAAAAAATCATCAAGACAAGACGAAGCACAGTGCAAGAATGGCCGGTGCTGCTGCAGCAAAGCCACAGAGCAACAACACACATTTCAGCAGCCGCAGCGACTCTGATGACCAAACCAAGGCAAACAAGAACCACTTCAGACAGCGCACAAAACACAAAATGACAGTCAGCAGATAAGGAGCCCAAACGAAAAGCAACAAAAACAATACAACAATAAACCAACGAACGTGCACACGAGTGGCAAATAATAATAAAAGGAGCCAACCGCAGCCGCCGAACGGCCAAGTCCCGCAGGAGCAGCAACTACACTAACAACAAAATCATTTTGGTCTGGGCACCAGTGCTCAGTGCGCAGGTATTGCATAAAATGTTTAATGGGCAAAAGGTAAAAACAAAGCAACAAGGCGATGACACGTCGAAACACGAGGTTGAGGTTATGGTTTTGGCATGGCGGCTGCGTCAAGAATGAGAATGCAGCGTGCAACACACTTGGCCAGAGTTTGGTAATGAAGTTTGTCGTCAGCAACAGCAACAACCACAGCGGCAGCAGCAGCAGCAGCAACCAGCAATGCAGCAGATGCAATAAATTATAATGACTCGTCGAAGAAGCAAACGAATTTTCAAAGTTGGTGTCGGTCGAGGTTTTGCTGAAAACTGGAATGACAAAGGAACTGTGGGCGCAGGCTTTTCGGCAGCAAAGTTGCATTATTATTTTGTTTTTATTTTTGTTAAAGAAGCCTTGAATGAAGAGTTATGAGTGAGAGGTGTTTTCGAGGAAACAAGACAGCAAGTTGAGTGAAACAAAAAAAGTTAGTGAGCAGCGTTGGATGGAAGTTGAAGAGCACATTGCACTTTGAAAAGATAAAAGGTGGCACAAAGCCAGCAACATTGCAAGCGTGGGTCATGATCCTTCAGATTCTGGGCACAACTGGCCATTTGAAACAGTGCGGTGCAGTTGCAGCTATAAGAAAAGGACTCAACTTCAGGTTACGGACACACTAACAGTGACTGTACTGGGAGCAAAGAACTCAAATGGGAACTATACAAGTCCGCAGATTATAGCTGGGAATCTTCACAGACCTTGTAAGCAAAAATTCTCTAATCTCTCTAATTGATTTTATATACATTGAAGAGATATTCAATCATGGATCTATGATCCAAAAAAACCCCATACATAGCTAGAGAACTATCATATTTAATATCTATTTTAGTGATCGATCTCAAAACACCTTTAAGATCCTTTTGAAGAACAATGGATTTCAAGTTCGTATTGCTTCCTTGCGAATCTTTGGAATCCTATAACTCCTTGCAACATTGTTCCATAACTAATGTTGTTCAACATTTAAACGTTAAATAAAAAAATTTTTCATGAGGTTTCAGCTGGTTGCCATCTGAAAATTCTGAGACCATTAAATTTGTTTAAAGAAGAATTACGATTTGAGTTCGCTAGACTGCAGATT
This sequence comes from Melieria crassipennis, assembly GCA_963668005.1. Taxonomy (NCBI): domain Eukaryota; kingdom Metazoa; phylum Arthropoda; class Insecta; order Diptera; family Ulidiidae; genus Melieria; species Melieria crassipennis. Next base: position 122,454,174 of record OY764962.1, read on the forward strand.
ACCTTAGAAATGCAAATTTTTTCTATGACCCAAGTTTTTTTCCTTCTTGTTTTCATGACTGAAGTTTGCTTCCTTCTTTTTCTTTTTTATGACCAAAATTTGATTCATCTTTTTCTTTATGACCCAACTTTGACTCATATTTTGTATGACCTAAGTTTGTGTTTCGGGTATTTATTTTAATTTATCTAAACCTTGACTTTGCAATTACAATCTAATACACCAATCTAACTTTAGTCTGTAAACTTAAGTTTAGTGTTTGAATTCTCTAAAGACTCTAATTTCAAAAGTAACCAACTCTTCGATTGAATAATTCAGAAATTTTCTTTCAGATCGCAATTCCATTTACTGACTATTTTTAATGAAAATTTTACATATTTAATGACTCTTCTTCTCAAATTCCTTGTCTTAGTTAATAAGTTAAAATATATATTATACGTAAGTTTCAGATATCAGCATTATAATCATCTTATCTATTAAAAGTTCAAAACAATACTAAGATTCTCAGAATCATAATTATATGAACTATTGAAAGATCCACAATACTTGAGGATTTATCAGAACACTGCAGAAGGAACCACAATTTCATTATAATTTGAGTTCTTACAGAACTTTTAGTAGGTAGGCAGGTAGTTAGGTGTAGTTGCCCCAAGAGGAGCACACTAAGGCCATGAAGGCCCATTGTGATACCGCTCAATCGTTAAACCAGTTGGAGTTATTTACGAAGCTTAGTAGACAGCGAATGGTCTTATCAGCAGATCCCCCAGACTATTGAAGAAGTTGCCAAAATAGATCATCCTTCTTCTGGACAAAGCAGGACAGGAGCATAGTAGGTGAGGTATATTTTCCTCCTCTTTCTCGTCCATGCAGCTGCAATATAAATCGTTTGAAAACAGCCCCAGCCTGTTGCGTGGGTTCCAATTGAGCAGTGATCCGTTAGAGCACCGATCATTCTAATCTGAGATCTTTTTAATGAAAGGAGTTCCTTGGAACGTCGAAGGTTTAAGGTTACTTTTAGTACCGACAACTTAAATGCATCTACGTTCTGATGTTTAAAGATTATTCAAATATTTAGATCTTGTATGAAAAAAAATGTCTTCAAATTCAATGATGAAAGTATCATCAAACCCAGTAATCTACTCATTCAAATCCTACAACATTGGGTCACCATATCATCATACCGAGGATTGTTCTAATCTGAGTTCTGTTTAATGAAAGCAGCTCCTTGGAACGTCTTGCATGAAAAGATGTTCTTAACATTCAGTGATGATGCCGTCATCGAAATCAGAAGTCAACTCATTCAAATGCTACAACATTGGTTCACCATACTTATACATAAATTTTGTATATATATCATACCTATATATTGTTCATATTTCACATCTGCTTATGAAATCAATTTCGTCATGTTGCAAGAAGAACTTTCAGCGTTGCCAAAAATATATACTTTTTTCATGACAAGCGGACACTGACAGCCCTGACTTCAAAATTAAAGAAGATATACCAAATTTGATAAACCCAACTCAGCGACAAGAAAATCCAAGAAGAATGTTGCTGTGGCCAACTTTTAAATTGTATAAATCATCATTTTTGGGCAACTCACATTTCAAACAACTAAATCTTTGCAATCTTTGTGCGATCAAAGCTACAACTCTTTCAAGTTTTCAACAGAAACGAAATAATACGAAACCACAACGGCATCTTTTTGGCATAAACAAATGCAAAACATTGAATATCACGAATACTGTGGATGGGTTAACGCTTGAATGAGTCGCTTGAAACCAAACCAAACGAATCCACATAGAATGCAGCCACTCGAAAGCCAACCACAGCAACAAACCAAGCAGCCGACTTCAACATTGAAGAAGATACACCAAATTTGATAAACCCAAAACAACAACAACAACAAAGAAGGTAACGAATTAAACTAACACAAAATATGCAACAAACACGAAAACAAATTCAAGAAGAGGCGGCAGAGCGTATAAAATGCACAAAAACATATAAAAGATTTCTAAAAAAAAAAAATAGAAAAAGAAACAACACGTAAGAAAACAACAACGAAAATATGCAGAATCAAAGCAACAATAACAACAACAGACACCAGAGAACGTGTGGCACGCGAGTGGGAAGCGCGCTCGAGGTGCACGAAACAAAAGATGCCACTTTTCTTCCCGATACAAATGGGAATATAAATTAAAGGGCGACTACAGCAAAGCGTGTATGGTGGATAGAGTAGAGGCAGGCGAAAGATTTGGTGAAAGAGGCGAGCCGAAGACTACAAAAGCGTAGCGGCACAGAAACGGAACTCAGCCACAATTAAATGAACGCGAATGAAAATGCGTACAAACAAAAGTAACAAATTTAGTGGAAATTCAGAGAAAGAGAGAGAAGGCGAAAATGAAGGGCGGAGAGGGGAGGCATAGAACGTTTGTAGTGTCGAAGAAGTGGGCTGTCGGAGGCAGCTGTGGCCCACGCGCGTTCGCCACGTAGGCAGTGGCCGTAAACGCCGGTGTGACACTTGCTGCAGCGATGTTCCATGGTTTTTCAAATTTCTAAAATGGTTTTTTCATGCACAACTGAAGTGGTGTTTCCCAGAAGTATTAACACGTTTTGTGCTGCGGTACACGTAATGCACCACAAAAGCCACAAACACAAATTAAATTGTTGCCAACGAACGAAATGAGCAGCCGGCCACTTGCGCAGACAATTAAAGCGCCACACACACACATACAGACACACACAGACAAAAGGTGCATCAGTGCGATAGTGTTGGTGCGACAAATGTTCATATCTGTGTGAATGAAAACATCTGTTTCGATTTATACAATTTCGTTGTGTTTGCTGTGCAGTGCTGTGGGGTAGCAAAAGCTGTGCCAGTGCACAGTTTTGGACTGAACTGAACTGGACTCGGCAGCGGGGTTGCAGCAAATCGTTTTGTTTACTGGCAGCAACAGGATGTCGCAAATCGGCAGCGTGGTTAAAGCAGATGTGGCGCTGTCATCGAACAGCTCTGCTTTCTTAAACCTGGAACACCCATTTTAGTTGGCAATTGTATCATAAAATATTCCCTTTGTTAGTCGAAAGGATTAACATTATTGGTGATAAAACTGTGATTAAACTAAATTATAAATTATTTCCTATTATTAACGAAGTCTATTCTTGGCACACTGTGAGCGCCGCCTCTCGCCTTGAGAACTGTAAATAATTATTAAAAATTATTTATAATCATTAATAATTCTCAATTATATTGCGTCATAGTTATGAAACATTCATGAAGCATTTAATCCAATCATTCGCTGACATTTAGATCAATTTTTGTTAATATAAAAAAAAAATAATAATAACAATGAACAGTTTCGCGCCTATAGCCAGCTTCAAAATGAAGTATTAAAGTTAATTAACTTTAATAATGACCAAAGCCCGTCTTGAAATTTACAGCTTAGCAATTAAGGAATTTGTGCGGTTTGCTTTTTTTATTAAAACATAACACAACAACAGCAAAAGAACCACAAATAATCAAACACAAAAGACCCAACTAAGGTCATGGCAGTAGACCGTAATGAAGCAACAGTACTACAGCAGCTTCGCATCAATTCTGCTGAAGAAGCTAAGCGAAATGTTTAACTAATAAAATTTTCAAGTGCTGCCTTGCACAAGGCAGGGGCTCTTAAAATTTTTGGTGATGAAAAGTTTTAATATTTAACAATTTTGAATATTTCAAAAAGGTATTAAACTAAAAATCAACAAAAGAAATATATATCTTTCATTTTCTATTGAAATAATTTTTTTTTAATTAATTTTTTTTGTTTTTAAATTTTAAGTTTTTTTATTTTTTGGAATTTTTTTATATTTTTTTTGATTTTTTTTTATTTTTCATAAATTTTGTTTCTTCTAATTTTAAATTCCATAAATTTGTAGTTATTAAGTTTTGTATAGTAAATTTTTTTGTTTTTATAGTTTATATTTTTTCTCTTTCAAATTTTTTAGATTTAATACTTTATTTTTTATTTCATTTTTGTTATTTGTTTGTCTTTTTTCCAAAATTATTTTTTAATATTTTTAACTTTTTACATTTTTTAAATATTTATTGTTTAACCAAAAACCAAAATATTTTCGTTTTCTTTCTATTCAACTTTTTTATTTATTAATTCCTAACTTTGTTGTTTTTTAAATTTGATTTTATTGATTTTCAATTTTTTTTTTTTTTTATGTATTAGCGTTTTCTTATTTTTTTAATTTCATAAATTTTTTACCTTATTTGTTTAGTTAATATACAATCTTGTTTTAGTTTTTAATTTTTCAAAATTATTTTCTAATTTTTTAACTTCTTTTTACATTTATAAAAATTTTATTGTATAATCAGAACATGAACATTTTCGTTTTATTCAACTTTATTTTATTTTAATTCCTGCTTTGTTTTTTTTTAATTTAACATTCGTTTTTTTTTAATTTAAAATTGATTTTTTTTACTTTCTTCTTTGCAAACTTTATTTTTAATTTCTAACTTTTTTATTTTTTTTGATTTTATTGATCAGAGATCGTAAATTTTTTGTTATATTTCATTTGTAAAAATAAAATGTTGTTTTGATTTAACAAATTTTTTTAGTAAATTTTTTTTGTTGTTTATATTTGTACAAATTTTATTGTTTAAACAAAAACTAAAACACTTCAATGTTCTTCTTATTTAACTTTATTTATTAGTTTCTAACTTTGTTTTTTTAATTTGATTTGATTGATTTTTACATTTCAATTCTTTTTGAACTTAAAATTTTTTTAGGTTCATTTAAATTTTTATAAATTAATTTTTTTTTAGCAAAGAATTCAATTGTTTATTTTGTTGCAATGAAACTTAATTTATGGTTTTCAATTCTTTTTAAAAGTTGTTGGTTATTTGTTTTATTATGTATCTATAATTTTTTTTGTACTTCTTTGTTTGGTATTTATTTATTTCTTTTAGTTTTTTAGTTTTTTATTTTTTTTACTTTTTCGTTTTAATATTTGTAAATCATTTTAGCATTTCTTTTAATTTTATATTATTTGTTTTAATTTTACTTTTACTTTGTGAACCATGTTTCTTTCTTTAATTTTTTTTAGTAATTTTTTAATTCTTTTACATAAAAACTGCTATAATAAGCAAAAACCAATAAATTTAATTTTGTTATCATTAACCTTTATTTATTTATTAAAACTTTCATTTGATTCAATATTTTTTATTGCTGTACAATTTTTTATTTTTATTTTTCTTGTTATTAAATTTGAATTTTTTATTTTTTTAAGAATTGGTATTTTTTATGATTTTTCTTTACTTTGTAATTTGAAATTATTTTTTAAACATCTACTCCACACAATAAAACTATATCAATGTTTTCAAAATATTTCACAATATTTTAATATTCAAAATTATTTCACATCACATTTAACTAAAGCTGCAAACTCTTAATAAAATAAATGCAAAAACAAATACAAAAGAATCATAAAATAAAACACTAAAACAAAAGCCGCCAACATCAACTATGCTTTTGGCATTTAATATTTTGATCACTCATAATGCCGCACTAATTCTGATGAAGGCCTCCACTTTGGCGAACGACCAAACGAACGGGCGGACAGACGAACGAATGACCCAAGTGGCTATTGAAAAAAAAGCACTAAATATTTTTTTGTATTCGTTTCTTTTGTACACATTTTTTGTCTTGAATTTTTTTAGAATTTGTTTTTTTTTAGATACAAATCGCGACTCATGAATATAGCAAAGCACGCAAGCCAGCAAACAGAACGCACACAATAAGCGAACCGCAGACACGAGCGATCGAACAAGAAAAAGCATAGAAATTAAAAATAAAATGTGAAGATAAAAAAAGAAAAATACATAAATGAAATAAAACTAAATGGCGAATTTTGTTGGGTTGAAGAAATGCGTTGGGCAATAAAAAATATATTTAAAAAAAAGCTAAAAAACTAATTTTTAAAAATATATATGAACAGAATTTCGGCACTAAAAGTGGCTCAGGGTCTGGAACAATTTTAGTAAGCGAGTTATTTTGTTCAGAAATAAATATTCGTATTAAGAATATTTTTTTAGAATTTTTAGACATTTTCTATGCTCAGAGGAAGAATGTCTGAAAATAACATTTTTTTTACACATTTTTCAACATAAAAATTTTTAAAAGCTTTAATTTATTATATACATAAAAAAATGAAGAAATGAGCACGAGAACTATTAGGTCTCATGAGGCCTCTTCTTGGAAGAGGTCCAATCGTTCCTAAGAAATCCTAATGATTTTTGATTATCAAAGGAAAAACACATTTTTCTTTAGTGTATGGAAACATGAAAACATGAGTTCATGTTTTCAAATTAGGTTAGGTTATTTTCAGTTATTTGAAAGGTGGATTCGAGAGTTAAAGGCTCAATAATTTCCCAAATTTATGCCAGAGAAATGTATTGAATGCAAGTTGGCTCGCAACTTTAGACAGATCCATCGATTTTCATCTTTTCAGTGGCATAGATTTTCGTTATTCAAATAACTGCATCAAAAAATTTCCATATAACTCAACATTAAAGCGAACTATCGAATTATGGAAGTTCAGTCTAAAACAATACAAAACGTATTTCCTCTTTGAAAATTCTACTCTCTCAAATTCTATTGTCCGAACTTGGCCTACAGAATTCCCCATGAGACACGGTTTGCCAGTGGCAATAAGAATCGTTCGTACAAATCGCAATGAGAAAAATAATCAACTCGAACTTATAAGGAAGCAATCTAACTGGGCGCATTGCACTGGACAAAACAAAACAACAGGATTGTCACTTCCTACTGTCGCATCGGGCGCAGACGACAATCGGCGAATGCTGCGCAGCACATGTGCCACACAGCCTCACACACACACACACACACACACACACCAACACGAATTGTGCCGCATTCAATTCACTTCATTTTGCTCGGTTTGGCTGTAAGTTTATCTACCTTTTTGTTCCTTTTGCAATGCTGTCGTTTCTTTCCCTTTGGCGCTTCTTAAATTTTCTGTATTTGTTGCTGTTGTTGTAGCTGTGTTTGTTGCACTTTTAGGTCGAAGAAAGATTTTCGCAGACGAAACACAAATGCCAAGACGGCGCGTTGTGGCGTTTAGAACGCAGCAGGAACACCGAGAATACACACGCACGCACACAAACACTAATAAACACAAACGCACACACACAGCGGTGGTGTGGCAGCTGCAGTCGCAGACACAAACACACACAGACTCAGTGTTACACAAATACAAACACAAGCACGTTACAAAATTTATATAAATACGTGCGACAGCCACGAAAATTTATGGGATTCTTTTATTATTTTTTGCTTTACTTGTTTTATTGACTTTGTTTTCCCCTCCACCGAACGAACGAACGGCAGTGACGATATGGCAGTGTGTACTTGTTGTGTTGTATAAAAGGCACGCTTTGTTGTTGTAAGTATTTGTATTAGTTAAATTGTTGTTATTGGAGTAAAATTTAAGGCATCGAATGTAGTCTGGCAGTTTTAGGCGAAAACGTATTGGAATTTTTGCTTATACGAAAATTGTACATCAAAAACTAAACTGGCCGGCACATTTGATTTCCATGCAAAGTTGTTTTCATAAAAACTTTTTATTTGTTACTTTCAGACATTAGTTTCGTTGTGTTGAGTTTTTGGTTAGAAAAAAACCGGCACTGGGTATTTGTAAAAATGCTTTCAAAATGTATAAAAATTTACACCATAAACACGTTGTATGTTTCTTTTATTTTTTTACTAAAATAATTGCTTGAAAAATGCAAGTTTTTTTTGTTGTTTTTTATGAACACAAATTTACCATAAAAATCACAATTTTTAGTAATCAAATTAAAATGCAACACAAAAGAAAATCGGCAACGTTCCGGCCTTTTTTCAATTGCTTTATACCGCTTCCTTTGTTTCTGTAGCAACAATCGCGCGCGCGCGTTTTATCCGCTTCTGTGAATGTCTCATAAGAAGAGTTCGCGTGTTACTAAAGTATCTACACATGGCGCAGATACATTTTTGTTTGTCGGTGTATGTTCGCTTCGAGTGAGCGGCACAAGTTGCCGCCGCAAATCACTCAAAATGCAGCCGGTTTGAGTGGCCAACATGTTGCGTGGCGTAGCAACATGTTGCGCAACATTTGTTTGAGTCAAAATCGCTGCTTATTGGCATTTGCCAACTATTTGCAGGCATTTCAAACTACCCCTGAAAAAGTGGCAATGTTATGGCATGTAAGCAGAGTAGCGAGAGTTGGCTTATTTGATGCCACATTGGGTACATATGTACGGGGCATGTGTTGCAAAATCCACTTGGATTGTGTGTGCTGCATTCGGCCAAGTACAGCTTGCTCGCAGTTAGTGCAGAAAGGCGCTAATGTGCTGTTCGTGCGCTAATAGGGTAACACAACTCTAATTGCAACACGGAAGTTGCCACATTTTCGCTTCATGGCGCAGTGCAGTGAGCTCTGACACGAGTTGAGAATTATTGCACACTTTAATTAGCATTTGGGCTGGAGTGCAAATTTTTTTCAGGCAATGCCAATTGCCGCCACTGGCCGTTAGAAGTTGATAACTTTCTGACGTTGTCGATTGGGCAACTCAAAGTGATTGCCAGCAATTTGAGTCAATTCACAGTAGAGAAAACAACGATTATATGTTCGTGGCTATCACTGCTATTAACCCTTTAAGGCCCGATTTTACAGTGGTGGATTAACCATTAACCGGTGGTTAACTACCCCCTTTTCGGTTTATTAGTCTCGGGTTAACCAGTTGTTAATGAGCCAATGTTGCATGTGTTGCAAAATAAAAAAATTAAAAAAAATCTAAAATTAAAAAATGTAAAATGTAAAATTTATCAAAATTTGAAATTGAAGAATTTAACAATTATTGCCTTCTCTTTTTCCACCAGTTAAAGTAGTTTGGCATTTGTCAGGTTGAAAAATTCGACGCTCTTTTATTATTTACAAAAATTCAAACAAAAAAATTTTAATAGCTTCAGAACAATGGTGCCAATAATATGCAAGTAGTGTTACCAATTTTAAAAAGTGCTGCCATACATAATTTCGAAATCAGCTGTTCCGATAACCAGCTACTATGAAGGTTAGGTTAGGTTAGGTTGAAGTGGCTGCCTCTGTATGAGACACACTTAGGCCTCTTAACGGGCCCGTTGTGATACCACAGGATTCCACCCGTTTGAAATGCGTATGCAACACAGTTTTTTTCAACATGTGATATAACACACATTTCAAACGGATGGGGAAAGGGAGGGGAAGGGACCTACAGTTTAACGCCGAATCCGAACGGCGATGGGCAGTTTTTTCTTTCACACTTGGAGGTTTTGCCATTGCCTGCCAAGAGCGCACTTGTGCGATTCTTGTAATTCTCATTCCCTTCATGTGGATAGCGACAGAAGTAGATGAGTGTTTTTTCCAGCCCTAGCCAGGAATCGAACCCGGGGCGCTCGGTATGAGAAGCCAGCGCGCTACCCGCTGAGCTATCGAGGCCGACAGCTACTATGAAAGTCAAAACTACTTAATCAGTGGTTAGCCATCGGTTCTATTAAAGTTATTAGTTGGTTAACCAACCACTGTGAAATCGGGATTAAGAGTGTCCCAGAGCACTTATCATGTAATTTAAAATATTCCCAAAATACAATAATAATCTACTTTGAAAAAATATTATTTTATTTTGCACTTTCAGTAGGAGTAGCAGCGGTTGTAAAGATTTTTTCGAATATTTGAAAGTTAAAAATTATCCTAAACAGAAATTGTGCCGCTTTGATTCAGGTTTTTTTTCCTCCAGTTATTGACATCATAAGTCAAGCTTAAGCTCAGCTTAGATCAAGTCCTGATTGTCTGATCAACAGTGGTCAGTAGTTGAGCACAAATTTGTTTACCTTTAGTGGTCAGTTTTTCAACCCAAGTTTAGTAGTTACTGTTCAGTCTTTTTTAATTTTTATAAAAAATCTTATGAAGAGATTCTTATGTCGAAGAAGGATCTGAGGATCTACTTTCGGCATTATTATTTTTTGTTCTACTAATATCGCATTATTACATTTACTCGGAGGCCATTAGAACACCACCATTTATCACATGTTTGATTGTGATCGAAATAAATCATTTTCATTTTTCATTTTCATTTTATTTATTTATAATTAGTCGAAGAACAATTGTTTCCTTACTGACTAATAAAGAACACCATAATGGATAAGTAACAATGTAAATATTACGTAACAATCGATAAACTTAATTAAAAACAGAGTTTAAAAAGTTCATAAAAATTGCTTTAGAAATAGTGAAATCCACCGAAAAATTCATTGAGATCTTATTAAACTCTATTAGAGCTCGCAAAAGAGGAGCATTTAAAGCATAATTCGTTTTGACGAAACCAACATTGAAAAAATCAAAGTGCCGGAGAGATCTAGAAGGGATGTTGAAGTGAATCCTCTCTAAGAGGGAAGGGCAGTCAACCAACCCGCAAACAACATCAAAAACAAATGACAAAGATAGGATGGATCTTCTATCCTGCAAGGTTTTTAAATTTATGAGCTTACAACGCGAGAAGTAAGAAGGAACAGGATCCTGAAAGTGTAGTGATTTCAGAGCGAAACGTAGGATAACATGAACGCGCGAAAAGGAACCCATTAGGTAGACTGCTTTAGTCAATTTTCCAGCAGGATTATAGTAGATTTATTCAGAAGGAATGGATATGTCGATGGAAAAGGTTTCAATATCCATAAAGTTCACAGAACTTTTCCTCATTATGCTTTTGAGTCAAGCTTTGGCAAACTTTTGCCTTTCGTTTCAAAACCTTAATCTTCAATAAGTAACATCGAACTTTCGGTCCCTAAAGAACTTTTGGCTTATTATTTCACACCTCCTCTTCAGATTCACAGTTTTTGATGCGCAAATTTATGATTCCCAACTCTATTATAATGAATGCTATATATGGCAAATATTTACAATACTGAGCTTGAAAAATGACAAACTTATTGTGATCAAACAAGAAACAAAAAGTTACATTATGTTTGACTAAAAACATAACCCAACAACTCAATAAAGCTATTCACTTGAAATCACCATGAAACCTACTTTAGGCATCCTAGTATCAAATTACTTATGAATACAATCAAAATATTTATTTCAATAAAATCTTTTGTTTTTTTTTTAGTCTCGCACACACAAACTCATCTCTTGTTTTCATACAATTTATTAACTCTTCAAAAAGGGCAGCCAACCTTCAGACGGGTTCAGATAAAGTTGAAATCACCAAACAACAAATGTGTTTCCCAAAGAAAATGAAAAATCTGTACAACTCGAATTGCTCAACAGCGTCTAAGGTGGCCATTAATCAATGCATACAACAAAATTAGCCATAATCGTGTTGTTGTTGTTATTAATGATAATAAAACACAAAAACTTGAAGCAAAGAAATGCATAAATAAACAACAACAAAAAACGAATTTTAGACAAAATTAATAGCAGAATTATGTAAATCATTGCTTGACAGCCGCGACTTGATGGACTTCGACGACTTCATGCGGAGTTGGCAAATGACAACATGAAAAAGAATCAGAAAACAATTTTATGCAACATATTAAAATAATATGCAACATGACATGGCCACAAATTACAACCACAGCAGTGAAACTAAAAAAGGAGATTGCTTAAAAAAAAATTGAGGAAAATGTTTGATGTCGAAAATTTGACAAATGGCACAGCCGCGCAAATTTGAGAACATCAACAAAGTCACTGAAAAAAAACTTCAACAAATTTGCTTAAATTAAAAAAAAAGCATCAATCTGAGCTGAACGGTGCGACGATGCAGATAAACGAAGTAGAGAAGAGAAGAAATTGCTACGTTTTCGCTTTGGGTCACGTTGCTGCTACACGGCCGTCGACAACTGATCGGGAAAAAAGTGAATTTAATTGAGATGAATTAAAGTTTATTAACAGCGAAAAGGGAAGCAGCGACGAACGGTTAAAGTTGGAGTTCAGATCGCTGACGCTGAAGTACGCATGTGCGGACAAGACACATGCAACATGTGACATACATATAACACATACAAAATTTGGTGTTGTTGTTGTTTTTGTGGCAGTGTACTAAATTAAATTTTCACGTTTGGTCGCGGGTTCGTTTCGCGGAATTTGCAGGCGTTGCTTTTTATATAAATTTTCCACAAAATATATATTAAAAACCCTATAACGAAAGTGTATTGTAACGAAGGACGGCAGATGAAGAAATTTATTACGTAAATCAGCACTTACTAATTGGACGGAATGGCTCGCTCAGGCGGGTCGGTTGGCACAGCGTGACAAATTGCGAAGTGTAGAAACTTACCTGCAAAGAAGAGAGTGAGACAACAAGGAGTTTTATTAATGAAAAATGTAATTTAACTAAATTAACTTTAGTCATTGAAACATTAGCAATCAAGTCGAAAATTAATGCAGGCAAAAATATTTCCCACAACTTTTATGATTAAACAAACGAGCAGCTGTTAGGCAAATGGCCTCAATCTTTCAAAAAAAATTTATGAAATTTTTTAAAATGACGAAATTCAACAGCATGAAATTGCACAGATTATACTGTTTGCAAAGCAATATTTCAAACAAAGTGGACCCAGTGGTAATGCCACAGCAACGATGACTTCACTAACTATTGTGGGTTTGCGTCTCGGGTTTAAAGTCAACATGGTAAATTCATGAAACGCCCATTGATCCATTGTCATAAAACATCTAATGTCATTCTTTTAGGATTTCGCTTCGGTAGTCGAGTTTAAATTGCACATTCCAGAGGTCGTGGTTTCGATTCCCACCTGGCTTGATACAGCAGTTTTTTACATTCTCAAATTTCTTTCTTCTTTTTAATTATTTTCAATCCTTTCAGCATTACCCACTGAAATCCTTAACCTTTGGGCAAGCTTCTAGTCTTTCCACTCTAATCAGTTCATAGGACAGTTGTGTTCACAATAGATTTTTAAAGCCAGTAGGTGTACTAGAGCAACAACAAAACGACTAGCAGTGAGAGTTCGGACTAACGAAAATATATCGCAGCACATACACGATCCAAAATAATCAAATACACTAACCTCTGCGCTTCCCAACAACACCTCATCCCTAGCAGCAGCGAATGTACAGAGGGCGCTCTACGCAACCCAGTAATAAACTTTCACATACAAAGGCGTCTCTCCTATTGAACGAAAGACGGCAGCCCCATCACCTCGGACTAGCGATAGGCCTATCACCCACCTTAATTAAATGACCTCCCTATGGTTATTTGCTCGGCTCCTCCTCACATCCATCCATCCATGCTAAGAGATAGTAAACGATTTCTAGAGTACCAAGAACCATCACTCGACTTGAACACTTTCATACTGGTTTCGTTGTGAAATTTGTGCATGAAGTCATTCTTCGCATACCTACGTTTTGTTTTCGGATCGTTTTGTTCATTAATCTTTTATTATAATTTTTCAAAGAAGAGTAACAAAATATTCTAAGTAAATAGTTTTCCGTGAAAACGTAAGTCACTTTTATAAAAAAAATGTTACTTATATACGACAGTCAGGAATCATTGCGTTGGTTCTGAAAGGTGCTTTGAAAGACTAATTTATGGACACTTGACTTGAACTTGACTTGAATTAGCAAGGATATTCAGGAATCATGCCACCTCTTGTTGCAAGACCCTCCATTTTCATAACTCATACTGCAAACAGAGGTCAAGACATTTCCTCATCCCCCATTAGACAACAATGAATACAATTTTCAAATGTACCGATTTTTTCTGAATTCAACTTCTCTATGAACAACTTCAGACCGAATATGTGCGAATATTTTATGCACTTTTACTTTTTGCGCCCAATCAATCACCGCTCAAACAAGAATGCAGCCAAACATTAGAAATTTCTACTACAACACACAGAACCACACAAAAACGATGCAAAGCAAGAAAACACTGCAAAAAACACATCGAAAAAAAACTGCAAAAGCTGAAAGAGAAAAGACCAATGCGCACAGAACAAAAACTACATCAACAACAACAACGAAGACGTCAACTTTAGTATAGACAGCCAGTCGGTTGTTGGCTGCATGCTGTGCCGACAAGTAAAATGGTTCAAAACTTACAAACACAAAAAAGTGTGCAAACAAAAACAACGAAAAAAGAAGCGCATACGTGTGCCACATGCTCGGAGGCCGATCGGGACAGTGGCAGCGGCACCGGCTCGAGCGCCACAACGACCAACGCAGCGACCACGCTTCGGGCCGGCGTATTTTCAATTTAGCAAAAATGATGCGGCCACTGCCACAGCAGCAGCAACAGCAGCAACACGCTCGCTTCCTGCAGCCTGCAGCGCACAGCTTCCAAGTCCGCTTTCTATTCTCTTCTAGTTGAACGAAAATATAATATTTTTGCAACAACAACAACAACAGCAACAGTGCCGATGCAATCGCCGCGTATTTGTTATCATTTCCCTCTTGGCCAACATCAACATCGGAGGTAGCAGCAACAACAACAACAACAACACCAACAATGCAGCAACAATGGCAGCGGCAGCCAGAACTTGAAAGTTGCAAATGTTGCCGCATTGTTGTTGTTGTTGGTGTTGCTAATGTTGCCATTTCGTGCGCAACTCTATTGCCAACATTAGCAATAACAATTATTTGTTGCTGCAGTGTTGTTGGAGAAAAGTTCTGGGGCAGCAAGCGTGGCAATTCACTTTTTATTTATTTTAAGCGGAAATTTAATAAATTCAAATGGAGAACGTTGGCCGACCAGTTGTTGGTCAGTCAGTCAGTCAGTCCGATTGGCAATTCAGCAATGGCTCGAAAGTTGTTTTGTGTATAATCGGCAACCAGCAACCGGCAGCCATGGCAACATGTTGCAGCACGTTGTACTGTGCTATGGCATTGTTGTTGTTGTTGTTGTTTGCAATCCGTTAGCTATATTCTGATTGTGATCTGAGCGCGCAAGTTGGCCGGCCGGCTGGTGGCAATGTGGCGGTGGTGCGTGGCCACTTTCAAAAAGTTTGCCTGCCTGTCGGGTCGGTCTTGATGTATTGCGGGCGTTGCATGCAACAACGATCAACGCAACAGCGGCAATCACAACGGCCACAATAATTGTGACAAAAATTACCCACTTCAGCAGACATTTGACACGCCCCACACATGCAACGCGCGCAATTATTGGAGTGGGACACTCGACACTCGCTGGAGTGCGATGAAATGGTGTGGGAAGGAGGTGGAGGAGAGAGAGGAGGTGTAGAAAGTAAAGGACAGCAGGAGGAGAAAAGAGGAGGAGGAGTGAGGAGGAGGAGAGAGGAGGCGGAGGAGGACAGTGGAGAAGGAGAGAGGAGGCGCAGGAGGAGAGAGTAGGCGGAGGAGGAGAGAGGAAGAGGAGGAGGAGGGAGGAAGAGGAGGAGGAGGACAGAAGAGGGGGAGAGAAAAGACGAGAAGGAAAAAGCGGAGGAGGAGCGAAAGAAGAGAAGAGTGCGAAAAGAAAAGAGTGAGAAGAGAGAAGAGAGGAGAGAGAAAAGGAGAGAGAGAAGAAAAGAGAAGAGAAATAAGAGAGGAGAAAAAAGAGAGAGGAGACAAAAGAGAAGGAGAGAAAAGGGTGAGAGAGAAAAGGGAGAGAAAAAGGGGAGAAGAAAAGAGTAGAGAGAGGAGGAGGGGAGAGAAAAGACGAGGAGGGAAAATAGGAGACGAAAAAAGAGGAAGAGAAAAAAGGAGGACAGAGGTGGAAAAAGGAGAGATGGGTGGCAAAAGAGGGGGAAGAAGAGGACAAAAAGAAGTGAAAAAAGAGTAGAAGAGCAAGGAGAGAGAAGAGGAGTAAAGGAGAGAGAAGAGGGAGAGAGGAGAGAAAAGGAAGG
This sequence comes from Melieria crassipennis, assembly GCA_963668005.1. Lineage (NCBI taxonomy): Eukaryota > Metazoa > Arthropoda > Insecta > Diptera > Ulidiidae > Melieria > Melieria crassipennis. Next base: position 122,470,055 of record OY764962.1, read on the forward strand.
GGAAGAGAAGAGGGAGGAGAAGAGGGAGGAGAATATGGAGGAGAAGAGGGAGGAGAAGACGGAGGAGAAGGAGGAGGAGGAGAAGGAGGAGGAGAAGGAGGAGGAGGAGAAGGAGGAGGAGGAGGAGGAGAGGAGAGGAGGAGAAGGAGGAGGAGGAGAAGGAGGAGGAGGAGAGGAGGAAAAGGAGGAGGAGAGGAAAAAGGGGAGAAAAGAGGAGGAATACGAGAAGAGTGGTAGAAAAAAAGGAGAAGGGGATGAGAAGAGAGAGGATAAAAGATAAAGAAAGGAAGAGAGAGAAAAGATAGAGGAGGAAAGAGAAGGAAGAAGAAGGAGTAAGGACAGGGAGAGAGGAATTTTTTCAAGAGAAGTAGAAGTGAAAGGAGGAATAAGAACTATGGAGACAGAATTACTGAAAAGAATATTAAAGGAAAGAAGAGACTAAACAGAAGATGAACACTAAAACGTAACCACGTTTATAGAAGAGGGGAAAGAAAAAACCTGGAAAAATATAATAAAGTAAACAATAATATACAAGTATAGCTGAAGAGAAAAAGAAGCGGATGAAGATGATAGCGAAGGAGAAGAAAACGTCTAGAAATAAAAACTACAATTTCTTCCTACGGAAAAGAACGTCTTTTCCTTCATATGAAGAAGAAAAATTTACTTAAAAAGAAATCCTTTTCTATGACGAAGAAGAAAAACTTATTTAAAAAAATGCCTTTTCTATGAAGAAAAAGAAGAATATAGTTTTTTCTAAAAACGAACTCCTTTTCTAAGAAGAGGAAGAACGTCTTTCCTGAAAAAGAACTTCTGTTCTAAGAAGAATAAGAAAAGGAATTTCTTTCTATGAAGAAAAAGAACTTATTTTCTACAAAGATGAATTTGTGTTCTACAAAGAGGTTCATACGAAGAAGAAAAAAGTGGAAGAAGAAAAATACATCGAACAGAAGAAAAATGTGTTTTCTACAAAGAAGACTTTCTTCACACGAAGGCGGAAATTATGTTTTATACTTTTAATTTCTACTTTTCTTTTGCTTCCTTCTAACAAAGAAAAATAATTTATTTTCTACAAAAAAGTGTCTTAAAGCGAAGAAGGAGAAGAACGTACATTCCGATTAGAAAAAATATCTCTCCACAAAGATCTTCATTTCTATGAGGAATGTTTTGCAGAAGACCTTTGAAAAAGAAGAAGAAGAACTTATAGCTACGGGAAACGAAATCAGTTTATTTTTTGCAAAGAAAAGGAAAATTTCTTCCACGGAGAAGAACTTCCTTTATACGAAGAAGATGAAAATCTCTTCTAGAAAAAAGAAGAATTCTTTCTACGAAGAAAAAGATCTACTAATAAAAGCTTATCTTCTAAAAAGCTCATTTTAACGTTGCTTCATACAAAGAAGAAGAATTTGTTTTCAACAAGGAATTTATTTCCAAAAAATTCAAGTCAATTTTAGTTTCCTCATATTAAAAAACAAGAGTCAAGTTATCTAAAAAATATGTAAGTTTCATAAATCGAAAGGAGCAAAGAAAATATAAGGAATGAAAATGAAAAATAATGAAGAGAAACTATAGAATAATTCGAGCAAAAGATAAAATCAATATGAAAAAATGGGGTGAAAAAAAAGGTATTAAAGCAGAGAATGAGGAAGAAGCAGAACTTCAGCAGGAAATTCAAGAAACTACCAAATAAAATTAAAAATTTGAGAAGAAATTGTAATAAACAATGTTTAATTCAGTTGTATGAAGGAACAAAAAGACAGCAAAATTCAAATGTGAGAGTAGACAACAATTCATCGAGCAGCGCTCCAACCCAACCAACCTTTGCCTTCAAGCAATCATTCGCATATTAAGCAACAACAATTGCATTGTGCGCACTGTGGCAGCAAAGTGTTGACGCAATTAAAGTCTCATCACTCAATCAATCAGTTGGCAGCTGTTGTTGGCGTTTGTCAGTTTTTTAATGTCACTGTATAAGAGTCGATGTTGTTGTTGTTGTTGTTGCTAATGCTAAGGATAATGATGATGATGATGAAGTTGGCAAAAATCGAAAATTAATGCAAGTGGCAGTACTTTTCTCACCGTATTTGTTGTTGTTGTTGTTGTTGCATTAATTTTGGTTTTGAATTCGGTATAAATATTTCGTGAGTGGGCGGTGAAAGTTGGCAGCCGGCACATTGTTTGCCACAAACTGTTGCCGCCGCCACAACGTCATTGCAGCGACATTAATTAAAGGCACAAACAGCAGATGCGCCAACACAACAACTGTGTGTCGGTGCCAAATAACAAAGTGGCAACGCTCAAAACGTCACAATGAAACTAACGAAGAAGAAGAAGAGGAAGAAGAAGCAGCAGCAGCAGAAAAAATGATGGCAGCCCCAACAAAGACGACAACAACAACATCAGCAATTCGATGTGCTCGTGAAACTGCAATAATTTTCAATCACCAACTTCTTCTAACTGTAAAACTTAACCTTATTTTCGCTGACGCTTATTACAAACTAAATAAAAAAAATAAAAAAAAAATAAAGAACACATCAAAATGGGGGAAGGAAGGAAAATCACTCTTTGCGGCACAGAGTCGCCGCCACAACAGCTGCGGCATCTGTAACAACAACTGCCGACACTGGAGCGGCAGCAGCAACATGTGGTGAGCAGCGTCTCGCAGTCGAGGCAGCCAATGCAAAAGTTCACGTTCAGTTCATTAGAACAGTCAGTCATAAGCGGTGATGAAGTGCAGCCAACAACTACTACAACAACATGCTACTTGCAACAAGAACAACAACTGTTGCAAACGTAGTAGCATCAATACGCCACCGTTGTTGCACCACATTTTGTTCGCTCGAGTTGCGTTTTGCTGTTGGTTTGCAAACCGTTGTTGTTTCTGCGATTGAAGGTGATTGAAGTCGGCAATGGCAATGGCGATGACGTTGCCAACAATAATGCAATAATGTGCTAAATGTTATGGTTGTTGTTGTTATTGTTGCTCTGTTTTTAGCTCAAAAGCAATCACAATCGTTCGATTGATGGCAAATCTTTTCTGTCGGGCTTTGCTTCCAGTCGTCTTTTCGTTGTGCCGTTGGGTGTTTGTTGTTGTTGTTATGATTGGAATTGTGACAGAAAATGTATGGATTGTTTGAGAAATCAATTGGGCACAAAACGACGTTACATTTCAATCACAAAAACAACTACACGAGAGTAAAAATTTAATGAAGCGGAGAGCAGAAAACTGGAAAAGGATGGAAAAACAAAATATTTGGCTGCAGGAATAAAGGATTTTAGTACAAAATGAAAAAGCAAATGTAGGTTAATTTGGTTGTTTGAGATAAAGACTTTTCAAATAAGTAGAAAGTGGAACTTGTTGGCAAAACAAGCGACAGAAGAGATTAGTTTAGAGTAGATTAGATTAGATTGGATTAGATTAGATCGGGATTCGATTAGATAAATTGGATTAAATAAGACTAGATTAGACAGGATGAGATTAGATTAAAAAAGCTTAGATTATATTGAATTAGATAGATAGGATAGGATAAGGATAGATTACATTAGATTAGATGAGATTAGATTATATGAGATTAGATTAGATAGAATGAGATTAGATTAGATTGGATAAGAAAAGATTACATAAGGTTAGATTGAATTAGATTAGATTAAGTTAGATTAGATAAGATCCGATAGGATTAGATAAATTAGATTAGATTGGATGAGATTAGATTAGATTAGGTTGGATGACATTGGGTTAGGTTAGATTGGATTATATTAGATTCGATAAGATTTGATTAAATTGGAGTAGATAAGATTGGATTCGATTAGATGGATGGATGGATTAGATTAGATAAGACTAGATTAGACTAGATTGGGATTATATTATCATAGATTAGATTAGATTAGATTGGGATTATATTATCATAGATTAGATTAGATTGGGATTCGATTAGATTAGACTAGACTAGTTTAGACTAGACTAGACTAGTTTAGACTAGACTAGACTAGACTAGACTAGACTAGACTAGACTAGACTAGACTAGGCTAGACTAGGCTAGACTAGACTAGGCTAGACTAGGCTAGACTAGACTAGGCTAGACTAGACTAGACTAGACTAGGCTAGACTAGACTAGACTAGACTAGACTAGACTAGACTAGACTAGACTAGACTAGACCAGGCTAGACTAGATTAGATAACATAAGATTGGGATTAGATTAGATTAGATTAGATTAGATTAGATTAAATTAAATTCGATTAAACAAGATTAGAATAGATTAGAGTATATTAGATAGGATTATATTGGATTGGATAAGATTAGATTAAATTACGTTGGAATAAATAAGATTAGGTTTCATTAGATTACATTACATGACATTAGGATAATATTAAATTGAATTAAAATATATTAGATTAGATTCTTTAGCTCAATCTCATCTATAAAATCTCTGTCAGACCCAATAGCTGCTCTTAACTTATGAATAAGAATTATGAATATTGAAGAAATCAAGTTGAGAAAGTAGGCTCTTGTCCAAGATTTGCTTTTCATATATCTTTAGCATCTTTTGTGTATTGAAATAACGTTGCCTGTGTTCGGGTGGAGTATTGTTTCCTCACTTTCCATACAGAACCTTCACATGCTATCTAAACCAGATCCATGTGGAACATAAGGTTATTACGTTTACAGTGACCACTTCAAATACCTGTAAGGCTTCTATGTTTACGGAATGTCAAGTATATAAGACAGTTTGTCTTTTCTTTAGGCTTTTTTAGTTAGTCTTTTCTTTAGTCTTTTTGGGACACACATTTCATAGAAAGCTCTCTGATTATCTTACTTCCGAATTTCTTTTTCAGCATTGATCTTTTATCTTCTTTGTATGTTCTTTTCGAATGCTTCCAACAGTCCTAGAGGAAAGCCCCCAAAAAGTGTTCAGATTGAACTTGTTGCCGAGACAATCGACTGAATCAATGTTATGCGGTTTTGATATAACTTTGCCGCCATTGACAAAGCTTCTTTGTGTGTTTATGCATAAATTCAAGAGATTCATTCTCAAGAAGCTTTGTAGACATTCTAAGCTTAAATTCTGCAGCACTTTAGTCCATCATGCAACACACTAACCATGCCAACTGCGATTATATCTCTCAGGGTTGGCAGACAACATTTTCACACAATTCCAGCACTGAAGCTTAGTGCCAACCAATCTGCGCGCTGATCAATTGCCGCACAATTATGTCCAATTATATTTAATTTCAGTTTTCAATTTGCGCTGCAGTAATTTAAATGTCAATAAGCTAACAACGACAAAGCCAACTTCAGCATTTTTATTATATATAAACACTAAACCATAATTAAGAAAAATTCATAGATTTAAACAATGGAACTGCACGAAACGAAAATCACGCCGACACTCCCAAAATTTGAATATTGAAATATGAAATCAGACAAATGCAAATTGAATTTGAATGCCAACAATGAAAATCAACAACAACAACAACAATGAACCAACGCTCGGTAACATTTGACCCAGTGGACTAAATAAAGCAGAACCAGCAACGGAGGAAGACATAAAATGAGAATTGTAGAGTTGTAAGAAAAACGAATAAACGATGAATAGAAATCCCGGCTTGCAACACAAAAGCCAAACTGCCAACGAAGCTTTGGCTATGTTTCTAACGCAGACCACACAGCGGTGCCGAGATGCCGCGGGGAGGCGCCGCTGCAGCAGCTACGAGAGTACAGTACCGGCTGTTGGCTGCTTGGCTGCGCTTTGTTTGATTTATGTGCAGCGCTTCCGCTGCTTTATGCAGCCGTGTGTGCGTTTTATTGTAATAAACGCTCAAATAAAAAATAGAAAAAAATCGCAGCCAGCGAGGAAGATGCGCTCAAAAAAATAGAAAAAAAATATTAAAAAAGAAAAACCAACGCTTTGCGTTTATTTCAACAAATTTTCACAACCACCGCCAACCGTCGACCACACAACTCTGCAGCTGTCGCCGTTGGCATTCAACTTCAACGGCAGATTAAAAAATTGCTCCTCAAGATTGATTGCATTATTCCAAAGTGCGAACTGAACTTCCACTTCGACTTTGGTGAGCAAGTTAAAGTTAAAGTTGGAGATGAAGTTGAAGTTTTTCTTCGCAACTCAGACGCTTCTGCCAAGGAGTGGCATGCAATGTGCTAATGGCGAGGCGAAAATTATTAAAATTCAAACACGACACTGAGACTGCAAGCAACTGCGCTCGATTTCAGGCAACGAAGCGTGGCCACCCACGCTTCGGTGCAACTTTGGCCCGTGCGATGTTGGCAGCTCAACTTGACTTTTAAACTTCAGTTGTTGTTGTTGTCAATGCTTTTTTTCGTTGTTCTTTTGCTGAACAGTTGCAACAGACGCGCGCCCGTTGCTGCTCATCCACCTACTTGCAGTTAATATAACGTCACTACAACAACAATAGTATCAGTTTGCAATATAAAAACGCTCATTTGGCTTGCAATGCAACGTCGAATGTTAATGGCTGCGTAACAGTTTTCATTAACGCCCGCAGGCACTGCCAACATTTGAGCTTCTTTAAATTTAAAAACTATTCGCACATTGTCCGTGGCAATTTTAGACTATTTTAAAATGCAAAGTGGGCGCATTTTAACCACGTTGAACATTGAGAAATAAAGATGCGAAAATTTTGCTAACCCATTTCGTGCCTTTGATTCGTTAACAAATTTCGTTTGTTACGATAAATCTTTGTAATTTAAAGTTTATGTTTTCATATTATACTCAGATTTAATAGCTTTCTAATAAAATATTTGTTTGCCATGCCACGCCTTCTTTATTAAAGCTCGGTGGGCATTGGAAAAACCTTATATAACGACTTTTTTTAATTCTTTCAAAAATACTAAAAATACCCAGATTTGTACAAAGACGACACAAAATGATTGGAGAAATTTCACACTAATTTAGTATTAATTTAATTTGTTTAAATCTCTTAACCCATATCATACCTTTGATTCATTAACGAATCATAGACATTAGTTAAGTTTGAAAATTTTTTGTTACGATCAGCTTTTGTAATCTAACGTTTATGCTTTTTATTATAGTTACATTTATTGGCTTTCTAAAAAAATATAATATAAAATATTGTCATGCCTTCCCTATTGAAGATGAATGGGCATTGAAACAAATATTTCGACTTTTTTAATTTAATTTTTTTAATTTTTTTTTTCTTTTCTTTTTTTCATTTTCTTTTTTCATTTTCTTTTTTTTTATTTTTTAAAGGTACCAAAAAATAACTAGACCTGTGCAAAACCCAAACATAATAAATGGATAGAGAAAATAAAAAATTTTGTATTACAATAAAGTATGTTTAGATCTATTCAGATGGCCACAGAGGGCACAAAAGTGTTAAAAATATCAAATTTTAATCTGCATATGCAGACAAATGCCATCATCGACCCTGCTCAAACTCATTCTCCGTGTCTTTTTTAACCTAATTGGCCACCTATTACAAAAATTTTACAGTAAAGCCTTTCTAAAAATATCGGTACGAAATGGGTTAATGTTGTCGGATTCGTCAAAACCACGGGTATTTCTAAAGAAAAAAAGAGGCCATTCTTTTCGTAGCGTAAAAGACAGATTGAAAGCTGTGCTAAACTGGCTAAAAGGTCCATAAAAGAGTTTCATTAAGCCAAATACAATTTTTAAAGAAATTAAGCAGATTGTTTCATGTCATGAACGAGCGGCAATTTTACGAAGGAATTGAGGTTGTTTCTGTCATGAAACCTCTTCACCTCGAGTGGAGAATTTCCTTAAAGATTTCTTTGTTGAAATAGTAAAAATTCTTCCATTCTGTCTAACCATATTTGCCAAAATAGTCCTGTGAGTTTTAAGAAACCTTTTGCATTCCTTAAGCTAAACAATTTGCTAGTTATGACTTATTTCTCTATAACAAATCTTTTTTTCTTATATCAGTTTTATTATCTTCATTTGTATGTACTTAGTTGAATATCAAATTTCATTGAATGCTAATCGATTACACGCCATGGCAATCATTGCGCACATCATAACCATTCGATAGAGTCATCAATGTTCGTTCCAAGTTAGCACAATTCTATAGAGTCATCAACATTAATGCCACAAGCTAAAACATTATCTTGAAAAAGACACATCATAGGCAACAGCTGGCAAAAAGACGTGGCAGCGGCAACTTAATGAAGAAATCGAAGAGTGGCTAATGGCCAGCGTGAAGCGTTGTAGGTGGAAATGGCTCGAACAATGAGCAAAAAGTTAAAACACCATTAAATTCTAACAACAACAACAGAGCTCTGTGCCAGACGCTTCCGCCAAAAGAAATACACAAATCATGCTGATGACGATGGCGATGCGATGGTCAGCGTTTGTTAACCCGACTTTATGATTTGCATTTTATTTATTGTACTTTTTTTTTGGCAATTAACAGTTTAATTTATGTTTTGTTGAATCATCAATATTTGCAAATACCAAAGTGATACAATGGTAATTTTTCATCACAGCTCATAAATACACAACAGGCTTGGCCAATTTGCCTTCACTAGTTTTTGATTCATAAATAATGAAGAAGAATCTGGCCAATAGACTCTAAACAAAGAACGAAAACCATGCAAATGTGTGACTGATTGCCAGACAAAGTTGACAGCACACCAGAGGATCGAACAGTCTGCGCATGCGCACCACTGATGCGTGTAAACATTTGCACATGCGGCGCTGCGGCTTTTCACTGCAATTTTCTGTGCAGAATTTTTTCTTTTGGCAACCATTGCCAACTGTCAGCACATGTCGACATTTGCGCATGCGCACAATTAATGAATGAAATTCGCTGTTGGTGCGGCTCATAATCCACCACTGGCCGCTTTGGTGGCGATGCTGAATTTCCAGAATCGTTAGCTTGATTGATTGTTGCACAGCACAGCGCACAAACGCCGATTGCAGCAAATTTCCGTTTGATGTGCGCGCATCTTTTCCGGCTGTACGTATGTCCGTTCGTTCATCTCGTTCGGCAACAGTCGCTTGTGGCATGTGTGCGGCTTTTTAAAGCAAATTAAAAATGTCACTCATAAACGCGAGAGAAGACCGCATTTAGATTGCATTTAGCAGCAACCCGTATTGCTGTCAGTTATTATTATTATTGTTGCTGTTGTTGTTGTTATGGCATGGTGCAGATTAGACGCCGGCGTGCGGCAATGTCGCTTTTCAAGTGTCATTGCCAATGACATCTTGGCATTCAACATTGCCAATGCCAATGGCCAGTTTTAGCTCTAATGTTGCTGCTGCCGCTTCTTCTTCTTCCTTTTTCTTTCTTTCAATTTTTTCAATTTTTTTGCACATTTCATGCGACTTTTTCCTGCTCTAATCTAACGAAATTTCCTTTTATGAGCCTTTAGCATGGCCTTTGTGGTGCTTCTTCTTCTTATTATTTATCTTTTTCTTATTTATCTTCTTCTTGTTCTTGTTCGTCTCGTGACAATTGCTTGCATGCTTGCAACATTTGCAACAAATATTTACTCTACAACCACACCAAAGGCCTTGAGCTGAGTTGTCTTCTAACTTGGCTACCACCAACTAATGTGTCTGTCTAACGAATGTGTCTGTCTGTTTAGTTGACTGTCTGATTGTTTGTTTGGCTTAGTTAAACTCTTGAGAATTTGTTGTTGTTGCTGTTGTTGTCTTGGCGCACACAAATAAGGGCATTGCACGCGCAACCAGTCCACCCGTCCAACATTTGTCGCTGCGTTCGTTCGTCTGTCGCCTAGTTGTAGGTTAGCCGCATACGAAGCGCACAGCATTCTGTTGCCGTTCTATGTCGCATTTTTCACTAGAAAATCAAAGAATTTCTTGCATTTCCTTGGGAACGTTCCAAGTCGTGTCGATATGTCGTTCAGCTTTTGAATTTCGCTTCTTCAATTCGCTCAAAGCGAATCGCGCATATGAAACGTTGTCATCATCGTTGTCATCGTTTTATGTGTTGTTATTGTTGTTGTTTATATTGTCGGTGTGATCTACTTTAGTTTAATTTTTTCTCATTTTCTTTCCGTGCTCCTTTAAGCTGTTCTTGTGTTGGCACTATTGTTGTTGTTGTTTTTGCACTTATGACGGGAGCATAAATTAAGGAAATGCACCAAAGTCTGACAATGTTGAAAGGTGAAAGTTGCACTAACAATGGAATGTATGGGAAATATTTCTAAAGAAACGCCGCTGCTGCATGCAAAAACTCAGCCAGTTTCGACAGACGCGACTGTCGAGCACACATTTATTGCAAATCCATTAGCGCGAAGCCAAATCAATTAACTGCAATTCAATCGAAAACTTGGAAGCTTCAAGTTGAACTTGATCAAAGTGGCCAAATGGAATTAAAAACTACTGCACAGTGGTGGCTGTGACGCAGCGGTTTACACCTGTGAAATTGTTCCTTTTTCGCAGATTTAATTATGATGGCTGAAGGGGTTAATGCCCGTGACTCAACAGTTCACCTCACATGTCAATCAGGCACCAAACGAAAGCTTTTGATGCCTTTGATGACAACAGCAGGGAACATGAACGATGTGGTTGCAACAGTTCAACACTTTGCAATCTTAGTGTTTTGTAAGAATTACACTGCACAACAAAATCAAATTTTTGTTTAAATAACAAGGTTCTGACAACGGATTCTGGTAGAGGGGGCCAAATAAAAATATACGTGTATCGGCGTTTTGAAAGTTTACGTCTGAATTTTTTTTAGGGGGGTCAAAGTTTTCCCCTTTTTGCACATTCTTATGGTGAATCGGCATACGAAAACCATGTAGCCTCACATTTTAGGTATATGATGTGTTCAGCAATTTGATGTAAAATACTACGGAGAACATTTTTGTGGAGCATTTTAACCCTGTAGCTCCTATTTGTATGGGTCAATTTGACCCTTTTTTCTAAAATGCCAAAAATGTCCTGTACAACAGGACTTTTTAAGGACAAAATGTACCACGAAAATATTCGCCATTAAATTCTAATATTGGTCTCTGAATGCACCAAAGTTCAGAAATTAACTTGAACCCCAATATTTAGCACAAAATGAAAATGTGTTTAAGTGTTTATTTCGTACTTATTGAAAATTGGTACTAGCATTCATACCTTCTTTTATCTTTGCTTCGCTTAGTTTTGGAAACAATGTCTTCAGAAAGTTAAATGCCGATCCATTTGTATCCAAACACTTAACAAAATTGTTTACCACACCAAGTTTTATATGTAATGGTTGTAAAATAATTTTTTTGTTGGCACAAGCGGTGGATGGAGAATATTATGCTAGCCTAATGTCCCTTCAGCTATCGGCTACCATTGTTTTTTGGAATATTGGTTGCCCTTCCATTTGCTATTCCACGTGCAAGTTTTGTAGGACATTTTAGTACCAATTTTGAATAAGTGCGAAATAAACACTGAACCACATTTTCAGTGTTGGCTTAATTCTGGCGTTCAAGTTAATTTCTGAGCTTTAGTGTATTCAGAAACCTATAGTAGAATTTTATAGCGAATATTTTCGTGGTACATTTTGTCCTTAAAAAGTCCTGTTTTAGAGGACCATTTGTGGCATTTTAGAAAAAAGGGTCAAATTGACCCATACATATAGGAGCTACAGGGTTAAAATGCTCCACAAAAATATTCCTCGTAGTATTTTACATTAAATTCCTGAACACATCATATACTTAAAATGTGAGGTTAAATGGTTTTCGTATGCCGATTCACCATAAGAATGTGCAAAAAGGGGAAAACTTTGACCCCCCAAAAAAAAATTCAGACGTATTTTTTTGGCCCCCTCTACCAGAATCCGTTGTCAGAACCTTGTTATTTTTTTTGTGTTGTACAGTGTTACTTAAAAAAAAACATAATCCAGTTTTGAATGCCCAGTCGCTTCCTATTCAAATTTGTGAGGCACATATGTGGTCTGAGAATTTGGTGTCAAAGAAGGTGTTTAGGTCGCTAAACACTGCCGGCCACGGAGCTCTTAGAAATTAATATTGTCAATTTTATTGTATTGTCTTTGTCCATTTATATGTTTATACGTACGGATGGCAACACTGGCCCTCCCGAAGGGAGCTTGCGCAGCCGGCAGGCACTCAACGTACGAACTTCGGCGAATTAACACCCGACATACACAAAACCTAACTTTTACATATATAACACTTTACATACACATTCAACCTTTAATAAAACTATTACACAGAAAACCTGACACAAAGCAATTACATCGTTTATTTTTTATTTCTACGCGTGTGCGCGGGTTTACCTCTACTAAGCTTTCTACAGAAGGACATTGGTAGGAAGTCGTATGTGATCGGTTGGCATAAATCACTTCGTGTTTATCTCACTGCAGAGATAGCTGCAATCTGTTTCACAAAAAAGGTAAACAGGCAGAGCATAATGCTTTTTGAAAGGGGTCGATTGCATGGAGGCAATTATTGTGAATATCGTCGATTTCTCAAACTGATTCAGTGACTTTTGAATCTCCTTATTCAGACTTGCAAACACTTTGATTAAAAGCATTTTTCTACCAAAAAAATTTGAATCATTCCCGTCACAAACAGTCACAATGAGCCCATAACTACAATAAATACACACAACATAAAAAAAAGCTTCTTAAACCAACAAAATGAACCGAAATGGTTCGCTGTACGCACTGAAAGTGTTGGCATTTCAAGTGTTTATGCAAATGTTGGCGGGCAATTACTGGCGATTTTACGCTTATTATGTTATTGTTGTTGTTGTACTGCATTGAACTATTGCTTGAGGCTGTAAGATTAAATGTGTGTGTAGGAAAATATTTGTTCCTGCTCGAGATAGACGCACAAAGGCGCCAGTGCGCATGCGCAGCATTACGGTGCGTTTATTTTATTTCAACTCAACTGCAGTATCAGCACAAATTTCGATGTTTGTATTTATTAGAGACGGCAGCTGTAACTATGTGTGTACACACATACAACAACCGAATCACAGCATTTACGTTTTCATTTCATTTTCACTTTCAAATCAATAAATTTTCAACATACATCGCGATAACAATGGGTCGTAGTGGTCAGACAGACAGACAGACGAATCAACGCACAGTTGACTGAACGCGTGTTGGTTTGTGCGCCAGCATGCAGATTACACAATAACCCAAAAAAACAACAACAACAACAAACACATATTCAGTGTAAATAACAACAACAAATATGCATGTGCAAGCTTTTCTCTATGGGTGGTTGTTGTTGTTGTTCATTTGTTGCGTTTATGCGCTTTTTCATTATTTTGTTGGGCGGTTTTTGTTAAACAATTGAATGATTTTTTTGGATTGAAAAACACACTCAACTACTTTTTTGGGGGTTTTTCACTTTTGTGTGTAGACATAATTAAAAGTCATTTTTCTTTTCATAACGCTGAATGCAATTAGATTTGTTTATGATAATTTCATGTTTCTTCCTTTCAGCTTAAATTCACTGTTTTTTTTTTCTTTCATTTCAAAGAAATTTTTCATTTGTTGTTTATGGGCCAAGTTTGACCCCAAACCAACAAAAAATAACTAAAAAACCCCAAATCAACCAATAAACTAAGGTAAATGAATTTGAGGTTAGGACGTGCACGCGTACTTTCGATTTTAATTACTGCACCGCAAGTTTCACTTTTTCGCAATTAAAAACACAACAACAACCAGTCATCAGTCGGCAGGAAAAACTAGAAAAGAAAAGAAGCTGACGTCTACTGACGTTTAATAAAGAAGTTGACCAGCGGCCAATGGGCCACACAGCAGACAAATGACGGGGAGGCAGCGGCCCATTGAGGCGTTTTTATGGCCCATTTTGAGCGCAATAAACCGCGTCGGGGCGCAATGCAATGCGCGGCTGCACACATGCGCCGACGTGTGCATAATTTTTTTTTTAATATTTTTTATTTTTGTAATTTGAAAATGGGCGTTGCATGGCGGATGCGGATGAATTTCACAAAAAGCATTTTATGCACAAATCAAAAACAAAATAAAAACCAAAATGTTTATGGGTTATATAAACGATTTTGTAGCAAACACATTTTCTTTCATTTGGAATATTTCAAGTACTTCGATTTAGGTGGAAGAAAAAGTCAGGAGTCAATATCTGCAAACAAAATTGTGAGCTTCTATTGAATTATGAAAAAAAAATTGGAAAAAAAATTAAAAAAAAAATGGAAAATAGCCGTTACACTTCGCCACATCTACTCTAACGAACTGACAGTTCACAGGGCGTCAAGTTGACAAATGGAAAATCTAACATAAATCATCTCAAATGATATGAAAGAAGGCATTGAAAAACACTTTTTAATTCATTGTTTGGATCCATCTGTTTGGATTAGTGACAGCAGCGCTTTATGAAGTTCCTTTCCATCTCTATCTCTTCAAAATCATAGTAAATTCACATCAAAATTTTTCCAAGGATTCAAACCAAATGTTGAAAATATAACCGAAACTCTGCCTAGAGACATGTTCAAGAAGCTTAAGCTTCTCTTAAATTCTCTCACACACTTTAACTCTACACAGTTTAAAAAACTGAAATTTTTTCACTTTAATTACTTTGAAATTAAAATATCAAAGCTTCTCCTACGGAATCCACCTGAGTGTTGAAAATGTTACCAGATCTTGAATCTAAATAAATAAAAATCTATTTACAAAAATTTTTAAGAAACTTGAGCTTCGCTTTTCGCATATTTTCTTCTTTAACCCTTTCCGACATGAAAATAAACCCGTTCTGTATGAATTGTATGGGCTGTGTCCAATATATTGGACATTGTGACTGAAAGGGTTAATAAAAGCTATAAATTATAAATCAAAATATCAAAGCTTCTCTTACGGAATCTACCCGAGTGTCGCAAATGTAACCAGATTCAGGATATAAATAAAAATCAATCTATAGAATTGTTAAAAAAAAACTTCAGCTTCGCTTTTTGCATACTTTCTTCTTCAGAAAAAGCTATAAATTATAAATCAAAATATCAAAGCTTCCCCAACGGAATCCATCTAAGTGTTCAAAATTTTACCAGATCCACGATATAAATGGAAATCGCTTTAAAAAAATGAAACTAAAATTTATGTTTTCATTCACTTTTTACTTGGTAGAAGCTACGAATTGTTTTTGTATTATTATAAACTCAAAATACCGAAGCTTTTCCTATGAAGTCTACCCAAATGTTGAAAATATTATCAAGTCCAGAATATTATTAAAAATCTGCCTTTAGACATGTTCAAGAAGCTTAACCGTCTCACTTGATAGACTTTTTGACTTGGAAGGGACTTTAATTTAATTTAAGTTTATATTATTTTTTTATTATTTACTGTTTATCGCTTAGGATTTTATTTAATTTTAATTTATTTTATTTTATTTTATTTTATTTTATTTTATTTTATTTTATTTTATTTTATAATATAATATAAAACTATTGCAGGTACATGATATTATTTTAAACATACTTATATACAATTTAACTTTCAATACTTAAAAACGAACGAACAATTGACGTTATTTTACTTTATTTTATTTCTTTATTATTTATTGTACTTATCGCTTAGGATTTTAAGTTATTTTATTTTTTTTTATTATTTATTGTACTTATCGCTTAGGATTTTATGTTATTTTATTTTATTTTATTTTATTTTTTTATTATTTTTTAATTATTATTTATTGTACTTATCGCTTAGGATTTTAAGTTATTTTATTTTATTTTTTTTTATTATTTATTGTACTTATCGCTTAGGATTTTATGTTATTTTATTTTATTTCTTTTTCGTTTATTTTATTTTATTTTTTATTTTATTTTATTATATTTTATATTTTATTTTATTTTAATTTATTTTATTTTATTTTTTTTATTTATCTTATTTTATTTTAGCTTATTTTAATTTATTTTATTTTAATTTATTTTGATTCATTTTATTTGAATTTATTTTATTTTATTTTAATTTATTTTATTTTATTTTATTTTATTTTATTTTATTTTATTTTATTTTATTTTATTTTATTTTATTTTATTTTATTTTATTTTATTTTACGAAATCAAAACATGAAAGCATTTCCCAGAAATCGACAAAAGTCGTTAAAAGCTCGGAAAGTAATTAAAAATTTGCCTCTGGCTTTTTTAAGTAACTCACTAAAGTCTCTTAAGTCCATTACAGACCAGCAGGAAATTTACGAACCACCATGGCAACTCTGGTAGCAACCAATCGCAACTACTTAAAAGTGGAGCTTAATATGGACGTGCTTAGAGCCTAATGGTGCCCTCGAAAGGGCATCGAAACCGCAGGCTTGAAAATAAGCTCAAACCATTCAAATCTCAGCCAACGAGACGAGCGCATAAAATAAAAATGAAAGCAATACAAAATAGTTCCATTTTGTGGCCATCAAATAAATTGTTTTCGAATAGAAAACTCAACAATTTAAAGTACTGAAATTTAAAATACAAAAAACTACATCAAATGAAAATAAGAAAGAAAACGTAAAAGCAAACGACTTGCCGAGAGAGTTTCACAGCGATTTTCCCGCTACTGGCCACAAGCCAAAATTATATAATTGAAAGTTTACACTTAACATTGCAATGTGGTTGCATGCAGCAGTCCGCTGGCCACATGATCGGTGCAGGCACCTTTTGACTTACGACAATTGTTTTGGCACCCACCAACACGACCATAACACCGCCAACAACAAACCAACAACTGCCAACTGGCCAAACTGTCCATTGCCAAAAATGGTTGCCAATTTACGCGCACTTTGGGGGCGGCGCGCCGATGATTAACGGCAATTTCCATTGTTGTTGTTGTTGTTGTTGGAGTGGTTGGTGTGAACGATAAGTTCATTGGTGACCAGCTGCACTTGGCGGCTCGAGCGTTTAATGAATGAAACGACAGCAAACAAAACAAAAAGAAAAATGCTAGCAAAAAGCGGCCCTAAGTGCGGAGCTATCGATTGCCCACAGACGCCGTGGGCGAAGACAATTGTTTTTTTTTTTTTTTATTTTTTATTTTTTTGTAGAGCAGTTAACTTTATTATGGGTGGGCGGCTGATAAAGTTCAGGGCTGATTTGTGTGCACTGGGCAATTGAGTTGTACATAGAACCTAATTGGGATGAAGTGGCAAGGAGGACGCCCGAAAGATGCCAAATAAAGTTGTAACAACTCTTTTTTTGGTCGTCACATTAACCAAAACTCTAACCAAAGTGCGTTCAAATGAGAATTTCGTTTGCCACAAAATAAATTTCTGTGAGGACCCATTAGCTGCGCCTATTTAGGGTGTTCCCCATTGTGTTCAGATTTCGCTTTCTTCGGCTAACTGACAGCGCCGAAAGTTGTTGGTGTTAGTGTTAATAATGTTGTATGCACACTGCATACTGCAATTACAGCCGAAAGTGGCGCTTGATTGCCACTTTGTTTTTCACTCTCGTACACAGTTACGCCTTTTCTCCTCGTTAGTTGGCAACAGTGCCAACCTACAACAGTTGGGGCTATTGCGCACAAGCCAAGTCAACAATGTGGCTGAAGCAGCTGGCCGAAAATGTAATTTCTCACCTAATGTTGCGTAACGATATGAGCAGACTCTGATTTTCTTAATTTTCAAGCACATTGCAGCTGGTGCAGGGTTAAGTTCGAGCTGCAGTTGCCATTCAAAGGAAACTTTACAAATATTTTTAGCAGATTCAAAGGTGTAATGTATGTGTGTGTGTGTAATTATGGCGTTCGTATGCAACTTTTGTGTGCTGGTAGTTGGGTTGAAAGCATTTTCGTTGGCTGTATTCATCATTTTGCCTTTTGAAAAGCGTACAGATAAGAGTTGTTTTGATTTATATTATATTTAACAAACAATATTCAAAAAAAAATTTTTAAATAATACAAATATTAAAAAAAATGAAGACAAAATTACAAATATGATAATAAATAATTAAAATTAAAAACACAAAATTTACCAAAAAATTAAATTTACCAATTGTATTAAAACAAAAAAAATTAAGGAAAAATAAATTTAACAATTATATTAAAAAGTATTATATATTACTTAAAAAATTATGTTAAAAAAATTACAAATACAAAAAAAAAAGAAGAAAAAAATAAAAATATAACAAAAAATTCATTTTAACAAATTATTTTAAAAAAAATTAAAATATAAAAAATAAAAGCATTTAAGACAAGTAAAGATATAAAAAACAGATTTAAAAAATAAAAACAAATTTAATAAAAAACGAAATTAAACAAACAATTTTATACTAAAAAATATTAAAACTTATTAAAAATACTCAAACATAATACAAAAAATTAAGAGATTGAAGAAAATTAAAAATATAACAAGCAATAAATTAAAAAAAATAAAAACAGAATTTTAACAAAAAAATGCAATTGAACAATCAATTTGATATTAAAACAATTCAAACTTATTAACAAACATTAAAAACAAAATACAAAAAATTAGAAAATATTAAAAATATAACAATAGTAACTAAAAAATTAAAACAAAGTACAAGAAAAAGTTTTAGGAAAATTAAAAATATAACAAAAAAAATTTCAAAAAAATCAAAACAAAAATTTAACTAATAACTATTAACTTAACTATTAAAAAACAAATTTCAAAAAAATCAAAACAAAAATTTAAATAATAACTATTAACTTAACTATTAAAAAAATTAAAACTTATTAACAAAAATTTTAAAAATACCAAAAAAATCAGAACATAAATTTAACAATAACTTAAACAAACAATTTTACATAACAAAAATTATGAAAAAATAATTCAAAAAACAAAAAAATATTGAAAAAAATTCAAAATATAACAAAAAAAAATTTTAAACAAAAATTTTACAAACAATTAAATTTAAAAAACAATTTTATTTAATATAAAAAAATTAAAACTTAAGAAATTATATTAAAAATAAAAAAAAATAATGTAAAACATTATACAAAAGAGATAAAAATTGAAAAAAATTAAAACAGAAAATTAACAGAAATAAATAAAACATGAAAACAAAAAATTTAACAAACAATGAAACGATTGAAAACAACAGACATCAAAATTTGTTGTTGTTTTTTGTATGCAATTGTGTTTCAAATGGCGCTTTAAGTGCTTTGATGACTTGTTGAATGCAGCTTTTGTACTCTATTTTTTTATTATCGTCAAGTGGCGAAAGGTCGACTTGACATATTGACACTTTGACATGTGTTCACAAAGCGGAAAACGGCCTACACTCTAAAATGAACTTTGCTGTCGACATTATCCATGGAATATGTGAGAGTTGAAATCTTTTTGTTGGCAAAAATTTGGGTCAAAAGTGCAGTTTAATGTATCCATAACTGGGTCAATGGGTAAGCTTCACTAAAGTCTCAAATGTGTCCCAAACACAGAGACAAGATTAGTTAACTTACACTGTGTTACAAATAAAATTTTGTCGATTCAGTGGTTATTTGCGCCATAAGTCAGAGTCGAACTGGCCTCGATAGTTTAGCAGGTAGGAAGGTGGGTTCAAGGTGGAGCTCGCGTAGGCCATAAAAGTCCATACGAAATAAGATCGCTCACACTTTGAACCAGCTTAAGCTTCTTAGGAAGAATATTAGGCTTTGAAGAATCCCCAAGACTGTCGAAGAAGAAGTTGTCCAGATGAGTCTTTGTTTTTGACAATGTACGACAAGTACATCGAAAGTAAATTGTGCTTTCTTCCTCTTCCTCATTCACATAGCTTCAACATAAATCAGTCGGAATAAAGCCAACCTCGATAGCTCAGCGGATAGCGCACTGACTTTTCATATTTCATACCAGAGGCTCTTGGTTCGATCCCTAGTTCGAGCTAGTCAAACACTCGTCTACTTCTTTCACAATCTACAAGAAGTAGATTCGAATTATAAACAACGCACAAGTGTCTTCAAGTGTGAAAAAAAAACTGTCAACCACTTCTTTCGATATCTGTTTGAACTGAACCAACACTAAATCAAGAAAACTGATGGAAATGTGGTACCACAATGAACCATATAGGCCCAAATGTGTCTCATACATAGGCAACCACCCAAACCCAATCATAAGTCAGAGGAATAAGGTTTAGAATCTCATCTCAACTAACACTAAATCAAGAAAACTGATGGAAATAAGGTACCACAATGGACCATATAGGTCCAAATGTGTCTCATATAGGGGAAGCCACTCTAACTCAACCATAAGTCAGACGAATAAGGTTTCGAATCCCTTCTCAACCAACACTAAATCAAGAAAACTAGTGGAATAGTGGTATCACAATGGGTCATATAGACCAAAATGTGACTTATGCAGAGGCAACCACCCAAACCTGGTTTCGAATCTCGCTTTAACCAACACTAAATCAAGAAACCTGGTGAACATGTAGTATCACTATGGACCATAAATCCCCAAACCCAAACACTAAATCAAGAAAGCTTTTCCTTCAGCACTTAAACAGCAAACACTCAACTCCAACCTTACCAAATAAGACTTCAACACTTCTACTTGTAATGTTAAAAGGGTTGTCTCAGTTTTTTCATCTCACAGACTCAGACTTTTACAACGACCGACACTGGGCAGGCATGAAATTGACTACGTTTGCTTGTTGTTTGCCAGACAATTGTTACAAGTCAATTGAAAGTAAATTTAAGGGCTCACTTGGCATGCGCCCAAAGCCAAAGCAATTGCGAAAAATTTCAAAAATAAATCCATTTCAAATTCCCCCGACATGCCTCGCCACCCACTCAGCGGCAATGGAGTGCAATGCTTTCAGACGACAAGGCGCAACGGCCAACAAATCAAATTTGTTTTCATTTTTCTTCTTAACTAAGTAACTGCCATGAAAGTTTGGTGGCTGCTTTATGACCAATGCAGCTGATAAAAACAACAACAACAACGACAACAACAACAATAGCAATCACTGCAACTGTTTATGCAAAATGTGATTGTTTTATTTGTGCATTGGGCAGTTGGGTCCATTAGGTACCTCGTCGACAATTATGCAGTTGTCCAATTTTTCGGGCCGCTCGCTGTTTCGATTTTTTCTTGTCGAACGAACGGCGAAATGCAAATTTAAAGCGCAACTTGTACTCGCTCATAAAACAATAGAATTCACTACGCTTCAATGGGTTGGCGGCCAAAAGGCGATCGAAACTAAAAAGACATTAAATTATGACCACCATAAAAAATGTACCAGACACAGCGCCAACTTCAACTCCAACTGCCACAACCATAGCGACAACAACAACAAAAGGCAGGCAAAGACAATGAAAGCTAGCAGCGGACCCACAATCGCGTACAACTTCCCTGATCGGCGATCACAAGTGTGGCTGCCGGCCGGCCGGCGAACGAGCGCACAAGTGGCCCGTGCCACAGTCGCCCAAAAATGGACAAAATAGCGAATAGCAAATGGCCAATGTGGCAGACTGCCTTGCCACAATGCCGAGTAGTGCTGGCTTGCTGCCTTTTCCGTCCGCTTTTTGCGATTTTCTATTTGTTGTTTTTGTTGTTGCTTTTATGCTCATAATCGCCGTTATGCACCCGCATCATATCAGCGGCAATTTTTATTGTCATTGCTGCCCAAAAACAGTCCAATGCACCAACGAGTGCAACATTCATTGCGCATTGGGTCCACCTTCACTTTGGGTCCTCTGTTGTTGTTGCTGGTCGCATGGAAATTGCATTTTGTACATTTTGACAGCGCAACGCGTGTTGGCAACACGTACGCGTTACATCCTTATTGCCCGAAATTGGGCGAAAATGCGCCAATTTTTTACGCTCCGCTTGTCACCAGGAAAAACAATGACGCGACGCGTTGCTAACTTGGCGCAATTTTGCCATGGCTGCTGCTATTTTTTGCGGCTGTACGACTTGAGTTGTGGTGTAGGCATTTTTTTTAATGCTAGCATATTTTAACTTAATCAGATGTTGTAAATTGCATAAAATTTCATAACAAATAAAAATAAAATTATCAATAACATGTGTAGTAAAAATAAATTCGTTATTTTTTCAATATTTAACTTTTGTAATCTTTATCAAGCATTGTATGAGAGTGATCGGGTTACTCCAGATGGCGTTAGAAAGATACGATTTCGTACTTAAAAATCTTCTCAGACAGTTTTGAGATTGTTTGACTCAGTTTTGTTTGAGAGCGCGTCAAAGATGGACACCAGCAAAGAGAAAATATGCCATAAAAACATGAATTAATTGAACCAAACTATTGACTTCAAACATAGTGAAAGGACTCTTGGTGAGAAAAAATTCGACACGTGCTTTTCATTTTCTTGAAAATCGAAATCTAACGGGGTGAACCAAGGTTAAGGTTCGTACGAACCGAAAAAACGCTGAACCGATTGGCCAATGGACTTTAAATTTGGTAAAAACACTTGAAGTCAAAAATAATTTGTTGTTTATTATTTTTTTTTTAAATCAAAACTTAGAGGCGTAAACCAAGGGTTAAGAGATTGTATGAAGAAACATGATTTTTACGCCGTTTGACTTCAAACTCGGAAAGTACTACTTGAAAGTACTTTAAATGTAAAATAATTCGATACGTGTTTTTCATTTTTTTTTAAATCGAAATCTGACGGGATCAAGACGGATTAGGAGTTTGTATGGAGAAACTGTGAAAAAAAACTTGAACTAATGGACCTATTTACTTCAAACTTGGTAAAAGTACTCTTGGTGTGAAAAAGTTTGACACGTGTTTTTTATTTTTTCGAAAACAAAAATCTGACGGGGCCAACGATGGGTTAAGAGTTTGTATAAAGAAACATGATTTTTTACGCCTTTTGACTTCAAACTTAGTGAAAGTACTTGAAATGTAAAATATTTCGATTCATGTTTTTGAAAATCGAAATCTGACGGGTCAACGACGGGTTAAGAGTTTGTATGGAGAAACTGTGAAAAAAAACTTGAACTAATGGACCTATTTACTTCAAACTTGGTAAAAGTATTCTTGGTCTGTAAAAGTTTGATACGTTTTTTTTATTTTTTCGAAAACAAAAATCTGACGGGGTCAACGATGGGTTAAGAGTTTGTATAAAGAAACATGATTTTTTACGCCTTGAAACTTGGTGAAAGTACTTGAAATGTAAAATATTTCGATTTATTTTTTGAAAATCGAAATCTGACGGGGTCAACGACGGGTTAAGAATTTATATGGAGAAATTGGAGGGAAAAAAAAAGTTAATTAATGGACCTATTGACTTCAAACTTGGTGAAAGTACTCTTGGTGTGAAATAATTTTACATGTATTTTTAATTTTTTTTCGAAATTAGAAAAGTGTCAGGGTCAATGATGGGTTAAGAGTTTGTATGGAGAATGATTTAATGCGCCAATTGACTTCAAATATGATGAAAGCACTTCAAATAAAAAAATTATTAGACAAGTACTTTTTTATAAAAATGTAACGGAGTCAACAAAGGGTTAAGAATAACTTGATTTATTGGCCTCATTGACTTTAAACTTGCGTGCAAAGCCCCAGGACTCTGCTAGTATGCCATATTTTACATTCTGTCTTCGATAACGGCGAAAACGCAAGGCAGGCCGCTAAAATGTGAAAAGTATTTCAAAAATGTTTGTTTCGTTGATTCTATTCCACTACTTTTGGTGTCAAAGCTGCCCCAAACTCTAAAAGGGCAATTTTTCGAAAAAGTCAATTTAAACACAGAAATCATGTGGACCCTGTTTCGATTGTCCAGGAGCTGAACATTGCACAAAAGACAGTTTGGAATGACTTGAATAAGGTTGAAGATAAAAAACTCGATGTATGAGTTCAACACGAGTTGAGGCAAAAAAAACCTCAAGGGTTAAATTTTCATTTGCAAATCGGAACAAAATCGATAATCATTTCTGAAGCGAATGATGACTGTCGATAAAAAATGCATTCCTTACGACAACGTCAAACGTTAACGGTGGCCAAGCCAGGATTGAGGGTCAAGAAGGTTTTGCTGTGTGTTTGGTGGGATTGACAAGGATTCATTCAAGGATTCTGCTCTCCCACTGTCAGACTCTTTATTCGCAATTGGGACGTCTAAAGGAAGCCATGGCCAGCTTGGGCCAATGGGAAAGCAATTGTGGTTCAATTGTCGACAACGCAGCAGCTTGGTGGGAACGTTCTTATGCATCCATCTTATAGTCCAGACCTCTCACCAACAGATTACCAGCTGTTCCTGTCTAAGTATGACGAAAGAACTGCGCTGAAAAATTTGCCTGTGAAAATCCACTATTTGCCCAAAGAGACGAGAATTTCTATGATTCATAATGAAAATATTCACAAAATAAACACAAGTTATGGTAAAAAACGTTGCATATTTTAACTTAATACTCAGATGCCCAACAACTTTTTAAACGGCCAAAGCCCAACAAGGTCCCCAGGGACCTCTTTTGTAATATTGCATATAAGGCTTGTAATTGTGTAATGTAGTGTTACATAATGTGTGTAGATGTGTTTGGAAAGCCAAAGGGCTAAGCTTGGTGTATATTTTTTAGTAAACATATATGTATTTTTTACTACAGACAGATGGCAAAAACGTATAAAATACAAAATAATTGCTTTTAAAAACGCCATAGGTCCCTACGGACCTTGTTGGGCATCGGAGTGTTAAACGAATCATTCCAACTATGCTAAGTAAAGGCTTCAATTTCTTAAATGCAAAATTAATGCATTTCCTTCTTCTAAAATAAGTATTTTTAAATAAAAATCCAATTATTTATTTCAACTAAGGCAAAAACTTAGATTGGTGGCGAGCAAAAAAAATCTTAAAAAAAAACATGCAGCATTCTGTTCATTGAAGAATTCTTGCAGCGCACATTTTCCCAGAGCCATAAAAAAAGGAACACAAAGTTTCTCATCGTCTTTTTTGTTTAGAAAAGAGAACAACGTAAAATGAAAAGTTAATTAAAACCACAGTAGGCCAAACGATGCACAACAACAATGCGGTTATTGGCGGATCAGCAAATCGGCTGTCACAATGCAATTGAAAAGCTTTTTGTTGCTGTCAGCTGGCCCACACCTCATTCACCTCCCTACTTTGCCATTGTTGTCTGAGCCATTTTATTGAAATCGCAACTGCCACTGAACACCAACAATAACAACAACAACAACAATTAATAGCAGCTTTTAAGCGCGACCGCACTTTTCATTTTCTGCATTTTCTTCGGCAACCTTCAAGCGACGAACGCGGCCAATGCAGCCGAGATTTCCCAATGTTGTTGCCGCTGCCGCGGTGCCGCTTGGTTGGCTCGCCGGCTGGCTGCGCATTAGAATTTCACATATGTGGCACAACAGTTGGGAGAATGTGTGGTAAATTGCATGCAACAACGGCAGCCAAACTCAATTCAGTGCCGCATTGAGACGCAGCCAGCGATGCTGCTGACACGTTGACCCAATTATGGCCGCGCGGCTGCCTGCCAGCCGAGTGCTGACGATTCGTGTGCAAATGTTCTCTTTGAAAGGTTTGTTAACATGGGCCGCCGTAGCCGCAGCAGCCGCTCGTTGCTGTCGATTGTTGCTTGTAACTGACACTTTGGGCAGCCAGTTAAATGGTTACTGTTTTTGTTGTTGTTGTTGCTTTTTCGCGCATGCCAACTACTAACGGCGTTGCTGCCTATCGCCGACGCTCATCAGCAAACAAAAGTCATCGCCACTTTGCATGCAACATGTGTGATTTATGAGATTTGTTAGCAGCATTTCTTATTTATTGGCCAACGAACCGATAGCCGCACACAATCACGCGGCGGCAACAGCAAATATTTCTACAACAAAATTGCGTTCCGCAGCCACAAATAATGTTGTTTTTTGTTTTTGTTTTGCTTGTGGTTGCAATTAAAAATTGTTCATACGCCATCAATCTGGGAACTGACTTGGCTTCCTTTGCTCCGTTGGCACTCGCTCGTATGACTTTTTGTCGCTCTTCTTACGGCAAAATATTACAAATTGTTTATGTAATCTGTTTGTAAAGCTCCGAATAACTGAGCTGGCTTTCATCTATGGGAACACAATGGGCCACATGGCCCAAGTGATGCCTAGAGACGGTCACCTAACCTACCTGCCAACCTAACTTTTTATAATTTTTACTTATTTCTTATGCTTTTAATCTATTTATATAATTTTTTTTATTTTATGAAAATTATTTGTAATATAAATTGCTTGACTTTTTGTCTCTGGTCACATTTAAAGCCCATTTAAATGAGCTCTTCACGCCTGCATCATAAAAATATCATATTTGTAACTTATATGCACAGCAAATGAAATATTCATGGCCTGCACTTAGCAGTCATTGCCAAAGGCCCATAATTTCAACTAAAACTCAACACTTGGGCCATGAAATGTTGCTGATTTACACGTCGTTGTGGCAATTGTGCACACAATACTGCTGACTGAATTATTTACTGTTGTTGGTGTTGTGGTTTTAATGGTGATTGTAATTTAATATGCGGCAGAGAGATATTTGCTACAGATGCCAACATTGTGGCAAGTTTATTAGCAGCGCGCGCAAGCGTCAACAAAGAGATAAAGAAACATTTCCGCACAACAGCGGCAATTTGTGGCTGACAGAATTGGAGTTAAAATTTTTTATGAATAGGCGGCAAGGTGATGAAAGGAAAAATTGTTTAAATCAAGACCAAAAAAAACAACTAACAATTTTATAAATATTTTCAAGAGGTTAAAAGATTAAAAAAAACTTTTACAAATTTCAAAATTACAAATATAATTGTTTAAATCAAGAAAAAAAACAACTACATTTTTTTATAAATACTTTGAAGAGGTTGAAAAAGTAAAAAAAAAAATTTACAAACTTCAAAATTACAAATATAATTTTTGGGCAAACTGTTGCCATGCAACTAAACAAACGTCAAACCAAATTCCATGTTGCAGAATGCTGAAAATATTTAGGTGGGTAGTGCAAAATCGTGCCGCAAGCTAAATTGACCAATTTGCATTGAGCGTCTGCACGCGTTCTCTGGCGCCTGGACTATGCAGACAAACCGAAACAACAACAACAAATGCCACACAATCATCGCAAATCAGGCTGCAGTATGACATAATGCAAATGCAGTCGAGTACAAACTAATAACAATATCAAACAACAGCAACAACAACTCGACAACAACTTGACAGCAACAACAACAACTACATACAAATACAAAACGCTAACAATAACTTCAACAAATGCTGGCAACAATAGGCGACAACTACACTAACAACAACAACAACAACAAGTCAACTAAATCAGTTCACTTGGTCATTTACATAATAACTTTGCATTTGTTGTTGTTGTTGTTGCATTTTGTAGTTGCTGGACGCACGCTAGATTAAATTGCCCACCAAGCCACAATGGCTAAGCAGACAAATTGAAGTTTTGTATAGCAACTCTTCTCCATTTAAATACTAAACACACTGTTTGCCCGAAAGGGAGATTAACAATTTTACTGCCTTCAGCTTTTGTGCACATTTCACCGCTAACGATTTTACAACTTGACACATTGGCCTGCGGCGCAATTTCCATTGCTCTGTGCCATTTAAGTGACTGCTGACTGCTGCAGGTTAGCTGCTGTTGTCTCTGTGCATTTCACTTTTAAATTATGGTCTCTTCTAAGTGCGGCATTAAACTAGGGAAAAGTTCTGCTGTTTTGCAATTTCATTGAATGTCATTAGCCATGGCAAACAGACACACTAAACGCCTCTTTGTTGGTTGACACCATGTGAAAACAGCAAAAGTATTGGTTAGAAAAGGTTTGACAAAGGCAAAGACAAAGTGACTTTCTCACTGCCAGTTGATGAAATATGATTAGTTTAAATTGCTAGATTTATTGGAGGGAGGAGATTTGGGTGCATATGGGTTTGCATTGTCAATTAAGAAAGAAATAAAAGTGTGCTGGAGCAACACTTCTCGGCTTATTTCAAAGTTCTGGTGTATGAGAAAACAATAGAAAAAATACAAAATAATAAAAATCGCTCATTTCCATTGATACACCGACTTGTAAGCAACTAAATAATTGCAATTGCCACCTGAGCAGACAAAATAAATTCCTGTAACTTTTCTTTGCTGCCTAAAAGCACGCAATGGAATTTAAATTTTCCTTCTGCAGTATTAGTCAGCGCCACCTACCGTGTGTTCCGCCAGATAACGCTGCAACTCCGCTATGCTTAAAGCTGTCGCTTCGGTTAAGGTTGGTGCTTGCTTGAGTTTCTCTTCCATTTCGCACAGCCATTTACACAGCTCATTCGGATCGTCCCACAACAATTCGCCGCGTTGCGTTCCATTCAACATCTAAAAGTATGCAACACAATTTTTGTTAGTTCAATACAATCCACTCTTTTCTCTCGCTGCACACAGTCACCTTCAAACAGTAGTCGGGCTGAT